>JASPKZ010007557.1:57500-697500 GCA_030220185.1 Diploptera punctata
TCTTCTTCTTCTTCGCTCCCCTTCCTTTCTCCTGTCTTCCTTACCATAGGTAAAATCATTTTATTTTATTTATTCTTATTATTAAAATTACTTTACCACCAACTAAGTCACTGGCTCTATGGAATCCGTAGGTTCATGACCGCTCGGACATAAGGTTATTTTATTAATATAATTATTATTTTAGAACTTATTATTTCTACTATTTCTAACATTATTAAATTTAGTATTATAAAATGTTTATATTGTTTAGTGCACGTTAATAATCTCTTATGATTTTAATTAATCCGTTAATTTTGTGTTCGTCAATAAATTAGTTCAACTATGGCCCACTGTTAATGCTGTTATTATTATTATTATTATTATTATTAATAATGTATTATTATTAATTTTTATTATTATTGGTTATATCATTTAATATATTTTCGACTTTAATTTTTTTTAAATTTGATGATCCGACCTTGTGAATCCAAGAAGTGATCTCAAAAATCACATATGTACATTATCTACGTGCATTTATTTCTTGTGCTTCGATAATTGTTTTTTTTTATGTTTCCTGTCTTGTTTTCAGAAACACAAATGAGGACAGACTGAACTACAGATTTATAAATCCCTAAAAGAGTAAAAGTGTTACAATGTATTATCTTATATTTTTTTAAAAAGTCACTTAAAAAGTAATAAATTATATTTGCATGTACAACCTATAAAACATCATCCCAAATTACACGATTCCTCGGCCCAAATTACACGGAATAATTATTTAAGTAAACATAATTTTTAAACAATTTCTGGAAGTTATTATAAGACGTAGTTATCACAAAATCAATCAGTACTGTGTACTATTCATCATTTATAAAATTTATAATTTTCTAAGTAGAATTAAAGGCGTTACTCGAATTTTAAGTTAAGTGGCCCAAAATACACGATCCTCCTTGTAAAGGAACACTATACTAAAAGTCCATGGCAGCATGTCTATCTTTTATGGATAACTCACAAACCATTTTTGTCTTTCAACTCATTGATGTAAGAAGATAAGGATAAGTAGATTCCCCGGCAAAGTTGGGTAATCAGCATGGAGTATCTAAAAAATAATTACGATCTAAGTCTATAATTATTTTTCTTTTTACTTATTCAACTAAACATAAAAACACATATAATTTATTTAGGTGTACCAGTGAACGCCGGGTATTAGCTAATAAATTATAAACAAATATTGTGTACTATGTTAAATTAATGTTGGGAAGTTAATATTATGAGGTAATAATCATTTAAATTCATCGGAAACATTTGAAAAACTCACCTCTGAGGATGGACAAGAAGTCATCTGAAACCGTGGTATCATGAAAAGCATAAAATTTATGAGGTGAGTTTTCAAAAAAATTATATCCGATAAATTTAAAATCTTGTGTAGGCCTACACTAACTTGTCCCATCGTGTACAACAAATTTTATAAAGAGGTGTGAAAAATGTATGGACAACGAAGGTGAACAGTTCCAACACCTGCTTCAATAAAGTTGGTAAGTACGACAATTTGTAAAATAGTTGCGAAAATGTGTGTGGTTGTATCACCTACGCTGTCCGTCCCCCGCCGCAAGTGTATCAGCAGTGTATAGTGAAATCCCCGCGTCTGCTATCCAGTGCTATACTGATATCATTGTATAAATTAACTCACTGGCACTATCGAACCCATAGGTTCATGACCACGCAGTATAATCTCTCCATACATTCTTATTCTTAGCTAATGTTTTCCAATGATTTTCTGTATAATCTACTTCCCTCAAATTATGGTTAATATTATTCTCTCGCCTCATTCTTGGTCTACCAACTGGAAGTTTTCACTCTAGATTTCCTACAAGAATCTTCCTTGCACCTTTTTCATTCCCCATTCGTGCCACATGCACTGCCCATCGCACTCTACGAAACTTAACTGGCTTATTATATCTGGCTTCCTATAAAGACTATGTAGCTCACTGTTATGTAGTCTTCTCCATTCATCTGTCTATCTTTCTTTGGTACAAAACATTTCAGGTAATATAAACATTAGGAAGCAATATAATGTGCATGATACAATAAAATATACTTAGGTCATGCATTGCTTACAAGATAATGAAACGTTTTAAGACAAAGTTTTCCCTATAGCATGCACATTTGTTTTCGTTTCGAGTAACATTTCACTACTCGTAAGATCATGTATGCACAATATCAACTACCGACGTATTCAACAATAACTACTTCTTTACTAAATGAAACATTGTTTACTGCGTCTGTCTTTCTACATGACAGAGCTCTCTTCATAGCCCGATAGGTATGTGATACACTCCATCCCATCACCTCGCGCGCATTATCGTATAGACTATACCAGTACAAGGAAGCCTTAGACATTCCGCTCTCTGGTTATTACATTTGAAATGTTGGTAATGGATACTGTCATTAAAGTTACTACAATGACAGTTCCCCGCTACTTGAGTAGTTACCTGTATCATGCTTCCGATTTTTATGTTATCTAAAAGGAAAATTCAGTTAGACGGACGATTAGATACAGTAAAAGCTTCTTATTCGCGGGGGATATGTTCCGCAAATATGCCGCGAATATGGAATGATAATTTGTATGGGTATATAGGGGATACGTTCCAAGTTCCAAAATAAAATACAAATAATATCAAAATAAAATAAATTTTAATGCTACGTAATGACTGTCACATCTTGAATTTATTAAACCAGCTTTCTAAAGCTTGAAATCCTCCATCTGTACGTTCTTCGCCACGTTTTTAAAACATGCGTAAAGACGCTTTGCCTTCTCGCGGATAAAAGGGCCATTTAGGGGCACTCTTTTCTAGTTGCGGTCTTCAATCCATAATGATAACGCAGCTTCCATTTTTTTCAACTGCTGGATCAGGAAATATTTTTGCTGATAGTGAGGTTTAAGCGATAGAATGTCTTATTTTATCTTCGGATTTCTTGATGAATCGTACAGTTGATTCATTAAAATTGAAACAGCGGTGGTATGGATGCAAACGACTCGACGAGTAAACGATCAAGCATTTATATTTTTACTTTAAGCGGCAACACTACTTTTCTCCACTTCGGAACTAATTTTTCTTTCCTTTTGCTCAAAATTATAAATTGGGAACAATGCAGAAGAGATATATGTTATTCAATCAAAATTTTGTAACGAATGACAAGTTGAAACAATAAAATATCGATCGTAACGAAGGCGAAATTTATCAAAGGACATAGCGGCACGTGAAATACAAAGCCGGCTTTTAACAACAAACTTTAGGCTTTGTGACAATAAGGTTTGTTTTACTTTGATATATATTTGTTGATTTGATTCGAATTACTCTTTGTAAAAACCGCCTTGCATGTACACGCAAAAAATTGCCGATGCGTTAATAAATGATACCTAATCCTTCTAATATATCGTCTCGATCCGCGAATAAATAAAATTTTAGCCGTGAATACAGCAACTGTGTCGAAATTTTTTAACCCGCGAATAACGGAACCGTGAATAAGGAGCTATTACTAACGTATAAATATGGTTATGTTGCATATAATATGGCACCCGGTCCCCCAGTGTTCATCTTGTTCAAGAAGAAAGCTGCATTAAGTCCATTGGTGTTTCAGTTGAATGCGACACCAATGGTACGGGTATCACAGAATGCATTCTGCTCATTGTAGCCGGTTTATATTATATACCGGTAACTAGTAACGTACAAAAAAAAAGTTTATGGCCGAGTTTATAGACGAAGCCTTAAATTTTGCAACAAATGAGTAAAAGGACCGCAAGCCTGAATAAAAAGGCCTCTGCAAAATTTACTGACCTTTTCCATCCAGAAATACCTTAGTTACCCACTAGATGTCTCATCGAGGCGCTAGGCCGACCTCCTATCTCTCAGTGACATCTATGAGTAAATGAACATAACTAAATTAACTTGATCAATAAGTTCCAATTAGGGAGCGCCCTAATCCCGGCACAGGGAAGGAAAGGGCCTAAGAAGAAGGATTCACTACATAGCTAAAAAATCAAGTGTACTATTATGCTTCTAATTTCAGGGCCGCCATTTGCAATTTCATATCAAATTTGGAGAGAGCTTTGAACGATGACTGCAAAATTCCGCAAATTATTCTAAATATATTTTCGATGTCGGAAAAGGATATATTAATATATTTTAACTGAAATATTATATTTACCAGATATAAAAAATTGTGCAAACATTTCTCGTGACTTAGAGTTAATTATCAACGGCGCTAGACATTCAATTTCCTTCCTCATAATAAATGCTGCCAATATGAGGTATGCCAGCTATTTATGGGTTTTTTTTTTTGGTGTATTTGAAAGTTTCTATTTATAATAACGTTTCCTTAATAGGTTTTAAGGGTAAAGAACATCTATTTAAAGGCGAAGCGTCTGAAATTACTGTTTCGGGATTTATATTACATACAGAATATTCTTAATTTGTTTACGTTAACTTTAGAAGCATCAATAGATCATTTTGACCGGTAAGGTCTTGTTTGTTTCTGTAGTTCCTTAATTGTCCACTTTCTTCCGAAATTGCGCGAGAAGTTTTCATTTAATTTGAATTTGCTGTTATAAATATGCATATGGGAGGCATGACAAATGAAAATCTTTGTCAAAATTACAAATCATTAATGAAGACCCATTTGCTATATGCAAAGATTCATGGATAGTATTGAATTCGATACAACAAACACGTGGAAATAAACAATTAAAATAAATAACTAAACTATTTATAGGCCATGAAAACCCTAGAGACGCGTGATTGTAATGGTACACGTTTTCTCGGTAAACGGCATGTAAAATAGGTAAGGTGGCCAGCCTTATGCTCTCAGAAATCAACACGGTAGTCATTTTATAGGATGCTGAGTGGTCTTCAGAGCCAGTCTCGGCACAAAGGTATGAAGAAAAATCTCTACCACCTCGCTGTATGGGATCGAACCCGGGCAGATTAAACATTAATATATAAGCTATAAGTAAATAAGGAAAATTAAGGTAAAGTGGCCCAACTTGCAGACCTTAGAAGGCCCTTAGTGTAGTAGGAGGTTAAGACTCCCACTGGTACTGTCAGCCCTGCCTTTCCCTTCAGAACAAGTGTCAAATACATATATAAATATATATAAGTATATAAATAACTTGATAGGTAAAAAATATAATAATAAAGTACTTACAAAATTAAATAAAGTGAATATTGTATGCCTACACAAATATGTAAATATCTATGTATCTATTTTTATTATACAGAGCTCCATGTTGTTATTTTGATATCTCTGGCATTCTCTCATAGCCGTAATTGTTACCCACTTCTAAAGTTTGAGCTCCTGGAAGACATGGTTATGCTGCCCCATGATATGATGGGTGATAATGATAGTTATGCAACAGGAGAATCCTTAATCCTAAACTTAATCTAAGGCGAATATAAATGATGATGATTATGATGGCCATATGATGTTCGGCCTTAAAATTTCCTGATATTTGTCTTACTGGCGAGGAAAAATCCCCACCCAGGAAACTTGTCCCGGCTGAGACTTTAACTCGGGTCAGCTGCGTGACAAGGCAATACGTTACCTCGAGACCAAGCAGTGGGCTCTTGTACTTAAGTATGTACATAAATACATTATAAAATAATCCAGAGAAGTTCGTGTAATAAAAATATCCTAGATTAATAAAGAAAAATAATTTTTTGGTCAAGAAATGTTATGTGTAATCAAATAAATTACAATATTTAGTCGATTATTGCCAATTAAAGAGGTAAAATGATACAATTACAGGCCTTAAGAGACCCTTGGGGTAGTAGGAGGTTAAGGCTCTTACCTTTTTAGACAATCGGCACGAAAAGTCAGCCTGGTTGTCAGCCCTGTGTGACGGCTGCATTTATCCCCAGAACATAAGTCTGATACTAGTTTTTGTTAGATGCTCAGTCGACCCCAGAAGTTTTTAAGTCCCACCGGTACTCGAGCCCTCTGCTTTGTGTGTTGTAAGCATATTGCTTTAACCAATTACGCTACAGCGTACCGGAAATTAAACACACACACACAATATATATATATATATATATATAACGGGCTTCCAATATAAACCCGTACCGGCCTCACGGGGTTTCACCCGTCAGGCAGCGCTCTCTCCTCGTCCGCATTTCACTCTGCCAGCCGCTCGTCCTTGAACTAGTCAGTTTACTATCGTTCGACAAGATGAGACGTCAGCTGACATTAGAGCAGCGCATTTATGTGAGTAAATGTTATTATAAATACGAATCAGCTCGTCGCGTTCGCGAGGAATTTATTCGGAACTTCCCTGGACAATTACCTCCTTCCAGATCGAAAATCCACGATCTTGTGACTAAATTTGAGACCACTGGTTCAGTACAAAATAAGAAACACACGCGAAGGCGTACGGTTCTCACCGAAGAAAAATTAGACGAAATTGGCGAAAATTTGGAACGTTCGCCACAAAAATCATTACCGAAATTAGCACAAGAAGTTGGGATTTCAGTATCTTCTGCACATACAGCAACAAAATTGTTAAAACTCAAACCTTACAAGCGTGCACGTGTTCATTGTCTAAACCAAGGTGATCCCATAGCACGTGTGCGTTATTGTGAGTGGTTTTTTCATCAGTGACTGAAGGGTTAATCGACCCTCAGCTTTTGTTCTTTACAGACGAATCATGGTTCCACCTAAATGGTCGTGTGAACACTCACAATACTCGCTATTGGTGTTCTGAAAATCCAAATCGAATACAGGAAACGCCTCTTCATGATCAGAAAATTGGAGTTTGGTATGCGATTAGCGCAAAGCGCATAATTGGTCCGATTTTCTACGAGAAGACTAACTGCAGAGAGGTATCGAAATGACATTTTGACCCCATTTTTTCTTGAACTGACTGAAGAAGAGAAATCATATGGGTGGTTTCAACAAGATTCTGCTACTGCTCATACAGCAGAGGAGTCCATGAATAAAATTAGGGAAGTGTTTGAAGATAGAGTGATTAGTGCTGGTGTATGGCCCCCTCGCTCCCCAGATCTAACAGTGTGTTATTTTTATTTGTGGGGTAGTCAAAGACAAAGTGTACAAAACAAATCCGCACACATTGGAAGAACTGAAGAACAACATAAGAAATGAAATCAGAAACTTGACAGTGTCCGAACTACAGCGTGTCAATCTAAATGTGTTTACTCGGTATAATGCCTGTTTAACTGCGGGAGGACAACATTTCCAGCATTTTCTATAAGGTAAGAAACAGTTCAAGGACGGGTAGCAGGCAGGGTGAATTGCGGGAGGAAGAGACAGCACTGCGTGCCAGGTGAAACTCCGTGAGGCCGGTCCGGTTTGGTTTTATATTGGAAGCCCGTTATATATATATATATATATATATAATTTACATGCTACTGAAATTTCAGTAAGCTCTGATATTGGGCTCAAACATAGCATAACCGATCAAAATGACCGGCATGCTGTATATTTAAAGGTGGTTAAGATGTGATTCTAGTGTTAAAATGACTCACCACACGCTACATATTAGTTCTTATATGAAGTGGTAAAGGATTTGTTAACTTAGTAGTCCATTTTCTACACTCATTTTTCATTTTAATGTAAACATATCAAATTCGTCGTAGTATGAAATTAAATGTATTGTTACTGCAAAAAGTAAATAAAAAACACTATCGTCTGAGCCAGCTCGTTCAGCGTAACCACAGTTTTACAACACATTGAATAGTTAATTTACGGTACCATCATTGCTGTGAATGCAATTTCTGCTGGGGTTTGTGAAATTAATTGAAAACCTCTAACATAGATGGCAGATAATCTCTAAAGAGTTAATATAATAGTTATTGGTGAATTTTGAATAAGAAAACGTAGTTAATTTCTTACTTACCTGCTTATTAAAATGTTTAAACATTTTATTTTTTTAAAAAATAGTAAAATGCTTGAATTTGATATTACAGCAATTCATACTAGAGTATTTTCAATGCATCTGGCTACTACTGGATCTCAGATATTTTTAGTAGTAGTAGTAGTAGTAGTAGGACTTTATTAGGTGAATAGTAAGATATTTACAATATTATTTACAAATATGGGTCGCACGGGCAGTAAGCCGTACGTGCTGTTGACAGTCCGTTACAATAAAGTAATAATTGGTAATAATAATAATAATAATAATAATAATAATAATAATAATAATACTTTATTTATTCTGGCAGAGTTAAGGCCATAAGGCCCTCTCTTCCACTCAACCAGCACAAATACAAATAAATATTCGACAAGTATAGATATACACTGTACTAATTATAAACAGTTAAAGATACAATAAATGTAGCAATGTAAATGTCATGTACAAACAACATTTCATAGGGTAATAACAATAATGATACGATAATAATAATAGTAATAATAATAATAATAATAATAATAATAATAATAATAATAATAATAATAATAATAATAATATGATACATTATACGGGAAACACCAATTAATATATATATCTTACACCGGATAATAATGAAGTCGAGTTTAGAGCAAATATAAATTTAGATTTCTTTTAAAAGATGCCAATGTCCGGCAGCCCCTTATTTCTTGTGGTAGGGAATTCCAGTTGCGAGAAGTGGAGATGGTATATGACATGGAGTGATGTGATGTCCTATGTTGCGGTATATTAAGTAAGAGACTATGTTGTGATCTTGTGTTTAAGTTATGGTTTGAGGATAGATACTGGAAACGGGATGATAAATAATTGGGAATCGAGGTATGTAGGATCTTAAATAGGAGAATTAAACAGTGCGATTTTCTTCTCTCTTTTAGATGTAGCCATGACAATTCGTGGAATAATGGAGAAATGTGATCGTATTTTCGAACATTAAATATGAATCTGATACATATATTATGGACACGCTGCAGTTTGTCCGACAATCCGTCACTTATGTCAGTTAGTAGAACGTCACAGTAGTCAAAATGCAGCATCACTAAAGTTTGGATTAAAATTCTTTTAAGAGTTGTAGGAAGAAAATGTTTAAGTCGCTTTAGGGAATGCATTATGGAGAAGATCCTTTTGGATGTTTGTTTTACTTGCTCATGCCATTTTAAATTAGAATCTAAGTAAAATCCCAAGTTTTTAACGACGTCGGTATAAGGAATTTGTTCATTATACTAGTGTAAAGAAAAATAAACAACAAAAACAGCAATAACATTACAATTACATAAAGAAAACACAATAATAATATTACAATTAAATAATAACACAATAGCATTATACACTAAAAACATTAACATTACAATTACATAAAGAAAACACAATAATATTACAATTAAGTAATAACACAATAGCATTATACACTAAAAAAACATTAACATTACAATTACATAAAGAAAACACATTAATATTACAATTAAATAATAACACAACAGCATTATACACTAATTCATTTATATATAATTGTTAATAATTAATGGTATTGCATTTTGATAACATATATTTATTCATGAATGAGTGTTGTCCTTATTTTTCGCCTTTTTGTCCAGAAATTTACCGAGGTTTATCCAATTTTCTGGATTTACCAATAATTCGTAGCATGCCAATCTTTCTCGATTTGAATTTAGAAATCTTTCCGGTAATAACTGACGTCTCCAATATTCTAAATCATTACATTTTTCCTAACATATGTATCTCATCTTCAAAGTTCCCGCACATTGGACATATTAAAATATGTTTAAACATTTTAATAAACAGGTAAGTAAGAAATTAACTACGTTTTATTATTCAAAATTCACTGATAGCTACATTAACTATTTAGAGATCAAATAACATTAAAATTTTATAGGTCAGTTCAGGTTATCGGTTTTAATGCGCATGGCACATACTTAGAACAGACGTCAAAAATTTGAGTTCGGTAACACACACAGACTAGCATATTACGTACTCTGTGTATGAATTATGATTTAAGAGGAAACTGCGATACACTATTAAGGATTATTTATAAAATATCTATGAAGGACAAATATAGATATTTTATAATAAATAATCCTTAATAGTGTATCGCAGTTTCCTCTTAAATCATAATTCATACACACAGAGTACGTAATATGCTAGTCTGTGTGTGTTACCGAACTCAAATTTTTGACGTCTGTTCTAAGTATGTGCCATGCGCATTAAAACCGATAACCCGAACTGACCTATAAAATTTTAATGTTATTTGATCTCTAAATAGTTAATGTAGCTATCAGTAAATTTTGAATAATAAAACGTAGTTAATTTCTTACTTACCTGTTTATTAAAATGTTTAAACATATTTTATTTAAAAAAATAGTAAAACGCTTGAATTTGATACCACAGCAATTCATACTAGAATATTTTCAATGCATGTGGCTACTACTGAATCTCATAGAAATTTTATAAATAATCCGTAATAGCGTATGACAGTTTATTCTTGAAAACACGATTTCATCCCATACACACAAAGTAAGTAATATGCTACTCTGTGTGTGCAATTTTTTTACGTTAATTTTAATTAAGTCCACTGAGCATTAAAATCGATAACCTGAACTGACCTATAATTTTTTATGTTATTTAGAAATTAATTTTTGACGTCGATTTTAAATAAGACAAAAGAATTTATATATAATATTATGAAAATATAAGGTAGTTAATGTGTTAATTACCTGCTTATTGAAATATTTAAACATCTTCTATTTTTAAAAAAATAGTACAACGCTTGAATTTGATACCACAGCAATTCATACTAGAATATTTTTAATGCATATGACTATTGCTGGATCTCATTGAAATTTTATAAATAATCCGTAATAGCGTATGGCAGTTTATTCTTGTATTCATGATTTCATCCCAAACACACAGAGTACGTAATATGCTAGTCTGTGTGTGTTCCCTAGATCAAATTTTTGAAGTCGGTTTTAAGTAAGTCCACTGTGCATTAAAATCGATAATCTGAACTGACCTATAATTTTTTTATGTTATTTAGAAATTAATTTTGACGTCGATTTTAAATATGACAAAAGAGTTTCGAATTATGAAAATAAAGGGTAGTTAATTTGTTAATTACCTGCTTATTGAAATGTTTAGATATATTTTATTTAAAATATTTACATTTTTTCCTGTGAGAGACCTCAGAAAAATGTTCTTAAATAAAAAATGTCTGTTCTCACGGGAATCTTACTCGGGACCCCATGAGCTGTAGTCAGAAGCTCTATCTACTAGCCCATGATGCTGGTCAGTCCAGAAATATAATATTTGTAGTAGATTTTTAAGTGCATGTTTTTATTGTAACTTTAACTTGCTTAAAAAACTAAATTCTGTAACGCGACCGCCCAAGGAGGTTCCTGGCCCACCCGGCCTCACATCCACCTGTGCCAATCACCGAGGTGGACGATCATCCAGACGGTATATGGGTGACATGGGTCAGCTTATCTGTTTCCCAGGAGTTATTAGTGTTTTCTGAACCTGAAACCGCTACTGAAAGTAGCTACGTAAATTTCTCGCAATGCTGGATGGGCACTGGTCCCATACTGTTCGAAATTCCATGAAAAAATGTCTTTCCAGATGGGGACTCGAAGCAGCAGAAGTCCCATATACATGAACCAAGGCCTAATGCCTTAAACCGCTAAGCTACGGCGCGGAAGATGAATGTAATCAGAAGTTGTCTCCCGACAGGTCATGTAATTATACCTACAGAGGAAGACGTCAAATTAAAATTAATTACATGTCTGCACACTTACCTTCCTTATGATAAGTAATTAATAAACTACCTGGCACTAATAACTGCGGAGTTGGCTCCCTATACGTCTTCATAATTTCCACACTACACGAGATTTGTAACTTGAAAACATCGGTCGTTGCTACGTTACAAACGATGCAATCCAATAAAAAACTTAACAATGTTTTTAATATAAAGATATATTTCAATTAAATTCTGTAAATACCTGTTTCCTAGACTCACGGGTAAAAACTCCGACCAAGGTCGATTGATTTTGTGTAGTTTAATTTATATACATTTTACGTCTTCTCCATTACCTTACCAAGGTATTCTAAATGATACATGCCTCTACACCAGTGATGTCCAATTACAAAGAACCTGGGGCCAGAAATATGTTTTCTAATCAGGTGGAGGACTGCAAATTGAAAGATTCTCCTACCAAAATCATATTAATCAAGTACTACCATTTATACAATAAAAAATATTATTTTTCAAGTAGCCTGGACTATATATTGGATGTGATTCTTCGCACTGAACAGCGATAGAGGAGGGGGACTTTTTTATTTAATGCCACCATGTTGTCATTTCGACATTCTGGTATTATAGCCCGGTCAAGTTAGCTCAAAAAATAGGGGTAGGCTTACAAAAATTTGCATACAGCTGAAAATTGGTACGAATGTTGAGAACACCATTATGAATGAAATGTGAAAAGTCCCCATCGATTCCACATCTGCAAAAAAATTATTCAAGGTCAAAGTTCGCGAATATGGGTTTTTTGCATTTTTCAGCCAAACGGTAAGTTTTATCATAAACATAGGTGAGACAAAAGTTGTAGACAATGCAATTATCTACAAAAAATGCTCTTATACTTTTTCCATAAGAATCGCCATTCCTGAGATATCACCATTTGAAACATTGAAAACAATAATATGCACGCTTTTCAACCGCAAGTTAACCTCCTGTACATCATGGAATATTTGAATATAAATATTGGTAAAATAATTTACATATAAAAATAACAAATTATATGATTGTGAGAATATACATAAAAAAGAAACTCAGTCCCTAATTTAATTGGGCCGTATAACCTTAAGCAACATCTGCCGACTATTCTATTTTTGTTCGGGTGGTGAAAGTCATATACTTGTTTTTTTTTTCTGGAAGCCATAAACGAAAGACTTTTAGTATAGTGTTCCTTTACAGTGAATACACGTGGCTATTGATACACGTGCTTGTTAATAATATTTCTTAAAACAATTTGTACTGTTCAATAATTTAAAAAAAAATGTCGCAATTTTGCTTTGTTTGTAGTAAACCTTTGACTGAAAATGAAACAGTTATTGTTGATCGTGGGGGTGTTGAAAGATCGATTCATGACTTTTATGAAATACCTGAAGGACAAGAAATCTGTGAAAGTTCATGTGCAGTGCCGTAAAATGTACACTCGGTAGAGTTCTATTCCTATAGTTAAAAGTCCGGATGAGATAGAGCAAGCCAGTACATCTGAAATCAGTCTACCTCGTACTTGAGCACGCGTAAGTGAATCCGTTTCTCGTGTTAAAAAAAATATTGCTTATTTTGTGAAGATGAAACGAATGAAGAGGCTGAGAAGAAAAATGCGCAAAATGTTAGACGTAAAAATCATAAAATTGCTACTTTTGAATTTAAAGAATCCATTCTGAAGGTAGCTCGGACTCGTTCTGATGACGTAGCAAAAACATGTTACTGCACGTATTCAGTACGAATATGATTTAGTTGCTGCCGAGGCTAGGTACCATAATAATTGCTATAATTCCTTCTTGAGACCCATCACTGGGGGTACAATCGGTCGTTCTCAAAATGAATCTATTAATGTTGCGATGGAGAAAAAAGTGACGACTGTCAATTTTCATTGCAAGAATTACAAAATAATTGTAAAAATCCAGCTTTAGATAATAGAACAATTAAGATTCGATTGAAGTTAAAGTATGATCATCACGATATTCTTAACCAAGCTTGGTTTGAGAAAAAAAAAACCAAAATGAAAAGGAAGAATGATTTAGAATCATCAAAGCTGCAGCAGCAATTATTCGGGAGGACATTCAATCTTTAGTATTTGATAATACCAATTACCCCCCGCCTAGTCGAATGTTTGAAAATATTAACAGTGATATTCCGGAGTCATTGACTTATTTTTTGGAACAAGTAATTCTTAAAAATAAACAATTTAAACTATAACTATTAAAACTATTATGTACTAATATCAGCCATAGTATTATGACTGCTGTTAGCCTAGATATTTCAAATCAAAATTGCAATTGGGTCAATTAATAGATAATACTTTGGAACCAATTCAAACGTTACTCACACCTGCTCCACAAATATTCTTAACACCATTTTTTTGAAATTGGAAAAAAAGGTTGTAGTGCAAAATATGGCTGTAAAAAAGATGGAATGTTTTATTCAGCAGTATGTACCAATTGCCAAGGCCAGTCTTACTCCAATGTTGAATCAAATGGAACAGATGAAGATTTATATAATTTCAATGAGGAAACAACTGATGCATCTTTCTCAGAACAATTAACAAATATCCAGCAAGAAGAAGAATAAATCGAAGAAGACATTACTGTCGAAGTGAAATTCGAAGATTATCAGTCAGATTAACATTACCCGGAATTAAGAATAATTTTTGCCACTTAAATCATTTCCAATAGTACAATTTTTTTAATTAATGGAGTATTATTTAATAAAACTTAATCATAATAGATCGTGGAGTATACCTTTCGAAGACACCACATAAAAAATGCGCCAAGCACACTACCTCATAGGTGGTGCGGAAATGTGTGTGGTATTATGTAGAATACGACTTCTTCAAATTTTAGAATCGCGATATCTCAAGAATGGTGATTCTTATGAAAAAATGTATAAGAACAATTTGTGTAGACAATTGCATGATCTACAACTTTTGTCTGGCCTATGTTTATGATAAAACTTTACCGTTTAACTGAAAAATGCACAAAACCAATTAACACGAACTTTGACTTTGAATAACTTTTTTTGCAGATGTGGTATCGATGGGGACTTTTCACATTTCATTTATAATGATGTTCCCAACATCTGTACCAATTTTCAGCTCCATGCGATTTTTTGTAAATTGAAATGTCTATTTTGGTTCTATTTCCCAAATCTATTTTAGTTTTTTTTTTTCTGAGCACAGTAAACATTTTTTCGTAAAACCTGTAGTAGTTCTCGGTTTATGAAAAAATAGGTATAAATTATCAGTAGGCCTACAACACGACAGGCAACTTACGGAAATACGTTAAAAACTAAAACAGTAACCTATATCAGCATTAAACTTAAATAACTAACCAAAATAACTCATCACAACTTTATAATTGTCATTTTGGTTACTAACCATGGAAAAATTCACATAAGTACATGACAGAAATAACAAATAAGGATGTTGCAACACGTCGGTAACACGACATGTAACTGAAGTTAATCCGGAAATATCAATACCACCGCTGTGGTTTCGAGGTAGCGTGCTGCCTTGTCACGCAGCGGGCCCGGCTTCAATTCCCGGTCGGGACAGGCTCCTGGGTGAGGTTTTTTCGGGGACGAATGTCAGGAAGCTTACGTTCCAACGGTCCTTCAAAATCATCCGGCCATCCCCATCATCCTTACCATTATCTTCATCCTTCACCGGTGTGGAAAGCAACGGGAAGCTACCACCACCTATAATTCCCTAGTAAAGCTGCAAAGCGTAGCATGAAAATGCTATGATTGCTGTGAAAGACTGCTCTCGGGCAGAATTACTATGGATGGATAGATATCAATATAGTTATTAACTTGTTAGCAGTAACGTAACCATCAAGTGGACCAGGTGGAAAATTGAGAATGATTCACCAAAAAAATTTAAACAGCAGACAGGTGAATGGAGAAGACTACATAACAATGAACTACATGGTCTTTATAGGAAGCCAGATATAATAAGAACAGTTAAGTCTCGTAGACTGCGATGGGCAGGACATGTTGCACGTATGCGGAATGAAAGACTTGCATGGAAGCTTCTTGTAGGAAAGCCAGAGAGAAAACGCCCAGTTGGTAGACCAAGAATGAGGTGGGAGAATAACATTACTATGATTTGAGGGAATTCGATTATACAGGGAATAATTGGAAAGCACTAGCTCAGGATAGGGATGTATGGAGAGCTTATGTCCGCGCGGCCATGAACCTACGGGTTCGATAGTGCCAGTGAGTAAGTAAGTTAAAATTTATTTTTGCAATATTTTTAGGAAAAGCACTGAGCATTACAAATAAAAGGTCCGTCGGCAATAGTTACAATCGATAGACTTGATACTTTTAAAATTAATGGTAAACCACTGTTGAGGTTACTGATTAAAATTTTAAAATTCGTATCTGATTTATCAGTCGTCCTCAACTAAAACAAACTTCTGTTTAGAAAACTTCGTCAAACATTAAACAATGTAAGCGCTTCAGAAGACAATGTTCCATCAACAGCATTAAAAATGGTACAAATAAAAATGCCGATTATAGAACATTGTCTTCTAAAAGGCCTACATTGTTTAATGTTTGACGAAGTTTTCTAAACAAAAGTTTTAGTTGAGGACGACTGATACATCAATTACGAATTTTGAAGTTCTAAATATTTCGATATATTTAATAAGTAATAAATGCGTTGATAAATATATTTTGTTTTGTACAGAGCTACAGTACAGAATTCAATTGTCGTTCCTTCAACAAGAGGTGCTGTTAAATTCAGATTATTAGCTGTGAGCAATAACAACGACCAAACACATTTGTCAAGTCGAATGTTAATATCTAGATTGATCCAGAATAATCTGGCTACGCCACTGCTTGTTAGCATTTTTTTTCTGTTCCGAATTTCTGAAAAACAATAAAAAAATCTCCAAAACTGTGAAAATTTTCGACAAAAATTCAAAATAAGCTCAGAGTTTAAAAAGAAATCTAAAAAATCAATACCCCGACTGTCATTTGTGCTAGAATAGCCTGATCCTGTATCATTATTTTTTATTTAAAATTACTTCAAAAACATCTACTTACTAGTATAGTTGTGAACACAGCTGGAGTCGTCGATGTTCTGATTGAAATAACGGAAGCACAATGATTTTAATGCTTCATTACCAACATTTTAATTACAAGATTCTTAACGTATTTTAACAATATAACTTTCAGAACGCGTCCTTATAACATTTACGCTGGGAAGATTATATTGTTATATTGTTTTGATCAGTGGTACTCACTAGAAATTACTAGAGAGCCAAATATAAGAAACCATATCTGTTCGAGAGCCGCACCAAATATCACAGTTCTCAGTCTTGGTAACACGCAGCTTTTTTTTTTACATTTATGGACAAAACACAATTACTGATTACTGTCATTTAATTTTTGTTAATAATTAACTGTTTATTATTTTATTATTATTATTATTATTATTATTATTAGTATTATTACGGTACTGTACATTATTTTAAGGCAACTTACAGTTGTGTAGATTACTGCTGTGAAGTTGATGGTCGAACTCTGCTACTCTCCTGCACAATTTTGTCAATACGAGCTGGTTGATTTGCCACACATATCCCCAGCAGGTTTTCCAAGTTCACATTGGTGAGACGAGATCTACGTTTACCCTTGATGAACTTTATCTTACTGAAAGTCATTTCACAAACATACGTACGTTGATCCAAAAAAAGACAGAATTTTATATGCACACACCAAGTTTTCGAACTGTTTTTCTGGAACTGTATTCCAAAACTCTAAAATTGAATTCGTTTTTCGTTTCTCTTGAAAAATACTTTCCAGTTCTGAATCCTGCTGGAGATCAATAAGTTCATTTTTTTAGATTTCTAATATCAGGACCAAAAATTGACAACCCAGTTTCATCTGTTGTCGTTATTGACCAGGGATTTTCAACTAATCGAAATGGGTTTCGAAACTTTCTAAAATCATTAAATCTCACGCTGAAATCATGGTGTAGTACAGTGAGCAATTCTATGAAGGGTTGCAAGTTTATTTCTTCCTCTGAATATTCTTCAATAAGATGTTGGAAACATGGGAAACTAGTGTGAAATCATTATTACTAAGTGTCTTCTGTATACATTTTTAATTTTTCTTCTAAAGAAAAAAATTGCACTTGTGAGCTGAGTAATAAGTTTATCTGTACCTTGCATTTTAATTTGGACATCATTCCAGTATTCCTGTTATGTCAGCCAGGAAGCCAACTTTTAACCACCATGAAGAAGAGTCTAGTTCTGGGTATTCTATATCTCGTTCACTTAAAAAGAGTTTTATTTCATGGCGAAGATTAAAAAATCGTTCCAAATCTCTTCCTTTACTCAGCCACCTGACCTCACTGTGATAAATAACATCATCATACTGTGAATTAAGCTCTTTGAGAAATTCTATGAATTGCCTATGATTTAGTTCACGTGATCTAATGAAATTAACAATGTTAATTACTTTCTTCATCACAGATCTGAAAGTTTTGTCAAATTTAGCAGCAAGATTTTCTTGATGTAAAATGCAATGGTATGTTAATAAGTGGTCTCTATTTAAATGTTTTTTTAACAGAGAAATGAATCCTGTATGACAACCTACCATTGAGGGACAACCGTCAGTGCACACTGATAAAAGTTTGTTTAGGTCAATTTTTAATTTGTCAAAAAAAAATTTAACTGCTTCAAAAAAATCTACTCCCCATGTCTGACCTGTCATAGGTATTACAGTTAAAAATTCTTCCTTTATAATCCCTATCTTATTACGATATTTAACAAATAAAAGCAACTGAGAGATGGAACTAATATCTGTGGACGAATCCAGAGCAAGGCTGAAATAGTCACATTCACGAATTTCATCAAGAGTACAAAGGAGCATGTCTACAGACATTTTGTTAACTCTCCTAACAGAAGTAGAATCGGAAAGTTGTAACTTTTGTAAGTCACTTTTTATCTGTTTTGCATTTGGGAATTTAGAAAATAATGTGTCACGAACGACTAGAAAACACTCCTTAAAAATCTCTGCATTGGCAAATGGTTTCATTTTGCGTGCTAAAATTTTCTGCTACTTCATATGATGCTTTTGTTATCAATTTATTTTCACTTACGGTATCCAACATCATTTTCCGTTCAAACACTATTGACATTTTTATTGTTTTCAGCTTTTTTCTGCTCTCAATTTAGAATCTTTAGGATATTTGCACTCAAAATTTGAATGCACCGTTTTATAATGCCTATTAAGATTAAATCGTTTATAACCTTGAACTACGTCTCGACATAATAAACACATCGCACTGCCTTCCTTTTTAGCAGGTATGAAGAAAAATTCATGCTCCCAAGTATCTTGAGAAAACTCTTCCTTCATCTTCGAGTTTTCTCTTTTTCCTTTTCGAAAAAACACCAGTCATTATTAAACACTGAAATTCACTTCAACTGATTAGGTAACACACAGTTTCCAGTCACTTGTTCATAGAAACTAAATTGTATAACATTTCATTGTGCAAGATTCGGACGACAATGTAGAAGTTTAAACGGTTTTAAAAACAAACGTACACATATGATGATCTTGATGAAGATTTTCGGGCTGTAGGCCGTGATCGTGAAAAGCCTCACGACCACGGCCTACAGCCAGAAAATCTTCATCACGATCATCATAGCAACTCCGGCCGTGAAATTTTACGTGAATACAAACGTACACATATTCATAACCAATAACACTAGCCAGGACATTTCATTGCATTGTTGAACACGTGCGATATTGTACTGCTCGGAATGACACAGGGATATCCAAAGTTTTGTAGAATTTCAATAAATATAATATTATTTTATACTTAGAATTTAAAATTTAAATGTAATGTAATGAAGGTAAAATTATTCCAAGAGCCTTAATAAATATCTTCAAGAACCGCATGCGGCCCGCGGGCCGCGTTAATGATACCGCTGGTTTTTAACAATGTATAGGTAATCCACAATTTAAAAATAAATAAATTTAAATTATATATTTACTAAAAATAAATAAATAATGAAAAATTCATCAGTTAATAAAGTGTATTTAGAGCATTTTCTTATGAAAATAAAATCTTCGAGAGTTCCTGCAGCCTGAATCATACGCATTATACAAAATCCACATTGTTATTAAAACACTAAGCTGAATATGTATAAAATACTATACAGCTAATACCCGGCGTGCGCTGTTATGCCTAAATAAATGAAATATGAGTTTTAAATTTTCGTTTTAGGTGAACTCCAAGTGGTTAAGTCACTGCGCTATAAGCCGTAAGGTCGAGGGTTCGAGTCCCGGTGGGGTCAGGATTTTTAAACTGACACAAACCTTCTGGCGGCACTATGACCCTGGGGGTAGACTCAGCCTCTAACGTAAATGAGTACTAGAAGCTTGTTCTGGGGGTAAAGGCGGCCGTCACGCAGGGCTGACATCAAGTGCCGATTGTCAAGAAAAAGTGGGAGCCTTAACCTCCTACTACCCCAAAGGCCTCCAGATGCTTGTGGTGGGATCACTTTTTACTTTACTTACTAGGTGAACTCAAAACCCAAAGCTTTTAGAGAATAATATATAGCTGCTAAATACTCGCCGTACCTGAAAACCTGTATGTGCAAAGGTATACAGTCCAACGAACCAAACATGGCGGTTGCTAAAGTCAATTTTTAATTTCGGATTTCAGGGAAGTCCCCATTTCTAAAGGTATAGCACATACTGAGTATCATTCTGAAACATCGAAAATTGCAACAGCTAGAGCGAATTGTAATTTTTTTCAGATGAACTCGTACACCTAATGGTTTTAGAACATAATAGATAGCGGTTAAGCACTCACCGTACTTGAAAACCTGTATATAAAAATGTTCATAAATTTCGGTTGAGCAATTTAGAAATATATTAAGCTCACATATACCAACATCCATATATTTATTTTTCTTTTCGTGTCACACACACACAAATTTACATATATATATATATATATATATATATATATTAGTTTATTTATATCCAGATTTTCAGTATACCTTTCTGTATCTAACATTATATTTTCCTTCTCCACTTGTCCCTATCCATCCACTTCATGTCTTCAAGTTCTCTCGTTCTCATTCCAGTTCTTATTTCTTTCATCTACGAGTTTATCCCATAACATAACATAGATTTTTGCATAAATAACAAAATATAACCATATTTTAATTTTTTTCATGTTTTTTATTAAATTTACACTTTCCAAACCTTAATTTTTCTTCCTTAATTAATCTAGGTTGGAAAGTGTTAATTTAATAAAAATTTCAAAGTATGAAGCTTTACCGTTCAAAAGTAATGTATAAATTCTCAATAAAAGTACTTCTGAATAAAATATTCCAATTGGCATGTTGGTATTGATAGTCTTCGGACGAACGAGAATTGTATAAGTAGAAAGAAATGTTGACATTCTTATCGGTGCTCAGAAGGTGTAATTAGTATTGTACTGATGTACAGAATCAGAGATCCAGGGTTCAAGTCACAATTCAAGCATTATTTTTTCTTTCTTTATTAACGTACAAGTAAATTTACGGAAAAACTGTACTTAAATTAGCATGAAATATTTTCAAAGTCCTATAGAATAACAGTGTGCATGCGCCAGAGTTTGTAGAGCCACCAATAACCCACAATCGAACCATATTGATTATCATTCTCGATTACTATCCGTCGCTATGAAATTTAAATGACCAATATTTGCAATAAATCCCCAAATCTATGTTAAAAAGATATATTAATAATATTAAAATTACCAAACGTTTATTAAAAATGGGTGTACACTTACTTATCGCTCCCTAACGATGATTCAACCAGCGATAACCCAAAACAGCGATAGAAAAATCATAGACTAAGTAATATACTCTGTGGAGAAAATAGCAGTTAGCATCACAATATTTCTAACAGTGTCATAATATTTTGATTTGCATATTTAAATAAATACTTCAAAACTGTCTAATAATGTTATAACAATTGTTTTGAAAAAGTTTAATAAAATATTAAATAATGTTAGTAAATACAAAAGAAGTGCTATAGTTTACAATAATATAACTGAAAAATAAAGCGCTAGTAAAAGTGTAGTTGAGTCAAATTTACTTCCAATTAAACAATTGACGAAACCATCAAAGTTTTAACGCAATGTCCAAAACTGAAGTGCTTTTAATGGCTATGAATAAAAAATGAATAGTTTTTCGTCAGGAACGGCATAGTTTATAGTAAGAATTTTGAATATGAAAAATTGAATATATATATAATCAATTGAGTTGGTGTTTACTTGATGAAAATCCATATTAATTAATTAAATAAAAATAAAACTTAGTTTTATTCGATTTTCATATTTATTAAGATATAATTCAGTGACAGCTGTTTCGGTACATGTCTGAAGAAGGTACAGTGTACCGAAACAGCTGTCACTGAATTATATCTTAATAAATATGAAAATCGAATAAAACTAAGTTTTACTTTTATTTAATATATATATATATATATATATATATGTATTTATTTATTTATTGCATTGGGAGTAGCTTTTTATATCTTGGATTTTTTTTTAATTTTCAGGCCATTGTGAATTTCACTATGGAATTCATAAACATCGTTACAGGCTGGCCTGGATCTGCACACGACAGTCGTATGTTCAAAAGTAGCATGATCTGTGGCCAATTTGAAGAAGGAGAAGTGTCTGGCATTCTCCTGGGAGACAGTGGGTATGCGTGCCATCATTTTTTAATGACACCTCTCCTCAACCCACAAACACGAGCTGATTTCAATTATAATAGATCACATAAAGTTACTAGAAGTTTGGTGGAAAGATCTTTCCCTCAAACTTGAAACGACGACGACTGTTATAGTTGCAACAACTGTGTTACACAATATAGCGAGGAGGGCAAACGATGCTGAAATAGAGGATCTGCCACCAATAATGCTATTCCAGTTGTGAATGATGTTTATGATTTGCCAAATGGATTGACAGCCAGAAGTGCTCTAATAGATGCCCACTTTTAATAATAAGTAAGGTGAATACCGAGTCATCCTTCCTCATAACTGGTGTTCTATTTGAAGTAGTTTCGATATTTCACGTATACCATCGTCAGCTTTTCCAGACTGTTGAAATTTAAGTTGTCAGCTCTGGACATCGAGGGAACGACAATGTTAATTTCAACATTCTGGAAAAGCTGACGATGGTATACTTTATATACAGAAACTAGTTCAAATAGAACACAACAAGTTATGAGGTAGAATAACTCCGGATTTACCTTATTTGTTATTAAGAAGGACCTAATAGTGTTACTTCCCATTGTATTTTTACTTGTAATTTTAGGATTGTGATTGGACAAAATTATATGAACACTTTCTTTTCACTACACTATCATGTATTGTGCATTTTTTTTTTTTGTCTTCTATACTTCCTCTGCTGTAAGGCTGTGAACATATTTGTGTTGTATTTATAGACCATTATGTGTTAAAAATGCAGATTTCCTCGTCTAAATTGTTGGTGCATCTGTAACACTATATCATTTTGTCTAATCTTAAATTTGATTTGTTCTAATATGTAATTTAAATAGGGCCCTATTCTATGTGACATATCAGCTATGAACTTTGTAATTGTCCTTTAAGTCACTAACACTATCATTTATTGGATAACATAAGTTAAAATGCGTGCACATTTATTCACATTTCTGGTATAGCCAATTGTGAACATGTTTATTTAAATTCAGTTTGTTTGTTTTATGTCCTGCACCATAGCTGAATGGTTAAGGCAAGATGCCTTGTCAGAGAGTTACCGGACTTGCGCTGGTTCGGGTCTCCATGGGGGAAAACATTTTTTCTTGTGATTTTGGCCAGTATTGGGCCATTGCTCACTCAGCATCATGAGGCATTTGGGTAGCTACAATAAGTAGCGGCTCCAAGTTAAGAAAATCAGCTATAATGACTGGGGGACCTGACATGCTGACCACATATCAATCCTACACTGGGTGAATGATCTTCTATCTCTGTGATCAACTCATGTGGAAGTGAGTCCAACAGCCAGCTAGTAGGCCAAGAGCCTTCTAGGCCTTTCAAGCCATGGGTTTTTTTATTATTTTATATTCCGTTAAGTGAGTCAAATAAGTTATTACATGTTACCTCATAAAACTCCGTGATCTTCACAGGACTGGTTTCTGAAGCTATTGCTTGTATCATCAGCCAAGACTCCATTAACTCTATAGTCTGAGTTCTGGTTGACGATAGAGGAAATAACTTCAGAAACCGGTCCTGTGAGAATCACCCAGTTTTATGAGGTGAGATGTAATAATTTATTTGACTTACTTAATTTATTTGCCTGATAATGTAAATTCCCATCATAAAATTTCATTAAAGTAATTTAGATTTGATTAAGTAGGTAGATCCTTGGCAAGCTTTATTGTTTTGTTATCTTGTTTTCCGTAAGTTGGGTATGGAAACTTAAAAGCCTTATGATCCATCCATCCATAGTAATTCTGCCCAAGGGTAGGTATTTCACTGCAATCATAGCATTTTCATGCTATGCTTTGCTAGGTAATTATAGGTGTGGTAGCTTCCCGTTGCTTTCCACATCGGTGAAGGATGATGATGATGATGACCGGATGATATTTGGGGACCGTTGGTCCCTAAGCTTCCTGACATTTGTCTTACAGGTGAGGAAAACCCCAAAAAAACCTCTCCCAGGAGCTTGTCCCGACCAGGAATTGGACCCGCTGCATGACAAGGCAGAACGCTACCTCGAGACCACAGTGGTGGACACAATGAGGTATTACATTCTAAAAAAAAAAACGTGTAAATAGTAATGTTTCACAATAATATATAAGGTATTAGTGTTACAAATTTGTGTGTTTATGTACATTGATAGCTGTGTAATGTTCATGTATGTAAATCCATATTGATTCTTGTATATAATTGTTATGAGTAATTTATGAATGCTGATAATAATAAAAAGCAATGTTTTCAAATGAAACATATTTTGTATTTATTTCAGATGTCATACATATTAATTCCACAATAAAATAAAAGTATGGACTATTCTTTAATTTCATTTTTCTGCATTGTCCAAGTACTAGAATTCACTTCTGTTTCTTTTATCATGACATACAAAACATGTCCACCAAAAAAATGTTTATTTCCAATATGCAGTTCCCTAAGATTCATCCAAATATCCTCCCATCTAAACCTTCCTAATGGTATTTTCTCAAAAATAAATGCATTTGTCGCTATAAGTTTTATAAGTTTGTTATGGGTTGATCATGTAGATTGAATAGACAGTAGAAGAAATTTTTACTGGATTAAGTTCGTTGAGGAAAAGGTTCAGTGGAGGGCTTTAGTGAATGTGCCAAGCCCTAGAGCTTGCAATGTAAGTAATAAAACCAATCAGCTATTCAAGGAGACATATTTGAAAAAAAAATCATGTTGACGAGAGGATGAGGTAAAACAGTAAAATGAAATTAAGTTTCATGCAATGACCACATATTTTAAAGATGGTTGTTTATATAAATGCCCTTATAGGACTGTAGGGCAAAGTAAGTGGGCATATATATGATACATATATTCCCATTTTTGGTTTTGAGATAAATTTTAGAATAACACTGATATACACAAAGTAAGTAGGCATATATATATATATATATATATATATATAGTGTCTCATTTTTGGTTTTGATATAAATTTTAGAATAACACTGATATACACAAAGTAAGTGGGCATATATATAATACATATAGTGTCCCATTTTTGGTTTTGATATAAATTTTAGAATAACACTGATAGAGTATCAAAGTTTATAAATATTCTAAATTATGACTATAGTCTTGTATCACGAGAAGCATTAATGACCATAAGAAGAAACGATACTAATAATTTACATAACATGGTGATGAAAGAATTGTGGTGAATTACAGCAATAATTAATACAGTTACTTAACGGTGTTTCTATAAACGGAAAAACTCCACTTAAACTAGCGTGAAATATTTTCGAAGTCCAATAGAACAATAGTGTGCATGCATCAGGTTTTATAGAGCCAGCGATAACCGACAATCTAACCACATATCGATTACTATCCATCGCTATGAAATTTAAATTACTAATATTTGCAATATTAAGAGAAAATAGCATATTGGAGAAAATAGCATCTAACAGTGTCATAATATTGTGATTTGCATATTTAAATAAATAGTTCAAAATTGTCTAATAATGTTATAAAAATTGTTTGAAAAAGTTTAAAGCATTAAATAATGTTAGTTAATACAGAAGAAGAGCTATAGTTTACAACAATATAAATGAAAAATCAAGCGCTAGTAGAAGTGCAGTTCAGCCCTATAACCATGATATGTATATTTTTTACCATAATCTCAACTTTTAGGTTAGGCATACTATTTTTAAGACCTATAGTATTACGTGTTGTGCATATAGGTGTATCTATTATCAAAGCAGGAAAATAAAATGCACCATCAAAAATGGATTAATAACTTTGTATTTATTTCATGTATTTACATAACGTGGTGATGGAAATTTCTTACCATGTTCTTAAAATATTATTTTCATAGTATAATTTTGATAATGGTTTTCTGTTAACAATTACAACATAAATTAATACATATTTATCTATCAATGATTTTATAAACCATAATAATAAATTATTATTTTGCTACAATCTCGACTTTTAAGGTTAGGCCTACAATTATTAGGACCTATAGTATTACCTGTTATGCATAAAGGTATACCTATTATCAATAAAGATAACATAATAAAATAAAATACACCATCTCAAATGGATTACTAATATTGTTTTTAATTTGATACAAAATAGATCACGTATATTATATTAATTTAGTTTGTTGATATCCCATAACGTACGCTTTTCTCCATCACAATACACATGTATAAAATATAAAAGCTGTGGAATGTTACAATTTGACCTTTTATACTTTTCTTACTATATTTATCAATAATATAAGCCTATTCAGATAAATAATTTTATAAGGGATAACTGGGCAATTATATATTTTTTACTTTCATGGCTGGACATTTCTATATGTAGGAATTCCTAATTTTGCCATGAATACGTTTTGGTTACACACATATATTTCATGTTTAACCTCAATCAGATTCTATTTCCTCATTTTTGTAATAACTTTAATTTATTTTAGGCAAACAATCACATTCCCATAACCTATAAAATAGCAGACGACTTTTTTTAAATTTCGCCATATTTCACAATATCATATGTATTATTTCTCTATGCATATTTAAAATCATTGCCAACATACGCATCTTTCCATCTCGCCTGAGATAGAGACGAGATGGTTTCATGAATACCGTCTCCGACTCATGTGCTCAGACTCAACTTACGGAAGTGAGAGAGGTGGGGGAGAGGAGAGGATGGTTTCTGAATACCGGCCTACATCAATGATTGCTGATCATCTAACCTGATAACTCGTGTAGCAATAATGACAACCATCCAATCCGACAATGTGTCAACATTCGAGTTTTGGTTAAAAGGAAAATCATCAACTGCGCAAGAATACAAATATGAAGCGAGTGCCTGCCGTGTGTGACTTTTTTAAAATGTCTATTGTGAAGAATGTACTGAGTTTGGCAAACATAAGTGGAATTACGAAAATATATTGCAAATCAACGATATTACTTATTTAAATTAATATTGGGAAGTAAACATTATGAGGTTATATCATTAATAGTGAGTGGAAAACATATTTTTATCGACTCACCTCATATATTTTCAAAGAAATTTGAAATTTGAATGGAGAACATGTTTTTTATCGACTCACTATTGATGATGTTACTTATATTAATTTATATTAATTATAAGATGGTTAACAATGCTTTTGATATTAGTGCAACGAAAAGGGAAAATCAAATTTACATTGTATGGATGGATCGAAGAACAAAGTATGGACAAATGGTTTGTTTCTCTGTGTATCTGATAAGAGGACTTTTTTTGTATTCATGTTATGCAAGCTACGAGTACATTTCAATTTTTGTTAATGTATCATATGATTAGATTAAGATGTAGACAAGGATAACCTATCTTCACATATTTTGGTATTATTATAGAGAATATATATTGTGAGAACATCAATGCATAACGTTTCTAATGGTCAAAGTTCATAAAAAAAATTCAATTGGATTTTCAGTAACACAAAATATGTGAAGAAGGAATCCTCCAAGATATTTCAGATATTCAAAACACATTTACCTATACAAAGACCATGTTTCTAGCCTAGTTTCAACAAAAGTATATATGTAAATATATAAAAACTTGTTTTCAGCCGTTCATCAACATTTAGGGATTGTTTACACATTTTTCCTCACAGCAAAGTCCAATCAGGAAACTTAAAATCCAAAACAAGATGTCTAACAGTATAACCAACATCACGGTCTCAATTCTCCACATGAATTTATGAGTTCCTATTTGGTAGTTAATAAACTATAATAAACTATAGTCGGTTCCAGATGTCTACGGAGCAGATGTAAACAGTGGTTGTAACGGCGAAAAAGCGCGCTTCACAAGCGGATGAACCTTACGAGTACATCGAGACGCAATTACGGTTTCATAACATATTTGTTTAACCACAATGGAATGCAATACTGACAACAATAATGAAATTAATAATGACGATAATAATAATATAATAATAATAATCTCTAATCGCCGTGTGAGGGTTCTCCTTCAATAACGTTTTATAAACGTTTATAATTGTCTGTATTTCTCCCGAACGAAATCCTTTCCTCTGTTTGTTTCTTCACAAGAGACATTCCGGAAGGATCTGGCATAGAATTATCGGACATCTTTTCAGAAAGGGATACTGCACTTATTAAAAAAAACACTTGCACACGCCTGCTAAATATATCACATTTACTACTGTAGGCTCAGCACTTATTTAATTTTACTGACATAACGCTTCATCAATAATTAGCACGTAAGTGATACTAAAGGGAAAAACAAGAACTTGTGTTGTAATAACTAACTGGCACAATCGAAACCGTAGGTTCATGGCCGTGCGGACATAAGCTCTCAATATATCCCTATCCTGAGCTAATGTTTTTCAATCATTCCCTGTATAATCTAATTTCCTCAAATCATACTTAATGTTATTCTCCCACCTCATTCTTGGTTTACCAACTGGGCGTTTTCCCTCTGGTTTTCCTATAAGAAGTTTCTATGCACCTCTTCCATTCCCCATTCGTGCCATATGTCCTGTCCATCGCAGTCTACGATACTTAACTGTTCTTATTATATCTGGCTTCCTATAAATACCATATAGTTCACTGTTATGTAGTGCTCTCCATTCAACTGTCTGTTCATCTTTCTTTGATCCAAAAATTGTCCTATGAATTTTATTCTCAAATACTCGTAATATCCTTTCTTCCCTTAAAGTATGTTTCGCATCCATATAATATAACTGGTAGAATAATAGTTTTATATATTTTCATTTTTACGTTTTTTGAAAGGAGTTGGGACGACAAGAGTCTCTGACTTATATTGTAATATTGTGAATAATGCTGATGTGGGATTTCCCACCAGACACGTGCAATGCAACCAATGACGCGCCAGCATTTTAAATGAAGGGGAGGGCTGGCTTACTGCTTTGCTCAGAAGACATCTAGAGTATGGTATATAAACATATCATTTAATATGAAATCAACAAATATTTTAAGATGTTGACACTAAATAATGATAGCGAACTACGCACGAAAGTGCATATAATTTAACACTACTCTTTGCTGCATTAATTTTTTTTTGGTAACATTGATACCCATAAGGTTCTCTTTGGCACTACAGATCGTTCTCTATGCTACAGATCGCTACATATCCATACCTATTAGTCACACTGCTCAAGCATATGTTACGAAAATTACATTCTTTTTGTTAATTAACCTTGAACCACAAAATTTGACGAACGGTGTTTATACCCCATTGTCGAAATTGAGGGTGTGAGGATGTAATAAATTAAGGTAAAATTATACAAAAAATAATATAATAAATTGGGGAAAAATTATACAAAAAATAACTTGAATAAACTGGTACAAACTTATTATAATATGAATAAAATTAGATTTTAAAAATAATTGTCAAACAGATAATGATATCATATATGATTACAAAGGAAACTCAAACATACACTGTTTAATTTAAACAAAGATTAATTAACAAACAAAAGATTGATATAATATTCTTGGAAAAATATTATATCAAATTTAAACACAGGCTATTTAACAAACAACAGATTAAGAATGACATTTTGGAAAAAAAAAAAAAAAACAATTATCAAAATAAATGTTTGAACATGTGATGAGGAGACATGCAAGATTTCCAATCTAGAAGGTATAAATGATAAACCACTTGTTCAGAGAGATCTGAGGACTCTTCTGGAAAAGAGTCAGCGACAAGTGGACTTTCGCCCTGGGCATGTATTGCAGATCATTATTTGTAAGTATATATATATATATATTGTCTGGTGGATTTTCTCTAATAATATTATACTTTTAAAAAGTTGAAGTTTAATCTTGGAAAATAATATTATAAAACTTTGGAGTAAAGTTCGTACAAAAGATAATTTTATTTTAAAACTTTAAGCTAGGAACTCACTTGGTCTCTCTCGAATGGAGATTCTCCTTTAAAATAATTCAAATATTATTTATAAGTTGAATGCAGGCTTTCACGGCCGGTAATCATAATGTTGAGTGATTCCGGGTTCTGTGGCCGTGGTCCATAGTTGGTGTTGATACCAGACGTTTCGCCCTCAACTGCGGAGGGCATCTTCAGTGGCGAGTGCTTCTAGGGGCGTGTTTCCTGGTCGGAAGCTCTACTTAGAGTGAACGCTGCGGGTGTTGTATTGATACTAGTGGTGGGAGCAGGGTGAGCGGGCGTGGCTCTTGCTGATTGGCTAATGGTCGTCTCCTTGTTGTCCCTAGTGTTGATGCATTTATTTTCTAGTGTACGGTACCAGGCCTTAGACAGTTTAATACCTTCCTCTTTTCTGTTAATATTTTCCTTATGCTTGTGTATTTCTATAGCCTCTCGATATAATCTAGGGAAATAATAGGAAGTTGTGGCTAAAACTTGTGTATCATCGAATAGAATCTGGTGTCCATTCATATGAATGGACACCAGATTCTATTCGATGATACACAAGTTTTAGCCACAACTTCCTATTATTTCCCTAGATTATATCGAGAGGCTATAGAAATACACAAGCATAAGGAAAATATTAACAGAAAAGAGGAAGGTATTAAACTGTCTAAGGCCTGGTACCGTACACTAGAAAATAAATGCATCAACACTAGGGACAACAAGGAGACGACCATTAGCCAATCAGCAAGAGCCACGCCCGCTCACCCTGCTCCCACCACTAGTATCAATACAACACCCGCAGCGTTCACTCTAAGTAGAGCTTCCGACCAGGAAACACGCCTAGAAGCACTCGCCACTGAAGATGCCCTCCGCAGTTGAGGGCGAAACGTCTGGTATCAACACCAACTATGGACCACGGCCACAGAACCCGGAATCACTCAACATTATTATTTATAAGTATTAAAACAAAGATTTTTGATAGAAACTATATTGTGCAAACAGTAATAACATCTCTGTTTTCCCTTAATTTATAGAATCTTTTAATATCTTTCTTGAGGCCAAATAAATGTTTGTTATATTTTGAATCTGAGGTTATGTCCGCCATATTGGATTTTCGTGTTTCCTATTTAGACTTGATATGTCTTATATATGAGGTGAGTGATAAAAATTCTACCTTAATGAATATACCTCATAGTGAGAATTCCTAAAATAAGTAATTAGTAATAACATTGTTAAATGTATGTTGTTGTGGTAAAATAAAGTATATATATATATATATATATATATATATATATGTGTGTAACTTAACATCCTTTATTTCTAATTTAGTATAGGCCTCCTACGCTATCCAAAGGCCTCCATTAGTATACAGACCCCCATTCGTAACAATAATGAAACATTAATTAAATATAGTCCACCGCTGTGGTCTCGAGGTAGCGTGCTGCCTTGTCACGCAGCGGGCCCGGGTTCGATCCCTGGTCGGGGCAGTTTTTCTGGGCGAAGTTTTTATCGGGGTTTTTCCTCACCTGTAAGACAAATGTCAGGAAAACTTTTAAGGGCCAAATGGTCCCCAAAATCATCCTTCACCGGCATGGAAAACAACAGGAAGCTACTACACCTACAATTCCCTAGTAAAGCTGCAAGCATAGCATGAAAATGCTATGATTGCAGTGAAAGACCTGCCATCAGGCAGAATTACTATGTATGGAATAAAATATAAATATTTATCTGCAACAATAACAAAAGTTAATTTAAAAGTAATGTATCATATTACAAATTAAACACTTGCAACATTATCGTGATCTATAATAAAACATGTCATAAATTGTTGAAACTACTGGTTTTACTATCCTTCATGGCACCCAACTGATTACACTGACTATTTAACTCATGCCCCAAATGGGAGTCAATGACCAATCACGTTTCAATGATTTCTGTATTACAACCAATCAGAGACGTGTTTCACGAAATAATTATCAACGTTAGGATTATCATATATTAAGCAAAGCTCCTCCTTTTTAATATTCTGAACAGGTCTGACCGTTATTTTGCAGTGACTGAGCCTATAACAAATACGGCTACCAGATTGTATATAATAGTGCTTACATGTCAACATTTGTAGCAATTGATTATACCACCAAAAAAAGAAACCACTGTTTGCACTTTCTTAAATGTATACGACATCAAAAATGAATTAATATACAGATTGATGTGTTTCATTTTTTCTCCACTAGAGAGCATTCTTACAATATTGCGTTCCTTTGGCAATAAATAGTATGATCTGGTTGCAGTGATAAACAAAAGAAGCAGTAGAAGCGTAGGCTACCTATCGTTTCTCATTAGTTTTCAAACATCACCGTTTACTTTAAATATAAAAATATTTTTAAATAACTGTAGTTAAATAATGATTTGTGAGTAAACAGCTTTATTTTATTCGTTAAATAGTCCTAACAAATGCCACTCTTGATTTCCAAATTCTCTAGATAAATTCACTCCTCACTTCGTGAGTCGTGAATTTATCGATAATTTGGAAATCACTCGTGGCATTACTTATGATTATTTAACTCATGCCCCAAATAGGAGTCAATGACCAATCCACATTTCAATGAATTTTGTTTTACAGCCAATCACAGTCATGTTTCACCTCATTAATTATCGAATTTTGATTACCAAATTAAAAAAAAAAGCTCCTCTTTTTAATATTCTGCAGTCTCTCTAACAAATATGTTGAATATAGCAAATAATGAACAGATTCCTTCGATCTATACATTTGATAACTGTGTGTTCAATAATTCTCTTCTTCTTCTATACTGATTTTTACCAAGTTGTTTCCGAAAAAAGAATTAATAACCTATAATAATGTTGATTATAATATACAGTTTGATGCGTTTCATTTTTTCTCCACTAGGGTGCATTCCTTGTAAGACAAATGTCAGGAAGCTTAGGGCCCAACGGTCCCCGAAAATCATCCGGCCATCATCATTATCCTTCACGAGTGTGGAAAGCAACGGGAAGCTACCACATTTATAATTCCCTAGTAAAGCTGCAAAGTATAGCATGAAAATGTTATGCTTATAGTGAAAGACCTGCCTTCAGGCAGAATTACTATGGATGGATGGATGGATGGATGGATGGAAGGTGCATTCTTACAACATTGTAATTTTATTTGGCAATAAATAGTATGATAAAGTTGCAGTGATGAACAAATTCAACATAACCAAACATTTCTCATTTGTTTTTAAACATCGCTGTTTACATTAACTATATAAATATTTTTAAAAGCTATATTTAAATGGTCCACCGCTGTGGTCTCGAGATAGCGTGCTGCCTTGTCATGTAGCGGGCCCGGGTTCGAACCCCGGTCGGGACAGTTTTTCTGGGTGAGGTTTTTATCGGGGTTTTTCCCCACCTGTAAGACAAATGTCAGGAAAACTTTAAGGCCCAAACGGTCCCCGAAATCATATGGCCATCATCATCATCATCATCCTTCACCGGTGTGGAAAGCAACGGGAAGCTACCACACCCTAGTAAAGCTGCAAAGCATAGCATGGAAATGCTATGATTGCAGTGAAAGACCTGCCCTAGGGCAGAATTACTATGGACGGGTATTTAAATGATCTTGCAGAAGATTTCTGGGCTGTTGGCCGTGGTCTTGAGGCTTGTAGTTCCCCAACATTTCGCCAGAGACTGCGTCCGGCTCCCTCAAGGGTTGTCTTGAGACTGGCAATTTTGTCGACTACCCTGCTCTATTTATATATTAATGTATAAATAGAGCAGGTAGTCGGCAAAATGCCAGTGGACTTCGCTGCGGAACCCCATAGAGAACGGTCACCACGTGGTCTTCAGTGGCTGCTGCAAACAAAGAAGACGAAGTGCTTGTGGCAGTATATTTGAAGTGTTGTTCAGTGTGCTTACGTGATTACAAATCCGTTACGCCCCAAAAGTGTGGGCCCAAAAGGGCCAAGTGAAAAAGACACCGTTCCCGTGTATTCGGTGTTAAAATTTTAGCTGGTATACGTACAAATTCAAATCAGTGATAGTGTCATTGCTGTGAAATTACACGCTGGTAAATCGTGTACTTGCCTATAGTATATAAGTGTCTGAACTAAGTCTTGCAATGGCAAGCAACATTCCAAGCATGAGTAATTTGCATGAGGAAAATATGGATATTGACGAGGGCCGCCAGAAAGTAGATGAAATCTGGGGAGATGTTCTGAGAGATTTTGAATGTTTAATAGACAATAAAGGCTTGCATCCTAAATCAAAATACCTCAAAACAGCCACTGAAATTAGAGGTCTTCTAATACGCATAATGAACTTCCTAGACATCTATCCAGATTTTGCTATTTCGCAACTGGCTGAAGATCTTGCCTATCAATGTAGAAACCAAATTGATGAATTAAACGTTGCAACTAGAGATCTAGATTATTATCTAGAAACCGTAGAAAACATAGTGAAAGATACTTATCTAGAAATTCAAAATGAATGTATGTCAAAACGTCGCAAAAATGTACCTACGAAAATCAAAGAAATTCCAAAACCCACGGCAATTCAAATCAACTCAAATGTCGACAAGGATTCCCTGAATTAACTAATAATTCCAAACCAAAAACATCATTAAACGTAAAAATAAAGACTATCCTAAAGACCCAAAAGTGCCAAGGCAAACTTCAGCCAGTGCTGATACCTCACCGCTTGAGCTGTACAATAAATTCTCTATATTGTCAAGCGATGAGGAAATTTCTGGGCCCTCCATGCACATTGTACCAAGCGAGGAGAAAAAAATACACAAAGAAAACAGATATTGGTGGCTCTAACAACAAAAAAGAGAAACCAACCACAGGTAAGGATGTAACACAAGTATCATCAGCTACAGAAACACACGAGGAAAATGGCCTCTCACATAGAAGAGAAACCATCCTCACACACACCACAACAAGATAACACACGTGAAGAGCCACCAAGATCTGGACCTTCTAGTGTAAAAATCAACAATAATATTCCAAAGAAAGAAACCAGGCCACCGCCTGTAACACTCATAGGTCACACTGACCTAGTCAAAATTTACAGGGCACTAAAAATGTTAGTGAAAAAAGACCTTAAAGTTGTTAGTACACATGAAGGTCTAAGATATTACACTAGCACACAGGAAGACCACAGTGTAGTAATAAAGTACTTTGACTCGATTGGAAGGCAATACTACACCTTCCAATTGAAAAAAGACCTTCCCCTAAGGGTCATGCTCAAACGGCTGCCCTCGAATGTAGATACAGAGGATATAAAAACCGAATTAACTGAATTGGACTTCGAAGTTAAAGGCATCAAGCAAGTGACAAAAAAACTAGAGGACGGGTCCATATATAAGTACCCATTGTACATTGTTGAACTTGCCAACAATGAAAGATCCAAAGAGATCTATCACCTGGAAAAACTTTACTGCACTGTGGTCTCATTTGAACCATATAGACCACGCTCTGGCCTGAAGCAATGCTTTAAATGCCAGAGATTTAACCATACCTTTGCAGGGTGCAACCTGACTCCTAGATGCGTTATATGCGCCAAGGAACATAGTCACAAACAATGCCCAGTTCGTGAGGAAGCACGAATCGACACTAGCAAACTCAAATGTGCAAATTGCGGAGAATCAGGACACCCTGCATCCTTCAGGAAATGCCCTAAATTTGAAGAGGCTCAACAGGCCTACCTCAGAAATAGGGAACCAAAACAAAATAAGACAGTAACTGCACGCACTTTTACTAGTAAGAAAATCAACCCCAAAACTCCTTCAGTGCTGCAGTAAACTCTGGCAAAAATCAAGCCCCGAAAACCAGCATACAAGAACGCATTGCTTCAGTTCAGGCACCAGCGGTCACTCCTAATTTACAAAGCTTGGTACAAAGCGTCACACCCATGCTAAGTACTATTAAAAATCCCATGGAACGAATGATGTTCCTCAGCCAAATGTAGTCGATATGTTTTAACGATGTATAGACACGCTCAGGGACAATTTCTTAATGTCATGGCATTTAATGCCAATGGTATTGCCTCACAGGTCCATGAATTGGAAATTGTACTTCATACACACAACATAGACATACTTTTAATCAGCGAGACGCATCTGAAACCAAAGGATAAATTCCGACTCGCTGATTACTACACTTATCGCACAGATCGCCTAAATGCCCCTCTTGGTGGCACTGCAATCTGCATCCGAAAATCCATATCCCACAGACACATTTCTGTCCCAGGGCTTCACTTCATAGAAGCCACTGGCATTATACTTCCAATCACACAACACATGAATATATTCATAGCTTCCATATATAAATCTCCACTTAGGCCCCTCACTCGACATGACATGCGCATACTTGCATCGATATCGCCCCGGTACCTACTGGCAGGCGATTTCAATGCAAAGCATCGCGCATGGAACTGTAGAGTACCCAATGCTTCAGGTGTGGTATTACAACACTTCTGTAATACCCACAACATCGAAATCTCAGCACCAAGGGAACACACCTTCTTTAGAAACACTCAACAAGGCTTATGCTCCGACATTCTAGATATCGCACTTTTGAAAAACATTACCATCTCCCCTCACATAGATACACTGCCTGGTGAGCTAAACTCAGACCACATCCCTATCATGTTTAAACTCACTACTAGATTCATACTTCAGCCCCCGTTCCGATCTCACACAATGAATACAGACTGGAATCGTTATTCAAGACTCCTTTCACAGTGGATTAATCCTCGATTAAGAGTAAACTCCACTGAAGAACTTGAGACTTCTATAAATGACTTCCAGGCTTCTATTCAAACAGCCCTCGACATAACTACAACAAGAAACAACACTACACGTCCAAATCAAACAGATCAAACACTTCTTGACTACCTAGAGCATAAGCGACGAGCCCTCAAACAGTACAGACTCTATGGACACCCACAAATGAAACAGGAGTACAATTACTATGCTCGACTGGTCAAAGAAAGACTGCGAGATCACAAAATTACGTAATGGGAAAATTCCCTATCCAATTTCAATGCTCAAAAAACTCCGCCTTGGGAGATTATAAAAAGAATTAAATTAAACCGCGGACCTTCTAAACCGACTGCAATTGAGAACAATGGAACTTGGGCTTATCATCCTTATGATCAAGCACAAGTTCTCGCGGAAAATTTCGCAAATCGATTCAGACCACAAGAGTTAACGTCGCTAGTTCATGAAGCTGAAGTCAATAATAGAGTAGACACCTTCCTAGATGCTCCCTACCCAAATGAAAGACCTGACATCCACCTCGCTGACCTACGCATTCACGTCCAGGCCCTTCGCACTTCAAGTGCACCTGGACATGATCGTATAAGTAACCTAGCCTTAAAGCATCTCCCGCGCAAAGCGCTACTTCGACTCCTTACTATCCTTAAATACTGTATCCAATTTAATCACTTCCCTGCAACTTGGAAGATGGCTAAAGTTATTGTGCTACCGAAACCAGGAAAAAGTCCAAGTAATCCAGACAATTTGCGTCCAATAAGCCTTCTACCAGTTCTGGGAAAAATCCTAGAAAAACTACTTTTGGCCAAACTAAAAATTGAAGTCTCAAACAAAGAACTATTACCCAACCATCAATTTGGATTTCGAAATTCACACAGCACACCGCTGCAACTGGCGAGGCTTATAGACCAAATAGTCACTGGTTTCAACGCCAAGCGTAGTACAATAGCAGTCTTCCTCGACATTGAGAAAGCTTTTGACACAACTTGGATAAACGGATTGATATATAAGCTGATACAATTCCAAATTAATCCAAATTTAGTCAAAATAATCTCCACTTATCTGAGAAATAGAACCTTCTATGTCTCAGTGAGTGGAAGTAAATCTGATACGAAGCCCATACTGGCAGGAGTTCCACAAGGAGCTGTCCTTTCACCCTTATTGTACTCCCTATATGTCTCTGACCTACCTTCACCTCCATCACTCCAAATAGCTTCCTTTGCTGATGACACTTGTCTATTCATGCAATTGAAACTTAAATCCATTCCTCACAGACTTGAAACATTCCAGCGAGCAATAACCATAATATATGAATGGTTTTGCTCCTGGAACATTAAACTAAATGCTGGGAAAACGCAAGTCGTCCTGTTTTCCAAATCGAACTTTCCATGTCCAATCCAGCTCACTATGGGTGTACAACCTCTGCCAGTAGAAACTTCTGTCAGATATTTAGGCCTAATATTGGATAAAAGGCTTACATTTAGAGCCCATGTTGATCATATAATAACCAGAGCCCATCAAGGCATAGCGATATTATATCCGTTTTTCAAGTCGCCGTCACTGTCCCGTAGGATCAAGCTCACATTATATGTGGCTGTGATCCGTAGTATGCTATTGTACGGCTGTGAATCTCTGAGTATCCTTGCGAAATGCCACAAGAAGAAACTACAGATACTGCAAAACAAGTGTCTAAAAATCATACTTTCGGCCCCGCGTTACACAAGGATAACAGAGATGCACGAGGCCACGAAGGTGCCATATATTGATACTATCATATCAGAAAGGGTCACCACCATGTTTCAAAACATAAATGATCATGAAAACCCAATAGTACGCAATATAGGACACCTTCCACAATGGCGTACTACACATAGAAACATATTCGACCAAATAAATAATCCATAGTACTTAGCATGTAGCAACCAAGGTCAGAATGATGAGCGCAGAGTGGCGTGGCTCATTCCAGTCCTGAATCAAGCCAAGCTCTTCAGCGACACGGTTTCCGATGCCCCAATCAAGCGAGATCTATTCGCCTTGGCAACAATATCCATATAAATCTCACACTACTCAAACAATAAAATAAATCCCCATAAAATCGCCGTGTAGGCTAGGGTATACCAGCTGAACCCAATACAGAATACACACGCGAATTCGCCGATAAGGGACAAACACAAGTCCCAGGAAAGGCACACTGGACAGCACCAATAGCTGTCACGAAGTGGTGGTGGTGGTGGTGGTGGTGAAAATGCCAGTCTCAAGACAACCCTTGAGGATGCCGGACGCAGTCCCTGGCGAAACGTTGGGGAACTACAATCCTCAAGACCACGGCCAACAGCCCGGAAATCTTCTGCAATATCATCATAGTAACTCCGGCCGTGAAAGCCTAAGTCAATATATTATATTTAAATATTGATTTGTGAGTAAACAGCTTAATTTTATTCGTTAAACAATCCTAACAAATGTCACACTTGATTTCCAAGTTCTGTAGATAAATTCACTCATGGCATTATTTACGAACATGAACCACCACTATCCTGTCAAGAGAGAAGGTATACATGATGTCAACATTTCCCCTCAACTCATCATCCATGCGTTGTTTCTCTCTCTCCTTAAAACGACTGAGGGATCATTGCTCTGAATCAAATGTTTTATAGTTTCCACAACTACATAAAAACTGTGACACCATGGTCATGGTTTAGGCTTTTGTTGCAGCAATTTATTGAATATATCTTTGTAGTTATTCACATTTTGTAGCAATACTCGTTGTACTCCTTTCAAACTGAAGAACAGAGTAGATATAAATAAAAACTATGTGACATCAGAGCTTCTCTTTCACTTTTAAACTCATTTCAAGTTAAACACAACAAAAGAGAAAAAAACTTCTGCCTGGACTGTGATTTAAACACTGAATGACAAGCTTTGTGCACAAATTTCTCTGTCTTTAATCTCCTCTTGTTCCAGTAGTAGTAAACTTCATTCACAATATAAATGGGTTGTTTCTAAATCAAGAAGAAATATGATAGGATTTATACTGAGCTAATACGTAAACTAATATAGTTATACAGACAAGCCACTGAAGAGAAAAATTCTGCCTGAACCAGGAGTTGCTTGGATAGGTCGAATGGTAGAACATCAATGCATAAAGCTGGTGTTCCGGGATTCAAATTTCAGTACAGGCAGAAATTTATCTTTTTAGTTGTATTTACCTTTGCTTACAGTCAGCTTGTCTGTGTACATTAAATAATATATATGATTATTACAAGTTGTCTGAGATAACATAGGTTTAGTTTACAGCTGCTCTATTCTTTAGTTGAAAGGAGATCTAATGAATTCAAGAGCTAATGAAAAGTTCAGAGCTCATGTTTGTTCTATGTACATCTATTCTATTTTTTTATTTGAAGAGAAAAATTATACGCTCAGACCGGGACTTGAACCCGGGACCCTTGGTTCTCTAGACCAAGTGCTCTACCAACTGAGCTACCTGAGCAAGTACCGATCTAAACGCAAATCCTTCTCTATATACATTGTAATTCCCATCCACCAAATGCTGTGAAGCCATGCTTTTATCTTGCAAATGGCGGCTCCTTTATTAAGAAGACATATTTGGGAATTATACATTACAGCCAGTACGGCTTTTTCCAAGTTTTTATTATTGTTTTCGTACATCTCAATGATGGATAAATCATATTTGAAGAGAAAAATTATACGCTCAGACCGGGACTTGAACCCGGGACCCTTGGTTCTCTAGACCAAGTGCTCTACCAACTGAGCTACCTGAGCAAGTACCGATCTAAACGCAAATCCTTCTCTATATACATTGTAATTCCCATCCACTGGCTGCAATGTATAATTCCCAAATATGTCTTCTTAATAAAGGAACCGCCATTTGCAAGATAGAAGCATGGCTTCACAGCATTTGGTGGATGAGAATTACAATGTATATAGAGAAGGATTTGCGTTTAGATCGGTACTTGCTCAGGTAGCTCAGTTGGTAGAGCACTTGGTCTAGAGAACCAAGGGTCCCGGGTTCAAGTCCCGGTCTGAGCGTATAATTTTTCTCTTCAAATATGATTTATCCATCATTGAGATGTACGAAATCAATAATAAAAACTATTTTTTTATGTTATATTTTAAATTAACACTTTCCAGAATTGGATATAGTTTTATTTTAGAAAGAAAAATTATGTTCAGTCCAGGGTTTGACTCCCGGTTCGAACATAATCTTTCTTTCTAAAATAAAATTATTTCCAATTCTGCAAAGTGTTAATTTAAAAATGTAACATCAAAAAATATGAAGCTCTACCGCTTAAAGGTTATGTTTAAATTCTCATAAGTAATGACACGAGTGATTTCCAAATTATCGATAAATTCACGACTCACGAAATGAGTGAATTTATCTAGAGAATTTGGAAATCAGGAGTGGCATTTGTTAGGACCATTTAACGAATAATATTAAGTTGTTTACTCACAAATCATTATTTAACTACAGTTATTTTAAAATATTTATATATTTAATGTAAACGGCGATGTTTGAAAACAAATGAGAAACAATTGGTACGCTTCATTTGCTTATTTTGTTTATCACTGCAACCAGATCATATTATTTATTGCCAAAGGATCGCAATGTTGTAAGAATGCACCTAGTGGAGAAATTTACAACCAACGTTATATGTATTAATTAATTTCTGATGTCCTATTGTAAATATGTCAATTACATTTTTCTGGAACGTAATTTCCTGGAAAATAATTTGTTTAAGAAAGTGCAAACAGTGTTTTTTTGTTGTTTTTTGTGGTATAATCAATTGTTACAAATGTTTTGATATTATCTCTCGTATGCGTTTTCTGTTGACATTCATGCACTACATATAGGCCTATACTGGTAGCAGTATTTCTTAGCGAGTCAGTCACTGCAAAATAATCCTATGACCTATTCAGAATGTTAAAAAGGAGGTGCTTTCTTTATTATGATAAAACTTTAGTTGGTAAATTCTAGGCGAAACACGACTGTGATTGGTTGTAAATAAAAATCATTGAAATGTGATTGGTCATTGACTCCCATTTGGGGCATGAGTTAACTAGTCAATAAAAATAATTTGAATAGAAGTCAGGTGGCATTGTTGATGGTGATGGCTATCAGCTTTTGGACGAAAGGAGAATTGTACGAGTGGAAAGAATTTTGACGTTCTTATAGGAAGTTATTGCACTGATGTACAGAGTCAGAGATCCGGGGTTCGACCCCCGGTTCAAACATAATTTTTCTTATATGGAAATTAATGTTGGGAATTAAACATTATGAGGTAATTTTTCTTTCTAAAATAAATCTACTCTATTCTTCAGTTAAAAATTAGTATAGCTTAAAGCCGGATATTTACCCAGATATAATAATAATAATAATAATAATAATAATAATAATAATAATAATAATAATAATAATAATAATAAGGGTTATTTTATTTGTGTAATATATATCATTTTAATATTTAATATTCAATGTAAATCAGCTGATATATTATTAGTATGAATATTGAGAATTTCATATTTCTTTATGTATGTATAAAACAGATAGGTGATGGACAGACAGATGAATAGAGAAAGCTACATAATAGTAAGCTACATGATATGTGTAGGAAGTCAGATATAATAAGAACAGTTAAGTATCATTGACTGCAATGGGCAGCACATGTGGCACTTATGGGGATGAAAGAGGTGCATGGAAGCTTCTTGTAGGAAAACCAGAGGGAAAATGCCCAGTTGGTAGACCAAGAATGAGGCGGGAGAATAACATTATCCATGATTTGAGGGAAGTAGATTATACAGGGGATGATTGGAAAACATTAGCTCAAGATAGGGATATGGAGAGCTTATGTCTGTACGGTCATGAACCTATGGGTTCGTTAGAGCCAGTGAGTTAGGTAGTTACATTAAATCTAAGTTGAAGTTTATGATATAATTCTCAAAATTGCATTGGTATCTGGCTGAGATTGTCCTTCAAAACATGTTCCAGTTTGAGAGAGCAAAATATGAGGTGAGGTGTATATTATCAATTTGACCATTTAATAAAGTTTGTATCTTACGTCAAATTTTATTATTTTTAATGAATAAATATTCCAATAAAATGAAATAAAAGTTGTAAAGTTTATTGAAGTGGGCTTAACACATTCATTTCCTGGATATTTCATAATAGCGAAGTTTTTACAGATCTAATACATTCTGAAACAATCTAAGTTCACAGCTCATAATTTTTTGTTTGTTGGCTATTGTCATTGCATCTCTTGACCAAATTACATAACTAAGAAGAGAAATTCCTTCGGACACTGTCAAAATATGATAATATTGTATTTGCTAGCTAAGGATAAACCAAGAGGACTCAAGTTCCACTGAAAGGCAATAATATTTCTCTTTTAGTGATATAATTTCACAGTAGATGGCAAAATGAAACTAAATATTCCAGTTATTTTTTCTATTCTGAAAGATATACATGCTGCATTCTGTTAGAACTGAAGTGCTTTGAAAATTGGTTTACAAAATTTGAAAGATGATAGAGAGGTAAATATGTTTATCTGCAAAAAAATTTGTAATCCACAACTTTCCTACTACATTAGTTCACTTAGAAATTAAGCTTTGTTCATTAAACTGAGTTGATAAGGTCCATTTAGAGTTAAAATTGACCATCATTAAATTTGTTACAAAAGTAGTATCTGTATATATCATACTGGGATTATTCTTGTATATAAAAATGCATTGAGAATACTGTTGCTGCAGTGAACAGTTCACTACATGAATTGTCATTGTGGTTACCTCGAGAAATTGTAAAAACAAGTTTTTTAGTGCAATATAAAACTTTCCCTTTACCTCTGCTATCTATCAAATGTTGTGAAGTATTTTCGAAAATCAACTGTATATGAGTTTAGTAAAGCAAACAATAGTGCCAACCCGATGCCTGTATATACATGTCTCAATTTTTTCAACCACATGGACACATAGTCTTGCAATTAATTTCATGAAAGAAAATATCAACCTGTGGCTTGATGTTAAAAAATATGTCAGAGCGTCATCAAAGCCCTAATTAGCCACCATTTTAAGATCGTAAAGGGAAAGGAGAAAGAGGAAGATGATAAGAACAAGTTATCTCCTAGATTAAGGCACTATTTATCTCCATCTTGTAGGTGAGTAAAACAGAAACCTACAAAGCTTCTTGTATCATTTCGGTAATAACTTTAACAACAACAAACTTGTGATTTGGTTTTACAATTATGATACAAAATGTATCATCAAAATATAAAATGTACAAAGGCTGTGGAACATCTTTCACTTACCTCTACTGCACAATGTTTCATATGTTCCACTCAACAAGTGTAATCCAAGTTCACCGTAATCAATGAAGCCCTATTCAAACTCGAGTTGGAAGGAGAGGAGACATCTGATTGGCTCATATTGTTCGCAAGTTTTGTGTGAATTAGAACGCTAATAAGAATTATGTGGAACCGTTCTCCCAAAGAAGTCAGAACTATTTTCACATCTCCACATAGTCACAATCGCCAACATTGATTCTGTCATGTGCAGCCGTTATGTTGAAACCCTATATATGGTTGTCCACACGGAACATTTTGCTCTTCTTTCCTTTTTTCCCCTTCCCCTGAAAACAAAGGATGACTTCCAAATTCTGATAAATTTAACATATGACACTCCTACAACACTTATTTTTTCTTCTTCATATTTCTAGTCTTTTCTTCGGGGTCGAGTCTTAGAGAAAACCTCATGTATTTTAATCATTCCACTTATGTAAACTACACTATATATCCATCTATAGTAAATCTGCCCGAGGGCAGGTCTTTCATTGCAATCATAACATTTTCATGCTATGCTTTGCAGCTTTACTAGGGAATTACAGGTGTGGTAGTTTCCCGTTGCTTTCCACACCGGTGAAGGACGATGATGATAATGATAAGGATGATGATGATGATGGCTGAATGATTTTTGGGGACCGTTGGGCCCAAAGCTTCCTGATATTTATCTTACAGGTGAGGAAAAACCCCGAAAAAACCTCACTCAGGAGCCTGTCCTGACCGAGAATCGAACCCGGGCCCGCTGTGTGACAGGGCAGCACGCTACCTCGAGACCACAGCGGTGGACACACTATATATATATATATATCCAGCCAATTTCACTCAAAAGTTAATGACGAAAATTACCATATATCTCGGCAGATAAGGCGACCTTCAGATAAGACGAGGTATAGATTTTTGTCAAAGTTTTATTGTTTTATCTTATATCTGTCCTATAAAACGACCCCCAAACTATCAACGGCCTATGAATTTAGTTTAGATCAGCGATCATTACTAGCTTACTGTATAGCGTATAGAATATTACTGTATTCGTAATTTTTCAAATTAAATTTTATGTTATACACTGCTCAAAACAATTAGAGGAACACTATGAAATATGCAAATATTTTTTCATTGGATAAAGGTACAAACATGAAATTAATAAAGTACATTATTTGTGGTTATTTATTTATTTATTTATTTATTTATTTATTTATTTATTTATTTATTTATTTATTTATTTATTTATTTATTTATTTATTGCTCATGTCAGTAAAAACAAATGAATAACGCTGACAATTAACTTTTCAAATAATTCCGCTATGTAAGCAATTGAATCTTGTGCTTATTTTTCAAAGTTAAACAATCGTTATATAGAGTTAGTATCGTGTATGGCCTCCACGACATTCGATGACAGTTTGGCACCTTCGTGGCATGCTCCCAATAAGATTCTGGATTTCCTCTTGCGGGATATTCTCCCATTCCTCCTTCAGAGCATCTCCAAGTTGCTGCAGAGTTTGTGGAGCTTGATGTCGGTTCCTGACCTTCCTGTCTAGAAGATCCCACAAGTGTTCAATAAGGTTGAGGTCTGGGCTGACCGCTGGCCACTCCATTACCTCAATTTCATTCCTCCTCAGGAAATCCCTGGTGACAGCCGCAGAATGTGCCCTGGCATTATCCTGCATAAACAGAAATCCAGGGCCTACTCCAATGGCAGCAGGTACTACATGCTCTTCCAGAACGTGCTCGATATACCGGACAGCATTCAGTCGCTGGGGAACAAGTACAAGGTCCGTACGATTGTTGTACATAACTCCGGCCCACACCATTATGGAACCTCCTCCGAATCTATCAATTTCCTGTACAGCCTCTGCAGAAAATCTTTCTCCTGGCCGTCCCCACACCCTCAATCGACCATCACAACGTGTAAGACGATACCTGGATTCGTCCGAGAAGAGCACAGACTCCCACTGGTTCAGGTTCCAATCACCATGGTTTTCAGCATACGTACGTCTTGCTGCCTTATGCCCATTTGTTAAGCGTGGTTTTTTAACGGGCCTTTTTGGACGAATATTCTCTTTCCTTAATCTGTTCCTTATGGTTTGGTCTGAAACCCGGATTCCGGAAGCCATATGAAGGTCATTCTGCAGGTCTTTTGCAGTTTTTGTACGCTGTCGAAGAGCAGAAAGAACAACGTATCTGTCATCCTGGGGGCTTGTTTTAAATTTACGGCCCTGGCCACGTCTTCTACAATACTGACCTGTCTCTCTGTGCCTGTTGCGTAACCTGGACACCACGGAAGGAGAAACCCCAAGCTCTCTAGCCACTTGTCGCAGAGATTGACCTTGTCGTAAAAGATGTAGAGCATGATACACTTCAAACTCATTTAAATGCCTCATTTTGTCAGAGACTTCAATAAACAAGGCAATAATCAACATTCGTCACTATAGCAACATCAGGAAGCTTACCAATTAGAAGTGGCCAGTGCCTTCCAAAATAAAAAAATTCTCTACATTTGTTATTTGAGGTAATTTCTCTGTATTTAGGCCATGGATCTTTAAAATTTGTATCCAATGATAAAATTAATAATTCAATTTACATATTGTCCAACTTTCAGCATCACAGCTTTAAATAACAATTACTTATTCAATTTAATACAAGTGTTCCTCTAATTGCTTTGAGCAGTTTATATTGTTAATATTTTAACCCCTCATTGTGATAAATAAATGCATTTTATTTTCATTCACCGGCAACACTGCTACACTTTCGATAAGTTGTACTAATACAAGAGATGAGACCTGTCGCATGGAAGGCGGAAGAGGGAAAGGAGATTGTTATAACTTGATAAGGAAGGAAGACTTGCAGCGTGACAAATTTCTTGTTATGCTACTATCAAACCCAAAGATATAAGTTATCCGCATATTTAAATGTTATACAGTGCCCTTTGCACCATGCATAGTAATAATAACATAATATCAATAATTAAAAGAAACAATGCAATATAAGCAATAATGTCCACGTTTATTTACTACACAAAACGGACTGCAAAATAATTGAATAACCTGATGTTTTCAGGACTGGTTTGATAGTAGCTGTACTCACGGGGATTCACTAAGTCTCTAACAGCTCCCTCCCACATGTCAACTGATCGGTTTGTGAGGATTTTAAACATAGAGAACGATTTTAAATACATTGGCGAGTTTATATTTTCATTTTATAATGGTTTTAATTTATATAAATTGAAATCTAATTTTTTTGTATCTGTCCTATAAGACGACCCTGGAATTTGGGAGCTTTTTTTTATGGTTCAACTATAGTCTTATCTGCCAAGATATACGGTATACATAACCCCATGTAGCACAATCTCTTTAGTATTTTTAATTAACAAGACACCTTAAACATTCGAGACCATTAACACTACAATTTATATTTTGCCATGAAATAGCCGATAAATTATTTGCAGTCTGTTCATCTTACCTCAATATTAATGTTGATTTGTAAGATGAACAGACTGCAAATAATTTAATTAAAAGAACCTTAAAATATTACTTCCTAAAATAAAACATTAATTACAACTACTTAAGCCGATAAATGTTACTCTGAGGTCTCTCTATTGAGACTTGAGGTTCTTTTACATGCTATAAATCTGTGTGTTATAAATAGTGGAAAGTCTGGTAGCCCTGGACATTTTTATAATTTGTTGATTGGCCTCATTCCTCCATATTAATGTGAGCAATTTTTACACGAATGAGTACTTTAATACTTGAACAACATCATTATAATCAACAATAATCATTAAATACTTTTTTGTATGAAATAAACATTTGACAGTTTTTTTACTAAATTTTGTAAATAATATTTGTGAAAAGTAGCACCGGACACACAAAAAAAGTAAAATATTATTATTAGACTGACAAGAAATTGAACACAAATTATTTAAATGCACTTTTCACATACATAATTATCGTTTCGGGTACTTTACTCACAACTGGTTGAAGGACCAGAAGATCCAGAACCATCATTCCCCCAACTTGGAGTAGAAGCGCATCACTCGTGGTTTATTAAATCCTTCTCTCATTAAACTAGAATTTCTGAGAGATAACTGACGATTCTTTCCATTAAACTGCAGTAATATACTTTACCAGCACAATGTTTAACTTTGTTAAATATATGGAGTGTGTTCATGTTTTCGGCCAGGTCATAAGCAAGTTTAAGAAATTCCTTACGAGTAAGTGGCATGAGATGATTATCCAAGTCTCTTATAGTATATTGAGTCAACTCATACTTCAATAGTTCAGAAAACGTATTATCAAACCTACCCAGTTTTGGAGTCAAATAAATTCATTACACTTTTTTTTTGTTTTTCTAATTCTATTGTGTAGAAAACATTTTGGGATTTGAAAACGAATAAACTTCTCTAAAATACACAGTGCCTCCTATAACACTTTCTATGGCTTGTATCATTGAAACTTCACTTCATGACCCTCTTTCCAGCACCCCAGTCTTTAAATTTCAACAATAACCTAAAATACAATAAAAATAATAAAAGCACTGTCCGTGGGTACTGTAAGCGCTAGTGCCCGATGTTACCGGAACATTGTCATAAACAAATATCTTAATTTTAAAATCATTAGGAAGTTACATTATGAGGTTTAATTTAATATTTGAGTTTCTATTCTTTAACATTCTTACCTTATATGTTTATTCTGTTGGACGATCGTATCAAAGCTATTGCTCCATCTTCAGCTTGTTCACAAACTGGTTCTTTTCTTCAAGTTGTTGGCCCTGGATCTGTGTTCCAAAGAACTTGGTAATGAGGCTCCTTCGTCCAATAGAATAAACATATGAGGTAAGAATGTTAAAGAATACAAACTCAAATATTAAATATCTTAATAACCCCTAAAACTGCTTATTCTCGTGTTATAATTTGTGGTAAATATGTTTTTTAAGTACTTACTTACTTACTCACTGGCACTATCGAACCGTAGGTTCATGGCCGCGCGGACATTAGCTCTCCATACATCCCTATCCTGAGCTAATGCTTTCCAATCATTCCCTGTATAATCTACTTCCCTCCAATCATAGTTAATGTTGTTCTCCCACCTCATTCTTGGTCCACCAACTGGGCGTTTTCCTTCTGGCTTTCCTACAAGAAGTTTCCATGCACGTCTTTCATTCCCCATACGCGCAACATGTCCTGCCCATCGCAGTCTACAACACTTAATTGTTCTTATTATATGTGGCTTCCTATAAAGACCATGTAGTTCACTGTTATGTAGTCTTCTCCATTCACCTGTCTGTTCATCTCTCTTTGGTCCAAAAATTTTCCTAAGAACTTTATTCTCAAATACTCGTAATCTCCTTTCCTCCATGTTTCGCACCCATATAATATAACTGGTAGAATAATAGTTTTATACATTTTCAGCTTAGTGTTTTTTTTAAACGAGTTGGGACATCAAAAGTCTATGCAATGCATAATAGCATGCATTTCCACAATTGAGCTATGTTTAATTTCTTTGTGCATCTCATTCCTATTTGTGATTATTGTTCCTAGGTATTTGAATTCAGCCACTTCCTCAAAATCTCCCTCGTTTGTCATTAGCTGTCCATTTCCATTATATACTGAATTTCTACGTGTGACCATATATTTAGTTTTATTGATATTTATTTCCAGTCCTAATTTCTTAGTGTTACTCAATAGTGTGTGCGTGTTGGCCTTTAGTATCTCCTCGCTATCGGCCAGTAGTACTACATCATCAGCTTATTAATACCATTGAGTTGTAAGCCTTCCTCATTCTCTAAAGATTTAATGGCATGCTCTAATACGAAATTAAATAGTAGAGGAGATAGTGCATCTCCTTGCTTCAACCCATTCTGGATTTCAAAAGTGTCTGAAAACTGTTTGCCTACACGCACCCTACTCTTTGAACCATTTAGACACATTCGTATAATTCTAACTAACTTTTTAGGAATTCCGAACTCCAGCAGGATACTATATAACTTCTCCCTCTTAATTGAATCATATGCTTTTTTGAAGTCTACATATAGTTGATGTACAGTACCATTATATTCCCATTTATTTTCTAAAATCTGTCTTATATTAAAAATCTGATCTGTTGTAGACCTGTTTCTTCTAAATGCACATTGATGATCTCCTAGAATGTCATCAATATAGGGAGTAAGTCTGCTTACTAATATATTTGTTAGAATTTTGTACAAAGTTGAGAGTAATGAGATGCCCCTGTAGTTGTTGCAATCAGTTTTATCTCCTTTCTTATAAATTGGTACGATAATTGATTCCTTCCATTCATCTGGAAGAGTTTCTTTTTCCCAAATCATACTAAGCAACCAGCGTATCTTGTCCATCAATTTTTCTCCCCCTGATTTTATCAGTTCTGCTGGGATCTCATCTGAACCTGATGCTTTATACATCTTCAATTTTTCAATTGCCATTTCAACCTCTAATGCACTTGGCTCTGCGACTAGCATTTCTGCTGTCTGCAACGTATCCTCCTCAATGTCCTGTTCTGTATGTACATTTAATAGCTGATTAAAGTAACTTTTCCATCTATATACTCCTAGAATCTGTAATCATGTCCCCATTTTCATTCCGAATTATGTTTGTTCTAGCCTGAAACCTTTTCTTCTCTATACTAATTCCCTGATATAATTCTCTAATGTTCCTATTTTTTGCATTCATTTCAAGATAATTAATCTTCTCTCTCGAATATTCCCTCTTTTTACTCTTTAGTAACTTGGTGGTTTCCCGTCTAACACTACCTAATTACTCTAAATTTACCTCATTTGGCTCGTGTAACCATTTCATTTTTGCTAGCTTTCTTTTCTTTACAATGTCGGCACATTCTTCATCAAACCATTTCTTGTTTTGCCTCTTTTTTAAACAACCAATGCTTTCTGATGCTGACAATTTAATAGTATCTCTTATAGCCTCCCATTCTTTATTTATATCAGTTTCTTCTTCGTTTGCCACATTGTCATCTGAAGATTCCAGTACTTCAAATCTATTAGCAATTTTGATTTGGTATTCTTGCCGCATTTCATCACTTTTCAAGTTTTTTAATTCATATTTTACAGAATCGTCTTTAGCGTTTGTTCCTCTCATAAGCGATAGCCGTTGCCTGATTTTCACCCAGACCAGATGATGATCCAAATTGCAGTCTGTCCCTCTAACTGATCTAACATCAATGATGCTACTGTGTCAGCGTTTATCCACTAATACATGATTTCCGAGTTTCTCCATCTGGGGACGTCCAGGTGTATTTATGAATATCCTTATGCTGAAATGTTGGGCTCTTAACAATGAAATTCTTTGATGTTGCAAATGTGACTAATCTAACCCCGTTGTCGTTACTATCTTCATGAAGACTGAATTTGCCTATTGTTGGTTTGAATATATCTTCCCGCCCCACTTTTGCATTAAAATCTCCTAAGACAATTTTCATATGATATCGTGAAAGGCTATCAAATAAGCATTCTAATTCTTCATAGAACTCATCCTTGATCTTGTCATCTTTATCTTCTGTGGGGGCATGTACATTTACAATTATAAAATCATTATTTTACCCTTTAGAATTATGTATGATATCCTATCACTAACAAACTTAATATCTCGGATAAGGGATAGGATCCTCCTTCTGACGAAAAAACCCGTTCCAAATGCAGGTCTTTCTGCACCCCCATAGTATAATGCAAAGCTTCCCGATTCCTGACTACCTACTCCTGACCACCTAACTTCCTGTAAAGCGACTAACCAAGGGTGATTTATCTAATTCCCGCGTTAATATCTCTAGTGCCCCGCTATTGTATAAAGTCCTAACATTCCATGTTCCTAGGAACATGTCCCTGTGTTTGAGCCTTTGGCATGGGTTCCCTGAAGTAGTCCCCGCCCGGAGAACCGAATAGGGGACTATTTGACCTCCGGAAAATTTTAACCCAGATAAATCCGTGTCCGCATTTCTTGACGGTTGTATGTTTTTTAAGTATATAAAGTAATTATAATGAATATCAAACTAATGCATTACCTCATATTCTCAACAATGGCATCAAATATAACTTGGGTCTGTACACACTGAGCGCCAAACCACAATAACTACACTGCATGTATGTCTGTCTACTAAAATTCAAGCATTTGAAAATGTACTACAAATCGATCCAGTAAGTAGTGACAACATCCATATATGGCCATCTAGCGAGAAAATTGGAAATTAATGAATGTCTGGGGATATCTGCCATCCGCGGCTACCAGACTCTCACCTACTTAGACTAAGAAATAGATATTTTGGTTAGTTATTTCATTTTAAAACAGTTGTTAAAATAGGAAGTATTTTAGACATATTTAATTGCAATGATGTAAGTTAGAATTATAGCCAGGTACAATGTAGGGCAAATTAGAGACTTTGGTTGATGGGTTAACAGTAAAATTTAGACTGTAGAAATGTCAGTACAGTTAGTTGAGTATATAAGGAAATTTATCAAAGTATCTTGTTAAAATAATGCTAACATTTAGATTATAATCAATAAGGTTTTTGATTTCAAGTACATCAAATCAGGGAATTATTAGAGTAATATTAGAATATAAATCAGGAACAAATTCATACACAATCTCTCTCCCTCTTAAAATCCAAGAAGGTTAAAATGTAGGATTTTTAAATTATGTTAAATTAGTTTATTAGGGTTAGATTTACAAATATATGTATTAATTTATGTTAGGCAATATAATAGTTAAGTTAAGAATTGGTTTATTTATCCATGAAGACCATAACTACCCTTGTTAAGTAAGATTTCATGTAATGTACCGCTCGGCAAGAAGCAGGTGAGTAAACAACAGAAGTGCTACCATGTTATTCCGTAGAATATCTGTTTCAAATTCCAATTAGCCCTTTTGAAAGTCTCTAAGTTACAATACTATGACATAGGATCCATGACTTTATTTCCCCTCTGAAGGAAGACATACTCAGAATTTTTATGTCCTTAAAAGTCGATTGACCTTGGCTGTGTCTCAACATGTGAACCTCAGAACAAAAGATGAGTATGGTAACCACTAGTTCACCGGGACAAACTGATACCCACAAAAGACTGACCATCTACAGATGGCTCATTCATGGATTCTAATGAAGGAGCTGAAGTCACTTGCAATTAATTATCTGCTTTCTGTATGCTAAAACAAATTAAAAATTTTAATAAGGATATAGTTCTCCTATTGATCCATGGATTACCTGAAAAAGCTGATATGTTGGCTAAGTATGGAATCAAAATCAATATAGAAAATAGTACACATTTGAAAATCAAATAACAGTCAAAACATTTAAATGTTGATCTTTAAAGATCAAACTATGTTGAGGGGAGAGTATTTAAGTTATTGACGTAAAAAAAAAAGTAATAGCACTGACCTTGACTTCCTGGAAATCTGAGTTCAGAGGGTTGACAGCGGGAGCTGGTGCACACATATCGTCTTCCCGTGGCACTGCTTTATGTGCACTTCTCCACTTGGATCTCCTTTCCAGGAACTCCTTTGCAAACTCCTGAACTTCTTTTCCATCTCCCAGGTACTCTTTCACATACTCCTTCACTTCATAAGGCGATTCTATGTCTCGCAGGAAGCCAACAAACGTGGGAACTGCAAACATCACAGCATTTCATTAATTGGTTCAAATACATTGTAATCACATGGAGTTATCAAATAAATTACAGAAACTCTCACTGCAAATTCTATTATTAAAAGAAGACTTGGCTGTAAAATTTATAAGAAGGTAAGAGGAAGTAATTATATATATATATATATATATATATATATATATATATATATATATATACATATACATATACATAAAAAAAAGAAGGGCAAACTGGAAAATAAGAAAAGGGGGAAAAATGTATTTGGGAACATAGTATTGGCAAGCATAACACAAATTCACTCAGACGGTAGCATTAGACCAGACAATCATTTAGATGTTCTGCTCACAAGATGTGTGAGGAGCAAAACAGGAGACATCAAGACAGTGGCAGATCCTAGAACTGCATAGAAGTAATAATGCCATATGAATTGATTTGAGTGTATTATACAGAGATTATATTATAGGTCAATATGAAGGGCTTAGGGCAGTAACATTCTGTTAAGAAATGTCATTTATTACAATGATAGAAAATAAATGCAATGAAATATCCATTAAATCATTTCTAAGTGCACCAGTGATGAGACAATGTATTAACAACAATACTGCCCAATAAATATGTATAATTTTTTGAAACATTAAAATCCTTGTATCTCAGAAAGAACAATATGTGGTCTGTCATGTTATTGCCCTAAGCCCTTTATATATATTTTTGTCATATAGTCTAATAATTACTTGAACTATTATAGGAAATATCACTATGAGGTATAATTTGAAGAAGTAATTCTCTTCATGCCCGATGTTGTAGTAACATTTTGAAGAAGGATTTGTGTCCCAAAAAGAATTACTGGTTCAGGTTGGGTTTAATTTTCGGTAGAGCCAGATTCTCTTCTTAGGGTCGGACATTGATATACTGGATAGGAAAATACTTGAAAATTACTAAAAAATGTTTCTTGTAGAAATAATTGCAAATTTATTCACTTCTTAATTTCTCAGCAGATTAAGTAAATGTAGGTGGTATTATTCTTCACCGTCAATTTAAAATAAATTAGTTTCCTTTCTTAAATCAATTATTCTTCTTTTATTAAATATTACACTTTATCAGGAGAGCTCTTTTGCTTCTCTCTTTGTTGAAAGTTGTATGCAGAATGACTAGTGCAATTCTTTTATAATTTTAAGACCATTATTACATCACATGATGGTAATTTTAAATTCTATTGGTTAATAGTCCTTTAAATATAAGGTTTAATTTGATTTGTTAAATCAAAAAGTTAATTGTTTCAACATCCAATCAGAGTTTAGTTTACTTTTCTTTAAGAATATGAAGTTAGGCAGGTGTTCTTATTACAGTTATAACAGAAGGATTTATAATTTTGACAACAATGACTTAAAACAATTTTTAAAACCATTCTTTACAAAAACTTATGTAGTACAATTTCTTTAATTGTTGCTGAGACATTTTTATTAAACAATAACCAACAATGAATTATTTAGATGTTTTTATTTATTTAGGTTATATTTAAATATTAAAAGAATTTTAAAATACAAAATTATTAACTTTAACTTTTATATTTATTATAATATTAAAATCCTGTTATAAATGCCCCTGATGATTTTTCTTTTGTTTCCACTAGGAAGAACAAAAGAATAATGATCATTCCCCCAGAAATATTAACTCAATTAATTTTTAAAGTAACTTATCTGCTTGGAATAGATCTACATTTACAAATACATACAATAAAATTGACACTTTAAATATATTCATTTTTCCTGAAAGAGAAATACATTACATTCAAAACAATGACATACATCTTTCTTTGCAGGACACTAAATAGCAAAATAAGATATACAAATATTGTTACAAGAATCTATCATTTTATACTTAACATTATGTGAGCAACAATGAATTTTCTTTTATTCAGAAATATTAATATACAAATTTTTTATACGATATTCTAATTATTATAACTGTTGGTAAAATTAAATGTTTCTTACTTCTCCTCATATATATTTTCTAAGTTGATCGCGATTTCGAGACTATAACTGTCTCATCATCAGAACTTTGTTGGCGACTGGTGTTATGTCGATCGGAAGAAACTCTTCTTCTTCCCTCTGTTGGTGGACCAATGAACCTCTGGATCAGGTCAAAATTTGCGGGAATTTCGAAGTTCATAAGTTTTCTTTTGTTTTTCTGAATGTGGATCTTTTCCCAAACCGTGAGTTCCTTTTGTTTGTCTATTTGTTTAATTAGACTGGCTTTTGATTCAATTAAATGTTTTTCGGACCAAGCATGAGCAGCTACTGCTGATTTTTCCACTTCTCCATTTTTGATGTTTCTAAGATGTTCTTTCACCCTTGTTTTCAAATTTCTTTTCGTTTTTCCAATATAAATTTTGTCACAATCACTGCATTTGATCTTATAAATTCCTGATTTGTTTTCGTTTTCAATTTTTTCATTTTTATTGGTTTTAATTATCCTATTAAGGCTGTATTCATTCTTTGGTGCTAATCTTATATTAAACTTTTTGAATTTTTTTTGAAATGTATAGTGTTTCAATGGATGATAAGTGAATTTTTGAATTTTATTTTTTTCTGTTTCTTTTATAAGTGTGCTTTCATTTATTAATTTTTGTCTTTTGAATTTATTTATTTTCTTGTGTACCATATTTTCTTCATAATCGTTATCTATTGCAACATTAATTATGTGTTCTTTTTCTTTTTCATAGTTTTCTTTGCTGATAGGTGTATTTACCAATTTATGTGTCAAACTATTGAATACTGCCTCTTTGTGAGCAAAATGGTTGAATCCTGAAGCTTTAATATAGTTATCAATATGTGTGTTATTTCTATAAATTCCAAATTCTATCTTGTTTTCTTCATTTCTTCTTAAAGTGAGATCTAAAAATGGGATTTGTCTTTCATTTTCAGTTTCCATGGTAAATGTTATAGTTCTACTCTGAATGTTCAACAGCTTTAAAGCATCCTCTATTTGCTTGCGATTCACAATAGCAATTACGTTGTCAACGTATCTACTCCAAAATTTGAAAATCAAAGGATGTCCACTTGTTATTTTCTGCTCAAAACTTCTCATAAATAAATTGGCCAAAAAGGGTGATAGAGGATTTTCCATAGAAAGCCCGGAATTTTGTTTGAAAAATGTTCCATTATATGTAAAAAACATTTGTTCAATGCACAATTTAGTTAGAATTATAAATTCTTTTATGGATTCTTTTTCTAATTTGTTTTATTTAACCATTTTTTGAAAATTTCAAGAGCGGTTTCTCTAGGGATGCTGGGAAACAATGAAACTACGTCAAAGACACTAATCTGTCTGTTGGTTCTATTTGTGTGTTCCTTAATTTTCCTATTAGTTGAAACGAGTTATGTACTGATAGGTTATCAAATTCTTCCATTTTCTTGTATTCATTGCATAACCATTTTGATATTAGGTATGTAGGTGAACTTATACTGTTGGTAATGGGCCTCATTTTATCTCCGCCCTTGTGAAATTTTGGAGACCATGCATTTGTGGATTTTTAGGATTAGGGACTTTCAGTTTGAATTTGTCTTGTTTCGTTAAAATTTTGTTTATGTTTTTGAAGGTGTTATTAACTTCTTTAATGCATTTTGGAAGTGGATCAGATTTTATTTCAGTGTATTCTACAGATTCTAAAACTTTTTCCATCCTATTTTTGTAATCTTTGTTATCCATGATTACTAACTGATTACCTTTGTCGGCCTTTGTGATTATTGCATTTTTATTGTTAATTTCTTTAATAATTTTCATGTTTCCCAGTCCTCTTTTATTTCTTGGATTTTTTTATATTATTTTACCACATTCATGTATAATTTATTTTTTTTCTTCTGTTTCCAAATCATCCATTACTTCTACGTCAGCTACGTAGTCTTCAATTTTATCAGAATAATTCACACATGTTTTGAACTCTTTTTCCAAAATTTCTAATTCTATATGGTCGAAGGATTTTGAAGACAAGTTAATTAGATTATTTCCACTTGTTTTCCTTGTTTTTCAAGTGTTTTCCTTACTTTTTTTGCTTTTGATTTCAAATTGTCTTATTTTGCCAAGTTACTTTTTCTTTTATGTTTTTGTTTAGTTTGATGAAAAAACTTTCTTCTAATCTGTCCCAAAAAAATATTACCTACATGTTTCGAAATTTTAAATGTAGGAAGTATAATCTCGTGTCCAAATTGCTAATAATTTCGTTGTGTGTGTGTTTTTTTTTCATATTCAAAAGGTTTTTCTCAACTGTCTTCTGTTCTTTTGAACCATTGTTATTTTTAAAGGTTTTTCTAACAAATGTAGGTGTAATATTTAGATCCAAACATGTTTTTATGAATTTTACATCCATCATTTTCTTTCTTCTTTTTTTCTCTGAGTTGATTGAAAGTTTTGATGTATTTTCTTAATCCCTTTAAATTGTATTGAAATTTGAAGTTGAGGTTATGTCTCGGTCGGCCATCTTGTTTCCTATGTAGACTTGAGTCGTCACTTATATTTAACTTTTATAGGAATTAATCACTATGAGGTTTAATTTATGGTGAAATTAAATGTTTCTTACCTCTCCTCATATATATTTTCTACGTTGATCGCGATTTCGAGTCTATAACTGTCTCATCATCAGAACTTTGTTGGCAACTGGTGTTATGTCGATCGGAAGAAACTCTTCTTCTTCTCTCTGTTGGTGGGCCCTTCTTGGCCAATTTATTTATGGGAAGTTTTGAGCAGAAAATAACAAGTGGACATCCTTTGATTTTCAAATTTTGGAGTAGATACGTTGACAACGTAATTGCTATTGTGAATCACAAGCAAATAGAGGATGCTTTAAAGCTGTTGAACATTCAGAGTAGAACTATAAAATTTACCATGGAAACTGAAAATGAAAGACAAATCCCATTTTTAGATCTCACTTTAAGAAGAAATGAAGAAAACAAGATAGAATTTGGAATTTATAGAAATAACACACATATTGACAACTATATTAAAGCTTCAGGATACAACCATTTTGCTCACAAAGAGGCAGTACTCAATAGTTTGACACATAGATTGGTAAATACACCTATGAGCAAAGAAAAACTATGTAAAAGAAAAAGAACACATAATTAATGTTGCAATAGATAACAGTTATGAAGAAAATATGGTACACAAGAAAATAAATAAATTTAAAAGACAAAAATTAATAAATGAAAGTAAACTTATAAAAGAAACAGAAAAAATAAAATTCAAGAAATTCACTTACCATCCATTGAAACACTATAAATTTAAAAAAATCTTCAAAAAGTTTAATATAAGATTAGCACCAAAGAATGAATACAGCCTTAATAGGATAATTAAAACCAATAAAAATGAAAGAATTGAAAATGAAAACAAATCAGGAATTTATCAGATCAAATGCAGGGATTGTGACAAAATTTATATTGGAAAAACGAAAAGAAATTTGAAAACAAGGGTGAAAGAACATCTTAGAAACATCAAAAATGGAGAAGTGGGAAAGTCAGCAGTAGCTGCTCATGCTTGGTCCGAAAAACATTTAATTGAATCAAAAGCCAGTCTAATTAAACAAATTGACAAACAAAAGGAACTCGCGGTTTGGGAAAAGATCCACATTCAGAAAAACGAAGGAAAACTTATGAACTTCGAAATTCCCGCAAATTTTGACCTGATCCAGAGATTCATCGGTCGACCAACAGAGGGAAGAAGAAGAGTTTCTTCCGATCGACATAACACCAGTCGCCAAGAAAGTTCTGATGATGAGACAGTTATAGTCTCGAAATCGCGATCAACTTAAAAATATATATGAGGAGAGGTAAGAAACATTTAATTTCACCATAAATTAAACCTCATAGTGATTAATTCCTATAAAAGTTAAATATTATAATTGTACCTGTCTTCATATCATTTTAATCTTTAAATGGCTTGATTAATTCTTTCGAATAGATACCAAAAACTGTATCCTTTTGATCTATATAACTTAATTCGTATGCTGTGTCATTAAATATTTTGTTGATAACATAGGGTCCTTGATATAATAACTCCATTCTATGGTATCTCTTAATTAATGTATTTGATAAAGGAACAGTTCTAACTAAAACTTTATCGCCAATTTTTGGTTTCCATTTCCGTTTGTGTCTCTTGGCATGTTTATTTCTCTTTTCTGCTTTGTCTCTTATCATTTTCATTACTCTTTCACAAATTTCAACCATGTTTTCTTCATTTTGTTCATTTATAATCAATGGATCAGGAAAATTAGCTACTAATTTTTTCTGGATTATTCCCTGTCATAAAAAAAAAAAGGAGCTACAGCAGTAGTCACATTAATTAAATTATTTAACATATCTTCAATTACTTTAATATGTGTAAACCAGTCAGAGTGAAAATGGTGAGTAAGAATTCTCAGAGCAATAGTTATTTCTCTATTTACCTGCTCACAAGGATTACTTTTGGGGTGGTACTTGCTACAATGAAAAAAGCTTTACTCCCATCTCACTTAGTTTTCCCCTAAACTTCGGACTCGAGAAAACAGATGCATTACCACTTAATAACGCCTCGATCTGTCCATATTTTGGAATATAGTCTTCAACTATATTTGCTAAGCAGACTCGGACTGTCACCGATTTCAAAGGATATATTTTCACAAATTTGGAGAATATGTCAAAGAGTACCAGTATGTTGTTTGTTTCTTCACTCACCTCATACTTCATGAAGTATGAGGTGAGTGAAGAAACAAATAAACAATATTAAAAAAAATCTCATAGTGTTATTTCCTATCTACATAACTTAGTACCAGTATGTGTTTGTATCCAAACTGTGTTCTTGGCATTTCCCCATGTGCATCCATAACTACTGAGCTATTAATTCTATCTCTGATAATATTCTGTGGTACAATGTCATATTTAACATTCATACTCTTAGATTTTTGACAAATAACACATGAAGAAGTGTATTTTCTAATTTTCCTTTCTAAATGTTTTACATAAAGATACTGACTAATGTTCATTGCCAATTTTTCACACCCCGCATGATTTAATGCAATATGAAATGATCTAAAAAGCAGAATTTACAAATTTTTAGGAATCATGATCACCCACTTCTTTACATGTTTACCATTTAGTTTGTACAAGATGCCATTCTTAATTCCTATTTTCTTATTATAGTTATCATTTGGAATATTTTCCAAATCTATTGCTGTGTCTCGCAACTTGTCTAACTCGTAATCTGCCTTCTGATTCTCAACAATGTCTTTGAAAAGTCTCGAAAATTCCTTATCTTTATGAACTTTTACATTATACATTGCAACTTCATGTTTAGGAATACTGATACGTAGTATCAGGTATTTCACATTTACATTTAAGTCTGGATAATAAATCCACAAATACATTCTGCACTCCTTCAATATGTTTAATTTTAATATCATAAGACATGATTTCCATGCTTAATTTGTTGTTAGATAGTTTACATTTACTAATGAAGCTAAGTGAAATATGATCACTATGTACAATTATTTTGTTTTTATATATATAAATGTTGGATTTGTTTAGAGCGAAAAATATAGCAGTAAGCTCTAATTCTGACACAGTTCCATTACTCTCAATAACAGCTGTTGATCGTGAAGCTATCGATACAATGTATTGTTGACCATTATCATCAAATTGAGTCAAAACAGCACCGAGGCCAGTTTTGCTCGCATCTGTGTAAATATGGAATTTATCCATTTTTGGTCTCTGTAGTGCTATATTATTAGCAAACAGATTTTTCACCTTTTCAAATTATATTGATGGATTTGAGACCATACCCATTTATTATCCTTTTTAATAGCCCTCTCAGCTCACTAACTGCTGAGGCATAATTTATCACAAACTTCGAATAGTAATTAAAAATTCCGAGGAATCTCCGAAGTTGTTTTACGTTTTTAGATCGGGAATCTCTAGAATTCCCTGTATTTTGTCTGGGTCCCCTTATTAGAGATTCTATACCCAAGGAATTGAACCTCTGACCTGACAAACACAGACTTTTCTAGGCTCACTCTCATTGCCTTTTTCACATAATTGTGAAAGCATGTTATCCAAATTAGATAAATGATCTTCGAAATCATTATCTATCACAATTGCATCATCAACATATATAGTACAATTTTTTTATATTTTCAGAAAATACCAATTCCAGGGCTCGAGGAGAGCACCACCACTGTTCCTCAGCCCAAAAGCACACCTATTAAATTCATAAACATGACCATTATGTATGAAGACAGTATACAATAGGGTCCAACCCGATTTGCCAAAAGGATGATGTTAAGTCAATATAACTAATATATTGTCCAGTTTTCATCTTCGCAATAGAAGCTTCTATCGTTTCTGGTCGGTAAATGAATTTGTCCTTCTACTATCTAAACATAAGCAAATTTTTCCGCTTGATTTCATGACCCAGCAAATATGGTTCGCATAAGAAGAATTTGAGTGACTAATTATCCCTTGGGATAATAATTCTTCAATTAAGTCGTCTGCATGTTTTCTAATGCTAAGTGGAATTGGTCTACTTTTAATCTTAATCGGTTCATGTTATGTGACCTTGAATGAGTATTCAAAACAATTCCACAATCCAGGCTTCTTAGAAATTGAGTATCTATTTTTCATCAAAACATCATATAATCTACCTTTCTGTTGTACAGAAATTCCATGTGTATTGGCTATCTTATCTATTATCAGTTGGCAACAGTCGTCTTCCTCATCATCTACCATACACATGAGAAGAGGAACTTATTCTTTTCTATACAGTCAGCATATTCTTTATCTATACACTTAGGCCTATATTCTTCAATATTATTTAATAAATATTCAACTGTGGAATTATCACGGGAATTCATTATTATACAAATGAATATCTTCATTCATGGTTTCTTGAGTCAAATCCCCAACTTCATTATTTCTATCACATTCTTCTATATTTATGTTTTCAATGAAAATGTGCTCCTCTTTTACAAAATGTTCTTGTCTACTAATATTCTGAACCTCCTCAAATTCTCTGGCAAATGGTACGACATTTCTATTATTTGTCTCGTTACTTAGAGACATATAATTCTCAAAGTCAATGATCGCTCTGTACTGATCTAACATGTCGCATCCAATTAACATATCACATTATAAGTAAGGTGATATTAAACAAATAACTTTAAATGAAATCACACAGATGTTTACTTCTAATAAACATTGAAGTCTAATAGGTAACTTCTTCTTTCCAATAGCTAGGGTGCAATATACCCCACAAATTCTTACCGTACTTACTTACTCACTCGCACTATCGAACCGTAGGTTCATGGCCGCACGGACATACGCTCTCCATACATCCCTATCCTGAGCTAATGCTTTCCAATCATTCCCTGTATAATCTACTTCCCTCAAATCATAGTTAATGTTATTCTCCCACCTCATTCTTGGTCTACCAACTGGGCGTTTTCCCTCTGGCTTTCCTACAAGAAGCTTCCATGCAAGTCTTTCATTCCCCATACGTGCAACATGTCCTGCCCATCGCAGTCTACGAGACTTAACTGTTCTTATTATATCTGGCGTCCTATAAAGACCATGTAGTTCGTTGTTATGAAGTCTTCTCCATTAACCTGTCTGTTCATCTCTCTTTGGTCCAAAAATTTTCCTAAGTACTTTATTCTCAAATACTTGTAATCTCCTTTCCTCTCTTAAAGTAAGAGTCCATGTTTCGCACCCATATAATATAACTGGTAGAATAATAGTTTTATATATTTTCAGTTTAACGTTTTTTGAAAGGAGTTGGGACATCAAGAGTCTCTGCAATACATAATAGCATGCATTTCCAGAATTGAGCCTATGTTTAATTTCTTTGTACATCTCATTCCAATTTGTGATTATTGTTCCTAGGTATTTGAATTCAGCCACTTCCTTAAAATTTCCCTCATTTGTCATTAGCTGTCCATTTCCATTATTTAATGAATTTCTACGTGTGATCATATATTTAGTTTTATTGATATTTACTTCCAGTCCTAATTTCTTAGTGTTACTCAATAGTGTGTGCGTGTTGTCCTTTAGTATCTCCTCGCTATCGGCCAACAATACTACATCATCAGCATAAACTAACAGCTTATTAATACCATTGAGTTGTAAGCCATCCTCATTCTCTAAAGATTTAATGGCATGCTGTAGTACAAAATTAAATAGTAGAGGAGATAGTGCATCTCCTTGCTTCAACCCATTCTGGATTTCAAAAGTGTCCGAAAACTGTTTGCCTACACGCACCCTACTCTTTGTGCCATTTAGACACATTCGTATAAGTCTAATTAACGTTTTAGGAATTCCGAACTCCAGCAGGATACTGTATAACTTCTCCCTCTTAATTGAATCATATGCTTTTTTGAAGTCTACATACAGTTGATGTACAGTACCATTATATTCCCATTTCTTTTCTAATATCTGTCTTATACTAAAAATCTGATCTGTTGTAGACCTGTTTCTTCTAAATGCACATTGATGATCTCCTAGAATGTCATCAATATAGGGAATCAGTCTGCTTACTAATATATTTGTTAGAATTTTGTACGAAGTTGAAAGTAATGAGATGCCCCTGTAGTTGTTGCAATCAGTTTTATCTCCTTTCTTATAAATTGGTACGATAATTGATTCCTTCCATTCATCTGGAAGAGCTTCTTTTTCCCAAATCATACTAAGCAACTGGTGTATCTTGTCCATCAATTTTTCTCCCCCTGATTTTAACAGTTCTGCTGGGATCTCATCTGAACCTGATGCTTTATACATCTTCAATTTTTCTATCGCCATTTCAACCTCTAATGCACTTGGTTCTGCGACTAGCATTTCTGCTGTCTGTAAATTATCCTCCTCAATGTCCTGTTCTGTATGTACATTTAATAGCTGATTAAAGTAACTTTTCCGTCTATTTAATATACTCCTGGAATCTGCAATCATATTCCCATTTTCATTCCGAATTATGTTTGTTCTAGCCTGAAACCCTTTCTTCTCTATACTAATTCCCTGATATAATTCTCTAATGTTCCTATTTTTTGCATTCATTTCAAGATCATTAATCTTCTCTCTCAAATATTCCCTCTTTTTTACTCTTTAGTAACTTGGTGGTTTCCCGTCTAATACTACCCAATTGCTCTAAATTTACCTCATTTGGCTCGTGTAACCATTTCATTTTTGCTAGCTTTCTTTACTTTACAATGTCGGCACATTCCTCATCAAACCATTTCTTGTTTTGCCTCTTTTTTAGACAACCAATGCTTTCTGATGCTGACAATTTAATAGTATCTCTTATAGCCTCCCATTCTTTATTTATATCAGTTTCTGCTTCGTTTGCCACATTGTCATCGGAAGATTCCAGTACTTCAAATCTATTAACAATTTTGATTTGGTATTCTTGCCGCATTTCATCATTTTTCAAGTTTCTTAATTCAAATTTTACAGAATCATCTTTAGGGTTTGTTCCTCTCATAAGCGATAGCCGTTGTCTCATTTTCACTCTGACCAGATGATGATCCGAATTGCAGTCTGTCCCTCTAACTGATTTAACATCGATGATGCTACTGTGCCAGCGTTTATCCACTAATACATGATCTATCTGGTTCCGAGTTTCTCCATCTGGGGACGTCCAGGTGTATTTATGAATATCCTTATGCTGAAATGTTGTGCTCTTAACAATGAGATTCTTTGACGTGGCAAATGTGACTAATCTAGCCCCGTTGTCGTTACTATCTTCATGAAGACTGAATTTGCCTATTGTTGGTTTGAATATATCTTCCCGCCCAACTTTTGCATTAAAATCTCGTAAGACAATTTTCATATGATATCGTGAAAGGCTATCAAATAAGCATTCTAATTCTTCATAGAACTCATCCTTGATCTTGTCATCTTTATCTTCTGTGGGGGCATGCACATTTACAATTATAAAATCATGTTGTTTACCCTTTAGAATTATGTATGATACCCTATCACTAACAAACTTAATATCTCGAATAGCGGATAGGATCCTCCTTCTGACTAAAAAACCCGTTCCAAATGCAGGTCTTGCTGCACCCCCCGTAGTATAATGCAAAGCTTCCTGATTCCTGACTACCTTCTCCTGGCCACCTAACTTCCTGTAAAGCGACTATATCCAAGGGCGATTTATCTAATTCCCGCGTTAATATCTCTAGTGCCCCGCTATTGTATAAAGTCCTACCATTCCATGTTCCTAGGAACATGTCCCATGTCCCTGTGTTTGAGCCTTTGGTATGGGTTCCCTGAAGTAGTCCCCGCCCGGAGAACCGAATGGGGGACTATTTGACCTCCGGAAAATTTTACCCCAGATGAACCCATGTCCGCATTTCTTGACGGTTGTATTTTTACAGTGAAAGATCGTCACTCTTTCGCCCAAGGTACTTTTTTCGTCTGGCTTATCACCTTCGACCAGTCCGGCATGGGTAACCCTATCGGCAGCAATGCTACCTCCGGCATAGCTCTCAGGATCATTTAAGCACGAAAGCCACTCCACCACGACAAGGTAAGATACCATGGAGGGCAAATTCTTACCGTATTGATTTTATTTCCTCTAGAAATTAGGGTATTGTAAAATTTCTGATCAATTATTGTGTTAGAACATCCCCTGTCGGCCATGCCAATAATCTCCAATCCGCAAATATTTAGTTTTAGCTTAGGTGGACGACCAATAATATTCATTTCTCTAGTACATGTTCTATCTAATTCATTCTCCTTGGAAATGTTTATACTAATAATAATTCCTCTTTTATTACCATTATCATTATTAATGCTAACCATATACGTTTGTTTAAATTTTGATAAAATTTCTACACAATCGAAGCTATTGTTGACCCCTAATTTTAGACAAATTGAGATACGCAACGGAATCCCTGACGTATATAATTGACATTTAAATTCTGAGGTATTATTCTATTCACCTCAGCTTCAACCCTGTTGCTATCATTTGTTAACACAAGCTCATGATTATTAATTGTATTAGGAATTATTCCAGTCTCAATAAGTCTGAAACCATTTTCACTTTGAGGACTTGTATTATTTACACATTCTTGCCTAACAAAATATCCTTCTCTTTGATTATTGTAAGAGTATCCATTAGAATAACTATACGTCTACGTTTCCTTCTATGGGGTGATGTCCAATTCCTATCATTACCTTCACCAGAATTTTCTACGTTCATGAAGTTAATTTCTCTCCTATCATTTCTATTCCGAAAATTTCCAGAATGATTTACAGTTCTGTCATTATAAGGTCTATTCCTATAATTATTTCCATTTGACATGCCTCTATTTGCTTGGGTGTTCCTACTCCTATTATAATTATCGTTAAATTGTTTTTTTTTACATCTTTATTAAGATCATCATAATTTTTCTTTTCGTTGTTCTCTGCCCCTACCCCAAGAAAATTTTTGTTGGAATTTTCTTGTTCATTCCAGTTAGCTCTCTTGTTTCTGACCTCAACTTCTCTTTTGTTTTCTAATAAGGAAACAACTCTAACATGTCTGAAATGTTCTGAGGTCTAGCAATAATAAAGTGATATTTAATTTAATGTCGGTAATGATGGGATATTAAAGACAATAAAGATTTTTCATCAATAGGTGGTTGGAGAAGTGCAGCCATCCTTGCTTTTTCTAGAAATACCCAAGATAATTGTGATGTTTTAGGATTATATTTACCACTAGTAATCTCTAATCTGGCTTTATTTTGTCTTTCATGGCCCCAATAATAATTCATAAAAGCACTTTTAAATGTATTATAAACCACTGAGTCATGACATGCTATTTTAAACCAAGATTCAGCCGAATCTTTTAATGACCTTTTCACAAACATCATTTTATACACCTCACTAATACATTTTAATAAAAAATATTCCTCCAACTCTGTAATTAAGTCAAGATGACTTTAGCTAGAGTGATCTGAAAAACATGGTAAATTTATTTCTGACAATAAATTTGCCAGAATTTTAGAATTTTCCACAAAATTTTGAAATTGACTGTCAAATACTACATTCTTTTGTTTTGTCAAACTTATTTTCACTTACACTAGTGGACTCCTTACTCTTATTCAAAATTAATTTATATTTATTTTCTAAATCTGTAAATTTTTCAATCCAATTATCCAATTTTCCATCTTTTCATTAAGCACTTCTTCTATTTTAACTACTTCACTTTTTGAATTATTTATTTCTTTTTCAACCTTGCTTTCTAAATGTTGAATTGTACTTCCTAAATTTTCAACTGTACTTCCTAAATTTTGAACTGTACTTCCTAAATTTATGAAACTATTTTTACGTGCTTCATCTATTTGTACAATTGATTTTATTACATCATTTACTCTATCATCTACTTGTTTAATTTCACTATCATGTTTATCTTCCAAATCTAGTATCTTTTGTTCTACCCTATCTTGATTTAAATTACATTAAATTTTTAATTGTTCAAATCTTTCTTCTTCCCTAACACCAAATATTTCAAATTTATCATTTAATTCTTCCCTAATTTTAGAATTATCACTTTTTAATTTGTCCATTTTTTATTAATTTTAGAATTATCACTTTTTAATTCGTCCATTTTCTGATTAATTTTAGAATTATCACTTTTTAGCTCTACAAACATGGTCTTCAACATTATCATAATATCATTATCATAATATCATTACCATTGTTAATTTCATTACCGTTAGAAATCTCAACACTTTGTCCATTATTAACGGATTCAAATTCACTTGTTGGCATATTACTGTCACTATTTACATTATTTTCTCTATTGGTTTCCATTTCTATATTTCTACATAAACTTTGTCTATTTCTTAAAATCATATAAATGTACTTTAACTATTTCACTATTACAATTTATATTTACTTACATTCATTGCTGTGTACTAACTCCGATCTCGTGTGTAGGCATCTGCTTTGATTTTCCCATGATGTTTCTAGTTCCTTGATGTATTAGATTCCATGAAGTTCCAGAATGTACGATGAATCTAGTTGAATGATGGTAATTCAGTTTGTATGATGATTCAGGTCCTGTGTTGGAAGTGTCATTTTGAAGAAGTAGATTGCTTTGTTCCACGTTGTGGTGACATTTTGAAGAAGTAATTATCTTCATGCCCGATGTTGTAGTAACATTTTGAAGAAGGATTTGTGTCCCAAAAAGAATTACTGGTTCAGGTTGGGTTTAATTTTCGGTAGAGCCAGATTCTCTTCTTAGGGTCAGACATTGATATACTGGATGGGAAAATACTTCAAAATTGGTAGTAAAAGATTCCGGGCTATGTGGCCGTGGTCTATAACTGGCGTTTCTTCCAGACGTTTCTCCCTCAACTGCGGAGGGCATCTTCAGTCGAGTCTACGACAGGGAAACAACAGCTTCTAGCGCTCGCCACTGAAGATGCCCTCCGCAGTTGAGGGAGAAACGTCTGGAAGAAACGCCAGTTATAGACCACGGCCACATAGCCCGGAATCTTTTACTACCATGATTACCGGCCGTGAAAGCCTGCATTCCACTATACTTCAAAATTACTAAAAAATGTTTCTTGTAGAAATAATTGCAAATTTATTCACTTCTTAATTTCTCAGCAGATTAAGTAAATGTAGGTGGTATTATTCTTCACCATCAATTTAAAATAAATTCTTTTCCTTTCTTAAATCAATTATTCTTCTTTTATTAAATATTATATTTTATCAGGAGGGCTCTATTGCTTCTCTCTTTGTTGAAAGTTGTATGCAGAATGACTAGTGTGATTCTTTTATAATTTTAAGACCATTATTACATCACATGATGGTAATTTTAAATTCTATTGGTTAATAGTCCTTTAAATATAAGGTTTAATTTGATTTGTTAAATCAAAAAGTTAATTGTTTTAACATCCAATCAGAGTTTAGTTTACTTTCATTTAAGAATATGGAGTTAGGCAGGTGTTCTTATTACAGTTATAACAGAAGGATTTATAATTTTGACAACAATGACTTAAAACAATTTTTAAAAGCATTCTTTACAAAAACTGTTATGTAGTACAATTTCTTTAATTGTTACTGAGACATTTTAATTAAACAATAACCAACAATGAGTTATTTAGATGTTTTTATTTATTTAGGTTATATTTAAATATTAAAAGAATTTTAAAATTCAAGATTATTAACTTTAACTTTTATATTTATTATAATATTAAAATCCTGCTATAAATTAAAAATTTAATAACTACAGACCAGATTATATACATTTGCATGTTGCATATGCATTTACATGTTTAGACCTTTTTCACTTGTTATTGCATATTGTAACTAAAAACTAGTGATAATGCATATTTTTGCACTATATTTACAACATTTTAAAAATCTGTGTTGTTTGAACGCATTAGACAGTAAAAGGCGTTCTCTGCTGATAAAGTTTTATTCAAACACATTTTTCTTACTCAGAAATCTATTCACGCGGTAATAATTGTAAAGTTACCTGACAAGGTACCTTAAGATCGTAGCTCAAGATATAAACTTAAGTGAAAATCCCGAAGGGAACCGATGGTAACCGATGTAGTTTGAAACTTATCCAAGATGTCGGACCTTGAAGACTTCGATCATGTTTTCGGTATACGCGGTGAAGAGGAATTTGATAGAGTCTACCAAAGAATTCAACTGGAAGAACAGGAGAATCGGCGTAATATTGCGCGTCGCAGACGTGTTTGTATACGGTATTATTTGCGGGATGCAAGCATAAATGCATTCCTCTATAGCAGACGAAAATAACGGAAGTGGTTTTATCGCTGAGAATTCTGGGTAATTCGTTGCCAATATTACGAAAACGTCAACATTCATGCATGACCGGTTAAGGCGGCCGTTAATTCGATCTCAGCTCACCAGTGATTGGAAGTAATTTGAGTAGAGAGTAATGTATTTGCATACGACCCGTAAGGCCATCAAAAGTGTAGTAAACAATTTTGATAGTTCAGAGGCATTGGCAGTTTGTCAGTGCTAGGAAGCATTTAACGATTCCAGTATAAAAAAAAAAGATGTGATTAGCTTCATTTTTTCCATATACCTACATCTATTAAAAAGATTGAAAGTCAACTGAACTCCTTATTGCTGGAGGAATTCCCAAGCAACTTAAAGAAAAGTTTTAAAACATTTTGAACGATAGCCTCTGTGTCAAATTAATAGTTTTATAAATGGGACGGGCGAGCTTTTGCCAGAAATAATAAATGCCAAAATAGCACCCAAATTCAAATACTGCCCAATTACTTCAGCTGACACAGAACAGTCATTTTCTGTTTATAAACATATTTTGAGCGATCAAAGATATAACCTTACTACCAAACATTTGGAACACTACCTGATCGTTTCTGTTTACAACAGTAGCAAAATGTAGAATATTTTAATTTGTGAACAATATTTTTGCCAGATACTGGTTGATAATTTATAATTTATTAGTGATAAATGATAATATTAGTAAATAGATAATAAAGATACAAATTATTATGTTAATTTAAAAATAAAATATCTAATAAAGTATTACTTATTATGATTTTGTTATTTGGTATTGCATATATTGACATTTTTCATACATATTTCGAGATTGTTATGTTGCATATTATCTAGTCTCTATTAATAACTAACTCACTGGCACTATTGAACCTGGAGGATCATGGCTATTTAAACATAAGCTTATTTTTAATTAGAAAAAACATAATTGAAGTGGTAAAATAAAATTGTTTCGAGGAGAAAATGATACTCACAAAAATATATGAGTATAAAAATAAAAATTAATGAATGAAAACACTCTTCAGATAGAAAATCAAATTGAAATGAGATACTGTAAATTCAGACACACAATAAATTCCAAAATATTTTTTGAAAAAATTAATATTAGCACCAAAAAATGTTTACAGCCTAAATAAGCTAATCAAAACCAACAAAAATTAAAATAATAATGATGGTAAATAATCAGGAATATACCATATAAAGTGTGTTGAATGTGATAAGAAATACATAGGGAAAACAAAGAGAAATAAAACCATTAGAACTAAGGAATACATAAGAAATGTAAAAAATGAATAAGTAGAAAAATCTGCAGTAGTTGCTCACGTTTGGTCAGAAAAATATAATATTGATGTAAACACTAAATTATTAAAACAGAAAATACTACAGATTTGGGAGATCTACATCCAGAAGAATAGGGATAGAATCATGAATTTTATAATTCCCAGAGAGAGATTTGCAAATTCTTTGGTCCACCAAAAGAAGGAGTGGGAGTCGACATCCAGGGCCATCAACAATCTGGACAAGCTGAAGATGGTGCACATGTGTATTTAAACACTTAATTTTTATGAGAAACGATACATCAAACTCACATTCATTACAAAGATCAGGAATTTATGTTAAGTAATGCCAAGAGTGATTTCCAATTTATCTAGAGAATTTGGAAATCAAGAGTGGCATTTGTTAGGACTCATTAACCAATAAAATTAAACTGCTTGCTCACAAATCATTATTTAAATATAGTTATTTTAAAATATTTATATATTTAATGTAAATGGCAATATTTGAAAACAAATGAGAAATGTTTGTTTCATTTGTTCATCACTGCAACCAGATCATATTATTTATTGCCAAAGTATCACAATATTGTAAGAATGCACCCTAGTGGAGAAAAAATTAAACACATCAAACTGTTTATAACCAACATTATAGGTTATTAATCAATTTCTGTCCACCGCTGTGGTCTTGAGGTAGCGTGCTGCCTTGTCGGGCCCAGGTTCGATCCCCGGTTGGGACAGTTTTTCTGGGTGAGGTTTTTATCGGGGTTTTACCTCACCTGTAAGACAAATGTCAGGAAAACTTTAAGGCCCAAACGGTCCCCGAAATCATATAGCCATCACCATCATTATCCTTATCATTATTATCATCAACCCTCACTGGTGTGGAAAGCAACGGGAAGTTACCACACCTACAATTCCCTAGTAAAGCTGCAAACCATAGCATGAAAATGCTATGATTGCAGTGAAAGACCTATCCTCGGGCAGAAATACAATGGATGGATGGAATTAATTTCTGATGTCCTATGATGTAAATATGTCAATAATTAGAGATCTGTGAAATTTGCGAGTCCCGATAACGCGAAAAGCTCTAATTTTGTAATTTTCTTGTACCATTTCTTAACTCCATTTCTTAACCTCAAAAAAAAGAAGCATTTATGACTCATTAAATCCTATGATAATGCGAAATAACACCGAAATTTAAAATTTTCAACGAATTTTGGAGATGTTTTTGTTCTATTCGCAAAATTTTCATAATGCATTTTCAAACACTGTTTTCGGATTCCATCTTCTTTTTAACTGTCATATCTGATGGCGCCATATATGCTTCCTCCATGCACTGTTGCAAAGGGAAATGGTTGCAACACAGTTCACAACACAGAGGTAATATCTTCTGTCCTCATGCTCAAATATGGTCAGTCCATAGATTTTAAATTATATGGTCAATATAAATTCCAAGAATTAAGAATTATATTAACGTGTAAGATAAGTTTTTTCACCTAAATTTTTGCATACATAATTATTATCAATTGTATATCATTATTAATTAATGGCATGGTCAAATCTGAAGAAAACATTTCCTTAAGTATAAGCTGTAACCTGACAATAATGCAATCACTGCCAAATTTGAATAAGCCATCAATGCAGCACGAGTAATAATATCATAATGATAAATATTATTATTTCGAATTTAATTAAAACAGAATTTAATTACATAAACACATATTTTTCTATTGAAATACATATCTATAACATGGATTTTTAACAATATGTTACAAAACAAATAATGACAATTTGAACAACAATGGTCACATGTAATTTTAATTCATCCTCTTCCCCCCTTCAAACTTTGTTTCAAACAATATATACATTCAGTGAATGTGAAATATATACCTTGGTCAGTTTGTGTTTTACTTAAGTCTCAAGTAATTTTCATTACCATTTGTTTTTTTTAATTTTTTACCTATTGTCATGCCAAAACCAAGTATGTCAGCCCCAAGTACGGTATACGAATTCAGCAATGAAAGTGTTTTTTATGCATTTTAGTGTATTAAAATCGATATCAATTACACAAGCTAAACGTTTACCTTAAACTACTGAATATATCATTCTTATTGGGTTTAATATTCTAAACTAGGATTAAAAAAAAACTCAAATTTACATCTTTATAGAATAACACCGCCAATTCCCAATAACATCGAAATCTTGAAATTTTAAAACAAATCTTCCATAAAAATAAAACCACTTTCACGGAACTCTATCAATTATATTTTTCTGGAACGTACATACCTGGGAAATAACACGTTTAAGAAAGTGCAAACAGTGGTTTCTTTTTTGTGGTATAATCTATTGCTACAAATGTTTCTCTATTATATCTCGCAAGCAGTATCTGGTTATATTTGTGCACTATATACAATCTGGGAGCCACTTGCATTATAGGAATATTACATCTTAATTATATTATTTTGAGTCTGTTATATCTTACCTCAACAAGCTGAAGATGATTAGACTCTAATCGAAACATCTTTCAGAACAAATCAACATTAATATTGAGGTAAGATATAAGAGACTCAAAATAATTTAATTAAAAGAACCTCAAAATATTACTTACTTACTCACTGGCACTATCAAAACCGTAGGTCACGGCCGCACGGACATAAGCTCTCCATACATCCCTATCCTGAGCTAATGCTTTCCAATCATTCCCTGTATAATCTACTTCCCTCAAATCATAGTTAATGTTGTTCTCCCACCTCATTCTCGGTCTACCAACTGGGCGTTTTCCCTCTGGCTTTCCTACAAGAAGCTTCCATGCAAGTCTTTCATTCCCCATACGCGCAACATGTCCTGCCCATCGCAGTCTACGAGACTTAACTGTTCTTATTATATCTGGCTTCCTATAAAGACCATGTAGTTCATTGTTTTGTAGTCTTCTCCATTCACCTGTCTGTTCATCTCTCTTTGGTCCAAACATTTTCCTAAGTACTTTATTCTCAAATACTCGTAATCTCCTTTCCTCTCTTAAAGTAAGAGTCCATGATTCGCACCCATATAATATAACTTGTAGAATAATAGTTTTATATATTTTCAATTTAACGTTTTTTGAAAGGAGTTGGGACATCAAGAGTCTCTGCAATGCATAATAGAATGCATTTCCAGAATTGAGTCTATGTTTAATTTCTTTGTGCATCTCATTCCTATTTGTGATTATTGTTCCTAGGTATTTGAATTCAGCCACTTCCTCAAAATTTCCCTCATTTGTCATTAGCTGTCCATTTCCATTATATAATGAATTTCTACGTGTGACCATATATTTAGTTTTATTGATATTTACTTCCAGTCCCAATTTCTTAGTGTTACTCAATAGTGTGTGCGTGTTGTTCTTTAGTATCTCCTCGCTATCGGCCAACAATACTACATCATCAGCATAAACTAACAGCTTATTAATACCATTGAGTTGTAAGCCTTCCTCATTCTCTAAAGACTTAATGGCATGCTCTAGTACAAAATTAAATAGTAGAGGAGATAGTGCATCTCCTTGCTTCAACCCATTCTGGATTTCAAAAGTGCCCGAAAACTGTTTGCCTACACGCACCCTACTCTTTGTGCCATTTACACATTCGTGTAAGTCTAACTAACTTTTTAGGAATTCCGAACTCCAGCAGGATACTATATAACTTCTCCCTCTTAATTGAATCATATGCTTTTTTGAAATCTACATATAGTTGATGTACAGTACCATTATATTCCCATTTCTTTTCTAAAATCTGTCTTATACTATAAATCTGATCTGTTGCAGACCTGTTTCTTCTAAATGCACATTGATGATCTCCTAGAATGTCATCAATATAGGGAGTAAGTCTGCTTACTAATATATTTGTTAGAACTTGGTACGAAGTTGCAAGTAATGAGATGCCCCTGTAGTTGTTGCAATCAGTTTTATCTCCTTTCTTATAAATGGCACGATAATTGATTCTTTCCATTCATCTGGAAGAACTTCTTTTTCCCAAATCATACTAAGCAACCAGCGTATCTTGTCCATCAATTTTTCTCCCCCTGATTTTATCAGTTCTGCTGCGATCTCATCTGAACCTAATGCTTTATACATCTTCAATTTTTCAATCGCCATTTCAACCTCTAATGCACTTGGCTCTGCGACTAGCATTTCTGCAGTCTGTAAATTATCCTCCTCAATGTCCTGTTCTGTATGTACATTTAATAGCTGATTAAAGTAACTTTTCCATCTATTTAATATACTCCTGGAATCTGCAATCATATCCCAATTTTCATTCCGAATTATGTTTGTTCTAGCCTGAAACCCTTTTTTCTCTATACTAATTCCCTGATATAATTCTCTAATGTTCCTATTTTTTGAATTCATTTCAAGATCATTAATCTTCTCTCTCAAATATTCCCTCTTTTTAATCTTTAGTAGCTTGGTGGTATCCCGTCTAATACTACCCAATTTCTCTAAATTTGCCTCATTTGGCTCATGTAACCATTTCATTTTTGCTAGCTTTCTTTTCTTTACAATGTCGGCACATTCCACATCAAACCATTTCTTGTTTTGCCTCTTTTTTTAAACAACCAATGCTTTCTGATGCTGACAATTTAATAGTATCTCTTATAGCCTCCCATTCTTTATTTATATCAGTTTCTTCTTCCTTTGCCACATTGTCATCGGAAGATCCCAGTACTTCAAATCTATTAGCAATTTTGATTTGGTATTCTTGCCGCATTCAATCATTTTTCAAGTTTTTTAATTCAAATTTTACAGAATCATCTTTAGCGTTTGTTCCTCTCATAAGCGATAGCCGTTGTCTGATTTTCACTCTGACCAGATGATGATCCGAATTGCAGTCTGTCCCTCTAACTGATTTAACATCAATGATGCTACTGTGCCAGCGTTTATCCACTAATACATGATCTATCTGGTTACGAGTTTCTCCATCTGGGGACGTCCAAGTGTATTTATGAATATCCTTATGCTGAAATGTTGTGCTCTTAACAATGAGATTCTTTGATGTGGCAAATGTGACTAATCTAACCCCGTTGTCATTACTATCTTCATGAAGACTGAATTTGCCTATTGTTGGTTTGAATATATCTTCCCGCCCCACTTTTGCATTAAAATCTCCTAAGACAATTTTCATATGATATCGTGAAAGGCTATCAAATACGCATTCTAATTCTTCATAGAACTCATCCTTGATCTTGTCATCTTTATCTTCTGTGGGGGCATGTACATTTACAATTATAAAATCATGTTGTTTACCCTTTAGAATTATGTATGATATCCTATCACGAACAAACTTAATATCTCGGATAACGGATAGGATCCTCCTTCTGACTAAATAACCCGTTCCAAATGCAGGTCTTTCTGCACCCCCGTAGTATAATGCAAAGCTTCCTGATTCCTGACTACCTTCTCCTGGCCACCTAACTTCCTGTAAAGCGACTATATCCAAGGGCGATTTATCTAGTTCCCGCGTTAATATCTCTAGTGCCCCGCTATTGTATAAAGTCCTAACATTCCATGTTCCTAGGAACATGTCCCTGTGTTTGAGCCTTTGGCATGGGTTCCCTGAAGTAGTCCCCGCCCGGAGAACAGAATGGGGGACTATTTGACCTCCGGAAAATTTTACCCCAGTTGAACCCATGTCCGCATTTCTTGACGGTTGTATTTTTACGGTGAAAGATCGTCACTCTTTCGACCAAGGTACTTTTCTCGTCTGGCTTATCACCTTCGACCAGTCCGGCATGGGTAGCCCTATCGGCGGCAATGCTACCGCCGCCTCAAAATATTACTTCCTAAAATAAAACATATTACATCTTAATATATAAATTGTTATATTCAACGTATTTCTTAGAGGGTCAGTCACTGCAAAATAATGCTCTGACATATTCAGAATGTTAAAAAGGAGGAGCTTGATTTTAATATGATAAAATTAAATTGATAAAATCGAGGTGAAAAACGACTGTGATTGGTTGTAAATCAATATTCATTGAAACGTGATTGGTCATTAACTCCCATTCGGAGCATGAGTTAAAATAATCATATAAAACGTAGGGATAGTGAAAAAATCTACATAGGAAAAAGAAACTTAAACATTAGAAAAGGAATATCTTGGAAATGTAAAATATGGGGATGTAGGAAAACCTGCAGTAGCTGCTATTGCTTAATCAGCAAAGCACAGAACTGAAGTAAAGGCAACATGTTAATGATACAGAGAACTGAATTTATACAAGCGAGCCGAAAATAACTTCACGTATCACCATGATTCTCAGAGGACCAGTTGCAGAAGCAATTGCTTGTTCATCAATTCGATACCTGGAGGAAGTTTGAAAGTTTATGACAACAGCAGAAGTACAATAGTTGGAGTTTTGGCTAAGATAGCAGCAATGGCTTTGAAACCAGTACTGTGAGGATCTCACAGTTTTACGAGGTGAGATGTAAAAAGTTATTTTAATATAATAAATTTGGGACTTTTAACATTATGAGGTTTTAATAATAAAAATAAATGGTTTTGATGAAGACATAATAAAGAATAAATTGACGAAAAGTAAACAAGAGAAAAGGTTACAGGAATACACCACCCTACAACATGATTCCAAGAAATATGAAAAATTCAAGAAATTTACTTACCATCCTGAATTACATAATAAATTTCAAAAAAACTTCAGAAAATTTAATATAACATTAGCTCCGATTAACAAATTCAGCCTGGGTAATCTTCTGTTAACTAATAATAAAGTTAACACCCCAAATAACAAAAAATCTGGAATTTATCAAATTGATTGCAACAGGATATATATATATATATATATATATATATATATATATAGGAAAAACAAAAAAGAACTTGGAAACTCGTAAAAAAAGAACCCTTTAGAAACATAAAAAATGTTAGTTTATTAGAGAATCATATAATCGAAAAAGAAGCAAAACTTTAGAAACATCTATCTAAACTTATTTTAAAATACATTAGGAAGTAACATTAAGAGGTTTGTTTAATAATTAAAACATTTTGTCTGTTCATTCTTAGAATTGTTTTTGTCGAACATATGTTTCAGAGCTTCTTAGCCCCATCATTAGCGATTGCAGACTGAATTTTCTCATGTTGTTGGCCCTGATTCTTGCTCTCTTTGCCTCTGGTCCAAAGAGTTTACTAATGAGGTTCCTTTCTGCGGTAATTTTAAAGTTCATAATTCTTTCCTTGTTCTTCTATATACAGAATGAATTTACTAATGAGGTTCCTTTCTGTGGGAATTTCAAAGTACATAATTCTTTTCCTTGTTCTTCTGTATATAGAAGAACAAGGAAATAATTATGAACCTTGAAATTCCCGCAGAAAAGAACCTCATTAGTAAATTCATTGGACCAGAGGCAAAGAGAGCAAGAATCAAGAATCAGGGCCGACAACATGAGAAAATTCAGTCTGTAATCGCTGACGATGGGGCTAAGAAGCTCCGAAACATATGTTTGACAAAAAACGACTCTAAGAGGTAAGAATGAACAGACAAAACGTTTTAATTATCATAAGTAATGCCACGAGTGATTTCCAAATTATCGATAAATTCACGACTCACGAAGTGAGGAGTGAATTTATCTAGAGAATTTGGAAATCAAGAGTGGCATTTGTTAGGACTATTTAACGAATAAAATAAAGCTGTTTACTCACAAATCATTATTTAACTACAGTTATTTAAAAATATTTTTATATTTAAAGTAAACGGTGATGTTTGAAAACTAATGAGAAACGATAGGTAGCCTACGCTTCTACTGCTTCTTTTGTTTATCACTGCAACCAGATCATACTATTTATTGCCAAAGGAACGCAATATTGTAAGAATGCTCTCTAGTGGAGAAAAAATGAAACACATCAATCTGTATATTAATTCATTTTGATGTCGTATACATTTAAGAAAGTGCAAACAGTGGTTCTTTTTTTGGTGGTATAATCAATTGCTACAAATGTTGACATGTAAGCACTATTATATACAATCTGGTAGCCGTATTTGTTATAGGCTCAGTCACTGCAAAATAACGGTCAGACCTGTTCAGAATATTAAAAAGGAGGAGCTTTGCTTAATATATGATAATCCTAACGTTGATAATTATTTCGTGAAACACGTCTCTGATTGGTTGTAATACAGAAATCATTGAAACGTGATTGGTCATTGACTCCCATTTGGGGCATGAGTTAAATAGTCTATCTAAACCTTTGGAATTAACAGTTTGGCAATATATATATACATATTTTAAAAAATACTAGAACCATGAACATCGAGATTCCGGGCGAACCAATCTTGATTACAGAGTTCTTCAAAAATATACCAGTGGCAGTTTAGAAAACTACTCCTTCAAAAGTACACCAGATGGCAGTTTGGATAATTACCGGAAAAATAAAGTATTGACAGTCGTGAAAACAGCTGACGAAGGGTACGATTGTTCTCCGAGACTGCGGTGCTGTGTTTAAAAAACATAGAAGTATGAGGTAAGAAGAATTCACGATTCATTTGATTCTTAGTAAAAAGTTATTTTTGACTCACTTACATAAATTGTGAATTGCATGATAATGTTAATTTCCATTGTAGAATTTTCATTGACTACTTCAGGGAACCCATGTCAAAGGCTCAAACACAGGGACATGTTCCTAGGAACATGGAACATTAGGACTTTATACAATAGCGGGGCACTAGAGATATTAACGCGGGAATTAGATAAATCACCCTTGGATATAGTCGCTTTATAGGAAGTTAGGTGGCCAGGAGAAGGTAGTCAGGAATCAGGAAGCTTTGCATTATACTACGGGGGTGCAGAAAGACCTGCATTTGGAACGGGTTTTTTTAGTCAGGAGGAGGATCCTATCCGCTATCCGAGATATTAAGTTTGTTAGTGATAGGATATCATACATAATTCTAAAGGGTAAAATAATGATTTTATAATTGTAAATGTACATGCCCCCACAGAAGATAAATATGACAAGATCAAGGATGAATTCTATGAAGAATTAGAATGCTTATTTGATAGCCTTTCACGATATCATATGAAAATTGTCTTAGGAGATTTTAATGCAAAAGTGGGGCGGGAAGATATATTCAAACCAACAATAGGCAAATTCAGTCTTCATGAATATAGTAATGACAATGGGGTAAGATTAGTCACCTTTGCCACATCAAAGAATCTCATTGTTAAGAGCACAACATTTCAGCATAAGTGTATTCATAAATACACCTGGACGTCACCAGATGGAGAAACTCAGAACCAGATAGATCATGTATTAGTGGATAAACGCTGGCACAGTAACATCATTGATGTTAGATCAGTTAGAGGGACAGACTGCAATTCGGATCATCATATGGTCAGGGTGAAAATCAGACAACGGCTATCGCTTGTGATAGGAGCAAACACTAAAGATAATTCTGAAAAATTTGATTTAAAAAACTTGAAAAATGATTAAATGAGGCTAGAATACCAAATCAAAATTGCTAATAGATTTGAAGTACTGGAATCTTCAGATGACAATGTGGCAAACGAAGAAGAAACTGATATAAATAAAGAATGGGAGGCTATAAGATATACTATTAAATTGTCAGCATCAGAAAGAATTGGTTGTTTAAAAAAAGAGGCAAAACAAGAAATGGTTTGATGTGGAATGTGCCGACATTGTAAAGAAAAGAAAGCTAGCAAAAATGAAATGGTTACATGAGCCAAATGAGGTAAATTTAGAACAATTGGATAGTATTAGACGGATAACACCAAGTTACTAAATAGTAAAAAGAGGGAATATTTGAGAGAGAAGATCAATGATCTTGAAATGAATGCAAAAAAATAGGAACATTAGAGAATTGTATCAGGGGATTAGTATAGAGAAGAAAGGGTTTCAGGCTAGAACAAACATAATTCGGAATGAAAATGGGGATATGATTGCAGATTCCAGGAGTATATTAAATAGATGGAAAAGTTACTTTAATCAGCTATTAAATGTACATACAGAACAGGACATTGAGGAGGATAATTTACAGACTGCAGAAATGCTAGTCGCAGAACCAAATGCATTAGAGGTTGAAATGGCGATTGAAAAATTGAAGATGTATAAAGTATCAGGTTCAGATGAGATCCCAGCAGAACTGATAAAATCAGGGAGAGAAAAATTGATGGACAAGATACGCTGGTTGCTTAGTATGATTTGGGAAAAAGAAGTTCTTCCAGATGAATGGAAAGAATCAATTATCGTGCCATTTATAAGAAAGGAGATAAAACTGATTGCAACAACTACAGGGGCATCTCATTACTTGCAACTTCGTACAAAATTCTAACAAATATATTAATAAGCAGACTTACTCCCTATATTGATGACATTCTAGGAGATCATCAATGTGCATTTAGAAGAAACAGGTCTACAACAGATCAGATTTTTAGTATAAGACAGATTTTAGAAAAGAAATGGGAATATAATGGTACTGTACATCAACTGTATGTAGACTTCAAAAAAGCATATGATTCAATTAAGAGGGAGAAATTATATAGTATCCTGCTGGAGTTCGGAATTCCTAAAAAGTTAGTTAGACTTATACGACTGTGTCTAAATGACACAAAGAGTAGGGTGCGTATAGGCAAACAGTTTTCGGGCACTTTTGAAATCCAGAATGGGTTAAAGCAAGGAGATGCACTATCTCCTCTACTATTTAATTTTGTACTAGAGCATGCCATTAAATCTTTAGAGAATGAGGAAGGCTTACAACTGAATGGTATTAATAAACTGTTAGTTTATGCTGATGATGTACTATTGGCCGATAGCGAGGAGATACTAAAGGACAACACGCACACACTGTTGAGTAACACTAAAAAATTAGGACTGGAAGTAAATATCAATAAAACTAAATATATGGTCACACGTAGAAATACATTATATAATGGAAATGGACAGCTAATGACAAATGAGGGAAATTTTGAGGAAGTGGCTGAATTCAAATACCTAGGAACAATAATCTCAAATAGGATTGAGATGCACAAAGAAATTAAACATAGTCTCAATTCTGGAAATGCGTGCTATTATGCATTGCAGGGACTCTTGATGTCCGAACTCCTTTCAAAAAAACGTTAAACTGAAAATATATAAAACTATTATTCTACCAGTTATATTATATGGGTGCGAAACATGGACTCTTACTTTAAGGGAGGAACGGAGATTACGAGTATTTGAGAATAAAGTTCTTAGGAAAATTTTTGGACCAAAGAGAGATGAACAGACAGGTGAATGGAGAAGACTACATAACAATGAACTACATGGTCTTTATAAGATGCCAGATATAATAAGAACAGTTAAATCTCGTAGACTACGATGGGCAGGACATGTTGCACGTATGGGGAATGAAAGACTTGCATGGAAGCTTCTTGTAGGAAAGCCAGAGGGAAAACGCCCAGTTGGTAGACCAAGAATGAGGTGGGAGAATAACAACTATTATTTGAGGGAAGTAGATTATACAGGGAATGATTGGAAAGCATTAGCTCAGGATAGGGATGTATGGAGAGCTAATGTCCGCGCGGCCATGAACCTACGGGTTCGATAAAGCCAGTGAGTAAGTAAGTAAGTAAGTAAGAATTTTCATTAAATTATGAAGGAGAACACACAGTTTGGGATAAGATCTACATCCAGAATTAATTCATTTTGTAATTCATGGGAAAAGGACTTGATTTGGAACCTATTCAGTCAATGAACAGAAGGAAGAAAAACAGATCTATAGGATTGTCAAATAAATAGTCAGATGCCATTTGAAAATAAAGAAAATAGTTCTTTTAAACCGGTTATGGATATTATAAAAAAATATGAGGCGAGGTGTAAAATTTGATAAATTTAATGATTTTATTTGGGAGTTCGAATGCCAGTGTTTACAAACTGGACTGAGCATTTTTTCTGCTTTTCCCGAGTCATCAAGACAAATACTAAAACCAATTTAATCTTATGCACTATTTCACAGTAGAATTAAAAAGAATAAATCAGTGATTTTCAACATAAAAATGACATATAATAGAAACACGCAGCCTACTAAATATAACCAAAGTACATAGTCATGATATGATGTTAAATATTAAATAAATAAATAGAAAATAAAAAGTCTGAGGAAAATAATATACAAGACAGATTCTATTGAATCTGATTCTATTGATATTTTATTATCAATTTAACATATCTCACTGAAGGATGAGTTAAATTTGAAGAGACAAATTTTCGTCCAGAGAGGAACCCAAACTCAGGACCTATGGTTTACCATATCAATGCTCTTACCAACTGAACTACTAGACACAAATTTTATATTCTAGTTGAGAATGGTAAAGACGTTTTGCCAAAACATATACATGTTACCCTTTAGGTGCCGTGAGCTGATTAGATTGGCTCTGATACTTCTTCCATTACCTGCCAGACAATATACTTAAACTAGTTACAAAGCGATCACATCGGTGGATGCGATTTAAATCTTTGATACAAGATATTTTACCAGTGGTATGCAGAGGGTTAAGAAAACAAAATGTGAGGTTTATATTTTAAATTGTTCCGCGCTGTAGTCGAGTGGTTATGGCAAGAAGCCTTGGCACAGAGCTACGCGACTTGCACTGGTTCGAGTCCCCATGGGGAAGAAATTTTTTCATGGAATTTCACAGCACCATGAGGCTACAGACTCCAGGTTGAGAAAAACATCTATAACGGCTGGGTGACCCGACATGCTGACCACATGTCACCCTTACACTGGCTAAATGATCGTCTACCTCTGATTAACACATGTGGATGTGAGGCCAGCAGCCGACTGGTACGCCAAGGGCCTTCTAGGCCTGTCGCGCTTGGAGTTAATATTTTTAATTAAACTTCATAGTGATATTATATTTGAAGAGAAAAATTATATGCTCAGGCTGGAGTTTGAACCCAGGACCTTTGGCTTTTTAGGCCAATACTCTACCACCGAGCTACCTGAGAAATCTGAATGCAAATTTTCCTCTTAAACATTGTCAATTCCCGAGCACCGAATGCAAAGAGTATTTGCTCGATCACGCAAATGGCAGCTTCTTATTTAAGAAGACATTTATTGTGAATTAAAACACTATTCTATAAAGTCAGTAGGGGTTCCGTTGATGTTTTCATTATTAATATAACACCTCTCATTGAAGGATGAATTATATTTGAAGAGAAAAATTATACATAAACTGATATAAAAATTATTCATAGGGATACTCCTATAATAGTTCAATTTAACCAATCTTTCATTTTATTTGTGTGTGTAAAATAAATTCATTACAGTAATCACAGAAATGTCCCCTTTTTGTACCAGTCATTTAGAATGTCCCATAGTGTTGTTGCATATATCTTACAACAAAAGTCCAAGCTCTATTAAAAATCATATAAAAAAGAAAAAGCATCCATGAACAATCTACAGGATCACCAACTGCCAATTCAACAGTTAGATGAATTGATAATGATACGAAAGTAGTGTATGTATTGTAATCTTCAAGAAATATACAATTTATAAGGTGAGACATAATATCTAACTCAAATTATTAATTAATTCACGAATATCTTTCAAATTCTGGAGTATAAGATTTATAAATATAATTAATTTTCTGGTACTAATGAACCCAGAGATTCATGTGCACAATGACATAAGCTATCCATACATTTTTTTATTTTAATATAATAAATTTGGAAATTTTAACATTATGAGGTTTCCTTAATAAGTATCAAATGAATCGTGAATTCTTCTTACCTGTGTTTAAAAAAATATAGATATATGAGATAAGAATTCATAATTCATTTGATACTTGTTACCCATACATTACTATCCTGAACTAATACTTTCAAAATTTCCTGTATAATTTGTTTCCCTCAAATCATACTTAATGTTATTTTTCCCCATCTCATTCTTGGCCAATCTGCTGGATGCATTTCTTCTGGTTTCTCCTACAAGAATTTTTCATACCCTCTTTAATTCCCCATTTATACCACAAGTCCTGCACATCAATTTCTGAAATATATTTATAAAAATTAAAGGGATGTAATACCATGATGAAAATATTTTCAAATCAAAACATGAATCGCAAATGCTACAGTTCACCCAAGATTTCCTCGTGTCTTTTTTGGAGACCATCATCCCCATTCTCAACTAACTTGAAGATTAGAACTAAACTTTTATTTTTTCCTTCATTTCCAGAGGTGCAAAGAACAGCTGAAATTAGCAGTTCAATTAAAATAGAATTTTGTTGAGAATAGGGATGATCATCCACAAAACATATCCAAGTGAGACCTTATTTTAAGAGGTGAGGTGTACAATTTCTGATCCTTATCTTGACTTTACATAATAATAATATTGATGTCCAAAGACAACTTTTTTTCTTGCAACTTACTATCTACAGATGTCTGCAGGCCACTGAGTGCTCTACTGCACCACTGCGTAAACTCATCTCCACGAGGTACTTTCTGTTCAAATAATTTCATTACAAGAGCCTCTTCCTTCTTGCTACGAGTTTTGCCTCCACTTGGTTTCACAGATGCAGTGCTGGTAACAGGTGTTGTCTTCGTACCGACTGCCTTGCTGGTTGGCTTAGATACAGCCAGAGGTGCCACTTCATCCCAGAACCCTGCAACTCCTGCCACAAACATATAATCCTTGTTAGCTAAAATTAACATGCCTTGAGAAAAAAAAAATCTTTTAACTGCAATTTGAATCAAAGAAATCTAAATTCACATTCTAGAACTCTTCACATGAGCTACCAAGGCACATACCTTCGACTTGTGTGTCTAATGGAAGGCACAAATTTAGAGTGTGTTTAATAGATAGATGCAGCTGATTCCAAAAAGAGTTAAAAATGACCCAGCATGTTGAACCTTTGATATCAATAAATTAGGTGACACACATGATTTGAAAAAAAAAATGACAAATTTAGTTTGTATTTTCACGGAAATTGTATTTCAGTCAATTAATAAATAGAATTAACATGTACTGACAAAAACTTCAATTGCCTCTTTGCTTATAAAATTATAAATCATTGAACATTTTATTCAAATTAGATACCATTACATCAGCTGAAATATAGAAATGGCATGTGCTATCAACACAAACATGTTTATTACTGAAATGGGGATGTTTCTCACAAAAGAAGCTCCTTAAAATCTAAATATTTTCCCTGTGTAAGTTTCACAACAGGAGTTTTCTGTTACGATTTAAGTAAGATCAAGTACTATGCAGCTAGTCAATAGACTCAAATATGGTGGCCAAGGTTTGATTTGCAGCATGATTAGAGATTTTAAAACTCCACTTTTTATATATAAATTTTTTTATCATAAAATGAGTCGGAAAGGAGATATTATCAAAAAAACTGCTTTTAGGCGTCATTTTTTCAAGATGGCGGCGCGAGCGGCAAAGATACGAAGTGGCAAAGTAGAAATTAGGAAAGAGCACATCGAAATCTATAAAATTGCCCATTTTCAAAACTCCCGGAAAACTTTCCGGATAACCTCTTTTTTTAGAACCAAATGACTATTTACCATAGAGCCAGGAGGCCCAACATTATATCCATCTAGTGTATGGCACCTACAGACAGTCTGTGCAGGCCAATACTATGCTAGTCAAACAAAATAAGGGAGGATAAACTATTAAAAAAGTAAGATAAATTAAAATGTTTCATACCTCTCCTCATAACCAATCTTCTAAAGCAGATCACGATTTCAAGGCCATTGCAGCCCCATCCTCAGTACTATCTTGACGACTGATGTTATGTCAATCGGAAGAACTACTTCTTCTTCCCTCTGTTGATGGACCGATAAACCTCCGGATCAAGCCAGAATCCGTGAAAATTTTGAAGTTCGTAAGTTTTTCTTTTTGTTTTTCTGAACGTAGATTTCTTCCCAACCCGTGAGTTCCTATTGTTTTTCTATATGTTTAATTAGACTAGATTTTGATTCAATTAGATGTTTTTTTGGACCAAGCATGAGCAACTATTGCTGACTTTTCCACTTCACCTTTTTTTACATTTCACCCTTGTTTTCAAATTTCTTTTTGTTTTTCCTATGTAAAATTTTGTCACAATCCCTGCATTTGAAGAAGAAAACAAATCAGGAATTTGTCAGATCAAATGCAGGGATTGTGCTAAAATTTACATAGGAAAAACAAAAAGAAATTTGGAAACAAGGGTGAAAGAATATCTTAGAAATGTCAAAATTGGTTAAGTGGGAAAGACAGCAATAGCTGCTCATGCTTGGTCCAAAAAATATCTAATTGAATTAAAAGTTAGTCCAATTAAACAAATAGAAAAACAAAAGGAATCCATGGTTTGAGAAAAAATCTACATTCAGAAAAACAAGAAAATAAATCTTATGAACTTCAAAACTCCCGCGGATTCTGACTTGATCCGGAGGTTTATTGGTCCACCAACAGAGGGAAGAAGTGTTTCTTCCGATCGACATAACATCGGTCGTCAAGGTGGTACTGAGGATGGGGCTGCAATGGCCTTGAAATCGCGATATACTTAGAACAGTGGTACTCACTAGAAATTACAAGAGAGCCAAATATAAGAAACTATATCTGTTCGAGAGCCGCACCAAATTTCACAGTTCTCAGTCTTGGTAACACGCAGCTTTTTTTTTTTTACATTTATGGACAAAACACAATTACTGATTACTGTCATTTAATTTTTGTTAGTAATTAACTGTTTATTTTATTATTATTATTATTATTATTATTATTATTATTATTATTATTATTATTATTATTATTATTATTATTATTACGGTACTGTACATAATTTTAAGACAACTTACAGTTGTGCAGATTACTGCTGTGAAGTTGATGGTCGAACTCCGCTACTCTCCTGCACAATTTTGTCAATACGAGCTGGTTGATTTGCCACACATATCCGCAGCACGTTTTCTAAGTTCACATTGGTGAGACGATCTATGTTTACCCTTGATGAACTTTATCTTATTGAAAGTCATTTCACAAACATACGTTGATCCAAAAAGACACAGAATTTTATATGCACACGACACCAAGTTTTCGAACTGTTTTTCTGGAACTTTATTCCAAAACTCTAAAACTGAATTCGTTTTTCGTTTCTCTTGAAAAATACCTTCCAGTTATGAATCCTGCTGGAGATCATTTTTTAGATTTCTAATCTCAGGACCAAAAATTAACAACCCAGGTACATCTGTTGTCGTTATTGACCAGGGATTTTCAACTAATCGAAATGGGTTTCGAAACTTTCTAAAATCATTAAATCTCGCGCTGAAATCATGGTGTAGTACAGTGAGCAATTCTATGAAGGGTTGCAAGTTTATTTCTTCCTCTGAATATTTTTCAATAAGATGTTGGAAACATGGGAAACTAGTGAAATCATTATTACTAAGTTCTTCTGTATACATTTTTAATTTTTATTCTAAAGGAAAAAATTGCACTTGTGAGCTGAGTAATAAATTTATTTGGACCTTGCATTTTAATTCGGGCGTCATTCAGTATTCCTGTTATGTCAGCCAGGAAGCCAACTTTTAACCAACATGAAGAAGAGTCTAGTTCAGGGTATTCTTTATCTCGTTCACTTAAAAAGAGTTTTATTTCATGGCGAAGATAAAAAAATCGTTCCAAAACTCTTCCTTTACTCAGCCACCTGACCTCACTGTGATAAATAATATCATCATACTGTGAATTAAGCTCTTTAAAAAATTCTATGAATTGCCTATGATTTAGTTCACGTGATCTAATGAAATTAAGAATGTTAATTACTTTCTTCATCACAGAAAGTTTCGTCAAATTTAGCAGCAAGATTTTCTTGATGTAAAATGCAATGGTATGTTAATAAGTGGTCTCTATTTAAATGTTTTTTTAATAGAGAAATGAATCCTGTATGACAACCTACCATTGAGGGACAACCGTCAGTGCACACTGATAAAAGTTTGTTTAGATCAATTTTGTATTTCTCAAAAAAAGATTTAACTGCTTCAAAAGAATCTATTCCCCGTGTCTGACCTGTCATAGATACTACAGTTAAAAATTCTTCCTTTATAATCCCTATCTTATTACGATATTTAACAAATAAAAGCAACTGAGACGTGGAACTAATATCTGTGGACGAATCCAGAGCAAGGCTGAAATAGTCATATTCACGAATTTCATTGAGAGTACAAAGGAGCATGTCTACAGACATTTCGTTAACTCTCCTAACACAAGTAGAATCAGAAAGTTGTAACTTTTGTATGTCACTTTTTATCTGTTTTGCATTTGGGAATTTAGAAAATAATGTGTCACAAACGACTAGAAAGCACTCCTTAAAATTTTCTGCATCGGCAAACGGTTTCATTTTGCGTGCTAAAATTTCTGCTACTTCATATGATGCTTTTATTATCAATTTATTTTCACTTACGGTATCCAACATAATTTTCCGTTCAGACACTATTGACATCTTTAATGTTTTTAGGTTTTCTGCTCTCAATTGAGAATCTTTAGGACATTTGCACTCAAAATTTGAATGCACCGTTTTATAATGCCTATTAAGATTAAATCGTTTATAACCTTGAACTACGTTTCGACATAATAAACACATCGCATTGCCTTCATTTTTAGCAGGTATGAGGAAACATTCATGCTCCCAAGTATCTTGAAAAACTCTTCCTTCATCTTCGAGTTTTCTCTTTTTCCTTTTCGAAAAAACACCAGCCATTATTAAACACTGAAATTCACTTCACTTCAACTGATTAGGTAACACACAGTATCCAGTCTCTTGTTCATGGAAACTAAATTGTATAATATTTCATTGTGAAAGGTTCGGACGACAATGTAGAAGTTTAAACAGTTTTAAAAACAAACGTACACATATTCAAAACCAATAACACTAGCCAGGACATTGCATTGCATTGTTGAACACGTGCGGTACTCTACAGCTCGGAATGACACAGGGATTTCCAAAGTTTTGTAGAATTTCAATAAAGATAATATCATTTTATACTTAGAATTTAAAATTTAAATGTAATGTAATGAAGGTAAAATTATTCCAAGAGCCTTAATAAATATCTTCAAGAGCCGCATGCGGCCCGCGGGCCGCGTAATGAGCTGACTTAGAAGATTGGTTATGAGGAGAGGTATGAAACATTATAATTAATGTATCTTAAATTAAACCTGATAAAACCTATAAAAGTTCAATATCAAAAAACTGTGCAGTATTTAATTTAAAAATGCTTTTAACATCATAAGATATTAGCATCACAATTCAAATCTGGGTCCAAAAGGACCAATAAATTTTGCTCAAAAACTTCAAACTTCTTATTCTTATAACTGCCACGTGGTTCATGACTTTCACTTCCCTTCTGAAGAATAAGTCCTGAATAATTAATAAAATGTAAAATTCCCAATAAAGGTCTTCTTAATAAAGAAGCTGCCATTTGCATGATCGAGTAACGGTTCGTAACATTTAGCGCTCGGGAATTAACAGTGTATATAAGATAAAAATTTGCGTTTAGATTAGAGTGCTCATGTAGCTCCATCAGTAGAGCATTTGTATAGAAAGTGAAAGGTCCTGGGTTCAAACCCCAGTCTGAACATATACAGTAAAAGCTCCTTATTCGCAGGGGATATGTTCTGCAAAATATGCCGCGAATATGGAATAGTAATTTGTATGGGTAAATAGGGGATACATTCAAGGTTACAGAATAAAATAAAAATTATCAAAATAAAATCAATTAATGAGAGATTTTGAACAATTTCTATTAATTATGACTGTCAGGTTTAGGCAAGGACTTAAAGAACTTAGTAATTTGTTCCTGTTTTGCCACTTTTAAAAGGTTTTTCAATTAAGATTGATATTCAGCTGTGAATTCTGCGATAAAATTCCTTATTTTGTCTTCAGATTTCTTGATTCATTAACATTAAAACAACGCGATATAGATGCAAATGACTTGCCAACGCGTATAAATGATCAAGCATTTCTATTTTCACTTTAAGTGGCAACAGTACTTTTTTTTTTTTTTTTTCCCCCTCTTCGGTTCTAATTTTTGTTTCCTTTTACTCGACATTATAAACTGGGAACAAAGCACAAGAGACACAAGTATATATTGGCACGTGAAATTTGACAACAGCTTTTAACAATGAGCTTTAGGATTAGTGACATAAGGTTTGTTTTGTTTTCATATTTATTTGTCCATTTGGGTTGTAAAAGCTGCCTTGGCACCTCCCAGCAGTAAAACATAAATAAATAAATAAAAACTGCTGATGGTTAATAAAGGACACTAATTCTTCTAATATGCCGGCTGGATCCATGAATAAAGACATTTTTAGCTGCGAATACAGGAACTGTGTCACAATTTTTTAACCCGCAAATAATGAAACCACGAATAAGGAGCTTTTACTGTATTTTTCTCTTTAAATATCATAACATTTAGCCTGGTTTGAAATTGCATCCATACTTTCCATTAGAGTACTGCAACCAACCAACAATGCATATCGATCAGAAAGATTTATTAAAAAAATACAATTGGAAGTAACATTATGAGGTTCTACACAAGTTCTTCGGTACCACAAAAAGAGGGAGCAGGAGTCAATATCCAGAGCAAAGATGCTCTGAAACATACCTACAAGAAACAATTAATATGAGGTAAGATGACATCAGGCTCAACTTATTTACTAAATATTTCTTTACTTCTCAAAACCTAAAAGAAATTTGGCAAAATTGTGTTTTATTTTTCTAATTATTTATTTATTTATTTATTTCAAAGATTATTCTGAAATTGTTCATATGAACTTCCGTATTTATGCATGTAGGGCCGCATCCAAGTTTTGCGATAATAAATTGGGAAAAAACATTTGTCTTATATTTTTGCTAAGAAACAGTGCAAAAGACAAAAGTAGGCCTACACCATTTTTAAATCTGGTAATGTTGTAAATTCCAAAGTTCCTCTTGCCGACTATGTAACGGTACATTTGGGCTGCAGTTTAGTCATTAACACAAGGGTAAAAGGGACGGTCAGTTGGTAGGTACGGTATTCATTGTCATTCCTGTTCACTGTGTATAAACATGGGTCAGTGCAGAGCAAGTTATACCTCCAAATTCAAGCTACACGCAGCAGAACACGGAAATAGGAAGAAAGTTTCATGTGGACAAAAAAAAAATGTGCAACGGTGGATCCAAATAAAACATGCACTTGAAAATACATCACAACATCGATAATCTTTCCATGGATTGAAAGCGAAATATCCACAGTTAAAAAAGAGTTCTCCTGAATTACGTACGGAAAACAAGGACAGATGGATTTTCAGTTTGAAGGACTTAAGATAGCCAAGAATATGGAAAAAGAATTTAAAACAAGTTACGGCCGGGCAAGACGATTTATGACACGTCATGACCTTGTAATTTGGCGGCACTGGCAATAAAATTGTTCTAAAATGAAGCACGCTTTCTAGTTATTTCATGTATAAGCTGCACCTAAAATCGGATATTTATCCCCATATAATAATAATAAGGGTTTTTATTTTGTTTATTTAATATTTAAATATAATTATATTTATTTATATGAAGAATGGACATAAGATTGATTTAGAGAATTCAAATTTTTATAAGTATATAAAAAATTCAAACTGGTCAATATAAACTGTTAATACAGTTAGATGTTTTTATAACTGATGCAGTATGTAAAATACTTCAAATATTCAAATTGATAATTTTTATAAAGAAATAAATGGGATTGGATGAATAGGATAGAAGTCAGCTTGAAAGTACTCCTTCCTTTTCTGATGGACCAATCAGAGCCTAGAGGTTATTACATAATAAGAATATGGCTACAATACTTGAAGATGGTCAGTCATGTTCAGCAACTGCTCCTCAAGGAACAATAAAATAGTAGATTATTTTATTGATATTAGTTAAAAGTTATGAAGATTATATAGTGATATAATAGTCATCCATCTTGATTAAAACAGTTCATAAGTGAAAATAAAGTATAATAATTGTAGGATTGACCGTTAGAATTCGTCATCCATTAAATACATAAAATGGTAATCTTCTATAAGTGAAAAGTATCAACCTAAGCCGGAATCTTTTGAATTCTTAATCTACAAGTTTCATCTAAACTGAAGTGAGAGTTTTTAATAAAATAACTTATAGTTCATCTGTTAATAAAGTGTCGTTATTTGTGTAAGAAACTTTTCCTCATTCCCCTGATGAGAGTTATTAGTGCCGTGGCAGAATTAAAGTGATTCAAATTATATCACAAATCTACAACTTGGGACATCACACCAAGCAACCCACCTTTACACCCTAATTTTCAAACTTATGTTTTAGGTAAAGACATGCGGCCTATACATGCATAAATACGGTATCATAAGAAAACTTCATAAAATACTACACATACATTCAATAAAAAATCCAAACTGTCACTTGGTCGACCTATGAAAAGATGGCACGAAAACCACTTTCTCAGGCCGTAACAGTTCTTCTAGGACTAATACCTGGCAGGATGATGATGATGATGATGATGAAAAAATCAGTTACCTGTGGTTGCAGAGGTAGAGCTACCCCAAACTGTGGAAGCAGATGATGTCCAGTTGGATGATTGGGATGCAGCACCCCTGATGCCTGACGAGGGCGGATGAACCACTTCCTTCTGATGCTGTGCTCTCTTCTGATGCTCTCTTTCCTGTTGCACAAACATATTTCATAAATACAGTAAAACTTAATATTTGAGTTTGTACTTTTTTTTAACATTCTTACCTCATGTAATTTTTTTGTCGGACATATGTTTCAAAGCTGTTGATCCATCGTCAGCAGTTTTACAAACTGATTTCTTCTTTTCAAGTTGTCGGCCCTGGATCTATGTTCCAAAGAACTTGGTAATGAGGCTCCTTTCTCCGGGAATTTCAAAGTTCATAATTCTCTCCCTGTTCTTTTGTATATCGATTTTTTCCCATATCGCGAGTTCATTGGTATTTTCTAACTGTTTTAATAATTTTGTATTTAGATCTATCTAAATGTTATATTTACATCTATCTAATTTTGTATTTAGATCTATCTACATACAAAATTATTAAAACAGTTAGAAAATACCAATGAACTCACGATATGGGAAAAAATCTATATACAAAAGAACAAGGAGAAAATTATGAACTTTGAAATTGCCAGAGAAAGGAGCCTCATTACCAAGTTTTTTGGAACACAGATCCAGGGTGGACAACTTGAAGAAAAGAAGAAATCAGTTTGTAAAACCACTGACGATGGATCAACAGCTTTGAAACATATGTCCGACAAAATAATTACATGAGGTAAGAATGTTAATAAAATACAAACTCAAATATCAAATTAAACCTCATAATGTTACTTTCTAATAATTTTAAAACAATAAAACTTCTCCATGTGACAACCTTGGTTCCTGACCAAGTTTCCTCACTACAGAATATTATTTCTATAAGATCAATGTATTGTGACACATTACTGATCTGTTGTCTTTGAATTTCACAGGGGGCAGCATGACTCAATTCTCACATTATAATGCAAAAAGCATTTTGACTCTCAGGTCATGAGTCATATGTATAATATATTTAAATTAATGTTGGGAAGTAAACATTATGAGGCTTTATCATTAATAGTGAGTGGAGAATATATTTGTAATGACCCACCTCATACAATTTCAAATTTCTCTGATACCGACGGTTTCAGACAACATCTCGTCCCTCTTTAGTCATGACCCCCACTCCCAGAGTGGCAGTCATAACTGAAGAGGGACAGGATGTCATCTGAAACCGTCAGTATGAAATAAATTTTTAATTGTATGAGATGAGTCGTTAAAAATATGATTTCCACTCACTATTAATCATATGCATAACTTGCAACAATCTCTCCAAACTTGTTTTCTCAAAGATTGTTTTGCCGGTAGTATATTGGGCATCTTAGCTCTTATATAAGGCCAGAAAGACGCTATAGTTCAATGTGATCTGAAAGAGGAACAGGTTTATTGTGATCTGTAGATGAAGATAGTCCTGGGGGAATAGTGATCCTGCAAATATGAAAAAGTCAACTAGAAGAGTACTATATTGAAATTAATGCTGATAAGTAAACATTATGAGGTAATAATCATTTAAATTCATGAGAGAACATTTTTTTTTAAAACTCACCTCATAAACCAAGTCAACTAGAAGAGTACTATATTGAAATTAATGCTGGGAAGTAAACATTATGAGGTAATAATCACTTAAATTCATCAGAGAACATTTCTTTAAAAGCTCACCTCATAAACCATGGTTTCGTGAAAAGCACGTAATTTATGAGGCGAGTTTTTAAAAAAATGTTCTCCAATGAATTTAAATAGAAGAGTACTGTGTTTGTGAAAGACTGAACACAGAATAATAATGCTTGTACAATGAAATATTGTGAATAAAATAAAGAAGTCTGGAAAATATTGTGTAAACCAGGGTGGAGTTAAAGTAAAGAAATTCTACATGTTCTCATGGCACTACAAATTATCTTGAATTTGATGGGGTTTTAAATGTTCCATTCCTTTAAGACAACAATTTGCTCATACAAACAAAGCAAATGAAGACTACACTCTTGTCCTTGTGTGCCAAAGATAGAGAACAGTTCTTTTACTTCTATAGCCCATTGCAATAATTTTGCATGCTTCTCAGTGCAACCTTGGAGATGAGTGAACAAGAGAAATGAACAGAAATTATTATTGGAATTAATACATTCAGACTTACTGTTTGCATGCAATAGTTAATATAACCAAGGAGAAAAATTTCTGCTTAAATCGGGATTTGAACTGAAGATCTCCAGCTTTACATGCTGGTTCACTAAACAAAACATAATAAAAACAAATATATATGTGAAGAAGAAATTGAGAAGAATACAAGCCAAAGAAATCTCAAGAGGAATACATAAAACAAGAAGAGAGATGATACAAAATGATGAACTTTTCATTAAAGGTAAATAGACAACATTTATATAGAGAAAAATTAAGTAAAAATGGTTTCGACATATGAAAATAGTGGAAAAGGGAAGACTACCACAGAGAATGTTAAATCACAAGGTACAAGGAAGAATATCTCGGAACAGATGGATTAACCAAGTAAAGAAAACTTAGAAGAAAAGTGATACAAATGGGAAGAATTATTGAGAGTAAGTAAAGCATGGTAAGATAGAGTTAAATGGAATCACATATGGAATTAACATTCTGAAATGAAACAGGATATGATGATGATATAAATAAAATAGCAAGCTCTCCTCTACTCCAGGATTTATAGCTATTCTGTATATCATCATGTTTACAGGTAGCAATCCTTAAAGAATTTTTATGGTTTACAGCAATTTTCTTGCCACTTCCTTATAAAGTCGTGACAGCTTTAGTCATTCTCTTACTTAACATATTGAAGTCAACTGGTCTGGTAGTGATGTATATAAATCTAGAAGTGATATAATTTGGACATTACTTAAGCTTTTTTTTTCTTTCGACATTTTTATTTAAATCAGAGATCAAGGTTCAAGTCCCAATTCGAGAGTTAATTTTTCTTTTCAAAATAAGGTTATCCAGTATTGGAGAGCAATAAATTAAAAAAAAAAATTCATCAAAAATATTAAGCAACTGCTTAAAAGATAGTGTAAAATTCTCATTAAAAATACTTCTTTAATAGAAGCAGGCCATTTTCTATTGTTGCATCTATCTGCCTTCAGATAATTTGAGAATTGTATATGTGGAGAGAAATGTTAACGTTTGTATCGTCGTTTGAATGATGTAATGGATAGCATATTCGTATGGAGAATGAGAGATCCAGGGTTCAAATCCCAGTCCAAACATTTTTTCTTGAATGAATGAGTCATATTTTATATCTTACCTCATGGTTTATGTTTTCTTAAACACGGAAACTGCAGTTTTCAAAAGGAAACATCCCTCCCATTTTCAACCGACATTATGACTACTGGATTTTTGTTGGAATCTCCATCTATAACGTTGTCATCTCATAATGTTATATTTAACTTACGAATTAATTTTTCTTTTCAATATAATATTATCCAGTATTGGAAAGTGTTAATTTAAAAAAAATATTTCATAAAAAATTACTTAAGCTGCCTTCTTTTCTTGCCTCAATCCACATAGACTGTTGAATGGTTTACAAATTTCATTTCATCAATCTTTACTGCCATAACACTCAACATGCTTTGTCAAGGTATTATAAAATCTTGAGCTGTGTATTTTTGGACTAATGACTAATAATAATTAATTACAATAAGTAAATAACTTAATGCAAGAAAACCTTTTTCTTCAAAATAAACTGATTTGACAGATGTCAAACGCCTAAAAAGATTAAATTAATATTGAGAAGCTAAAGTTATTACTATGATAGAAATAAGTAACTTAATGAACAATAAAATTATTGTAATCAATGGTAAAGAAAAAATGTTTTGCCTGAACCAGGAATTGAACTCCGAACCAGTAGCTTTCCATGCTAATGCTCTGACCACTGAGCTAATTCAGGCAAAAATGTTTCTCTTTACCATTGATTACAATAACTTAATTGTGTTCATTAATTTACTTATTTACATCATAGTGATAGCTTTAGCATCTCAATATTAATTTAATAAATAATGGTATAGCTGTGTGGAGTGCCTTCATGTCTTCTTAATGTAGAAACCATTCATTGTGTATTTGTGAATAATGATTCATTGCATTTGAATGTGGGACCAAGAGAGTAAAGTAAAAGGAGGATTTATGCTTGGATGGGAATGAAGCCTGAACTAGCTCAGTGGTCAGAGCATTAGCATGGAATACTAAAAAGTTTGGGCTTTGATTCCTGGTTCAAGCAAAAATTTTTCTCTTTACCATTGATTACCTAAAAAGATTCTGTTACAAAAACAAAGATTGAGATGTGGTATGAAAAAAATAGTCAGGTGGTAACAGATTCTCACAGAAAAGACCACAGAATTAAAGGACAGGGAAAGAGACCTACAGGGAGACCAAAAAGGAAAGTAAAAAGGAAGGTGGGAGGGAAATGTGGAGAGAAAAATATGATTGTTGGAGATTCTTATTAAAAAAATGGAACTCCCAAAAGACACAAACTAGATGATTTTATATCTTGCAAGTTATTTTCAAAATTAATCTTTGGCAAAAAAATCTACACTCCTTTCAGGAAAAGAACCGAATTCTGACGTTTTCATAAAGTCCATTCCTGAACTTTCTTTTACCCACTGTCCACTTGGTTCAACCAATAGAAACTCTGTATTTATCTTTATGTTATCACAAAAGAAGTGGAGATGGGTGACATGTAACTTTTTGAAATCAACCCTAAATCTATGATTATCTACCTTGCATTGAGAATAGTTGCTATGTTTTACTACCACAAGCACGACTCCTAAAATCAGAAGTCATTTCTATCTTTGCAGCAAGTTATGACTTCTCAGAGAGTAATACAATTTTGAACAAAAAAAATTGTTATTCTAGCGCAAATGACGTCTATGAGTATTGGAATAGTAAAAAATTACTAAATATATCAATACTTCTTGTTTATTTCAGTTACATCTTGTGCTACCAGTATGCTTTCTGATGTATATATGCTTAATTCATGTTAATTTTTATATGGATTTTTATATTTTTTTGCAATTCATAATAAAAACATTAATAAGATTCATGACGAAGTTCTGTTGAGGTATTATTCAAAATTAAAATATAAAATTATGAAATATTTACTTAAAAGGTCCATCTCCTCAACTTTATTAGTTATTTATCTGTAGCGCTTTCGGGATTAGTCCCATCATAGCAGGATTCAAAACTGGTGTTTCACTGAAGATCTAGTAGAGATTGTAATTGTAATTGATTATTATCAGTCATTAGTCCAAAAATACACAGCTCAAGATTTTATAATATCTTTACAAAGCATGTTGAGTGCTTCACTGAAGATCTGGTAGAGATCTTCAGTGAAACACCGGTTTTGAATCCTGCTGATGATGGAACTGGTCCCGAAAGCACTAAGGATAAATAACTAACAAAGTTGAGGAGATGGACCTTTTAGGTAAATATTTCATAATTTTATATTTTAATTCATAATAAGCTTAATAACATAAAATTTCAATAGAAAGTAACGTTATAAGGTTTTTCTTAACAAATAAGGTGAGTCCGTTGCATCTTACCTAATAAAAGTTGAGTTCTTTTAGGACATTTTTCAAAATACTTCTGTTTCATCGTCAACTTGTCCAGTCTGGGCAAGTTGACGATGAAACAGAAGTGTTTTGAGACATGTCCTAAAAGAACTCATCTTTTATGAGGTAAGATGTAACAGTAGTTGAGCGATTCTGAATGATTCCCTAAAACTCTTAAATTTACAGAGTACAAACATCAAATTTACCAAAGAAATAGAAGAAAATAAACACATACCTTTTTTGGATCTTAAATTGGTTAGAAACGAAGAAAAAAGAAAAATTGAATTTGGGATTCATAGGAAAGAAACTCAGGGAAAATTTTATTAAATCAACAGGGTTCAATCCAATTGGACATAAATTGGCAGCCTTCAATAGTTGAACTCCCAGATTGGTAAACTTACCCTTAAACGAAGATTTCAAGCAGGAGAAAAAAAACATAATCAAAGTAGCAAGACAAAACGGTTTTGATGAAAAAATGGTACACAAAAGGATAGAAAAGTATACAAGAAACAAAAAATGATCAACAAAAGTACTCTTGAAAAAGAAAAACCACTTATAAAAAATACAAGAAATTCACATATCACCCTTGGGCACACAATAAATTCCAAAAGAAGTTTAACATTAAATTAGCACTGAAAAATAACCACAGTTTAAATAATCTAAAAAACCAACAAAAATGAAAAAACTAATAAAAATAAAAAATCAGTAATATATAAAATTGAATGTAGGGTTGTGAAAAGATATATACAGCAAAGTCCTGTTTATCCATGATAATTGGGACCGAGATATGCACGGAAAATGGAAAAACATGGATAATCCAATTAAGTTATCCGGTGCCGTGGAAGTTGATCAGAAATGTATTTACCCATTTTAACACTACTTAAATGCAACAAATATTCATGAAATGTTATATTAAATGTATTTAGGTGCGAATAGCAATTATCATTATTTTATTTGACTAATAAATATGAAAAAAAAAGTGGGACTATTTCCTATCTTGACCACTCTGGTTATGACAGTTATTCAAAATGGCCACCGTAACCAGCAACAACTACACTAGCAACCACCAATATCCACACTTCTAACCACCAATGCCAAATGACCAGTGAATCCCACACTAGTAACCACCAATGACTACACTACTAACCAGCGATAAACACACTTCAACAGTGTGGTTTCAATCTTTAACAGCAAACTTTCAGTGACTCCACAATGGAAATTTACGAAATTGTATTGCATTCTCAGAATGTTGGTTGGTACCATTAAACGTGTCAGGGGATGGGGTTGTGAGTGAAGGTTACTCTATTGTGCTAGTTTCTAAGCACAGTTCACAGTAGCACATTTAAAAATAAAGATTTTTTCATAACAGTACAAAATACAGTATTTAAAAAAAATACAGTACAAAGACTCATGCCCAGATAATCCGCAAACTGGATAATACGCACACGGATAATCGGGAGTTTGCTGTATAGGAAAAACAAAAAGAAACCTTACAAATTAGAACTAAAGAACACAAATAAATATTTAAAATGGGGAAATAGAAAAATCTGCAGTTGCTGCTCATGTTTGGTCTGAAAAACATAATATAAATTCGGACACTAAATTATTAAAACAATCAGAAAATACAAAAGAGCTGACTATTTGGGAAAAAATATTTATTCAGAAGAACAAAAACAGAGTTATGAATTTCGAAATACCGACAGAACGTGGCCTCGTTTGGAGGTTCTTTGGCCGACCATAGGAGGGAGCTGACATCGACATCCAGGGTTTACAACATAAATCCAACCAGTCTGGGCAAAACATGTTCAAGAACAAATCAACATTAATATTGAGGTAAGATGAACAGAATTTAAAATAATATAAGAGATAACAGGTTCACTTTATTTATTAAGTTTAACCTTTTAACTGCTACAGATGCGTATAAGCGGTGGCAAAGAAAATGCTTGTGCTACCAGCGTGTATATTTGTTCTCAACTTCAGATGCCTGCTAGTTAGATAATACGTATCACAATGCTTTTAAATTAAGCAGGCATATACTGCCATCCCTTAGGAACCTAAATAAACTTATTCCATATTTCTCCTTGCATTGAGTCGCCCCCTATTTAAAAAAATTCAGAACCATGCTAGCTGTCCGCTGGCGGTCACATGATTGTGAATTCCAAGGATGACAAAAATGGCCTCTTCAAGTTGTGTTTTTCTTTCCGACGCGGAGTTCTAGTTTTGTAAACATTAGATTCTGATTTATCGGATATTAGTGATTGTGATGACGCAGTTTATATTCCTGTAGATAGTGGTGATAGTGAAATTGAAGAAAATGATTCTATGCCGGTACTGCAGCCACCAAAAAGAAATCGTGGTTCAAGCGATTTATTCCAATGGCATAGCGGAAATTTTATCCCTACTGTTTACAATTTCAACAGTGAAAATTCTGGAATTTCAGTGAATGCAGGCTTAAGTGATGATTCTATAAGTGTTTAGTGTTTTTAATTATTTTTTCCACTAAGTATTATGCAGCATATTTCAGAAGAAACTAATAAATATTATTTATTTTTAAGTCAGAAAATGCCACCAACATTTGCAAAAATGGAAAATACCACCCCAGAAAAATTCTATGTATTTTTGAGAGTAACAATGCTAATGGCAAGGATAAAAAAATAACTATAGCGGAATATTGGTCCAAAGATCCGCTCATTTCCACATCCCAATTTACAGAATACATGTCCAGAGACATATCTCTTACTCCTGCATTTTTTTACATTTTAGTGACAACGAAACACCGATTCAGGGAGATAGACTGTACAAAATTAAACCTATTATTGATCATCTGAGAAATTGTTTTAATGAAGTGTTACCTCCTTTTCAAAATATTTGCATAGATGAGAGTCTAGTTCTGTTCAAGGGTCGCCTCCTATTTTTACAGTTCATTCCATCTAAAAAGGCACAGATTCGGAATAAAGATTTTTGTATTGTGCGATTGCGAGACGGGATACGTAGTAGATTTTATAGTACTGTACACAGGGGCAACCACAGATATTGATCCACAAAGTGAATTTGGTTTTTCTGGAGCTGTGGTTCAAACACTAATGAACAAATATTTGATGAAAGGACACACTTTGTGGTTAGACAACTGGTATTCTAGCCCCCTCCTTTTTGATTTGCTGCATAAAAATAAAACAAACACATGTGGGACTGTTAGAACAGGAAAGGAATGCCAAAATTCGGTGGAATGTTACACAAGGGGAAAATAGAAACAAAACACACGGACAATATGATGGCACTCAGGTAGATGGACAGAAGCGAGGTCCGTATGTTGACAACATTGCATAATGACTCCATCAAACAATCAGGAAAACGGGACAGGGCCACTAACACACCAGTAATGAAACCAGATTGTGTTCTGGATTATAACAGGAATATGGGTGCTGTGGACAGATCAGATATGATGATTAGTTCAACTGAATGTGTAAGAAAGTCAATGAAGTGGTGCAGAAAATTATTTTTCCATCTCCTTGATATATCTCTCCTCAATTCACAGACCCTGTACAATATCAGAACAGGAAAAAAACATTATATTAGCTGATTTTCAACTCACACTCAGAGAAATTTTCCAGAAATTCCATACACCAGATCAACTACTACATCTGGACGACCATCATCTGGCGACCAACTCATTAGGCTAACAGAAAGACATTTCCCATCTCTTGTACCACCTACACCAAAAAGTAAAAATCACTGTAGAAATTGTCATGTATGCTCAAACACTACTCTGGCAGAAAGGAAAAGAAAGCAAAAGAAAAGAAAAGAAAGCAGATACATGTGTGCCAAATGTGGCATAGGCTTGTGTGTCCACCTCTGCTTCGGAAAGTATCACACATTAAAAATATTTTGAAATTATTATGGAGACAAAACAATGTTTACAAGCTCAGTTGGTAGAGCACTTGGCCCGGAAAGTCAAGGGTCCCGGGTTCGAGTCTCGGTCTAGGCAAAAATTGTTCTCTTTAAATATAATTTATCCTTCAATGAGAAGTGTTAAATTAATAATAAAAACGTCAATGCTTACAAGTACCTGTGTAAAATACGATTTAGAAAATTATTTTCATTATATATTTGTGCATCCCTAATTCAAAATTAATACTCGTAAATAATTTTATTATAAGATAATTTTAAATGTGCTAAGAAAAATGTGTTGAAATATAATTAGTTTAAGAAGAAAACAGTGGAAAAATCATAAAACTTGAATGGGTAGATTTTTTTGTGTACATTTGTGGCCAGTTGTGGACAACCCTTTATGATGTATTGCGTGTGGTATTTTCACCTGCAATTTAAAATTGATATTTCTGTGAATCTGGAAAATATATAACCATCTACATCATGTAAGGTGAGTCTTCTAATATATTTATTACTATCAGCATGGTAGGATAATATTTTTAAAATATTTTAATAATTGTAAAAATAACTCAGCAAGGAGGGTTTGAATGGCTGGAAATATCTCAGCAGTGAAAAGGTTAATAACTCTTAACAATAACATAATACAGCAGAGAAAATGGACAAACGTAAGGACATAAGGTTAGGATCAGTTATTTTGGGCTATACTCAGAATTTTGAGTAGTTCCTGTAAGTTGGCTATCTTGTTGTACCCATAATTCATAGCTATATTTCAATGTTATGTAATGCTAATACATATGACAATCGAATGAGAAGTTTAAGTAGAAATAACTTAATAATGTAAGTTATTTCTACTTTAACTTCTTCTCAATCGATTAAGTTATTTAGGTAGAAAATAACACTATGAGGTTTTCAATGTTTTATTTAAATTAGCACATTCCAATTCTAGATAGAATATAATTTAAGAAAGAAAAATTAACGTTTGAACTGGGATTTGAATCCTGGACCCCTAGTTCTACATACTAGAGTGCTGTCCAATTACACAATTCAAACGACAATACAAACATTAACATTTCTTTTAACTTATACAATTCTCGTTCGTCCGAAGGCTAATAGCTGTTGCTACAATCACGCCAACTAATGGCTTCATTCAGAAGTAACTATATTGAGAATTTTTATACATTACTTTTAGTGGTAAAGCTTCACATTTTCGATGCTTTTATTTAAATTAACACATTCCAGTTCTGGAAAGAATATAATTTAAGAAAGAGTCAAGAAATATGAAGTGAGTCAAAAAACAACTCAAAATTAATTCTCATTCAATTTTCACGTATTTTCTGTACTTTCTTCAAACACAGACACGTGTGTGTGTGTGTCCTCACATCAATATTTACACACTATTATTGCTATTTATTTTCTAATTACTGTAGACCTGTCACCTGCACTAGAATCTACCCAAAAAGATGTTATCCTTTAAAAAATGAGGTTACAATACCTTGGCAAGTTGTTCTTGTTCCTCGGCCTGTATCTCCGCTAGGGACTTCACTGAATTTGGTTGCGCAGGTTTCTGCTCAGCCCACTTTAGCGGCAGAGGTTTTGAACTGCGACTTGCATTCACTGAGGCCTCTGCTGCAATCTTCACTTGCAGTTGCTGTTGTTGCTGCAGCTGTTGCTCGCGAAGTTCACGCTGTAAATACATGTACAACTAAAAATGCTTCATCTGCATTTTTCAAAAGTTTGTACTAATAATATTGGTGATTATTATAAACATAAGAGGTAAGAATATTTAAAAAATACGAACTCAATTATTATAAGTTTTGTTAATACTGATGTAATTAAAAAATATTACGCGAGTTGAGGACATTGGGAAGTTAAATATGTATCGTTATATAGGGAAAACTAAAAGAAATCTGAAAACCAGAACAGGAAACTCCTAGAAATACTAAATGTGGGGACACACAAAAAACTGTAATAGGTAGGCATATACATTTTAATTAATAGACTGAGTTAGACTTTATGACTCACCTCATAATAAGATATTCTTGAAGACTAGTTTGATACACTACATATCATTCTCAATTCCATCAAGAATATGTATAATGAGGTGAAACATGAAGTCTAACTCAATCTATTAATTAAAATAAACCTTATAGTGTCACTTCCTTTAATTAGTAAGATATACATTTCTTAGATAGGTATGTAGGCCTAATTTCTGGCTGAATTTTCTAAAGCTCTCTGCTATCTCGTTTAATATTGAAATAAATAGAACATTCTGCCACTGGACTAATTTGTTTAAGAGTCTTCTTTTCTTGCCTATTCCTTGTTTCAAAGACATTTTTTGTGTGTTAAATGTAGGTCCATTTCTCTCTTTAGATATAAAATCCCATAAATTTGCAGGCAGAATTTGCCTAAATGTTTGGCTATTTGGTGCTATACATTTTATTTAATAATGCATTTTAACAGTTAAAAATCACTGCATTATTAGCAACACAATTCAAATCTAGGTGTGTAAGGGCCATCAAATTTTGCTCAGAAGCCTCTTCTATTTCCAGGCTTCTTATTCTTTTACGTGTGGTAAATCTATGACACTGGACCCATGGTTTTAGGTCCCTTTCAAAGGACCCTATTGGCTCTGGTCGGGTTTGAACCTGCAAACACTGGTCGATTAGGACCAAACTAAATATATTACAATTTTTCATTGTAAAGTACAGCTATATAGGGTAGCTAAATGCAAATTTTATGTTTAACTTTTTAAAGATACCAATATTGTAAGAAGTCTAACTTAAAAACTGCATAGCTACATCTCTCTCTCTCTCTCCCTCTGCACTTCATACATTTTTATCTCAAGAAAACTCAACAACAACGGAGATTGTTGCGACCACGACAGGGCATAACCACAATGATAATAAAAATATGATAAAAAACTATAAAAACATATACAATATTGTTATGCCCCAAAATTTAGAGGCTTTTTCTTTGTTTATTAGACTGAAAAATTGATAGTGTGATAGCCGGAAATTATAGTTATCAAAAGGGTGTTAAAAATTAATTATTCCCCTATAAATATTTGGTATTATAATTATTAGGGCTTTTTAGACAATTATTTAATTATAAATGCATATCCGATGGACGTGTACCTATCACGTATTGGCATGAAAGGATTTTTTACAACCGCTTCCACGTCAGGTGAAAGCGACCCACTTTAAGTATATAAAAATTAGGGGTTTCAACCCCTAAATCATCTCGTCGGTGGCTAGCGATCTCTAGCCCGTACGTATCTCAATGCAGTTGTAACCAGCTCTACTTGGATGTCACCTTTACTAGTCATTTGTTAGTCTGCTTCTTTATTTTGACTTAACATAAATAATATAAGTCTTATACATTTGGTTTGCTGGGATAAACTCAGTTTTCTAACTTGGTCGGTCAAAGAAATTTAACTTATTAAAGATATTTTATTATTTGCTCAGGCTCATTGAGTATTCAATTTAGGCAATTTTCTTGTTTCATTCCGATTTAGTGTAGTAAATTTAAAGATAGAATATTGTTTAACTCCTTAATTTCTATTGTGGTTTTTGTTTATCTTATTTTAATTATTGTTTTAAACTGTTTCTTTTAAATATAGTATTATTGTTAAAATATTTAATTTATTTTTATGTATAGCAACCTGGCTTTTGTTATCCAACTGAATAATTATCCAAATCTTAGGTGACTAATGTTAACCCGTCTCTAGATTGCCGCAGGCCAGTTGATATAATACGCTACCATTGTTTTAAAGAGACGTGGCCTTAACATATCGGTTGGCAGCGAGTGAATATATTTTTTTCCTTTTGAAAAAAAAATTAGGAGTTCGAACCCGAGAATAACAAAAACCAGGTCATATAAAGAAAATAAGGGAATATTATCTTAAGAATATATCGGTGTGGCAGGCGAGAAACGGTAAACACTTTCATGGTATTGTCATAAATGTATAAATAATCTATTGTTTTGGGGGTGACACAATTTTAGGACTTGATATTTGAATGATATAATCGTTGTTATTTGTACCGTTGTACCTCGAGAAATTTATTCAATACGAAGTTGATTGTATCTTGCTCTGTTGTGACGTGTGTTTATTTTGTTTTCTCCCCTAAGTAAGCAATGGCGGTTACAATTCAAGATCATCAAAGATTAGCACAAACTGTCGCAAAATTAACCCAAAAGTTAGAAGCACAGGAATGTACTAAAATTATGTTAAAGGAGATATTGCAAGAATTACCCAAAGATAAAAACGCCGCATTAGTTAATAATTTACCCGAATGGAAAGGGGAGGTGGGAAGTAAACGTGTTAAGGATCTTTTAGAACAAGTCGACTCATATGCGAAGGTTAGCGGACGAGGATAAGGTGTTGATAGTAAAGGCGAAATTAACCGGACAATTCATAAACACGAACAGTACGCTTAGGAGCGACACTTGTTCATATGAATTTTTAAAACAACTATTAAAAGAAAGGAGGATTCCATAGTAAAACTAATGCATTGACAGATTTTCTATTAAAAGAAAGGAGGATTCCATAGTAAAACTAATGCATGTATCACAACATAGGGAGGAATCGGTATTAGATTTTTTCCAACAGGTGTAGGGGATTAGGAGAACAGGCCCTAATGCAAGTAACGGATCCTAGCGCTCAAATCATGTGGAGGGAACAAGTAGAGAAAATGGTGTTAGGAGCTTTCGTAAGAGGCCTAAAGGAGGACATAAGCGCACCACTCAAAGTGCACCTTCCGCGTGATTTAGAACACGCTACTGAAACCGCTATCCGATGTGAAGAGATAGAACGCACTAAAAATGGGAGAGTAAGGGACCATAAACCTGTGTTTTTATCCGGTACCAGCAAATGCTATAATTGTGGTAGGTTAGGTCATGTACAGAGAGATTTCAGATCTAGAAATAGAGCCGGAGCCCCGATTCACAACAGACTTCCCCCGCAAGGAAATTTACATACGCAGAAGGAACGTGGACCATCACGAGGACTGGGTTCGAGCCCCGGCACCCAGGGAAATTTACTTGGATCCTGTTATGGAGGGAGATGTGTTGAGGTAGGGGGAACAGGACGCTGTAGGCCCCCAGAAGGAACTAGGTACTGCCTGGTAGAGGTAATAAATACGGGAAACAAGGAGCTCACGATAAATAAACAAGTAGTAATTGGGACAGGACAGGAGTTCGAGCCTCCGTATGAGATAGATGTCATTAAGGCGGTCTCGAAAAAATGTTCTACGGTCCCAAGGAGAGAAATAGGGACTAATGACGGAACTAGGGTTGGCTCGCGCGAACCACCGTGTGAGTCTGATTTCATTAAGGCGGATTCGCAGGGGAACCATAGTGTCCTAGACATGGTCGGCCGACCGGGTGAAACAGAGTTAGGGGGAAACACGGGAGAAATTAGTATGAACCCAGGCAGAACTATTCTAAGAGAGAAAATAAGAGACATTCCGATAACTGTAAACGAGACGCAAGTAGCAGGGAGAACCCAGAACCCGAGAAATCTGTCAATGATCTGTGAAAACGAAGAAAGGGACATTTCACGCACGGCAAAACAAACCGAGGCTCAAGAAAGACTAGATCGAGAGACCAGAAATCACACAGAATTACTCCAGGAAGTAAAGGGATAACTAATCCAGAAAGTAGCTCATTTTTCCCCGAAGAAAATCAAGAAATCTTGCCCATATTAATGCAAAATTCGGACTTATTCCTGTATGAAAAAGGAGGAATTTTGCCCTGTACAGACATCGGATATCATGAAATAAACACTGGTGACGAACTACCTAATCGAAGGAATCCCTATAGGGTGCCCTTTTCTCTTATGGACGAATGAAGAAAAAGTTAGATTTATTAGAAAATCAAGGAGTGATAACCCCAGCCGTTAGTACATGGACTGCCCCTGTAATATTGATTAAAAAGAAACAATTGAACCCGGATGGGAGCCCAAAATTACTCATGGTCTGTGACTACAGAGCATTGAACAATGTTACGCTACTTCCGAATTACCCTATACCAGACATAAAATCTAATTTAGCCCAACTATCCGGAAATAGATATTACACGGTCCTAGAAGTAGAAAGTGCCTATTATAATATTCCTATCAAGCCGGAGGATAGGCACAAGACCGGTATTATTACCCCTTTTGGGTCGTATGTATATAATAGGCTCCCAATGGGATTATGTGGTGCCCCTATGACCTGGTCAAGAATTTTAGATCAGGCATTAATGGGTTTAGGAGATCTACGACCCCTAGTCCATCTGGATGACCTGCTATTAGCCTCACCTTCAGCCCAAAAACACGCAGAACAAATGTCGAAGGTGTTCGAAAGAGTAAGAAATGCTAAATTCAAGTTAAGTCGAGATAAATGTGAATTTGCCCAACGAGAGGCTAAATATCTAGGCCATGTTGTTAGCGAATTAGGCGTTCAACCCGATCCGGCGAAAGTAAAATGCATAGAAAAATTTCCTATTCCAAAAACACCTACTGATGTACGAGCTTTCATTGGATTAGTTGGATTTTATCGATCCTTCATTCCTAAATTTTCAGAATATAGTGTCCATCTCACAAGTCTAACTAAGAAAAATAACAAATTTGAATGGACTACGGACCACCAAACCACGTTCGACAGCTTAAGAACTGCGTTAATGCAGGACGCTATATTGTCTCATCCAAAATTTACTGAAATGTTCTATTTAAGCTGCGATGCATCTGATTAAGCAATTAGTGCGATCTTGAGTCAAAAGAAAAATGGCGCAGAAAGACCGATTAGCTTCTGGAGTCGAACCCTGAATCAAGCAGAACGAAATTTCTCCACTTCCCAGAGAGAGCTCTATGCGGTAGTATATGGCATCGCAGCCCATCATTGCTATCTCTATGGCAATGTCTTTACCGTAATTTCCGATCATCTGCCCTTAAAATGGCTTCTAACTACAAAAAATCACTGTGAAATTCGGCTAGCCAGGTGGGCGATAAAATTAAGTGATTACACATTCAACATAGTTCATAAACCAGGCAAGTCCATGTGAATGCCGACGTATTGTCTAGATACGTAGGGCTCAGTCAAACATCGAACCCCGACCCTCTATTGACGCGGGAAATATTTAAAGAGTTACAGGACGTAGACCCCCTCTGCCTAAAACTTAAAGAGGAAGTGCGAAATGACCAGAATGAGAGTTTCGAACTTGATACTGAAGGAGTACTGTATAAAAAGGTCCCGGGTTCAAATCTCATCGTAGTACCGAAAGCACTAGTCAGAGCATAATATATGCTCACCATAACACGATTAGTGCCGACCATCAGGGAGAGGCTAACACACTAAACTTCCTTAAATGTAGATATTATTGGGAACACATGAAGCGGGATATATGTGATTATATTAAACAGTGTAGCTCTTGTGCTATAATGAAACGCGGAAACTTGACCCCGGCCCCTCTAGGAGAACTGCCCGAAACCACCAGGCCATTCCAGGTTACGTCCATAGATTTATGTGGGTCTTTCCCCACAACACAAAGAGGGAATACGTATTTACTTACTTTCATATATCATTTCACTAGATGGCCAGAGGCTCTGCCACTTGGCTCATAAGATGCCGAAACTGTAGTCCGGGCTCTAATGACACAGATATTCACGAGACATGGCTGCCCGGAGGTTATAACTTCAGATCGAGGTACCCAGTTCTTATCCGACATCATGCAACAAATGTGTAAATTACTCGGGATCAAGCGGGTATTATCCACCTCTTATCGTCTCACTAGTCAGGGGAAAATCTAAAAATTTCATCAGGGCTTAAACCAGATTATGAGTCATTATGTTAACAACAAACAGACCAATTGGGACATGTATGTCGATTATGCCCTTATGGCAGTAAGAAGCTACCCCCACTCCATAACCGGTCATTCACCGTTCTATTTAATGCATGACCGTGAAATGAACCTTCCTGTAACGGAAAATTTGAAGGCTAGACTAAAAGGAGTCACTGAGGACGATATCAGTCCCGTAGATCACCATCTCACGGACCTCGCCAGGAATTTAACTGAAGCATATGAGCTCGTAGTTGTCAGTAATCGGAAAGGGAGAGAGTCGCAAAACAAATATTTTGACAAAGGGAAAGTGAAGAGAGAGTTTGCCGTAGGCGACTGGATCTATTTACAAAATGTGAAAATAGGAGGATTGGGATCTAAGAAACTCAGTGCAAAATTTAAAGGGCCCTATAAAGTAGTACAGAAAATATCTGATTGGAATTATGTAATTGATGTAGGTGAAGTTAACATATAACAGTTAATGTCAATAGAATGAAACGATGTCATTTACCCACATTTGCAATTAAACCCCCACCCCGTAGGCGCTCCCAGAGACAAGAACCACAGACCTCAGAGGAAACAGACTCGGATCCGGAAGTGTGGATACCACCTTCGAAACCCCACCAAAAGGTAGAGGGCGTACCAGCCCCCCGAGAAAGTGAGTTGGATCCAAACCCTGAACCAACAATCTCAACTATGCCTATACCGGACGAATTAACTAGTGATAAGTCCGATGATCAATTACCCCCTTGCCGTAATCTGAGACCCCGACCCCTTAATAGACCCCAGCGTCTAAATGTAAATACTTCTTATTACAAGCTTGGTCCTAGGAGGCCTGGCGAAAGCAGTTCAGATGAACAATCCGGAAACTGAAATAAAGCTAGATAAAGGATTCGTATTTTTATACGAGCAAGATATGCTCGTAACTGGTAGCTACTGGGACTTTGTATTCCGACTTGACATCGAGTATTATCAGCAGGTAACAGACCAAATGCATTTTGTTTAGATGAGCTGATTAGTATAGTATCCAAAACAAGACTCAGTAAAGGGACAGACCATATTCGAACTCAAGAAAATAAAGCAAATTATGACATCAGTTTCGGCGAACGTAGACACATTCAATCACTTATTAATTCCCGACAGACCCAGGAGAGGCCTGTTGAACATTGGAGGCAAACTTTTAGGATATCTTTTCGGCGTAGCTACAGACGATAGCACACAATTAGTCATATTATAGAAAACCTCCAATATGATGGCAGGAATAAAATACATAACGCTCAAGACCAACTAAGTTATTTACATCAGGTTCAAAGCCAAGTTAAAGGCAATATGGAGGCCATAAAACAAAATGATTAATACCATCGGAAAAATTTAGAAAGAAGTTGAGGACACACGAAATTATTTAAATCATACTTTAGCCTCTTTGGCTTTCGAAATTACTAATAAGGTCGGACAAGCCCGTGAATTAAGAGATTTAGAATTAGTAGCGTTACAATTGCAGTCGGATGTATTTAGAATCCAAGATGGATTAGACGTAGTAGCAACAGGCAAACTATCCCCTACTCTAATCTCACCCCAACAATTACATACTATAATGAATCAGATCTCTACGCGTCTACCCGAAGGCACGACATTGATAGTTCCCCTACCTTAGACAATATGTTTCTCCTATCCGATACCGTCACCGCGAACGCTTACGCCACAGCACATGACATCAAAATTATAGTACAGGTCCCCTTAAAAGGATCAAATCGAATAATGAATTTATATACCGCTCATGCCTTGCCGATATATAATAAAGCATTAGATAGGTACATCCAAGTAGAGGGGAAACTGAGTTTATGGCCGTTTAAATAAACCGACAATATTATTCTATGTTAAGCCAAAAGCAGTGGATAAGTGCAGACGTGGATACTGGGTAATTTGTCCCGCGGATCAACCACTCTATCATACCCAGACCCCATCATGTTTGAGCGCCCTATTCTTCAATCGAGAAGAGGAAGCCCATCGGCTATGCCAAAAATATATTTTAGCACAGGACTTCACCCCCATCTGAATTCGGCATAAGAAGACGGAGAAGTTGGTACATTCTCTTCCCAGACCCATGAAACTGACTGACACCTGCCACGGCCCACAAGGAGAAATTTCGCGCCAACTATACCTAAATGGAACAGGTATATTACGTCAAGCTCCAGGATGCCAAATATATGCACCCGGATTTACATTGTTGCCTATTATGCAACGAAAAATGGAGGTCCCTCTTTCCTCTCAGCATTATATTATCCCAGAATTGCCCAACCTATTGACCCAAAAGCAAACCGAAATCCTAATCCAAACTCCATCTTCAGAGATCCAGGAGGCTGTACAACACATTACCGACCGCCTCCACTCTGTTCCTACGCTTTCTCCTCCGCAGAAGACAAGTCTAAATTATCTTATTCAACACCTACAAACGAATGAGGAAAAACATAATTCTAAAATATGGCTAACTGTGTTGTCAACAATACTTGTAACGATATTAATCACAACGGTAGTTTTTCAGCCTTCCACCAGGAGACTCCTAAGGTTCGGGTATCAGTGTTTGTACACCCGACGTACGCAGCAACATCACCAGGCCAACGCACCTCTTCTGGACCCAATCCAGAACTACCCGCTAGCACAAATCGGGAATGCAGTACCTGCGCCGGAACCGGACGCAATTCAGCAACCTGGGTTGTATCCAGATCTCGTCGTCAACTAACCTCTGCCCTAATGGGATAGGGCCACGTATACGAGAGGCTACACCAAGTCAAAGAGAAGTCTATGTTGATTCTATATATATGTAATTTTGTTTTGTTTGCCCTTGACCCTAATATCCACTGAAAAACAAAGACATATATATGAAGTAGAATACCGACGATTTCATACTCAGACCAATTGCATTCTTGTATCCATAGAAGCACTATGATAAAATTGTAAGAGCCAAAGCAAATGATAAACTAGGTAAGCCACGGTTTTTCGAAGTTCACAAAAGGTTTTCTTCAAAAACCTTATTGAGAATTCTTGCGAGAGAAGGATCTGTTATGCTCCAAAATTTAGAGGTTTTTTCTTTGTTTATTAGACTGAAAAATTGATAGTGTGATAGCCGGAAATTATAGTTATCAAAAGAGTGTTAAAAAATTAATTATTCCCCTATAAATATTTGGTATTATAATAATTAGGGCTTTTTAGACAATTATTTAATTATAAATGCATATCCGATGGACGTGTACCAATCACGTATTGGCACGAAAGGATTTCTTACACAACCGCTTCCACGTCAGGTGAAAGCTACCCACTTTAAGTATATAAAAACTAGGGGTTTCAACCCCTAAATCATCTCGTCGGTGGCTAGCGATCTCTAGCCCGTACGTATCTCAATGCAGTTGTAACCAGCTCTACTTGGATGTCACCTTTACTAGTCATTTGTAAGTCTGCTTCTTTATTTTGACTTAACATAAATAATATGTCTTATACATTTGGTTTGCTGGGATAAACTCAGTTTTCTAACTTAGTCGGTCAAAGAAATTTAACTTATTAAAGATATTTTATTATTTGCTCAGGCTCATTGAGTATTCAATTTAGGCAATTTTCTTGTTTCATTCTGATTTAGTGTAGTAAATTTAAAGATATTGTTTAACTCCTTAATTTCTATTTTGGTTTTTGTTTATCTTGTTTTAATTATTCTTTTAAACTCTTTCTTTTAAATATAATATTATTGTTAAAATATTTAATTTATTTCTATGTATAGCAACCTGGCTTTTGTTATCCTACTGAATAATTATCCAAACCTTAGGTGACTAATGTTAACCCATCTCTAGATTGCCGCAGGCCAGTTGATATAATACGCTACCATTGTTTTAAAGAGACGTGGCCTTAACAGATATATACTTTTTATTATACCAGAAGATAGGAAATAAATAATCACCTTTATAATGCTGATTGGAGCCATCTCAAAGAAAACGAGGAAAAAATTATAATAAAATAGAATATGTTGGACCAAAAGTGATTTCATATCAACATGTTTTTCAAATTATAGTGACAAACTTACGGAAACTTATATAACCAAGTAAACAGTTTTTCCTTTTGACTAACACAAGCTTCAAACTATGCGGACACACTTACGAAAGCTTATATAACCCAGTAAACAATTATACCTTTTGACTAACACATTATATAAGCGTACAAACATCTTATACAATCTGGCCCTGACAGAACCAGAAATATTGCTAAAGGTTAGGTAATAAAAATAGGGTTTCCACGAATTTTGAGAGTAGAGAAAGGTAAAAACTATCGTATATAAACTAGAGAGTTTTTTTTGAAAAATCAGACTGGAGTCGGGGACCGGAGCATTCGCTTCAGGTCCCCCGGGGACGAGTGGAGCCTCTCCATGGGTAAGATTGCATCTTCCTAATATTTTCATACTAAAAAATCATGTTCTTTTCAAAATGGTACTTTCTTAACATTAGTAAATTTAGAAAATGCTTTGGTAAAGAAGAAGACCTAAGGGTAGAATTAAAATTAATTAAAAAGTAACATTAATAATCTACAGTTGTTTCAGTGGAACTCTCTCTGAGTAATATCAAGATTTCAATCAATTCGGCGCGATTCAACATGGCGACTTTTAGTTTCCTTTAGTAAAATGTTTTATTTGATTTTGTTTTAATATATTTGTATGACTTGTTGTAGTTAAAATAAATGTTTTTTATGGTTTTATGTGTTTTGTAAAGTGTTTCCACCAAAACCAAGGCCAACCGCTCGGGCGAAAGAACACTTAATATAGAGACCTTTTTACGCTGAGATAAGCTCGGCCCGTAACAATCTCGTGGCAGCGGTGGATTCGTGAGTTTGACACTCAATTATACTCACGGATAGGGAAACGAACCCTAGGCTCCAAAAATTAACTTTCAATTCGTAATAATATCACACAAATACAGCAATCACAAATTAATCATCTATATTTTGTTTACAGGAGATTTTGATAAACATCACAATTAGTACTAACCATAAAATGAATTTTCTAAGTCCTTGTATGTTTTTTTTGTAAACAGGTAATATAATACACGAGAGAGATCAGGAATTTAACTGTAGGGTATTAATAAGTTTAGGACTGGCTTTAGGATTTTTTATTGTCGTGTATTTTTTTTTTTGGTGTTGTCGATATTTATTGTTTTGGGGTTACAATTTATACAGGTTTTTTTTAGGTTATATTCAGTTGTTTAATTTGTTTAGGTTATATTATATGTTTACTTTTTTATTGACAGAGCTTTAATATTTGTGGAGTTACACTGTTTGAGTTACAGGAAGTTAATTTTAGGTTTATTGTAGTAGTGGAATTATTTTATATTTTGTGTTGTGGCAATATCTCATGTTTTATATTATGATAACTATCGCTATGTTGGATATTGGTCATGAACTAATGACATACATTTTCTTCTATCAGGAAAACGTAACATTAGCGAAATCTTTGGCGAATGAATCATTTCTGTATATAGCACCATTACGAAAAATAAGCCCAAGGGATTATATGTAACATTACACGCCACTCCTCGAATTAGATTTACAAATTTTGAAACTCAAATGTATAATTTTTTTCTGAACTATGGTGTGCATGGAGGAAATGAATTTGAAGCAAACAAGATCGCGGACAGAAAAACAAACAAAAAAGGGAGTGCGTTTAGGCGACGTCAGCAAACAGCATTAGACCAAACCACTAGAAATTGATGTTTAGGGATAAACAAAGTAAATCATGACCATTTAAACAAACACAATAAGAATCAATAATAATAATAATAATAATAATAATAATAATAGCTATGTGTTCTCTAGATGAATTTAATAATTAAGTCTAACTCTAAACAACATCATAGGAACATTAAGACATGCTAATTTAATCTTAGCCCACGTATGGTTCAGGGTACCACATGGTGGCTGGCAAAGTAATAAGTAATTCAGAAGACCAGTTGGAAAAAAAGGGTTAGGGAAATTTAATCAAATTAAAAAGCTACTCTAATAATAAACATGGAAAAACTGAATAATTTAATAATAAAATAGTATCAGTAAAAATTGGGATAATAGCTGAATTAATTAAAACACTTTTAGATTTAAACAAACAACTGTGCCTCAAATGACATGACAAGACAGGACATGAGGTGATTAACTGAGGAATGATAGATTTTTTTTGGAAATGTAACCTGATATGTTATATGGTAGACCACCTATAGTGTGTTAGAACATTTTGCAGTTAAAAGCGAGAGTTAGGGATAAAAACTAATGCGGTCATGGATAACTAATTGGTTAGGCCTAAAGGAGATTATCCATACATGAGATACACTTTAAAGGAAAAATTACTTTCAAAAAAATAATAAAAATAAAAACCTGTAATAACACAGATCAAAACCAATTACTGCTAGTGAGGTAATATTACTAAATTAAGGACTAACGAGAGTACCAAAATAATAATAATAATAATAATAATAATAATAATAATAATAATAATAATAATAATAATAATAATACAGGAAATAGTAGTTTTCGGAAAAATAAATGTGTCAACTTATCATCATGAAGGGATGCTATCCCGCCATCTTTAACTTCATCAAGGAAAATACTATTTTTTTTGGGACTTAAACACAAAGTGTTTACAAGAAGTAACTATCTCACTCAACATGTAGGAACTAAATGTCATATGTAATACACTGTAGTTAGGATGTCAGGTAACAGTAAAATCAGCCATAACGCTGGTTGGAATGTGTTTATTTCTGGAAGAGAAAGTTGATCTCTACTTAGATAAACTCACTTGTGAACTAGGATTGACAATACTTTAACTGAAAGCATTCATATGCAATTAAAATATATATTTTTTTTTTGGCCATAAGGCAGCATAATTAAAAACTGTAGTGATAGAACAGATGCTAGCCAGTTGTACAAATAGATAACTATGGAGATAAATAAAACGAGCAATTAAAATAAGCAATCTGTAACCCAACTAGAATAAGGAGACGGATAGGGCAATAATGATGATAGAAATTATTAACAACTTAAGGACCAATGAGTGACGACAGTTACAATTGTAAAAAGTGGCGTGTATCAGCAAATAAAATATGTAAGGGCGTTTTTTGTAAAAGAGAGAACGAGAAAGGGGCATGGGGACTTAGAACAATTAAGAGAGAACTCGAACAAAAGTGGGGAATAGAAATTTAGAGGAATCAAGAGGAAACTCAACTAGTAAGAAATACAGATAATTGTTTTGGAAACAAGATGCATGCAGAAATGATCAGAAACAGTTAGACTTATTCCCTTAAAATTTAAAAGGTGAAATTTAGATTACTTGATAATCAGTGGGGTGTTTTATCCGATCTAGTTCAGGGTGACAATTCAAAACTGGAAATCCAGGGGTTACACTACATATAATATTACTGAGTTTTACACAACAAATAATACACTCTACAGGCAGTGGTTTTTGCTGGAATGGACGAGCTTGGGAAAGGATTTGGAGAATCTAAAGGCGCCTAGGCTCTCTTAACCTGCAGGCCTCGTTCTATGTCAGCAAGGGCTAGTGACCAGTCGAGAAGTAGACACACACACATATGGAATTTAGAATATTAAAATAATAGATGAGAACTAGATCGCTTAAGACTCTCCGAATTTAGGCATACAAGGATAAAATAAGAGGATAGGCTGCGACTTAGGTCAATCTTGGCTAGGTGATGTTAGGCAGGATAGTAGACACACAGAAATAAACATTGAAGCAATCGCACAAATATATACAAGTTGGGAATGGGGAGGGTTTCTGCCCTCGTCAATTTGGCGAATTGCCTGAACACTTCGCCAACGTGCTAGGAAGAAAGCTAGGGATGTGCAAGTCGGAAGGTGGGACACTCCCGTTACACATTATCCAGAGACAGATAACTCCACAATGATCCTGGGGCACTGGCCATAAAACCTTGTCGGCTTGGCACCGGTGTTAAGGACCATGCGGAACAACATCGTTTAGAGAGAGATAGGCATCTGAGAAACAAGAATCGAACGTAAACACAAAGCAATGACGGGCAGAGAGACCCACAGGAAACACAGAAGCAATGACGGGCAGAGAGACCCACAGAAACAGCAGTGATATCCGGATTTAGGGAGCGATGAGGGCAATAGGGGATCACCATCAAAGAGATTAGGATAAAATCCACTTTTCTGAGATGGCCGTCGTCCATGAGCCCAACAGGCTCTCCTTAAGATTGACTTTGAGATCGAAAATTCTGAGGCAACAGAATTAGAGAGGGTGGGTTAGGAAGGAATCGAGTCTCTGTCAACGAGGATGGAGCAGTCTGTTCTCCCGCCTTGTGGTCGTTGCGCGGAGGAATCAGAGTCACCAAGGTCGGAAACAGCCCATTCCTGGTATTCATGGTCGTTGCGCGGTGAATTCGCTAACCCGCCCGACAGGAGTAGTACAATGGCAAGCACGAAGAGAGGTAGCCAGGGGATAGGGACTCTGTCGACAGGGAGATGATGAAGCAAAAGTGAGGCAGACAGGAGTCGAGTCACTGTCGACAAGGATGGAGCAAGGTTGTTCTCCCGCCTTGTCGTCGTTGCGCGGAGGGATCCGAGTCACCAAGTTCGGAAACAACCTCCATCCCTTGTCTTCATGGTTGTTGCGCGATTAGAGTCTGGGGCCTCCCTGGTAGATGATGATGCCAAGATAACAAACCCACCGGTGGAGAGCAAAGCGGAAAGTGAAACCGCGAAGAGAAAGACGTACGCACAGGTAGAATATGGTCATAACGAAGAGACAACAGATACAAGCAAGGAACATCAGAAACACTAGGGCACTAGAGGAACAATAGTGAGGGAAACACACATACACACGATTGTGCGATCGACGAGTAAAGCCAAGAGAGACAGATTGACCTAGGTAGGGATATTACATAAAATGAGAGGTTAAACACATAAGGTAGTGTAGATATGTTAAAGTAACATAAGCAGTCTAAAATTAAACTAGGAACTGACCCAAAGCATAAACGGAAATTAAGAGGAAATAAAGGAGAAGGAGATGACAAAAAAGGAGAGGTTAAACCCATAGGTAAGATAGAGAAGCAATCAGGTAATAAGTATACACGTAACAAGAAGTAATGTAAAACGTTGTTTAAAGAAATCCAAGAGAACAGTTATGAGGTATTGCCAAATGAATTAACATATTAGGAAGGACTTGAGGTACCAACACGATTGTTAGGAATGAAAGAGGGATGTTTGTAAATATCACCTATTGTAGGCTGTAGCAAGGGAAATTTGTCAGATAATTTAAATACTAGGAAGGTAATATCAGGGAATTTAAGATGCACAGAAGCATCAAGGATAGAAAATGATAGTAGGAAAAGGAATGCTCTCAAAATCAGGACCTCACGAGGGAATGATATCCGGAATTCAGGTTGCATGATATTAAGGTATACTTGTACCAAGTAGTATTTACATCTTTAAAGCCTTTTCGGTTTATGTGTAGACGAGCGCACTCGATCTAACTCAGGACTTTATAGGAGGAGGAGCCAAATTGTAATACCATCAGAGAAATGGAAATTAAAAAAAAACTGTATCGATACGATAAGATAACTGAACTGAGTATTTTTGAATCCAGTGAAACCTGAATTGCAATAAGGGCATGGATGATCCATGAGAATCGTAATGCCAGGGACGTAAGAGCATGTCCTTTTATCTTCCAACATGAGCTTAGCTAATAGATATATAGATGATACAGAAAGGTACACGTGTATGCATAAAAAACTAAATAATAAAGAATAAAATATAGTATAACAGTAATAGGCCTAAAGCCAGGACTTCTAGTAAGGCAGGGTTCAGAGTGATGCTGTATAAGTCCAGTCAGAAACAATATAGCTGGGATGGTTTCCGAAAAGCATTTTAACAAGCACGATATAACTATATAAAAAGATAATGGCGATCAGTAATCTGACCATTTTTAAAAGGATTGATCCATTGATGATATTAGGAACTTATGCTAACCCAAAACGACGCATATAACCACCGGCCCGGAACCAATGTTTGAAGTAATCCTCCAGTCTTATCAGATAAATAATAGTTTCAGAAGTACCAGCTACCAGCTTCTCGCCTAGACCTGCGGCACACCTCGCACAAGCTTAAGCTGCCCAGACCCACTGCGCATCCTGTGCATCTGGTGAGGAGAACAACAACATAAGGGCTGCCATGACCAGCTACGCCACCACGTTCATCTTGTGATGGAAGCATAACATGGATAAATGTCCAGATTCTCAAACCGCCAGAGGGAACTGCATCACAAGCAATAAAAAACAAACCCAGGCAACTATAAAACCTCCAACGTCAATCCAAACCTAACTTTCAACATACCGCAATTCATACCTATCGGTTGAATCAAGCCGAGCAAAATCCCACTTCAAGTATGATTCCCAGCAACCCATCCAAAGAGCTCTCCTTGGACCTAACTGTGTGTTATTTCTTAACCTAGGCAATAAGCAAAATACTAAGGCTGACCTGGAACAACGGCGGCTGGGCACGATCCACGAACCCGAGCATCAGTACAGCACATCAACGATGAAGCACGCGGACACGAACCCTGTCCCACAGTGGGAAGACCAGCAGCAACTCCATCAGAAGGTCGCAGCGAGTCCACAGTAAAACAATGAGTGATGTAGTAATAAATATCATACAACAATTAAAGTAAACACGGATTGAAAACGTCATGAAAAATAATGGTGAGTGATGGTTATTTTCTTTATCAGTGACGAACAAGAGGAAGAATTACAAAACGAAGTAAAGAGATATTAGAAAGAAGAATAACAATAAAGTGTGATTTTTTAAAGAAACCTTCGGAACAGTTACAAGCTCAAGGACGGAGATAAATATACATATTTTAGAAGTGAAAAATTAATGTTTTATATATTGTGTGTGGTAGTTCATAAGTCAATATTGGACATTCTCTTTGGAAAGATGGCCCTGGAGGGTATACTTATTTAGTTTTAATAAGAAGTAAAATGTTCTCACTAAGTAACCAGGTCTTACTGATATTTCGACGCAATTAAGGTTATCCGGTGCAACTATCAATTTAAAAGACGATCTAACCTCTTGGAATGAGAATAAAATATTTCAAGGTTATAGATAAAATCGCCATTTTGATGACGTCGGATCCACATAACGCTACCCACTAAAGCTGAGTCAGTAAGGTAATCGTCGGGACAAAACCCTCGGGAGGCGAGAGACATCCTCTAAGGAGAAATGACATTCGGTTTTTGAAACCTAATGTCATGTCTAAGGGGGGAATATGTTGCGACCACGACGGGGCATAACCGCAATGATAATAAAATGATACAAAACTATAAAAACATATACGATATATACTTGTTTGTTATACCAGAAGATAGGAAATAAATAATCATATTTTTCAAATTATGGGGACACACTTACGAAAACTTATATAACCAAGTAAACAGTTTTGCCTTTTGACTAACACAACCTTCAAACTATGGGGACACACTTATGAAAGCTTATACAGGGTGGACCGCTCGAATGGACCTAATTTCAATTGCTTGTTACTGCAAAACCCCGGGGGTTTGAAGATAGAAACATAAAGTTAAAACACGTTCATATTACCAGAAAAACGCACCAAGTTTTGATATCCATATCACTCACCACATCTCTATATGAGCCCCAGCAGTCCACTGTGACGATCTCACAGCGATGAACAAATTTCTTGCCAAGTAACGTTGGAGTATGTCTTCTGGAATGTTCTCAATAGTCCTCTATGATGCGCCTCACGAAGATCACGAAGGTCTTTTTTACTGGGTGGGTGTCAAACTTTTTATCTTTGACATAGCCCCAGAGAAAGAAATCCAGTGGTGTTACACTCGGGAGATCTCGGGGGCCACGCGATTGGTCCTCCCCTACCAATCCAACGGCCAGGGAAAATGTTGTCCAAAGTCGTATGAAACTCGGCATTGGACCAGTGGGGAGGAGCACCATCTTTGCTGGAAAACGATGTTATGCTGGTGCAGTTGTTCAATTTGTGGAAAGAAGAACTGCCTCCAGCATGTCAAGAATATGTGGTACCCACGAACAGTTTTCTCGGCGAAGAAAAACGGTCCAAGAACCTTATTATGTGACAGCCTGTCTGGCACCAAACATTCATCTTCGGACTATCACGAACATGCTCTTGAATAGCGTGAGGATTCTCCGATCCCCAGATCCGCACATTATGCCGGTTTACCTTGCCTGACAAATGGAAAGTGGCTTCGTCCGAGAAGAAAATCTTGGTCATGAAGTCAGGATCAGCGCCGAGACGGTCCAGCATCGTATTGGCGAATTCCACTCGTTTCGGCATGTCATTCGGCTCCAGACGTTGCACTAACTGCACTTTATATGCGTGCAGTTTGAGGCGTTTGTGGACAATCCGTTGTAATGTCGATTTTGGTATTTGAAGTTCCCGCGAAGCTCTTCTTAATGACTTCCGGGGGCTTCGCTCAAATGCGGCTTGAACATTTGCTACCATTTCATCGGATGCTCTGCGACCACCACCATGCTTCTTCAACACAGATCCTGTAGCTAATAATGTATCACGCCACTTCTTTATGCTTCTAGCAGTTGGAGCATCACGGTTAAACACACGCCGGAACTCCCTTTGAACTCTAATGATTGATTTAAACTCCGCATACCACAAAACAGCTTGCGCTTTCATCTGCGGAGTCGCCATTTTCACAAACAATTAAATCTAAGAACGAGAAACGTATCTTTGTGCCATCTACCGACAGGATTCGAAACTTGGTGAGTTTTTCTGTACTATGAACGTTGTTTTAAGTTTCTATCTTCAACCGTTTGCCAGTAACAAGCAATTGAAATTAGGTCCATTCGAGCGGTCCACCCTGTATAACCCAGTAAACAATTATACCTTTTGACTAACACATTATATAAGCGTACAATCTGGCCCTGACAGAACCAGAATTATTGCTAAAGGTTGGGTAATAAAAATAGGGTTTCCACGAATTTTGAGAGTAGAGAAAGGTAAAAACTATCGTATATAAACTAGAGAGTTTTTTTTGAAAAATCAGACTGGAGTCGAGGACCGGAGCATTCGCTTCAGGTCCCCCGGGGACGAGTGGAGCCTCTCCATGGGTAAGATTGCATCTTCCTAATATTTTCATACTAAAAAGATCATGTTTTTTTTTTCAAAATGGTCATTTTTTAACTTTAGAAAATTTAGAACATGCTTTGGTAAAGAAGAAGACCTAAGGGTCGAATTAAAATTAATTAAAAAGTAACATTAATAATCTACAGTTGTTTCAGTGGAACTCTCTCTAAGTAATATCAAGATTTCAATCAATTCGGCGCGATTTAACATGGCGACTTTTGGTTTCCTTTAGTAAAATGTTTTATTTGATTTTGTTTTAATATATTTGTATGACTTGTTTTAGTTAAAATAAATGTTTGTTTTATGATTTTATGTGTTTTTGTGTGCAAATGTGAAGTTTTTCGACCTAAATCAAGGCCAACCGATCGGGCCGAAGATCACTTAAATTTAGACCTTATTACGCTACGTTATGGCTGAGATAAGCTCGGCCCGTAACAGAGATATATAGAAAATCGTGAAAATTAATTTTTAGCAAAAAAAAACAATTTTTTTACACAAGTCTGTATAGAAGGATGTTTTACCTTCTCGATGATGATGATGAGCATATTTCATTGTATTTCACTGTAGCTAACAATTATATAACTTTTGAACTTTTATGGGAAAAAATCTTTATGAGGTTTAATTTAAATCTTATATAACTCTTGTATATAAAGATATATATAATCCCAAATACCATCTACAATAATTGTTATATATACAGATATAGTATAATTTTGAATACCATCTACGTTACTTTTTTTAAATATTGCTTCTCAAAATTCGGTGTAGATCTTATTTAAGGATTTCATGTTGTGGACAAAATGCACTGTTCCAAAAACATTTAAATTTGGCACATCAGTTTCAAGTCATGTGGCTTGTCAGTACCCACAATTCTCATAAACATTCCCTTACTTCCATACAATTATGACATAGTACATATTAATTCATTCACACTTTTAAAAAGTTCATTTCTATTAAAAGTATTTTATTCTTAATTCTTGCATTTAAGTGTCAAGAGTTCGACTTATACATTATTGTATGAGCTCACAGCAAAGTCATAACTTACTTTAGAAGTATAAAATATGGAGAAATAAAACAATATGTGGTAAGTGCTCATATGTGGACAGAAAATCTTAAATTTGAGAGCAAATCAAAATTGCTTAAACAACTGGTATGACCACCAGAACTCACGAGTTTGGGAGAAGATCTACATTCGAAAAATAAGTTCTAGCCAATGAATTTTGAAATTCCAGGAAAAAAGATTTTGTGGTTAGGTTCACTTATCCAACACCAGAGTGAAGGGATACGCACAGCTTCCAACAGACTCTCAATATGGCTCATGCACGTATAAACACGGTACAATAGTTAGGTAAAGTGTGCACTAGTTGTAGATGAATAGTGTCACCTTTTTCTTCTCGCGCTCTTGAAGCAGGATGTCTTCAAGGCTGTTCCCCGCACCTGGTGCCTGTTGACTCCATGGTGCTGCTTTTGTTCTCTGTTGTTGCTGTTCCTGAAGTCTGCGCAGTGCTTCCGTCTGTCTGCGCTGCTGTACCAGACGCCTCTCCTTTTCCTCCTGTTGCTGTTTCCTGCGTGCCACTTCTTCCTCCTGTCTGTTCCAAAAATCAGATGTTAATATACCACGGACAACTGAAGCGGTTACTGCCACTTGCTAACATAAAAGAGTAGAGGAAATCAAATTGTTAGCAAAATACAATCTCAGAATCTTAATTTCAATTTTTTAAATTGGATTCTGCTATTCATTGCTGGTAAATTAAGTGGCAATTCAGTTATTCTCACAAGGTAATGTGGACCTCCATTACAGATCCTATACTCAAAACTATAAAGTACAGTCGGGAAATGATGCCAGGCAGAGTTAATGCCAAAATGCATTATTTTCCACTCAACCAGTTAAAAATATTACATACAGGGAAAAAAATACATACAATAAATAATCATAATAAATCTTTATACAAATTAAACTGAAATCAAAATGAATCAAGTCAATATTATTAGAGAAGCAAAAAACCAGAAACCAATTTTTCTGCTTAGAAATCAATTTAAAAGAATGATATTTAAACTTATTCTGAGTTGTTGTTTGACTCACCTCATATTTCTTAGCTTCCGTAGAGACCCTGGGGTTTCATCACTGCTTTTGTGACATTCTCAATGCAAAATTGCATTCACAACTGCCGTCCAGCAGTTTTCTCTCCTGTAGATTGATTTCTGCACTCTCTGATGGCTAACTGATGAACTTCCAAATCAATCCCCTCTCATTTTCACCGGGTATTTCAAAATTCATAGTTTTCTATTTATTCTTGCATATGTAATTTCTTCCAAATTGTGAGTTCCTTTGGATTTCTAACTTTTTAAGTACGTTTTCCTTGTTTTCAATTCTGCACATGTTTGGTCAGAAAAACACAGAATTGAAAACAAGGCAAACTTATTTAAAAAGTTAGGAAAACGAACGGAACTCACAATTTGGGGGAAACTTTACATATGCAAGAATAAAAAGAAAACTATTAATTTTGAAATACCCAGTGAAAATGAGAGGGGATTGATTTGGAATTTCATCTGTCAGCCATCATAGAGTGCAGAAATCAATCTCCAGAAGAAAAAAACGCTGGATGGTAGCTGTGAACGTAATTTCGCATCGAGAATGTAATAAAAGCAGTGACGAAACCCCAGGGTCTGCACAGAAGTTAAATATGAGGTGAGTCAAACAACAACTAAGAATAATTAAAATAAACCTCATAGCGTTATTTCCTACTATATAACTTATTATTTAAACTTTTTTGAAAGGAAGCTAATGTCTAGTAGTACCTAATATATTGTGATAAGGATTTCCAGAGCCTGGATTGTATGATACAAATAAAATAGTCGGAGCCCTAATAAATTTTATAATCTTATTAGTTACCTTATGGCAGATATATTACTATCAATCAGAAATATTAGAGCTATTGATGTTTTTATTATTAATTTAACACATCTCATTGAAGGATAAATTAAATTTGAAGAGAAAAATGTTTGCCCAGACCGGGACCCAAACCCGAGACCTTTGGTTTACCGTAACAATGCTCTTACCAACTGAGCTACCGGGGCAAGTTCCAATAAGATGCAAATTTTTCTCTTATATACATTGTAATTCCCACGAACTAAATACTTGAAGATGTGGCTTCATCTTTGCAAATGGCGGCTTTTATTCGGGTCCCGGTCTGGGCGAAAATTTTTCTCTTCAATAATGAACAAATTCCTTATACCGACGTCGTTAAAAACTTGGGATTTTACTTAGATTCTAATTTAAAATGGCATGAGCAAGTAAAACAAACATCTAAAAGGATCTTCTCCATAATGCATTCCCTAAAGCGACTTAAACATTTTCTTCCTACAACTCTTAAAAGAATTTTAATCCAAACTTTAGTGATGCCGCATTTTGACTACTGTGACGTTCTACTAACTGACATAAGTGACGGATTGTCGGACAAACTGCAGCGTGTCCATAATATGTGTATCAGATTCATATTTAATGTTCGAAAATACGATCACATTTCTCCATTATTCCACGAATTGTCATGGCTACATCTAAAAGAGAGAAGAAAATCGCACTGTCTAATTCTCCTATTTAAGATCCTACATACCTCGATTCCCAATTATTTATCATCCCGTTTCCAGTATCTATCCTCAAACCATAACTTAAACACAAGATCACAACATAGTCTCTTACTTAATATACCGCAACATAGGACATCACATCACTCCATGTCATATACCATCTCCACTTCTCGCAACTGGAATTCCCTACCACAAGAAATAAGGGGCTGCCGGACATTGGCATCTTTTAAAAGAAATCTAAATTTATATTTGCTCTAAACTCGACTTCATTATTATCCAGTGTAATATATATATATATATATATATATTAATTGGTGTTTCCCGTATAATGTATCATATTTATATTATTATTATTATTATTATTATTATTATTACTATTATTATTATCATATCATTATTGTTATTACCCTATGAAATGTTGTTTGTACATGACATTTACATTGCTACATTTATTGTATCTTTAACTGTTTATAATTAGTACAGTGTATATCTATATTTGTCGAATATTTATTTGTATTTGTGCTGGTTGAGTGGAAGAGAGGGCCTTATGGCCTTAACTCTGCCAGAATAAATAAAGTATTATTATTATTATTATTATTATTATTATTAATTAGTCCTATTCTCAGACCTCCTGCTCCCTGTCCCTCAATCTGATAAACTGGCAATTCATCACTTATGAAAAAAACCTAACATAAAGTGAGAATAGTAATGTAATGAGTGTTAACCTATACTAACTAAACTAAATCACTGGCATTATCAAATTAAGGGGGAGATGTCTGTGGCAATGCAGCATCTTAGAAAAACATTCACCACTCCTACAATTTTACAGATAATGCAATAAAAATTTGCACACATATAGCTTATGAATTAGGCTTAATTTTAGTATAATTGTTTATCTTTTAGACATAATTTCCATCGAATAATGAAAAAATATATCAATACCGGTGCACTTTCCTCTAAAACTACTTAACCAATCAGAATGTAACTAAGAACAGATCATCACTGCAGTATGTTTAATCAACTGATGAAAAATTAAGTAAATATGTCAATTTGGTTCTGAAATATACAACTTTATACTCTATATAATTATAAAATTACATTCATAGTAAGTAATATACTGTGCCAGAACATTTTTATGTTTGATAATATGACTTCAGTTATTCAACAAAATAAATTTAAATATATTGGAAGTAATCCCTAAAAAAAAATTGTTTCACTAGCTTCAATAGTTTTGGAAATATGTGTACTTTTATGTTGAAAAATGTCAATACAAGAAAAATGGTCTCTAAAGTTCATGTATATAATTCTGTATCTGACAGCTGGTTACACCTACAACTCTCCATACTGGTAGTCCTGATCATCTTCCCTTTCCCTTCTTATAGCTCTGTTGTTTCTTCGGGCTTCTTTTTTCCATCTCTATCATTGCAGCTTCCTTCTTCACTGATTTAGATTTGTGGATACATTTAAGTATGAGTTTTGTGAACAAACCTTCCTGTATTCCTAACCTCTCCAATATTTCTAACCTAATACAAGTTCTTAAGATCACACATCAAATATGCTCCCTCCCTTCCCTTTCCCATACTCCTCATGGCATATGCCAATCTTGTGTTGGTTTCATAAAAACCCTCACCAGTCTTATTAGAAGTATGAAATTTATTAGAATTATCACATGCTGTGTAAAGCAGCTGAAAAAATGCTGCCAAGACCAGTTCTTTCTTCCCTAACCTCAACACAATTTATATTATTGCAGTTAGCACAGGTACAGAATTGCTTTATTGCAAAATACATATTACTCTGTTGCCACGAGACAAAATATTTTCCACCATTTATATCAGTATTACTAATGTACAGTCACATTTCTTTCTTCTCCCTACACATTTTGATGAAGTGTGCACTATTATTACACTATACCCATTTCCTTGTATAAGATATTTCCTTAGACTTTCTTTTCATCAAAACAGGACGTGCTATTCCAATTTTCTAATTATGTAAGACCACTAGATATTTTGAAAACACAGATTTTATTCAAGATAAAACTCAATTTCATAAACAAACATTTCATTACACAGATAAAAGTGAAATCTGGTGTCAAGTTTGAAAACTAAGAAACTGAAGACTGCAGTTAAATATGGAAACTGCAATTTAGGAACAGAAAGCGAATTCTGGAAGATCATCAATGTGGATTTAGAAGAAACAGGTCTATAACAGATCAGATTTTTAGTGTAAGGCAGATTTCAGAAAAGAAATGGGAATATAATGGTACTGTATATCAACTATACGCAGACTTCAAAAAGGCATACGATTCAGTTACGAGGTAGAAGTTCTATAGTATCCTGCTGGAGTTAGGAATTCCTAAAAAGTTAGTTAGACTTATATGAATGTGTCTAAATGGCACAAAGAGTAGGGTGCGTGTTGGAAAACAGTTTTCAGATACTTTTGAAATCCACAATGGGTTGAAGCAACGAGATGCACTATTTCCTCTACTATTTAATTTTGTACTAGAGCATGCCATCAAATCTTTAGAAGATGAAGAAGGCCTACAACTCAATGGTATTAATAAGCTGTTAGTTTATGCTGATGATGTAGTACTATTGGGCGATAGCGAGGAGATACTAAAGGCCAACACGCACTAACTACTGAGTAATATTAAGAAATTGGGACTGGAAGTAAAATATCAATAAAACTAAATATATGGTCAGATATAGAAATACATTGTATAGTGGAAATGGACAGCTAATGACAAATGAGGGAAATTTTGAGGAAGTGGCTGAATTCACATACCTAGGAGCAATAATCACAAATAGGAATGAGATGCACTAAGAAATTAAACATAGGCCCAATTCTGGAAATGCATGCTATTATGCATTACAGAGATTCTTGACATCTCAACTCCTTTCAAAAAAACATAAAACTGAAAATGTATAAAACTATTATTCTACCAATTATGTTATATGGATGCGAAACATGGACTCTTACTTTAAGGGAGGAAAGGAGATTACGAGTATTTGAGAATAAAGTTCTTGGGAAGATTTTCGGACCAAAGAGAGATGAACAGACAGGTGAATGGAGAAGGCTACATAACAGTGAACTATATGGTTTTTATAGGAAGCCAGATATAATAAGAACAGTTAAGTCTCGTAGACTGCGATGGGCAGGACATGTGGTACGAATGTGGGAAATGAAAGACATGTATGGAAGCTTCTTATAGGAAAACCAGAGGGAAAATGCCCAGTTGGTAGACCAAGAATGAGGGGGGTAACTATGATTTGAGTGAAGTAGATTATACAGGGAATGATTGGAAAACATTAGCTCAGGATAGGGATGTATGGAGAGCTTATGTACGAGTGGCCATGAACTACAGGTTCGATAGTGCCAGTGAGTTAGAGTTACTTATGCAAAGAGAAACTTATCGGAAGTAAAAAATTACAGATGAAATTAATCCAATGTTAGTAACTGTGATAAGGGGTGTGTCCGGCATGGTTTTTATATGCATGGGGCATGTTTTATGTTTGAGGCACTTCTATATGAGATATCTAAATAAACTTTTTACAGTTTACCAAGAAAAGTGTGAAGATTTCAAATGTCATATTTCCAAAAATTGGCATTTTTTACCCCCACTAACGAACATCCTCCCTTAATAGTAATCTCACAAAAAAAAAAATATATATATATAGTATGTTAATGCAATGAACTATATACAAGTCAGAGTTGGTAAATTTTATTGATTTTTTTAAATCAAACTTTTTTATATTTCTTTAATTAAATATGATTTTTTAATTGATATTATTAATTTAACACTTCTCACTGAAGCGCAAATTATATTTAAAGAGAAATACATATGCTCAGACTGGAGTTTGAACCCAGGACCTTTGGCTATTTATGACAATGCTCTACCAACTGAGCTATCTAAGCACTCCAATCTAAATACAAATGTTTCTCTTATAGATTGTTAATTCCCAAGTGCCAAATGCTATGAATCATTGCTTGATCACTCAAATGATGGATTCTTTTTTTTTAAGAACACTTTTATTGGGAATTTAAACATTACTTTATAAAGCCAGTAGGGCTTAAATTCCCAATGAAAGTCTGAACTCGTAAGTGTATTTTAATTTTATCACTCTGCTAAAGTGAAATCACACCAGACTACGGTACCTCATGAAACAAAAACTGTTTTTTTCTGCAGTGTTGACGTAACTACAATATAAATTTGAAATTGAAACTGCTACAAATTTTGTGTAAGCTATTGGTAAGCTAACATTTTTAAAACTCAAACCGTGATTTAAATAAAAAGAAAAGTAATATTAAAATTAATGTTGGGAGGTAAACATTATGAGGTCATATCATTAATATTGAGTCGAGAACATGTCTTTAATAACTCACCTCATACAATTTTAAATTTATTTGAGACCATTGGTTTCGAATGAATTTTCGTGCACCTTCAATAATGACTCCAATTGTTGAAATTCTCTGTTTGTTGATTTCTCCATGGTTACCTCTAGTGCTGCCATCTTCGGTTGGGTAGAAAAAATTTGATTTCAAAATTTATAAACCCAACCAAAGATGGCAGCATTATAGGTAACAATGGAGATATCAACAAACAGAGAATTTCAGAAGTTGGAGTCATGAACATAGAGAACGAACAGAAGCAATTTTATACCGCTGAGCTATCTTAAGATGATCTGGGTACTACATGGTACTACTTTAGCTGGTTACGGTGGATCCAATGGTGTTACGGTGGCTCAATCGCAAGAAATGTACCTTGCCCTTTCTATTCATTTAAAAATAAAATTGAAAGCTCAACACGAACAATGCTACTTTGTGAACAATTTTCGCATGTTTTATTCTTACTCTCTTCAGTAGAAAATTACAAGAACTTTGCCAACTTTTCAGATGTCTTAAACTATATTATTTTCATTTTTCTTTTTTTTTTTCAAAATTCATCAGTTGGTAAGTTTACTAAAGTAATTTACACTATTTCCTAAATGTTTAATAAAACTATTTTACTTTTAAATGAACATAGTGAATACGGAAAATCATTATTTATTATAAAGTAATTGAAAATGTTAGACCTATACAACAAAAATATTGGCAACATGTTTGTAATCATGTTCTGAAGTAAAAATAAAAAATGCAAAATTGTTTACAAAGTAATATTACTTGTGTTATTTGCATTAGGAAATATCGAAAAGGAACTGGATAATGCTACGCTATGGCGGCACCATTTGACGAGCCTGGTCTAATGAGTAATGCGTTTTAAGAACCGAAACCACAAAGTAATTTAAGTACAAGTTACAATATTTAAAATGAAAATTTATAAATACCTTAATTTCATAAGAATGTTGCAAAACTAAATTCAAACTAAAACCTATGCATTGTTTCACTATTCTGCACTACTCGCATGTGAATGCGTGCACTTCAACTCTGTTTAGTAACCAGACTTGTCTTGATTAGTTTGTTTGCTTTTAAAAATGAAATAACATGATTCATTTATTGCCTTGTATTAAAATTAATAATTAAAATATATATATATATATATATATATATATATACATTGTATAGTTGCAGGATGTACACCCTTAGACAAAAAAAAAAATGAGTCATCTCTTGATCCATCAACCGATCGGGGAACTCCGTGAGCATTCGCAGAAGCCTTATTCACATTAACACGTTTTCGGTAATTATACTGTTTGCTAGTTAACGTAGTGCACACTTAAGTAACATAAAAGAGAGAGTTTGCCTTTGTGTGTTTCCGTGGTCGAGAGGTTTAACACACAGCATTTGCGTTCATAACCTCACGGGTTCGATTCCCGTTCTACTTTTTTTTTAACTGAATGTTAGGATATCATTTCGCCTGTAATATAGTTTCATATTTAATTTTATATTTGAGTTTTATGGCTTTAATGCACACACAAAACACAAATGAAAACCTTCTAATAATTAAATGAAGAAAGAAAATAATATCTTCTAAAATGAAAACGTTAATACATTAATATCGGATGTATGAACCCCCAGCATCTATTACCGCCCTCAATCCCTCGGGGCAGTGATGCAATAAAATTTCTACAAGCACGTGGACAATCGTCTAGAACATCCTAGGCGTCTTGAATTTGTGCCATAAGCGATCTTTCGTCATTCGTGCATCTGCAGGCCAATTAGCATTCATCTCTATTTTCATCTTAGCTCACACATTTTCGATTGGATTCAAATCAGGTGAACAGCGAAATTTGATTTGCCTTCTCCTTCAACAATCAAATTTAGCTAAACAGATTTCAGAAAGCGGCCACAGTTTCAACAATATCTATAATCAATGTCAATTATACACAGGGAAAACAACAGACACAAAATTAACATTTTAGAAGAAATCGAAATTATTCAAAAGGCCAAAAATACAAACATTCTCAACGAAAACATGCCTAATGAGCAAAAACATCTATTAGACATACAGTTAATTCAATACTACTACAACAACTCCAGAAGATGAAGCATGCATCGAAAGGCCTAAAGTGAAATCAACGAAAATTTTAAATAGTTGAGGAAGACGGAAGTATACAAGGTAAAAATAAATAATAGTTTAAAAAACTAAAACACCGCGCTTTATTTGAAAACCGAACTAAAAATGAAAAATAGTTTCAATTTCCAACCCGCCTGGGATAAAATTAAAGTTATCAACAAAAAATCATCTCCAACATATCTAGAAAAGTGTGGGGTGCCCTATATCAGTTAATATATTTGATAATAAACATATATTGGTAAAATTAAAGTCTCTAAGAAGAAATCGTAAAAACCATAAAAAGCACCCCACGCTTTTGATGGTAAAATTATTTTTTTTTGTAGATAACTAATTTTATTCTACATGTGTTGGAGGTGATTTTTTTGTTGGCCACTTTCATTTTATCCCAAGCGTGTTGGAAATTATTTTTTTTTTCATTTTTTAGTTCGGTTTTCTAATAAAGCGTGTTTTAGTTTTTTAAAATATTATTTATTTTTAGTTTTTTAGTATGGTTTTCTAATAAAGCGTGTTGTTTCAGTTTTTTAAAACTATTATTTATATTTTTAATTTTTAGTTTAATTAATTGTCATAAACTGGAATCCCATGAAAATCTAATTGCTTAATACTCTTCTAAAAAAAACCTCCGGCCTGAATTTCAACCAGCGGCCTATGGATTACTGAAATTATATACCACTACAGTCCACCGCTCTACCAACTGAGCTCTTAAAACGATTGATTAAAAAGTCGAGAAGTCCGTAACCTATTAGACCGGTTTTTTATTATTATTTTCTGATGATTCTGGCCAGGATTTAAAAGAAATAATGAAATTATTGTATTGTTATGAGTCCTTTACAAGTATACAAAGTTTCAAGTCGATCTAATGTTATTAAGTGGGTGAACATCGTGTTCAAATATTCCGTTACATAGATACAGGTCCGTTACATGGAGAGATACAGGTCAAGTTAATATAAAGCTTATAAAAATATGTAATTTAACATTGTTATAACGTCAACGGTATAAAAAACAATTATGAACGTAAAAAGTATAGATTAATTCAAATGTCGAAATAAAATGTATTTAATTCATATAACGTTTTAATACAAATATCACGAAAAAATTGCGTACTTTAAGACGCGAACCCGCAATCTTCACTAACAGAAACAGTGACCGCATACTTTACCGCTGAGCTATCACGTCACGTAGGAGAATCTTAAGTTAACGCCCAGTTGGTAGACCAAGAATGAGGTGGGAGAATAACATTAACTATGATTTGAGGGAAGTAGAATATACAGGGAATGATTGGAAAGTATTAGCTCAGGATAGGGATGTATGGAGAGCGTATGTCCGCGCGGCCATGAACCTACGGGTTCGATAGTGCCAGTGAGTAAGTAAGTAAGTAAGTAAGTAAGTAAGTAAGTAAGTAAGTAAGTAATGCCACATAACACAGTAGCTCAGGGACTGCACAATTATGACTTAGAAGAAATGTGCGTTCAAGAGATGACTCATTTTTTTGTCGAAGGGTGTACATTATTCAAGACGAACAGAAGTTTCTCGATGAAACTTAATTCACATGCATAGTTAAAGATTCAATATTCTAACAGTAAACATAATTATTTTATATGCAATTTTAAAAGAAGACTATTTGCACATTTATTTACTAACTTCCTATTACCCCAAGGGGCTTCCAAGCCCTATAATGACACCTACTGTTACAACCTAGATTATATTAGGTCATAAGGTAGCGTCCCAGAAGGGATAAAAATGGTTTCATATTTTTTTATTGACCTTGGCCCGAGCGGTAGGCTATCGGTCGTGACAGTGAAAGTGCTATAATTACAAACTAACGGGACATCCGTTGGACATGTCGGAAATATCTGTAAATGGGAACATTATATTAAACACAGAATATAGAAAACCATAAAACAAAAACACATTTATTATCACATAAGACATATCCAATAATAGACAATTATACTTAACCTAAACAACTTGGGCTAAGAAGCTATTGAATCACCATGTTTAAGCGCGCCGAATTTGAATTAACCTAACTATTAACCCGTTGGGTGGGCGTTACGTGAATATCCGTCTCAAGAAAGCCTTCACTCGGTGGGAGTTACGGATATATCCAACGAGATATATATTATTTTTTTTATAAATTATTTGGCGATACAGGATCACAAAATTTTGAAGATCTGTTCTGTATGGGTATGACATCTAGTGTGATTTTTTTCAACCCCCTTTGACCGGTCTCTTAACAGTTTCTTATTACGAGAGTTAAAATCACATATCATGTATGCGCGCAAGAACGGACTAACAAATATCGGTAACTGGCCAGCTATATAACATTCATGATAAAATATTATTCACTAGACGTGTTCAGAAAAAAAAAAAACAGACATCATCTGTTTGCTCAACATAATATATCTTTCAACTCAGATTAGCCTTAAACCTTAATGCAAGAACGGTCTAAGTTAATGAAAAGATAATAACTCTGGTACAGTTTCTTGTAACTTCTCATTCACACGTTTAAATGAGAGGCCTGTCTTTTATCACATTAGAAAAATATTGCACAAACATTCAATTGGGGTTGCTAACTTTTACCCTCCATTCTCCACTCTTGAAGTAACTAGTTCAAACGTCTTATTTCGCTCTAGTTTTTTTTTTCACTTCATCATATTTTTTTATAAGCTACTTACAATTTACTGAAAATATGAGTGTTTTCTAAAATGAAGTTATGTAGCATTCATAATACTAACAACAATAATAACCAGTGACTTCTCAACACACCAGTGTTCAATAACGCCACTGATAATATCTGATGACGTCAATAATCACTATTACTACAATAAAAACTACTAATTGTACGGATATATATTTTTACGGTATATTAAAGATCTAAAAAATAAAAAAAATGTGATTATTTGTAATAACTCAAAACTGACAGTATTTAGTAACGCCACTGGTCATATGTGTCGTAAAATTGTAATATTTACATGTTAAAAGAGTAAATTGCCAATATAAATTAATTAATTTATTTATGCATATATCCTAAATGCTTAGTTTATATCGATGTAAGACTTGAAACAACGCCACTGATGACAGACACCATGTAAGGCCAGAGTTAACATTTATTGCATTTAAGAGATTTGCATACTTTTTTAATATTCATTACATGTAATATAAATAATGTTTTCCAAATTACTTTAAATTGAACACGAGAAGACACTTGTGCCGTTTTTGTACTAAAGTTGAAAAAAATAAAAATATGAAATTTCGATTAAAAAATATGACCATATGAAAGAGAATGGTTGTTTTGTATAATATTTGATGGATATGTTAGAAATGTTTACTCCCTGTATTTTTTATAATATTTTAAATTAAAAGAAGAAAAGGCTCCCCACAGAGCTGTAGAACTGCACTAGCTAGGTCCCCAGTTAAGGGGTTAACACGAGAGAGCTATATAATAATAATAATAATAATAATAATAATAATAATAATAATAATAATAATAGCTTTATTTTACCTGGCAGAGTTAAGGTCTTAAGGCCTTGTCTACCACTCAACCAGGTTTAAAAAAAATACAAACAAAAAAATAGTCTTAAATCTAAATTACAATATATATATATATATATATATATATATATATATAAACGATTACAAGTTATGAATACAATACAATTAATATTTATAATGTATTTTGATTTACTCTAAATTTAACGAATTAAATATATAATATGTACAATATATATAAAAAACGAGGAAAAGATTAATGACATAGTATAAAATTAAATAAATAGAGAAAAATTAATTATTAGACAACAGGTAACTGTATAAGCGTGACTTAAAGGTACCAAGTGTGCGGCAACCCCTGATATCTTGAGGAAGGAGATTCCAGGAGCGGGCAGAGGCTACTGTGAAGGAAGTAGAATAGGAGGAAGTGCTATGAAGAGGAATTGTTAGCAGACTGCTATCTTGTGACCTAGTGTCAATATTGTGGTAAGAGGATAACTTCTCAAATCTGGACGCCAGGTAAGTAGGGATGTAGGAATTCAGAAGCTTGAAAAGTAGTGAAAGAGAGTGCAATTTACGTCTGTCAGTAAGACGGAGCCAAGAGAGGTTATTAAAGTGTTCGGAAATATGGTCATAACGGCGGATATTGAAAATGAATCGAACGCAAGCATTATGAACACGCTGCAGTCTCTGCGACAAGTCATAGTTTAGATCATTATATATAATGTCACAATAATCGAAGTGTGGTAACACAAGATTCTGCACAAGGATTTGTTTTAACGAAACTGGGAGAAAATTCTTTAAACGTCTAAGATAATGTAAGATGGAGAAAGTCTTTTTACATATGTGTTTCACTTGTGTTTGCCAGGTTAAATTTGCGTCTAGATGTAGTCCAAGATCTATTACTGAAGAAGAATAAGGGATAATTATATTATTTATAGTAATGTTTGGAAGTGTAGATATGTCAAAGGTTGTAAGCAGTCTTTGTTGTCCCATTAGAATTACTTGTGACTTGTTAGGATTTAGATTTAGACCGATACTTGAAGACCAGTTAAAGATGGATATGAGATCGTCATTCATTTTCGTCAAGCTGTTATAGAGAGAATGAGGAGGTGAATGTAGGTAAATTTTGAGATCATCAGCGTAGAGGTGATAACGGCAGTGCTTTAGTACAGTTGGCAAGTCATTTATGTAGATTGAGAAAAGAAGAGGTCCGAGAACACTGCCCTGGGGGACTCCAGCCGGCACGTTGCGCCAAGACGAAGATCTAGAGTTTAATGAAACGTATTGTTGACGACCGTGCAGGTATGAGTCGAACCAGGATACAGCGCTGTCAGACAAGTGTAGGTGCTTGAGCTTTATCATAAGTAAGTCGTGGTCTACTGTGTCAAAAGCTTTGCTGAAGTCAAGTAAGGTTAAAGGAGTCAATTGACGTCTGTCCACGGCTTCACGAATATCTTCAGTAATTTTTAGCAAAGCTGTGGTTGTGCTATGACCAGATCTAAAGCCGGATTGATAAGGATCAAGGAGGTGATTTTCTTGGAGATATTCAGTCATTTGCTTATGTACAATATGTTCCAGGGCTTTAGATAATGTCGGAAGGATGCTAATCGGTCGGAAGTCATTACAGTTAGTAGGTGTACTTATTTTTGGTATAGGCCGAACTCTAGACTGTTTCCATACAGTAGGGAAGATAGAAGTTATAAGGGAAGCATTAAAAATATGAGTCACTGTGGGTAGTATAATGTCAATGATTTTATTTAGCATTAAAATGCTGATGTTATCTGTTCCTTGTGCATTTGATTTAATCCGCTTGAGTGCTTTTTTAACGTCTATAGGCGAAATGTCGTAAAAGTAAAATTTATCTCTTCCTATATGGGGGGATGGGGATAAGTCTTTAAGAATGTCTATTTTAGTCTTGTTGTCTGGAGGTGTCATGGGTATTGAGGTAAAATGTTCATTTAAGTCATCTACAGAAATGTCTATAGAGTCAGTTGAGGGATTCAACTGTCTAAGTCCCATTGTACGGAGATTTCGCCAAGTGTCCCGTGCACTTATTTCAGGTCCGATTATACTGTGGGCGTGTCGTAGTTTGGCATTGCGTATAGTTTGTGTAGTTGTGTTTCTAAGTTGTTTGTACAGTTGCCAGTTCTCGTCATTTTTATGTCGTCTGTATGTTCGGTATGCTTTGTCTCGTTTTGACATAAGTTCACGTATTGAGTCATTCATCCAGGGAGCAGGGCGGCGGGAAAATCGTCGGGTTTTTACTGGTGCATGTCTGTCATATAGTTGTAGTATCAGTGTATTAAATGTGTCTACTTTTTCATCAACTGATCTAAGATTCCATATTGTGTACCAAGGTAGTTCTAAAGCGTCTGATTTTAGTTTAGTATCGTCTATGTTTTGTAAATTTCTGTACGTAATCAATTTAGAGCGTCTTTTAGGACATTGGAGTGAGTATTCTACGAATACAATGTCATGAGCAGATATGCCGGGAGCAGGAATTTGTCCATATGACAGTACTTTCTGTGGATGTGTAGTCACTATTAAGTCCAGTAGAGTGTCGGTAGTAGCAGTATGATGTGTGGCAGAGAGAGGAACAATTGTCATATTTAAGCTTTGGAACATATTTTTAAGTTGTATGGCTGGTGAGTCAGTCTGAAGAAGATTTGTATTAAAATCGCCTGCGACAATAACGTGTTCATAATGAGGCAATGAATCGTTCAGAGCGTTTTCTAGATCCGAAAGGTGCCCTATTTTTGGAGGTTTGTATACAATGCATAAGAGACATTTTTTTAGACTGGCTTGAATTTCTACGAATAAGAACTCGGGGCGAGCGGAATATACAGAAGGGGACTTGTGGACAATTCTTGGATTAAGCTCATTTGATATAAAGGCACAAACTCCTCCACCTCTTTTATCTATTCTGTCATTTCTGAGCAGTGTATATCCGTCTAGGTGAACAAGGGACGAAGGTATGGAAGGGGTGAGCCAGGTTTCCGAAATTAAAATGGCGCTCAGTCCAAGAGATGAAAATATGGTTTCAAACTCATCAAAGTGGGACAGAATGCTTTGTGAATTTACGTGAGCGATTTTAAGTGATGATTTATCAATAGAAAATGCATTCTTAAGTAGACTGGTAGTTGTTGTTGGAGGGGATGGTAGGGATTGAGGAATGTTGCTACCTGTGTTAAAAGCTGTCTGCACAATAAGAGGGTGATTGGAGAAGGTGAGTGAGTCAGGGGTTGCAAGCAATTCATCATTTGTCAGCTCAATGTTGCCAATAGCAGAAAGTAAAAATAAACTATGTACTGTAATAACTCTAATAAAATTAAAATAATTTAGCTAAACAAAGAACTTAAAAAATGAAAATAAAACAAGTAAGTTGTCCTAAATAAAAAATAATAAACTTAAAACTTACCTAAATTAGAAATAAATTAACAATATAATTGTTAGCAAAGAAAAGACAAAGTAAACATATTTTACACTCAGGTCCTATCTAGTTGATATCCGTAGAAGATCTAATTTTGCGTTTTTCGCCATTTACTTTGGCTATGACGGCACCGTCCATTGTCCATACATTTTGAATACCGTATTTCTGTATACTGTCTTGTAGCAGGCGATAGCGACACTTCGTTAGGTCCTCGCGAACAGTGACCCCACTTCCTTTCAACTTTTTCTTGCTTAGAAAAACTTCACTGCGCTTGCGGTAACTAACAAATTTCACTATTATAGCCCGCGGTCTTTCTGCATTACTAACACCAACACGGTGACTTCTGTCAATGTCAGTCACTGATAGATCGACACCGATTTTTTTGGCCACCTCGATGGCTTTCTGGTCAGTGTCCTCTCCGGCCTCTTCTTTTACACCAAAAATCCTGAGGCATTGACGTCTCTGGTATTGTTCTAAATCGTCTATTTTATTTTCCAACACCTCAATCTTTCTGTCTTTTTCGTCGAGGGTCTTTTTCAGATCCTCAATTACCTTAGTGTTGTCCTGGATGGTCTTCTGCAGTTCCGCCACTACCTGGTCCCGCAACATGGACACAAACACCTGCAGAGTGCCGGGATCCTGTAGCGCCTCTTTCACCACACGTTTCACTGCTTCCTCCGTAGAACTTGTCGAATCGTTGTTTGAATTACGTGTGTTTTTCCCCATGTTGTTAAATGTACACACTTTTGACACTAACTAATATAAATTTAAACTGAAACTGACTACGAATATGCAACTTTAACTATGAAATAACGAAGGCACCTGCTGAAAAATAACTTAAAACCTGGAGCGTAACTTGTGCGTGTTAGTAGCTAGGAAAAAAAAAGAGCTTACTAAGTCAACTGTAGATTATTTAAACCTTTATTAATTTTAACTTTAACTATTTATTTCAATCTTTTGGTCTCCTTAGTCATAAACATCTAACTAAATTAATATATCATTTTTAGTGTTTTTTTCTTAAATTTTATACTTTTAAAGTTAAGTTGATGGTCCACCATAGTGATGAGAATTATACTCACACATGAAGAGGGAAGTATTCATGGTCCTAAAGGAAGCTGTAGTGAATACTTCAGTCCCTGCCTCCAGACAGACTCTTTGGCTAAAATTTACGAGTATATATGTGATTTTTCCAGCTTTCCTATTTCCAAATTTGTGGGAACCTTAGTTCTATTACCTAACCTTTGGAAATAATTCAGGCCAAATTGTATAAGACGTTTGCTTGCTTATATAAGTGTGATAGTCAAAAGGTATAATTGTTTACTGGGTTATATAAGCTTTCGTAAGTGTGTCTCCATAGTTTTGAAAAGACATGTTGACCCACTTGGTATGGTTTTGACAGCCCGTACTATAATATGATTCTAGGATGATTTTATTATAAAATTCTACTAGTTTTTTCTTACTTTCTAAAAGCCCTTATATGGATTTTAAGTATGACTAATTAGTATATTTAAGTGTGATCATTTATTATCTATCTTTTGGTATAATTAATTAGTATATTGCTGTAACTGTGATTAATAATTAATAGTTTTTATTATCATTTTCTTTTTAAGTATGACCTATATTACTACACCTACCTTTACATTTTGATTGGAAAATCAAATTGTTCATTAGAGAATAAACCATATTATGTATATTCTCCAAGGTGCAACACACTGAGAATGTCCTTGGCCTACCAGCTAGCTGCTGGCCCAAAATTCACCTGTGAGAAGAATCCAAATTGTTTGACTTTTAGGCTTAAACATTAATTTAAGCCTAACACAAATGCCTACCTTGATTACTACCTGGAAATCACTGAATAGTTGAAGGTTAGGACTAATTATTTTTGTTAAAAGACTCAACAGTTTTGTTCTCTAAGTAATTACCAACACGTCATATTAAGATATTTTTTGCACATGTTAAATAAATGTTATAAAAGGCATAGAAAGTTCTCAATGAGGTAGAAGTAAGGATGAATTGAAATTTACATAAAACAATGTTAACTTAATTTTAAAATCTGTAATTTAAAATATTTGCTATAATAGTTCAATTAAAAATTTGTTTTTAATAAAAAGACACAAACACTTATCTGTAGGCCTCTAGTCTATAATGTACTGGTTGGTATGTTCTTGTAGATATTCTTGAAGCGCAACTTAAGTAATTTAAAATATTTGCTATAATAGTTCAATTAAAAATTTGTTTTTAATAAAAAGACACAAACACTTATCTGTAGGCCTCTAGTCTATAATGTACTCGTTGGTATGTTCTTGTAGATATTCTTGAAGCGCAACTTAAGTAATTTAAAATATTTGCTATAATAGTTCAATTAAAAATTGTTTTTAATAAAAAAAACACAAACACATTTCTATATAGTCTATAATGTACTGGTACATTTTTGCAATACACAATATTCTCGAAGCACAACTTCATTACACCTACTGTAGAGCCTGAAAAGAAATAAATAAATTAATTAATTAATTAATTAAATATATATACAGGGTGTTTCATAAAGGATGGCGCAAACTTAAATGGTTGAAAGTACACAATAATAGATGCAACAATGTCCCAATAAACATGGGTCCGCAAACGAGACGTTTGCGAGATAATTACGAATGTATGGTTACGAGCCGCCACTGACTTCATTGTAAACATCGTCCTAGTTAGTAGAAATTTATTTGAATTTAGACTTTACTATTCATTTTTCATCTCATTTAGTTCACATTTCACAGTTCACTTCACTTATGGGTTAACTGTTAAAGGAGATGTTAAAGTGTCTTCCTTGCATCTGGATGTAATACTGAGCTCGTTTCTGCAATGAATGTCGAATTCTTTCGAAAATCCCTGGATCATTTCTGAATGTTTGACAAGCATGTACAACTCTCTGCTCCAGTTCTTCAATCGTGTTATCGGGTGTGCTGTACACTTCGCTTTTGAGGTGATCCCAGACATAAAAATCCAAAGGATTTAGATCAGGTGATCTTGGAGGCCAATGTACAGATCCGCCTCGACCTATCCATCTTTGGCCGTATCTGCACGTTAGATGCCGTCTCACAGCAGCAGCAAAATGTGCCGGAGCTCCATCATGCATGTACCACAAACTCCGACGTTGCTGAAGGGAAACATCCTCAAGCAATCCTGGAAGATGACGCCGCAAAAACCTAAGGTACCTCCGTCCATTAAGTTTTCGTGGAAGAATGTATGGCCCAATGAGATAATCACCTACTACTATGTTACAAACAATGACGTCAGTGGCGGCTTGTAACCATACATTCGTAATTATCACGCAAACGGCTCGTTTGCGGACCCATGTTTATTGGGACATTGTTGCTTCTATTATCCTGTACTTTCAACCATTTAAGTTTGCGCCATCCTTTATGAAACACCCTGAATATATTATATATATTATATATAGATTATATACATACATATACAGATACAGTCAGTTTCACTTGACCTGCGGCCGATAGCAGGAAAAGTGACTGCAAGAATTGAGTCATCAACTCACGCTACCCACGCAGTGTCTACGCTAGTGGCCGCAAGTCGAGTGAAACTCAAAGTATTTGTCAGTGTTCTTCACAATGAAGGCATCTCCAACTCTTAAAGAAATATAATTTATGTATATATATATATATATATATATATATATATATACTAGAAGTCCCGGGTACGCGTTGTTGTGGCTAAGGTATACGTTAAAAATGTAAATTAAGTTGCTGTATTTCAGCCAGATTACTTAAAACTAATACTTACACGAAATTAATAATACTGAAAATAAAATAAACACTGAACACCCTTAAATTATGAAATAATCAATATTTGTAATTCAATTGAAATTCGCAGTCGCCATGTGGATCTCTCTTTGTTAAATAATAAACGAATTACCTTACACCGCCATCTGTTAGAATCGTATGGAACTCACAGATAAATACACCGCCATCTGTTAGAATCATATGGAACTCACAGATAATTATAACTCTTTGTTAAATAATAAACAAATAATTTGCAATAAAAAATAATGTGATTATAAATTTAGTTATAAACTACCCTTAGGGTCGTATGCAAATACATTACTCTCTACTCAAATTATTTCCAATCACTGGTGAGCTGAGATCGAATTAACGGCCGTCCTAACCGGTCATGCATGAATGTTGACGTTTTCGTAATATTGGCAACGAATTACCCAGAATTCTCAGCGATAAAACCACTTCCGTTATTTTCGTCTGCTATAGAGGAATGCATTTATGCTTGCATCCCGCAAATAATACCGTATACAAACACGTCTGCGACGCGCAATATTACGCCGATTCTCCTGTTCTTCCAGTTGAATTCTTTGGTAGACTCTATCAAATTCCTCTTCTCCGCGTATACCGAAAACATGATCGAAGTCTTCAAGGTCCTACATCTTGGATAAGTTTCAAACTACATCGGTTACCATCGGTTTCCTTCGGGATTTTCACATAAGTTTATATCTTGAGCTACGATCTTAAGGTACCTTGTCAGGTAGCTTTACAATTATTACCGCGTGAATAGATTTCTGAGTAAGAAAAATGTGTTTGAATAAAACTTTATCAGCAGAGAACGCCTTTTACTGTCTAATGCGTTCAAACATTCGATCCTAAGTCTCAAGTTGGATCAAACTGCACAGAGTGTGCAAAATTTTATTAAAATCGGTTCAGTAGTTTAGGATTCCATCGCGGACAAACAATGTGACACAAAATTTTTATATATTAAGATATATTGATGATCATACTATTCTAAGTAAATGTTTTATTTAGAATTCTAGTTATGTCAATGTCCCATATCAATGGGCATTGGATGAATAAAACAAGAATTAGATATTCCAATTTTCTAAAGGTGTTACTAATCAAAATATTGAATTCATGATTTATTATCAAATGGCTATGAAAATGGAACATTCACTTAACCTCATAACAAGAACTGTAAAAAAAGTATTTCAAACAGTGTGATCCTAAACCATTGTATATGTATTATGTACATCTATACACTTACATATTTTTAAGTTTTTTTTGTAATATTTTACAAGTAGTCAAAACTTACATTGAAAATTGAAATGAAAATTCTTGAAAATACTTGACTTAAAAGAATGGAATACTAATACCATAAATAAACTAATAATAATGATTACCACTAAGTCTTTATTATCACCATTCTGTGATTAATTTTCTTTTTAAGTTTAAGACTTCAATATTGGGATGTTTGTCCTCTGGTTGGCAATGTTCATTTTATTATGTGTTGTGTGATGGCAGCATCGGATGATTCTAAATTATAGCCTATCCATTTTTATCTCTTGGCACATGTGTATGGTTCTACATTGACTTTTTTTGGCCCAACTTTAGATTATCTTACCCTTCATTTTCTATAGTATTAATATTTAATTTTAGGAAGTGATATTTTGAGTTTATTTTAATTATATTATTTTTTGGTCTGATCATCTTACCTCAATATTAATGTTGATTTGTTCTTGAACATGTTTCAAAACAATTCTGTTTTATCGTCAGCTTGTCCAGACTGGTTTTATTTATGTTGCACAACCTGGATGTTGATGTCAGCTCCATCCTGTGGTTGGCCAAAGAACCTCCAAACAAGGTCACGCTCCATCGGTATATCAAAATTCATAACTCTGTTTCTGTTCTAAATTTTTTCCCAAGTGTTTTAATAATTTAGTGTCTGAATTTATATTGTTTTTCAGACCAAACATGAGCAGCAACTGCAGATTTTTCTATTTCCCCATTTTTAATATTTCTTATGTGTTATTTGGTTCTAATTTTAAAACCAGTCTGGACAAGCTGATGAATAAACAGAATTGTTTCGAAACATGTTCAAGAACAAATCAACATTAATATTGAGGTAAAATGATCAGACCAAAAAATAATATAATTCCATAGTTTATTCTTGCAATGCTATTGCTTTATGTACTTCTTCTGCCTTTACTAACATTTCATAATGTTTCAAACATTTGCAACAATACTTATAACATTTTTCTTACAATAAAATATTAAATATTTATCTATGTATGCAATGATTTCTTCAAAGTTATGTAGATTTGTTGTGCATATGCATGAATGCTTAAATGAACTTCCACTAATCAGTGGAGATATTTGTGAAATTGGAATAACCAACATTCAAAAATATGTTTTGAAAAAATGAATGTTCACTCATTTCATTTTGTTAGGTTCCGATGGGAAAAGATAGTGAATACTTCATTAAATAATATGCATGTAAATTATTTAGTTAGGTTAGGCAAGGTTAAATTGGTATACATCCATATCTAATAAATGTTTGGAAATTTATTGCAAAGGTTGGTCATATCGATTTCACATCTATGTGGTTTCAGCTAGCAATTCAACTCAGAAAAACTGCACTTAAACTAGCGTGAAATATTTTCCAACTCCTATAGAACAACAGTTCGCATGCACCAGAGTTTATATAGCCAGCGATAACCCACAATTGAACCACATAGTGATTATCATCCTTGATTACTATTCGTCGCTATGAAATTTATATGACCAATATTTGCAATAAATCCCCAAATCTATGTTAAAAAAATATTTTATAATATTAAGATTACTAAATGTTTATTAAAAATGGGTGTACACTTACTTATCACTCCCTAATGCTGATCCAACAAGCAATAATCCAAAACAGCGATAGAAAAATCATAGACTAAGTAATATACTCTGTGGAGAAAATAGCAGTTAGCATCACAATATTGTCTAATAGCATCATTATATTGTGATTTGCATATTTAAATAAATACTTCAAAATTGTCTAATAATGTTATAAAAATTGTTTGAAAAAGTTTAAAATATTAAATAATGTCAGTAAATACAGAAGAAGAGCTATAGTTTACAACAATATAAGTGAAAAATCAAGTGCTAGTAGAAGTGCGGTTGAGCCATTCAACTCTATAAATATTTTATAAATTTTACACATGTTCAACTATTATTCTGCAGGACTTAGAAAAATTATTAGGAAAGGTAAACTGAAGTTTTTCATTTTTTTGTCACATAATGGAAACTTTATCCTTAAATTTCTGTTATCTTTTAAGATTTTATTTTTAGACTTACAGGTGTTCCAGATACTACTACCTCACTTTCATAACTTAATCTATAAAAATGTGGGAATCTTAGGGTGATTTAATTTAGTTAACTTTTATCAGGTTATATCAATTTAAGGTTAAACAAGTTAGTAAAATGAAGGTAGAAGCATTAGATCCACTTATCTAAAATTTTATACGTATGTAGACTACCCAATCACTGTTATAAGAAAATACGCCCATAGGATTTGATCTTGACAGCCTCATTTATTCTGTGAAAGAAATATTGATAGGTACACATATTACAGGCTAAGATATAAAAAATAATATGCGGTATAAACAAGTTTTTTTAAAGGGATATTACAATTCAAATACAAATATTATAATGTCACGATGCGAACAAAATATACGGCATGCCTATTTACATAATTCACAGTTAGGCCTATTATTTGAAAACACGGTTTCGAAAAGTGAACCAAATTTTTTTAGAAAAAATGTCATATGTAATCATTCACTTACCTTCCATTAGCTGTATTTTCAAGCTTCACTTTCTCCTTCAGATTGTAGAAAATCTGATCAAATAATTAACCTCGATGCATTAACAAAATTATATTATATTCAACCTCAAACTTCTCTTCAAACAGTACATAACAGACTTTATTAAGTTATGTAGATAGGAAATAACACTATGAGGTTTTTTAATATTGTTTATTTTTTATTATTTCACTCACCTCATACTTCATAATTCATAGCAGACCCTGGGTTTCTTCACATCTTTTGTGACATTCTCAATGCTGCGTCACGTTCACAACTGACGTCCAACGGCCTTCTATCCTGCAGACTGACCTCTGCGCCATCTGGTGGCCGACCGAAGAATTTCCAAATCAGTCCTCTTTCTTTATAACCGGGTATTTCAAAATTCATAGTTGTATTTTCATTCTTGCATATGTAATTTTTTTCCCAAATTGTGAGTTCCTTCGGTTTTTCCAATTGTTTAAGTAATTTTGTTTTGGTTTCTATTCTATGTTTTTCTGACCAGGCATGTGCAGCTATTGCAGATTTTTCGGTTTCTCCATTTTTAACATTTCTGAGGTGTTCTTTTAATCTTGTATTTAGATTCCTTTTTGTTTTTCCTATGTATATCTTTTCACAATCTTTACAATTAATTTGATAAATTCCCGATTTTTTGCAGTCTTCAATCTTTTCATTTTTGTTGGTTTTTATTAAATTACCTAAGCTGTAATCATTTTTAGGTGCTAATTTAATGTTGAATTTGTTGAAAATTTTTTGAAACTTGTCAAATACCAAAGGATGGTATGTGAACTTCTTGAATTTTTTGCCTATATTTTTATCTGTCTGAAGAGTACTTTCATTGATGACTTTTTGTTCTTTGAATTTATTTATTTTCTTGTGTATCATCTTCTTTTGAAAACCATTATCCTTAGCAATTTTTATGATGTGTTCTTTCTCTTTATTGTAATTTTCTTTGCTCATGGGAACATTCACAAGTCTGTGTGTTAAACTATTAAATACTGCCTGTTTGTGTGAAAAATGGTTAAATCCAGTAGCTTTTATATAATTGTCGATGTGAGTTTCTTTTCTATAGATTCCAAATTCTATTTTCTTTTTTTTCTTCATTCCTAATCAATTTAAGGTCTAAAAATGGTATTTCATGATTATTTTCTATTTCCATTGTAAATTTGATTGTTTTATTTTGAATATTTAACAGTTTAATGGCATCTTCTAATTGTTTCTCTTTTACTATTGCTATGATATCATCTACATATCTTCTCTAAAATTTAAACATCAAAGGATGTGCTTTGGTTACATGACATTCAAAGTTACCCATAAACATGTCTGCTAAGAATGGTGATAATGGATTTCCCATTGCGAGTCCTGATTTTTGTCTAAAGTATTTTCCTCTAAATGTGAAGAACATTTGATTTAAGCATAATTTTGTTAGTTTTATGTATTCTTTAACACTATCATCATCTAATTTGTTTTCATTCAACCATTTTTCTAACCATTTTCTAAGTTGTGTAAGTTTTCAAAGTTGTGTAAGTCGGGATGTTTGTGAATAATGAAGTAACATCAAAAGATACCAATCTTTCTGAAGGTTCTATTTCTACATTTTCTAATTTCTCAACTAACTGGTAAGAATTTTCTACTGCTAAATTTTCAAATTTTTCCATACCTTTAAATTTATTGTTAAGCCATTTGGATATGTTACATGTCGGTGAGTTGATATTGATGATGATAGGTCTCATTTTATTTCCGTCTTTGTGGATTTTAGGAAGACCATGAATGTTGGGGTTTCTGGGATTTGGTATTTTTAATTTAAACTTTTCCTTTTGTGTCATAATTTTTTTAATTGATTTTAGGCTAGTTTCAACTTCTTTAATTGTTTTTGCGAGAGGATTTGTTTTAATTTCTTCATATTCTTCCCCCTTTAATAAATTCTCCATCCTATCATTATAATCTTCTTTATCCAAAATTACCAAATTATTCCCTTTGTCTGACTTTGAAAAAACAACATTTTTATTATTAATGTTTCTTACTTTCTTCGTATTTGTTTTGCATATGTTTTCTATTTTTGTGTTTTTAATTTTTTTAATAAAAAATGGTTGAATGAAAACAAATTAGATGATGATAGCGTTAAAGAATACATAAAACTAACAAAATTATGCTTAAATCAAATGTTCTTCACATTTAGAGGAAAATACTTTAGACAAAAATCAGGACTCACAATGGGAAATCCATTATCACCATTCTTAGCAGACATGTTTATGGGGAACTTTGAATGTCATGTAACCAAAGTACATCCTTTGATGTTTAAATTTTGGAGAAGATATGTAGATGATATCATAGCAATAGTAAAAGAGAAACAATTAGAAGATGCCATTAAACTGTTAAATATTCAAAATAAAACAATCAAATTTACAATGGAAATAGAAAATAATCATGAAATACCATTTTTAGACCTTAAATTGATTAGGAATGAAGAAAAAAAGAAAATAGAATTTGGAATCTATAGAAAAGAAACTCACATCGACAATTATATAAAAGCTACTGGATTTAACCATTTTTCACACAAACAGGCAGTATTTAATAGTTTAACACACAGACTTGTGAATGTTCCCATGAGCAAAGAAAATTACAATAAAGAGAAAGAACACATCATAAAAATTGCTAAGGATAATGGTTTTCAAAAGAAGATGATACACAAGAAAATAATAAATTCAAAGAACAAAAAGTCATCAATGAAAGTACTCTTCAGACAGATAAAAATATAGGCAAAAATTCAAGAAGTTCACATACCATCCTTTGGTATTTGACAAGTTTCAAAAAATTTTCAACAAATTCAACATTAAATTAGCACCTAAAAATGATTACAGCTTAGGTAATTTAATAAAAACCAACAAAAATGAAAAGATTGAAGACTGCAAAAAATCGGAATTATCAAATTAATTGTAAAGATTGTGAAAAGATATACATAGGAAAAACAAAAAGGAATCTAAATACAAGATTAAAAGAACACCTCAGAAATGTTAAAAATGGAGAAACCGAAAAATCTGCAATAGCTGCACATGCCTGGTCAGAAAAACATAGAATAGAAACCAAAACAAAATTACTTAAATAATTTGAAAAACCGAAGGAACTCACAATTTGGGAAAAAATTTACATATGCAAGAATGAAAATACAACTATGAATTTTGAAATACCCGGTTATAAAGAAAGAGGACTGATTTGGAAATTCTTTGGTCGGCCACCAGATGGCGCGGAGGTCAGTCTGCAGGATAGAAGGCCGTTGGACGTCAGTTGTGAACGTGACGCAGCATTGAGAATGTCACAAAAGATGTGAAGAAACCCAGGGTCTGCTATGAATTATGAAGTATGAGGTGAGTGAAATAATAAAAAATAAACAATAGTACATAACAATTCTACCATTGATTTATTTGAATTTAATTTGATTTTACATTTTGATTTATTTGTACGTCATACGTCTACAATCGATAAAATAGCAACGGTGGCACAGTCTTAAGATGACCCAAGTACTATGTGGCCAAAAAAATATAAAAAAATTGCATCCAAATCTCCCTATAATGATTCACTGGCCTGAGTCATCACTGAAGATGAATGAAAAAAATTAATTTGAAACCAATGCTCTCAAATAAATTTGAAATTGTATGAGGTGAGTTATTAAAAATATGTTCTCCACTCAATATTAAAAAGAAGTAATTTGATTTAAATCACGATTAAATCAATGATTTAAATCATGATCAATCTGACACAAATATTAACTTAAAGAAAATCTGCAATGGCAACATTCAGACTAATAACAGGACACAACTGTAAACAAACACCTACACAGATTTGGCATAGCAAATTTACCAAAATGTTCTTTTTGCAATTTAAATGAAGATATGGAACAATACCATCTCCTCAGTTGTCTAGCTTTTGTAGAAGACACCAGCCTTCCAGCTAAATATTGGAGTGCAAAAGAGTGAATGACTTTATTGTCAAGTGCTCGACATTAGATACCAACCAAACAACCAAGTTTAAACATTTATGTCCATACAACATATGGTACAGTTACATATTTTGAAAAATTTTATTTCTATGCCTAATTTTTATGATATTTTTATCCAAACATTCTTTTACTGAATAATAATATGCCCATTTCTAATTTATAAAAGTTTTAATAACTCAGGAGCTATAGTACCTAAAAATTTGAAACTTTCACAGTTATAAAGATTAAAACTGAGATTTTCTCCAGAACATGTCCAGGCAAAATGTTACTTAGGTTTTCCTAGCACAAGAAAAAAATAAGCAGTGGCATTTTGAGTCATCTTAATAGGAGATGCAACAGATCGGAGAAACCAAGTAATTGTTAATTTCACTACATCCCACCTCCTCTGCCATTATATAAACCATTCACTTTTAGTAGTAGAGACAGTTAGGAATTAGAATGTGGGAGATTCTGTGTTGTGAGATGTCAAGTTAGGTACCAATAATTCAAATCAATTTAGCAACAACTTACTTTTGTCTCTCTTCTTCTTCTCTTCTACGTTCTTTCTCAAGTTTCCGCTTCCTTTCCTTTTCCTCTTCTCTACGTTTTCTTTCTTCTTTCTTTTTACGAGCAGCTTCTTCCCATTTTCGTGCAGCTGCTTCTTTTTCCAGTCTTTTAGCCTCCTGAACACACAAAATACATGGTTACTACACAATTCAATTAGACCCTAAGGAATAACACACATTTTCCATTTATCTGGTTTCTTTGTACGTTTAGTCACTTTCTTAATTGTTAAATTTCTTTTCAGTACTTGAAATTGTCTTCTCAACTCTAATTAAGGCATTTAATGGCTTTAGATGTATAAATATACTGCTTTGGAACAAATTTCTATAGATGAATTAACTGATGTTAAATCATTAAAAAGTAACAAAGCTCCCGGAGAAGACCACATTAATCAAGAATTATTTAAATTTTCAACTAAAAAATTTTAGACAGATTTCTTACTCTCCTTAATATGATATGGGAAGGACAAGAACTACCACAAAGCTGTAGCAAATCCATTGTAATACCAATCTTCAAAAAAGGAAGTCGCCAAATCAAAGATAACTATCGTGGAATTAGCTTGTTGAACTCTGGATATAAAATTCATACTAATACAGTTAAGAATAAATTGAAAAAAAAATTATGAAAATATAATTGGAGAAGAGCAGAATGGATTCAGAAAGGGTAGATCTTTTACAAATGGATTCTTCACTCTAAAACTACTATTATAAAAGCACAAGTAATTCAATATAGAAACGCATATCGCCTCTGTTGACTTCATAAAGGCTTTTGACAAAGTAGACAGAAATATATTATTACAAATTTTAGCTGATGATAACGTTACAAACAATATATTACTAATATCTTCAACATCTATAAAGATAATGAAATCTCTGTTAAACAAGGTGGCAAATTATCTTCTTGGAAAAAGATCAACACTGGAGTAAGACAGGGATGTGGACTTTCACCGGTGCTTTTAATTATATATATATGAATAGATTAATAAACGAATGGAGGAAAACACAATGAGGATATATACACATCAATAGCAACCTCAAACTCGATGCTATTCTTTTTGCAGATGATTTAGCTCTTCTGGCACTTTCCAAAAATGATTTGCAACAATCAATTTATAATTTACAAAAAATAGGTGCCAAATTTAATATGGAAAAATCAATTAACAAAACTAAAATTATGGCATTTCATGGAATGGACCCCATACAAAGTAAAATCTGTCTCCAGAATAAAATTTTAGAGAGATCTAATCAATTTTAAATATATTGGATATTATCTCTCTATCTGGGATGAAAAGGATATCCCTGAAAAAATTACTAGTTATAATAAAAGTATGGGAATTATTAATCAAGTTATGAAACCATCCCTTGTACAAAAAAACACCAGATTACATTTATATAACACTTTGGCTAGACCAGTGTTGACTATGGTAGTGAAGCATTGACACTAAAAAGACAACATGAAAACAGAATAACGGCTTGTGAAATGAGATTCATGCGCAGAACAGTGGGTTACACCAGATGGGATCGGAAAAGGAACATCGATATCTTAAAAGAATTGAAGACTACACCAATTTTGGAATATATTAAACAGTACCAACTAAATTGGAAACACATCTTGAAAGAATGAGTTCTAATTGGATCCCCAAAGCTGTTTATAATTATATACCAAGAGGACGAAGATCTGTGGACCGTCCTATGAAACGCTGGAGGAAAGATTTTGTATAGGATCATAACAGGCCTTCGCCTAGTACTTGGAAGGAAAGATGTATAATAAATTTCAATGGGGAGTTGATTCTAGATACATTAGTCTTTGAAGAATGAGATAATAATAAAATTGATAAATGTAAAACCAATGGAAGCGAACAAGACATTATCAATTAATTTAAAACCTTATAGCAGACATGTCATAGTTCAGAGCTCCTAGTTCCATGCAGAGTGTGGTACTAACTCAGGAGCATGCATTCTACTTCCTACTACTCCAGTGGGACCTGTACAAAAGACTACTATTGACATGAACGCTTATAACAGGAGCAATCAAAATATAAAATAACGCACAAACAGGAGTAAAGCATTTATTAATGAGTAGTAATGGTTTACAGTATCAAATAATACCTCAAAAGAGTTTAATCTTCAATATTTTAATATTTGCCTAAAAAAAAAAAAGCACATGATTTAATAATTATATTATTTTTGGTCTGGACATCTTACCTCAATATTAATGTTGATTTGTTCTTGAACATGTTTCAATTATATTACATGATTTAATATTTCTTGGTACAGCAAAAAATTAGTGGGTATATTTATTGTTCCTACTTTAGGAAAATAAATCACCTCTTTTCAGGGTGCTACTTCCCAGGCATTCTTACTTGACACTTGACTTTTTTATTTTATTATATTTTTTTATATAAAACTTTCCTCATTAGAGGATTGCCACAAGGACAAAGTGATACAGACAATTAATTTTCGAAATTAATAAAATACATTAAAAAATTTCAAATTGTAATTGAAATATATTCTATAAAATATAAATTTTGTAAACATGGTTTTTTAAAATTGAAAATGATCCTCTAATGGCAGCGGTGGCAATTTTAGAAAGATACACATTGTCCAAATCTAAGAAATTCCAAAATTTAGCTAAGAATCTTGGTATTGTACCTCTTGCCCCGATCATCAATCCTGTGATAGTTATACTATCTAATTGGCATTTATCTTTGTAATAGTCAATTGTTAGATCATATATGGCATTCTTTTCAGAGTCAACTTCCTTAGGTTGGCTACTATGAGTCTCAAAACATATTGTGGGATCTAATGTCATATCAATTTTAAAAGATGGTCTAAATGCAATAATATTTATTCGTTTATTACTCCCAATTACTAATTTAATATTGGAAATATAAATCTAGTACCTGATAAACCAGTCGTCCTCATCTAAAATAAAGTTTGAAAACTTCGTCAAGTAGTTAAAAATATGATGGCCTTTCAAAACAATGTTTCATTTTCTGCATTTCAACTGGTATTATCACCTCACCATGATGGCTGTCTGTTTATATAAAAGCAGGTGGCAAAATATTACGCGACGCGTCTGTTAAGCCCCTGCGTAATGGTAGCGTAGTTCCCTATTGTTTAAGGTGACTTTGGCCCGAGCGGTTGGCCTTGATTTTGGAGGAAATGTTCTACAATTAACATAATAAAAACATAGTAAACGAAAAAATAAACATATTTATTGAAAAGAATACCAAACATAACGAAAATCAACTCAAAAAAACTCTGTTATTAAGATCAGCTGAAATCGCCATATTGTAAAACGACAAAAATATTCTGTTACTAAAATGCTAATAGTTAGAGAGATATCCCTTATTTTAAAATATTCAAGTTTGTTTCATATTTGAATGAAGTTCCTTGGACCATTTGGTCCTTATTTAATTCTAAGTCTTAAAATGACCAAAGAAATGAGAGAATGAAAATACGTCACCCATGTAGACGCCACCGGCCCTGCTGGGCCCTCCTGAGGGGACCGCACTCAGTCCCGCTGCTGTCTCCGTGTCCTTTCTCGACACTTCTTTTTATGCCTCTCGAAACATCAGATAATCTCTCATACCAGTCCTAGCTTTATCATGTCACCATTACACATCCAAGGGTCAAGATGATGCAACTATCCCTAACTTTGCCCCTTGATAACAATATTTAACAATATTTGGTTATCATGACTACAAGTTTTTCTTAACAAGAATTATTAACTATATTAATATGGGTATATTATTAAATGTCCATCTTGTCTTTATTTTTATGATATCTGTCATTAGAGCCTGATGCATTTATAATATTTCCCCCCCCCTTAAATAAGACTGTAGGGTTGAAAAACCGAAAGTCTTTTTTCCTTCCAGGATATCTCTCACCTCTCGGGGGTTGGTCCTGACATTATCTTCTCAACTTAGCTTTACGTGGGAGTGCAACTGACGTCATCAATTGGCGATTCCATCTGTCCTGGAAGTATTTTGTTCTCATCCTAAGAGGTTAGATCGTCTTTTACTTGTCAATCTCCCCGAATACCGTTAATTGCGTCGAAATATCGGCAAGATCCGTTTACTTAGTGAGAACACCATACTTCAAAAAAACAAAAATACAATATAGCAAGCCTTCTCAGAGAAGGAGAAAAAAAAATAATGTTTATGGCTGAAAAGAAAAAAAACAAAAAAATATTGACTATAAAAAAAAATTCTTCTTGTTTTCGTTCTTATTTAAACCTTCTGTGGTTTCTTTTGAAACGACGCACTGTATCACATTTCATTACTTTTGTGATGTACTTCGACGTTTTCTCTTTTTTTTTGTTATTCACTATGACGGTTCTATTTCGTGAACCGGATCACTTAGAAGAAAAATATTATCAGAACTGTGGTGTCTGCTGGGGCTAGCTTGGAGGTCAGGTTTCGTCTCTGCTTGCCGCGATGGAGGATGCGATGTCCTAATGCTCGAGTTCGTTGTTCAGTTTCAACTGCCGTTGGTCCAGGTAGGCTTTTGTCATGCCTGGTTTCTTTAAACAAAACCCAGTTAGGTCCAAGGAGAACTTGTGAAAGGTTTGATAGGAATTGATCTTGACGTGGAGTTTGTTTTCCTAACTCTTCTATAGGACAAAATTGGGCTGAAGGAGGTTAGGCCAAGGTTTGCGTTGGAGAAAGTCGTATTATTATATAAATGCCCTGGGTTTGGATTTTACTGCTAATGAGGTGTTTTGTCTCAGCTGGTTGCGTGTCTGGACATTCATCCATCTCATGCTCTGCCACGAGATGTGTGTTGATCCTGGCAGCTACCCTGCGTCCTTAGATGTACAGGGTGTGGTTGGTCCGTGCAGCGTTATGCTGCCCTCGTCCTCAGATGTATAGGGTGCTCCGTGTGTCTGGCCATCTTAATCTGCCTCCCATCATGTGGTGTCGTGGTGGTGGCCGCAGTCCAAGCGTGAAGCTGCAATCTCATGGCATTGGCATTAAAACTTGGGAGGATAACTATAACATTGATTATGGGTTTGGTGCTATCTCTTACCACATGGGTCCGTATCCCTCCCATCCTCCTGGTCATTTTAATTTAACTTCATTGCTTAGAGGCTTCATTTTCAGCCATCATATCTCTGATCCTATATTGTATTAGACGTTCTGGCTTTAGATTTCTTTGTTATCAACATGTATCGGTTAGTTTGGTGCACCCATGTTCCTATTTGTCCCTTATAGCTAGCCTCAGGTTGCAAAGGAAATGCTCTTATGTTTTTGGTCTTATGATTTCTCATGAATCATTTACGCCCTTATTGCAATTCAGGTTTTACTAGGTTCAAATTTGTCCGTATCTCCCTGTGTTTTACCGCTGGTTTTCACTTTCCATTGCTTGGATAAAATTTCAATTTTTCCTTTCCTACTCTAGAGTCCTGGGTTCGATCGAGTGTACTCGCCTACACATAAATCGCTAGGTCTTTAATATGTAAATACTTAGTATGATTATGTAACCTGAATTCCGTATATCATTCCCTCGTGAGGTCCTGATTGGGAGAGCATTCCCTTTTCTTTAATCCGGGATGCGTATTGCATCTTACATTCTCGCTTCTAATACTCCTGTCGAATTCCGTATTACAGCCCACTGAGTTGAACTAATAAAAATGCGTCTTTGCGTCTTAAATACTCTCGTTTCTAATTTGTCTGTCAAATTCTCGTGTTACAGCCTACAAGTTAACTAAACAAAAATGCGTCTAAGATGGTGTGTTGTTTCCCTTAGTCCTTCCGAATTCGTTCGCAATATTTCCTTATGCCCTTCCTGATTCGTTTGGCAATATTCCCTTAAGCCCTTCCTGATTCGTTCGGCAATATCTCATCTGGTTTCTTGAATTTTGTATTTAATTTTCTTTTCATAACTCCCGATCATGCGTGGACTTTATTCCGTGTCTTGGGTCCCCCGATCATGCGTGGACTTTATTCCGTGTCTTGGGTCCCCATCTCACCTATGGGTTTAACCTCTCCCTTTTCATTTCTTTTCCTTTGGTTTCCTCTTAATTTCCATTTACGTTTTCGAATTAATTCCTGGTCTCCTACGAGTAGACTTATTCCCTATCTTACATATGGTCTTAACCTCCAAGTTCATGTCCAACCGTATGTGTTTAACTTCTAATTTCGTGCACTTCCTCAAGTGTTTAACTCTTACTTTCTTGTATTATCCTTAGGTGTTTAACCTCTAATTTCCGTGATCCCCCTTTATTACTACCTTAGGTGGTTATCCTCTAATTTGTGTACCCTTTATGAACTTAACCTCTCATTCCATATATCCTTATGTGTTTAAACTCTAGTTTCTTGTATTTCTTATGCGTTAAACCTCTCATTTGCATGTACCCGTATGTGTTTAACTCTCTTCCTACTTTTTGTATTTAATGTGTTTAACCTCTCTTCCTACTTTCTTGTATTACTTTGTGTTTAACCTCTCTTCCTACTTTCTCGTATTACTTATGAGTTTAACCTCTACTTTTCGTATGTAATCTCCCTACTTAGGTCAATCTGTTCTCTCTTGGCTCTGTTCGCAGATCGCACAATCGTAATCCTCTATGTATTTCCCTTAGCATTTTCATCTAGCGTCTCAACGTTTCAGGCGTCCCTGACTATTATTCGTTGTCCCTCGTTATGACCATATCCATGTGTGCGTACGACTTTCTCTAACCACCGGTGGCCTCTTTTGTTTCCCTGGCATCATTTTCCTTAGTAAGCCTGTTGGTGCCTCAACGTCCGCTACTGCGTCCAGAAGGGGATTAAATCCTATCCTCCCAGACGGGGTCCGTCTCTTGCTCACCTCACTTCCTAACTTCGGGTTTATTAGAAACTCTGTTGGTTCCTCAACGTCCGCTACTGCGTCCAGAAGGGAATTAAATCCTATCCTCCCAGACGGGGTCCGTTCTCTTGCTAACCTCAGTTCCTAATCCCGGCTATGTATCCTTGGCAAGTCGGCGGACTCGTCGAGCAAATCGCCTCAATGGAGGTGGTGTTGTTCCTTAGCTCCCTTCGGGGCCCAAGAAAACTCGAGCAAATCGCCTCAAAGGAGATCGCCTCAAGGGAGGGCACCGCCTGCCATTCGGGGCCCAAGTTGTCCCTACCGCACTCCCGCTTTTTCCGTTTTGTATTCTGGCGGACTCGTCGAGCAAATCGCCTCAATGGAGGTGGTGTTGTTCCTTAGCTCCCTTCGGGGCCCAAGAAACTCGAGCAAATCCCTCAAAGGAGATCGCCTCAAGGGAGGGCACCGCCTGCCATTCGGGGCCCAAGTCGTCCCCATCCTACTCATCCTGCTGCCTCAGGATCTCTATTACCTTAGGGAGAGCCTTTTTGAACTCATGGACGCCGCCTCATCGGAAAAGTGGATTTTATCCTAATCTTTTTGATGGGGTTCCCCTATCGCGCCATCATCCCTCTCTAAACCCGGGTATCACGACAGTTTTCCGTGGGTCTCTTTGCCCGTAATTGTATTGTGCTTCCATTTGTTCCTATGTTTCCTTGTTTCCTCTTATTGTTAATTCCCTGATGCCTATCATTCCCTAAACAACGATGTTCCATATGGTCCCTAACGTCAGTGCCAAGCCGGCAAGGTTTTATGGCCAGTGCCCCAAGATCATTTTGGAGTTCTCTGTCTCTAGATCATGTCATAACGGGGGTGCCCCACCTTCCGACTTGCACCTGCCTAGCTTGTTGGCGAAGTGTTCAGGCAACTCGCCAAATTTTCGAGGTCAAAACCTCTCCAAAAGGGTCCTTAGTCCTTCCCAACTCGTATTCTTTCCTAGCACGTTGGCGAAGTATTCAGGCAACTCGCCAAATTTTCGAGGCCAAACCTCTCCAAAAGGGTCCTTAGTCCTTCCCAACTCGTATCCCTGTGTGCGACTATGTAAAAGTTTCATCTCTGTTTAAGTGTTTCTAACGTCACCTAGCCTAGATTGACCTAAGTTGTAGCCTATCCTTGTATTATCCCTCGTAGGTCTAAATGTGAAGAGTCTTAAGCGATCTAGTTTTTATCTATTATCGTAATATGTCATATCCCATATGTGTGTGTGTTTACTATTCGACTAGTCACTAGTCCTAACTGACATGCTATCGAGGTATACAGAGGGAGAGATCTCGGCCGCTGATTCTATCTCTGTATCCTCCTGTAGGCACCTCAGTCAAGCGTCATGATCAGTTGGGTATAATAGTTGTTGTGTAATTTCCTTTAGAAATATTATTTAGTGTAGCCCTTGAAATTCCAAATTTATAGGATAATATCTTCCACTAGATCGATTAAGACACCTAACTATCCGTGAAGTATCCTAACCTCCATCTTCTAAATTACTATGGGAATAAATTAATTTGTTTCCGATCATTCCTGCATGTTTGGCACTCGGTAATTCTGGGAAAATCTCTCAACACTTGTCCTATTCTTCATTGCGTTCCAAAAGTTTATAAATTTTCCTAAGTTCCCATGTCCCTCTTCCGTTCTTTTTCGTAATACGTATAATTTTCCTCACACCAAGTTGGATAATGCACATCCTCCCTTCTTAATCTGGACTATTGTTACTACTGATTTCTTGCAATGTTAAAATCGGTTCTAACCTCCGTGTTGGCATAACTCCTGGGTAATATAGCCTATCATTCGTCGTCCGCTATAGGCTTGACATACTACGTGCCTTTATCTGGACTGCTTCCACGTTATCTTCTCGCGAACTAGCCTACTACTTATCCCGGAACCCATTCATTCATAAATGAGTCCTAATTGCTGAAAATGAGATTATGGTCTTCCGTTATCTTTCCTTTTACTCATAAACATAAGTCTTATTTCTGGTAGTTCGCTCTTATTTCGCTTTTATTATTATTATTATTATATTATTATTATTATTATTATTATTATGGTTTATCATCATTGTGGTTTAGTAATTTACCGTGAATTATTATTATTATTATCGTTATTATTATTATTATGATTATCATCATTATCATTGTTAGTTATAAATTTACTGAGTTTTTTTTTTTTATTATCATTATCTTTAGTATTATTATTATCACGTTTACCTTCCTGGTGATTTATTATTATTTTATTTTTATTAAGTTTTAGGATCCTCATTAATATTAATAGCTCGATCTACCTGGTCACATCCCATCAATCTCACGTGGATATCCTAACTAGTCTCTAACGTCCTACCCATACTCGGCTTGAGGGTTATTCGTCGATGGTTGTTTGTCAGTACCCTAATTTCACCCAAAAAAAAAACATGATACTGCCAAAAAGAAAATATTTCTGGGAATAAGTCTACCCTTCCTCTATCATTTCTGTAAGCATCCGTCTATCCTCCTGTTATCATTTCTGTAAGCATCTTGTTTCTACCTCCCCTCCGTAATCCATCACTAGCGGAGCTCTATGATTATGCCCAATCTCCATTCCCCTCTTCTATTCGAGCTCTCTTATTTATACAGAATCTCCATTCTTTTGGTTCCGAAACCTAAATCTGAATTACGGATCAAGCGAGTCCTCCATTTTATTAATCTCAATTCCCGCTTTTGATCGAGTTCTCTCTAATTTATCCGAAGTTTCCATGCCCCTTTTCCATACTCTCTGTGTTCGAAACTAGAATCTGCCTTCCTCATTAGTTGAGTTCATCTTTGATTGTGCTAATTCTCCATTCCCCTCTATGCTCGAGTTCTCGTTTATCTCTCCTAAGTCTTCATACCCCTTGTTCACTTTCTCGGGTTTCAAATCTAAGATCCCTTTGATTGCCCATATGCCACTTTATTTTCTTTATTTAACGTACGTTTTCTGATGTCTCGAAAGAAAAAAAAAATTTATGTCCCTGTAATTGCTCCTAATCTAAATTTTGTTCATATTCCTGAGGCAATCGGTTTTGGAGTCCTTATCTGTGTGGTTAATCTAACTATCACCAAATTAAACACATTCCAGAGCTTTGCTGACTGTTATCGCTATGTGACCTCCTGGGACACTCCGTTTTCGTGCAAGACGTGTCTCAAAACACAATATCTCTCAAGATGGCGATTTTCCATTTTCCAATTTTCCACGCTGGTGATTTCATATCTATTATTCAGAAAACTCCTATTTTCTTGAACGTTCCCTAATTTTATTATTATTTTATTTGTCATCCAATCTTTTACATTATCTCGCATTATGAAAGTATGATTTGTACCCGAACTTCGTGTGACGATTATTATTTTATCGTGTTTTATTATTATTAATTTTAAATCGCGCAGCCAGTAGTTCCCTCGATTTTTAACTGAAAACGTTCCTAAATATAATGGTGCTCGCCTTACCATAAAAATCCCAGAATCATTTCCAGCGGCAATCGGTATTACTTGCCTCATGCCCTGCCTTGTCAAGGTCGCACGGCAGGTGGTCATAACCTCAGTCGTGTTTAAAATTTCTTTAATATATTTAGTATGAATATTTATTTCTACTAGCATAGTGGATAAAGTACTGCGCTACAAGCTGAAAAGTCGGGGGTTCAAGTCCCGGTGTGTATTAGGATTGTTAACCTGATCTAGTCCTCCTGGCGGCACTATGGCCCTGGGGTCGATTCAGCCTTTAACTGAAACGAGTACCAGACTCTTGTTCTGTGGAAAGGGCGGACGTCACGCAGGGCTGATAACCCGGCTGACATTAAGTGCCGATTGTCTAGAAATATTGGGAGCCCTAACATTTCCGCCACCTCAAGATCTCCGGTAGGGGAATATGTTACTTTAAATGTTACTTCATTTTTCACGGCTATTACTCTATTTACAAATCCTCTGATTTTTACGTTTTCCAACTCCCTAACTATTTTCCTGCTAGTTTTCGGTTATTCACTTTGTAATTAAACTTTTATAGTCTTATTATAATAATCGTTCATTTATTTTTCCAATATAATCATTTATTGCAAGTCATAACGCGGTTCCTCGAGCCTCACGTGGGCCAAGATTAATTACCAGTGTGGATGCACGAGTTGCTACACGGGGACTGAAATATCAATCGATTTATCTTTCTTGTATTATCTCAATATTATTTTTTGATTATTAGCCCGAATATAAGTAGAATTTTATTTGATTGAAGTGGATAGAATTAGTTTCCTACGGGGTAGCTGTAATGTTTAATATAGACTCCGTTAGAAGGCTCTGTAGTCATCGTGGCCATTTTGAGAAACAAAACAAAAATATAATAGACGTTAGCCAACTTCCTAGTTCTTTATCCAAAAAAAACTACCTAGTTAATAAACCATAAATTAATTTTTCGTGTCCCATCTCTATCCAGATATCCAAGATCGCGTTTTACGTGAATATATATATATATAAAAAAATGAATGTTTGCATGGTGCAAACGTGGTATGAGTGTTTAGTGCATTAGTGGCGTAAGTATAAGATGTGTCCGCCATCTTGTTTGCTTAAATCTATTATCCTTTTCCAAAAATATAAAAGGTTCAATATAACAAAAATTTCCCATCTAGTGGCGTGTAAAGCAACCTATGATCCCTTGGGCTTATCTCTCGCGGTGATGCTTTCAGAAATGATTTATGTGTATATATGATCGTGCCACGTCTTACCGATAGGCGAAATAATAAAATATTGTCCGGGTGGGAGTACACAAGCTTTTTTTTTTTTTTTTTTTTTCTCTACCCACGTTAAGAGTATCTAATTTCAATAAATATTAATAAAACACTATATTAAACGTATTTAGCTAAGAGATGTAATTATCACTTCATTATTTTACTTGTAAATATGAAAATAAAGTGGAACTATTTCCTGACATGACCACATAAGTTATAATGCTACGGTTTATTATACAGCGTGTCGCGCCCGACGTGACGCGAATTCGCGTTTCGCTCGGCGTGATGCTGGTTCAGCATGGAGCGCAAACGTTACAGCGCATATGTTTATGGAATTGTCGCCAGATGGCACCACATATATGGAAAATCAAAATGACCAACGTTCATAATAAATTTCCAAATGTGTTTACAAAAACTAATGTATACAAACCTGCCCCTGCATAACCTAATAAAATAAATTACATACATACTATTTAGTAAACTATAAACTAATCTGATGCACACTAAATTGACCAATCGGAATCTAACAAATTTAAGTGATTGAACATTTATTTCTTAAAATATGGTTTGGAATTAAATGCAAATGCCGGTCATTCACACATATGTCCTGCCATCTGGTGGATTTAATTTTATGAGCGTTCACGTATGCCAACTTCAATTCTAATAAAGAACTTTGAAAATAAATTGAGAGGAAATGTCATAATTTGTGTACATAGATAAACATATTAAAATTCTACATCAAAAAGTTTCAAGTGTCGTTGGAAAACGATTAAAATAGTTCGAAATATTAGTAAAGACAGAAAAGGTACCTAGAGCAACAGCATCATAAGAATGTTGTATGGAAAATTGTAGAATAAATTATTCTTAATTCTTAAATAAACATATGGTTGATGAATATACCAAATTTTAGAATACTTCAGATTTTCGCCTGAGCAGTTTTACCAGGTTTTGAATTTAATGATTTATTGGTTACAGTAATTGATTTAGGTTGGGTTAGCTTTTATGTTCCTCGCGTTTCAAAAGGGATTTGATACGTAAAATAAAGTACATCTTCATATTTGTTACTCTATGAAAAATTCAAAATGTCGGGCGATTACCATGTTAAATCATATTTCCACTACTTCGTTTCGTGTTAATTATACATATTTAAACAGCGGTTATAATTCTTAGCAAACTGATTCATTAACACATTACAATACTTTAAAGTACATCAAAAATGGCACAAGTCGCGTAAGTAAACAGCTTGTCTTGTACAACCCCACCAAAATATTGTCATTATACACAATTATTAGCATTGGATGAGATATTGCCGCACAACAAAAACTAAAATTATAACACTCTACAAAATGAAATATCATAACCTAGGTTAACCACAACAAAAAAAAAAATATCCTCTACCTGAAACAACACCAATTTGATTCATAAACCTTAGGTGTATCAAAAAAAAATCAAGTTATAAAATGAACCTACCATATAACATAGAAAAAAAAATTAATGTACATATTAATATCTCCAAAAAAAAAATAACACCTAAAAAATTATCAACAACACCAAAATTGTCGTACTCATTGAAAAAAACTTTAATTATGCCTAGAAAAATAAACCATTTGTTGAGGAAAAAAAAACATCAATACCTAAAATATAACCTAAAACACGATATATCCAAAATTTTCCTATTATCTATAAAACCCAAATATTAGATCCAAAAAAAAATATAACATAACCTAAAGCCAAATAATAATGTCCCAAAGTTGAATATTTTCTGGATTCTCTCTGTTTTTAAAAGACGTAGTTTATTCAATGTGACTCTTCTCTTCCTAATTGAAAAAAAAACATATACATTTTTACTGTGCACGAATTGAAGGTTAATTTTGCGGTCTAAGGTTCGATATTTTTTTTATTCGTGACTATAATAATAACTTATTTTCACGAATATCCCATCGCCAGCCACCAGAATATTACGCGACGCGTCTGTTAAGCCCCTGCGTAATGGTAGCGTAGTTCCCTATTGTTTAAGGTGACTTTGGCCCGAGCGGTTGGCCTTGATTTTGGAGGAAATGTTCTACAATTAAACAAATAAAAACACAGTAAACGAAAAAATAACATTATTTATTAAAATAATTACCAAACATAAGGAAAATCAATTCCTCAAAAAAACTCTGTTATTAAGATCAGCTGAAATCGCCAAATTGTCCAACGACGAAAATATTCAGATACTAAAATAATAATAGTAAGAGAGAGAGATATCCATTATTTTAAAATATTCAACTTTGTTTTTCCTATTTGAATGAAGATCCGAGGACCATTTTGTCCTTATTTAATTCTGAGTCTTAAAATGACCAAAGAAATGAGAGAATGAAAATACGTCACCCATGTAGACGCCACCGGCCCTGCTGGGCCCTCCTGAGGGGACCGCACTCAGTCCCGCTGCTGTCTCCGTGTCCTTTCTCGACACTTCTTTTTATGCCTCTCGAAACATCAGATAATCTCTCATACCAGTCCTAGCTTTATCATGTCACCATTACACATCCAAGGGTCAAGATGATGCAACTATCCCTAACTTTGCCCCTTGATAACAATATTTAACAATATTTGGTTATCATGACTACAAGTTTTTCTTAACAAGAATTATTAACTATATTAATATGGGTATATTATTAAATGTCCATCTTGTCTTTATTTTTATGATATCTGTCATTAGGGCCTGATGCATTTATAATACAAAACAATGCTTGACAATGATTAACATGCGGAATTATTATAGTGGCGGTAGTCGGCATCTTTGTATTTAATTATATGTAACACCTGCGGGGAAACAAAGCAAGCTGCTGGACAACCATAATAGTGGGGCTACAATACAAATGTTGTTGTATAAGTTGTACAACGGGTTCAGGTCTGCAGGCGTGTTATTGTTCAGCAAGTCTTTATTCTCAGCTCTTTTAAAATTTCTATGTCTTCTAGGATGATAATCTTGTTGTTATTCTTTATGTGTAATTTTGACATAGAATTTTTTTTTTTTTGTCGAACTGATGACCCGTTTCTAGTAGGCTATATGCTTGGCAAAACTTGATTTTTCTTCGTTATTAATATTTTTTATGTTATGTTAACAAAAAATAACATTAAAAATACACAAAATATCTGTGCCTGTCTATATTCGAAAGACAACGATTCTGGTTAAACTTACTTTTAATGATGATGAGGCTTCTGCCTCAATGTATGAAGTGATTTTTATGAACTAAAATTATTATAAACATTTTATGAAATTAATAACACACATTCATAACAATATGTAGTATTTTCTAAGACACTTATAGACAAATTATGTAATTCAAAACACTCATTCAAAACCACAAGATGATATTTCTATTTTACAATGTGTATATATTGTTATAATAAGCTACAACCCTAACATGCCTTTGTGGCAAAATAGGTTTTCAAAATATTTGGAGATTCAATAATGATAATAATAATAATAATAATATTATTTTTTAATGTTCAGTATATCTTGTGTTAAAATTTCTTGTTGTTCTACTGATGTAAAACTTATTGCAATTTTGTACTTTAGTTTATGAACATCTTTATTTTCATATTTATTTCTTACTTCAATTTTGTTTGATGCAATGTTGTTGAGTTTGTTATTAGTTTTAAAGGCAATTTTTATGTTTTGTCTTTTTTTTCATTGAATTATCTAATTTAACCATTTAAATTGGGAGAATTATTCTGTGCCAAAAAAATATGAAGGCTTCATTTTCGCAAGGTCTCCTTGCTAAACGTAGCCATGCTCATCACTGTGTTTAACGAGTGAAACTGAACCAAGTCACCAGGTAGGATTACCTGTCCACCGGTGCGCTCCTGGTGCATATCGGTGTGCACCGCCTCACGGAGCTCGTGTTTTACATCGCTTCCTTATAGAATAGTTACACAATTGGATATTGAATGAATTATGCAGGATTAATTAAAATATATAGATTGAATAATCAAGCAAAGGAAAGATTACAATAAAGAGAATACAACTGAGAAGAACTAAAAAGAAGGAAAGCATGGAAAGATAGAGATGGTTGGAGACATATTTGGAATCAACCTTCTGAAAGGAGGACATGATAAGAGGATGATGAATTAAAAGTGAAGTTGGACATGACACAAGACAAAATATAGGATAATAGATGCTAACAAGACTAGAATACAGATTAAGTGCAAGGAGACAAAGATAGCTGGTCACAATATAGATAGAAAGACTAAGTTAAGGAGAACGATAAAAATTTTAATGAATTGATGAAGAGTTCAGTTAGAAGTATACATCTCACCTTATTCACAAAATGAATTTTTTCACCTGGACATTTTTTTGGAGACCACCATCCCCATAACTCAACTATATTCAGTTTGAATTGAACTTTAGATGAAAGTTGATTTGAGGGAAGTAGATTATACAAGGGATGATGGGAAAATATTAGCTAAGGATAGGGATGTTTGGACAGCTTATGTCCATGCTGCCATGAACCTATGAGTTCGATAGTGCCAGTAAGTTAATTAACTAACTAAATAACAACTAACTCACTGGCACTATTAAACCCATAGGTTCATGGCCGCACAGACATAAGCTCTCCATACACCCCTATCCTGAGCTAATGTTTTCCAATCATCATCTGTATAATCTACTTCCCTCAAATCATAGTTAATGTTATTCTCCCACCTCATTCTTGGTCTACCAACTGGGCATTTTCCCTCTGGTCCCATCGTAGTCTACGAGACTTAACTGTTCTTGTTATATCTGGCTTCCTATAAAAACCATGTAGTTCACTGTTATATAGACTTCTCCATTCACCTGTCTGTTCACCTCTCTTTGGTCCAAAAATCTTCCTAAGAACTTTATTCTCAAATACTCTTAATCTCCTTTCCTCCCTTAAAGTAAGAGTCCATGTTTCGCATCCATATAATATAATTGGTAGAATAATAGTTTTATACATTTTCAGTTTAACATTTTTTTTTAAGGAGTCGGGATGTCAAGAGTCTCTGTAATGCATAATAACACGCATTTCCAGAATTGAGCCTATGTTTAATTTCTTTGTGCATCTCATTCCTATTTGTGATTATTGTTCCTAGGTATTTGAATTTAGCCATCTCCTCAAAACTTCCCTCATCTGTCATTAGCTGTCCATTTCCATTATAATATATAATGTATTTCTATGTGTGGCCATATATTTAGTTTTATTGATATATTCTTCCAGTCCCAATTTCTCAGTGTTACTCAGTAGTGTGTGCGTGTTGGCCTTTAGTATCTCCTCGCTATCGCGCCCAATAGTACTACATCATCAGCATAAACTAACAGCTTATTAATACCATTGAGTTGTAGGATTCTTCATCCTCTAAATGTTTGATGGCATACTCTAGTACAAAATTAAATAGTAGAGGAGATAGTGCATCTCCTTGCTTCAACCCATTGTGGATTTCTAAAGTATCTGAAAACTGTTTGCCTACACGCACCCTACTCTTTGTGCCATTTAGATACATTCGTATAAGTCTTTTTAGGAATTCTGAACTCCAGCAAGATACTATATAACATCTCCCTCTTAATTGAATCCTATGCCTATTTGAAGTCTAATATAGTTGATGTATAGTACCATTATATTCCGATTTCTTTTCTAAAATCGGTCTTAAATTAAAAATCTAATCTGTTGTAGACCTGTTTCTTCTAAATCCACATTGATGATCTCCTAGAATGTCATCAATATAGAGAGTAAATCTGCTTACTAATATATTCATTAGAACTTTTTTACAAAGGTGAAAGTAATGAGATGCCCCTGTAGCCAGTAAGTTAATTATATCAGAAAATCAAATATATATTAGGAAAACTTAAAAATAGTCTTCTTAGTATTTGATAGGAATAATAATATAGGAGAGTCAATATATTTGTATAAGTAGAATAATTACTTGTACCTATATCAAGACCCATGCAATAGCAAGACATGTGTCTCCTGTAAAAGAGATATTAAAACTCACTTCCTGCTGATATTTCCTCTTGGCTGCCTCTTCGGACAGTTTCAGTTTCTGGTGTTCCTTCAGATGCTTTCTCTCCTGTCCCATTTTTTTTAGATTCTTCTGCATTCTTTCCTGTTCCTCTTCTTTTCTGCAAAGTTCCCCTTCCAACTCTTTTCCTCCTCTTCTGTTCTCCCTTTTGTCTCCTCTTGTTTCCTAAACCGATCAAACCTAGTGTTAGAATATACCACTGATACACAGAATCATTAACATATGGCTATAATGTAGAACCTCATTTACCCAAAATAAAAGGGGGAGGAGCTATCTCTCATAACATAAATTGGTTATGAAAGGAGAAAATACAAGGGTGGATTGGAAAGTAATACAATAAAAAAAAGTATAATAGGCAAAAAAAACACAAATGAATTCTTATCTTTTAGTTGCTTACTTTCTCAACATATTTCTCCCATCATAGTACCAGTTCCAGCACAATCTGTTCATAGAAGTCTATTCGGTTGGAGAATACCCAGCTGCATGTCTCAAAGTGATGCCGGCCAGGAATTTCTTCATGGGATCAAACACATGAAAGTCTGATGGAATTTCTTCACAGGACCAAATAGATTAAACTCTGACAATACACGGTCTGGACTATACAGTGTATGCTAGAGCACCTCCCAACTAAATTTCTTATGGATAGAAACCACAACATGGGTGGCAAGCATTATCTGAAGAAGTTTGACATTGTTATCGTTCATGTTATGGTATTTGTTACAAAGAGCATGATGCAACTTCATTAAAGTTTGAATGTAGGCTGCAGCAATCACAGTGGTTCCATGTTGAGTAACTTTATCCCAAAACACTGTGACAAGCACTTTCTTAGCATGTGGCATCACTTTGAATTTTGTCTTCACAGGGGAAATAGCATGTTTCCACTCCATAGAGAGCTCCTTCGTTCTGGAGATGTAGTAGTATGCTCATGACTCATCATCCATGATAATTCCCTTCAGAAAATTATTCCCTTCTGTAATGTAATGCATATTAAGTGGTCCTAACTTATCATTTTCTGGTCCTTGCATCATCTAACAGGTACTTAGGTAACCACAGGCACTAAATTTATGAAATTTTAATGTGTTATGCACAATATTGTATACTGTACCATATTATATGTTCAACTGCTGAGATAAGGTTTGCAGTTGAACTGCCAGTCATTGAAAATTGTCGCCTCAATGGCTATGAAATTCAACGGAGTTGCAGCTGTAAATGGCCAGGTGGTACGTGGTGAATCACAAAGGTTCTCATGACTGTCCTTGAAGAATGTGCACCACCTGGACACGTTTTAAAGTCTATACAGTTTTCACCATACATGTCACACATATCTGTGGGAATTTCACTCGAGTCAAATCCTATAGCCCACAAAAATCACACTATACTTTGCTGCACTTCACACATTGAAAACAGTAACATGCACATCATGTCTGTTGAAAAGATCACACTTCTCTCACTAGAACTGTACACACACAAAAAAAAATATATATATACATGCTATGTGTTACTTTCCAATGTACCCTTCCATGTGTGATAATCTGCCCTAGGGCAGGTCCTTCACTACAATCATAGCATCTTCATGCTATGTTTTTTGGCTTTACTAGAGAATTATACAGCTTCCCGTTGCATTCCACATCAGGGATAAGGATGATGATGATGATGATGATGATGATGGCCAGATGATGTTTGGGACCGTTTGGGCCTCAAATCTTCCTGACATTTATCATAGAGGTGAGGAAAAACCCTGAAAAAACCTCACCCAGGAAGCTTTTCCCGACCAGGAATAAAATTCGGACCCACTGCATGCCAAGGCAACACGCTATCACGAGACCACAGTGATGGACATATGTGTAGTATAGCATTATTATAACTAAAAATAAATATAAATAAGCACAAACAAAAACAAATTAGAGACGAGATTCAGATGTAAGATGGCTTACCTGAGTTCTTCACGTCTTCTCTCCTCTTCTGCCTGCATCTGCTCCTCCTGTAAAACACACAAAATCAATGTTTTACAATTTGGATAGCAAGAGAAATATTACTTAAAATACTAGATGACACAAATCTTCTTGCCAAAACAACATAAATGACTTTGAAGTCTAAATTGGACAAAAATCCCCTTTTCAAATTTCATGAGCTTTTGAACAAGAAATTCTATTATATATATTTTTTTTAAAGATGGCTAAACTTTTAAAACATTTGGAAACATTTTTGGAATTGAGTGTTTGGGAAAAGATATTTATTCAGAAGAACAAATTTAGATCCATGAATTTTAAAGTTCCCAGTGAATGGAACCTGATCTCAAGGTTCAAAATCAACAACAGATGACAACTTTGTAGATTAAGATTCAAACAAAAATCCAGTAGTCGTCAATTCGGCTGATGAGAGGGATGCCTCTTGAAAACTGTAGTTCCTGTGTTATAAAAACATGAATATGAGATAAGATAAGAATTGACTCATTCATTAAGAATAATTCATGTTCCTCACCAAAGTGGCTTACTGATGGAGTATTACTTCTTTTCAATTTTTTTAAGTTTAAACTTAAATATACATCCAATCCACACCTATCTCTATTCATAATATGAATACATATTATGTTCTATGAAACAAGGCATGCCAACGTGATGCATAAATTAAAAAATTAAAAGAAAAGACCCCTTCCTGAGTGCAGATTCAAAAAGATGAAAAATATAGTAACTGATATTGCAGTACACAAAAATGTTGATCTATTATGAACATATATGAGATTTAATAGGAAAATTTGATAATTTCCCCCTGTATCTTCTATCAATCTTTGCAAACCATACTCGTCTTCTGGCAGTATAAAGTTAACCACCACTGGCTGACAAGGCTTGACAGGAGCTTTTTTAGTTTTACACTTCACATTTCCTGCTGGAACTTCATATACAAAGTGTAAATTAATTAAATCAAAGAATATGTCTGGTTATACATGACTTGCAGACATGCAATTTAAGATTGGGTTACCCAGGGTAATTTCAGATATCAAATGTTAAAGTTATTTACATTTGGTACTCATAACTCAGTAAAAAAAAGTAGGATTATAGTATAGTATATGACCAGCTTCATGGGATAGAGATCAGTGTTTCTGACTACTGTTCATGAGTTCCGGGTTCAATTCCCAATCAAACCACAGAAATTTTTCCTTAAAGGGAATCATTCCTGTGGTTGCCCATGGTCTAGAATTTAGGTTAAGAACTCTCCTGGAGCTTCATTATCATTTACACCCATCATATCATCAGGGTAACGTAACTCCGTCTTTCAGGCGCCCCAACCTCAAAAGTGGGTTATAACACCATGCCAGGAGAGAATACCAGAAAGTCGAAATAACAAGGTGGTGGCATTTCATAAAAAATATATTTAGCCATTTTTCCAAATTTTCCTTCATTTACATTAACTGTCCATTTCCATTATATAATGTACTTTTTATGTGCGACCATAGTCTATATTTAGTTTCATTGATGTTTACTTGCAGCCACAATTCCTTAGTATTATTACTCAATAAATTGTGCATGTTGGGCCTTTGTATTTCCTCACTATCACTTAATAATACTAAATCATGAAATAAACATTTTATTATCAAATCATCTAGTGATAACAATAGTTATGTATGCAACAAGGGAATTAAGTAGTACATTACTAGTTGAGGACGTTTTTGAACCCGAGCTTTAAAGAGGGCTAGCAAATAACTTCGAGACTAGTAATATACAGCCTTTGAAATAATTGATGGTGCACAGATAATCTTAAAGTCTCAGAACGAAGCCACTGCGCATGATCATATATCATGCTATTTGGTTTACAAGTATACAACTATTTGAGAAACTAAATCCATTCTATTTCGTTGTGTGTTGTGCAATGAAAAACAATTTTGTGTAAATAAGTAGTGTGGTATGGTAAATGCTGAAAATACAACAAAGCAAAAGAAATGAAACAAAAGAAAGAAAATTAATTGAAATAAGGATGAGAGAGAGAGAGAGAAAAAAAACATGACAGCAAGATCAAACATGGGACCTCATACACAGGAAACAGAAGCTCCTTCCACTAGACCACAACCATCTCTCTTAGAAACTGTTTGTAAGAAGCGATGCAGTACTTCAGGACTGACTTGTATAATGAAATTAGATATTAACTTAATTTAAATTAATCAGACGCATTTTGCATTAGTAATGGAAATAATTTGATTATGCCATGTGTTTTGTAAACAAAGTAATGAGACGTTACAATTGTTATTCATTTTATATATGTGTGTGTGCGTGTGTGTGTGCGTGTGTGTGTGTGTGTGTGCGCGTGCGCGTGTGCGCGTGTGCGCGTGTGTGCGTGCGTGCGTGCGTGTGCGCGTGTGCGTGCGCGCGTGAGTGAGTGTATGTGAGTGTATGTGAGTGTATGTGAGTGTGCGTGGGTGCGTGCGTGCGTGGGTGTGCGTGTGTGTGTGCGTGTGTGTGTGCGTGTGTGTGTGCGCGCGTGCGTGCGTGTGCGTGTGTGTGCTGTTTCCTTTAATTTATTTATTTCCATATATTCCATTCCATAGTAATTCTGCCCATAGTAATTCACTGCAATCGTAGCATTTTCATGCTATGCTTTGAAGTTTTACTATGGAACTGTAGGTGTGGTAGCTTCCCCTTTCTTTCCACACCGATGAAGAATGATGATGATGATGATGATGATGATGATGATGATGATAATGATAATGATAAGTATGATGATGATGATGGCCGGATGATTTTCGGGGACCGTTGGGCCCTAAGCTTCCTGACATTTATCTTACAGGTGAGGAAAAACCCCGAAAAAATCTCACCCAGGAACCTGTCCCGACCGGGAATATTTCCATATATATATATATATATATATATGTATGTATGCATGTATTTATTTATATAACGAAGCCTTGTAACATGTAGGCATTATGAAAATTAACGACGTTATTAAATAATAAATCCCTCCATGGTATCTTTACCTTGTCGTGGTGGAGTGGCTTGCGTGCTTAAATGATCCTGAGAGCTATGCCGGCGGTAGCATTGCTGCCGATAGGGTTACCCATGCCGGACTGGTCGAAGGTGATAAGCCAGACGAAAAAAGAACCTTGGTCGAAAGAGTGACGATCTTTCACCGTAAAAATACAACCGTCAAGAAATGCGGGCATGGGTTCAACTGGGGTAAAATTTTCCGGAGGTCAAATAGTCCCCCATACGGATCTCCGGGCGGGGACTACTTCAGGGAACCCATGCCAAAGGCTCAAACACAGGGACATGTTCCTAGGAACATGGAACATTAGGACTTTATACAATAGCGGGGCACTAGAGTTATTAACGCGGGAATTAGATAAATCGCCCTTGGATATAGTCGCTTTACAGGAAGTTAGGTGGCCAGGAGAAGGTAGTCAGGAATCAGGAAGCTTTGAGTTATACTACGGGGGTGCAGAAAGACCTGCATTTGGAACGGGTTATTTAGTCAGAAGGAGGATCCTATCCGCTATCCGAGATATTAAGTTTGTTAGTGATAGGATATCATACGTAATTCTAAAGGTAAACGACATGATTTTATAATTATAAATGTACATGCCCCCACAGAACATAAAGATGACAAGATCAAGGATGAGTTCTATGGAGAATTAGAATGCTTATTTGATAGCCTTTCACGATATCACATGAAAATTGTCTTAGCAGATTTTAATACAAAAGTGGGGCGGGAAGATATATTTAAACCAACAATAGGCAAATTCAGTCTTCATGATGATAGTAACGACAATGGGGTTAGATTAGTCACCTTTGCCACATCAAAGAATCTCATTGTTAAGAGCACAACATTTCAGCATAAGGATATTCATAAATACACATGGACATCTCCAGATGGCGAAACTCGGAACCAGATAGATCATGTATTAGTGGACAAACGCTGGCACAGTAACATCATCGATTTTGATCAGTTAGAGGGACAGATTGCAATTCAGATCATCATCTGGTCAGGGTGAAAATCAGACAACGGCTATCGCTTATGAGAGGAACAAACGCTAAAGATGATTCTGTAAAATTTGAATTAAAAAACTTGAAAAATGATGAAATGCGGCAAGTACACCAAATTAAAATTGCTAATAGATTTGAAGTACTGGAATCTTCAGATGACAATGTGGCAAACGAAGAAGAAACTGGTATAAATAAAGAATGGGAGGATATAAGACATACCATTAAATTGTCAACATCAGAAAGCATTGGTTGTTTAAAAAAGAGGCAATACAAGAAATGGTTTGATGAGGAATGTGCCGACATTGTAAAGAAAAGAAAGCTAGCAAAAATGAAATGGTTACACGAGCCAAATGTGGTAAATTTAGAACAATTGGGTAGTATTAGACGGGGGAGAACCGTCAATTTACTAAAGAGCAAAAAGAGAGAATATCTGATTGAGAGAAGATTAATGATCTTGACAGTTTGAACGCCCCAAAAAAATGGAACATTTAGATTATTAGAGAATATATAAGGGAATTAGTATAGAGAACAAAGGGGGTTTCCAGGCTAGAACAAACATAATTCGGAATGAGAATGGGGATATGAATGCAGATTCCAGGAGTATATTAAATAGATGGAAAAGTTACTTTAATCAGCTATTAAATGTACATACAGAACAGGACATTGAGGAGGATAATTTACAGACAGCAGAAATGCTAGTCACAGAACCAAGTGCATTGGAGGTTGAAATGGCGATTGAAAAATTGAAGATGTATAAAGCATCAGGTTCAGATGAGATCCCAGCACAACTTATAAAATCAGGGGGCGAAAAATGTATGGACATACGCTGGTTGCTTAGTATGATTTGAGAAAAAGAAGCTCTTCCAGATGAATGTAAAGAATCAATTATCGTACCAATTTATAAGAAAGGAGATAAAACTGATTGCAACAATTACAGGGGCATCTCATTACTTTCAACTTCGTACAAAATTCTAACAAATATATTAGTAAGCAGACTTACTCCCTATATTGATGACATTCTAGGAGATCATCAATGTGCATTTAGAAAAAACAGGTCTACATCAGATCAGATTTTTAGTATAAGACAAATTTTAGAAAAGAAATGGGAATATAATGGTACTGTACATCAACTATACGTATAATTCAAAAAAGCATATGATTCAATTAAGAGGGAGAAGTTATATAGTATCCTGCTAGAGTTCGGAATTCCTAAAAAGTTAGTTAGACTTATACGAGTTTGTCTAAATGACACAAAGAGTAGGGTGCGTGTAGGCAAACAGTTTTCGGACACTTTTGAAATCCAGAATGGGTTGAAGCAAGGAGATTCACTATCTCCTCTACTGTTTAATTTTGTACTAGAGCATTCCATCAAATCTTTAGAGGATGAAGAAGGCCTACAACTCAATGGTATTAATAAGCTGTTAGTTTATGCTGATGATGTAGTACTATTGGGCGATAGCGAGGAGATACTAAAGGCCAACACGCACAAACTACTGAGTAATACTAAGAAATTGGGACTGGAAGTAAATATCAATAAAACTAAATATATGGTCAGATATAGAAATACATTATATAGTGGAAATGGACAGCTAACGACAAATGAGGGAAATTTTGAGGAAGTGGCTGAATTCAAATACCAAGGACAATAATCACAAATAGGAATGAGGTGCACAAAGAAATTAAACATAGGCTCAATTCTGGAAATGCATTGCAGAGACTTTTGATGTCCCAACTCCTTTCAAAAAACGTTAAACTGAAAATATATAAAACTATTATTCTACCAGTTATACTATATGGGTGCGAAACATGGACTCTTACTTTAAGGGAGGAAAGGAGATTACAAGTATTTGAGAATAAAGTACTTGGGAAAATTTTTGGACCAAAGAGAGATGAACAGACAGGTGAATGGAGAAGACTACATAACAATGAACTACATGGTCTTTATAGGAAGCCAGTTATAATAAGAACAGTTATGTCTCGTAGACTGCGATGGGCAGGACATGTTGCACGCATGGGGAATGAAAGACTTGCATGGAAGTTTCTTGTAGGAAAGCCAGAGGGAAAACGCCCAGTTGGTAGACCAAGAATGAGGTGGGAGAATAACATTAACTATGATTTGAGGGAAGTAGATTATACAGGGAATGATTGGAAAACATTAGCTCAGGATAGGGATGTATGGAGAGCTTATGCCCGCGCAGCCATGAACCTACGGGTTCGATAGTGCCAGTGAGTAAGTAAGTAAGTATTAAATAATAAATACATAAATCTGACCAGATTTGAACGTGGGCCCGCGTCGCGGAAGTGCATCTTACCGACTGCTCCACTGAAGCGAACGATACGAATACTGCATGAAGAGAGACTTACGCCGTCTGATTTATACTCAAACGAGTCACAACATGTAACAACGTACTGGTGTGAATCGCTCTTGAAAACTAACTTTTCATCGTCAAAAGTTACGCCATCATTTTTTTCAAAGGCTGTAGGCTACTTACTTCCCGAATTAGGCTACGTAGGCCTATATAATTTTGTTGAATGAGGTGCGAGAATAACATTAACTATGGTTTGAGGGAAGTGGATTATACAGGGAATGATTGGAAAACATTAGCTAAGGATAGGGATGTATGGAGAGCTTAGGTCCGCGCGGCCATGAACCTACAAGTTCGATAGTGCCAGTGGGTTAGTTATTTAATTATGTTCACTCCTGTACTAATAATTGTGTTTAATTTTTATATTTCGTGTTAATATATATCTTCATTTAAAGAGTTCAATTATTTGATAGCAAGAGAATGTTGATATAAATACTACTGAAATTGTTATTTTTTTATTCAATGCCAGCATGTTGTCATTTCGACATTCTGGTATTCTCTCCTGCCGTGGCGTTATTGTAGTCGCTTCTGAGGCTATGGCGCCTGGAAGGCGGAGTTACGCTGCCCCGATGATATATGATAGGTGATAATGGTAATGATGTGCCAGGAGAGGCCTTAATCCTAAATTTATTGAATATGTTACTGATGATAATGATGGGCAGATGATGTTCGGGGACCGTTTGGGCCTTAACGTTTCCTGACATTTGCCTTACAGGTGAGGAAAAACACCACAAAAAAATATCACCCAGGAAACGTTATCCCGACCGGGGACTGAACCCGAGCCCGCTGCGTGACAAGGCAGCACGCTACCTCGAGACCACAGCGGTTTATTGTTGTCTGAATTAGCAGCAGACATTTTAAATAACAGCTTCAGACTGCGTATTAATTTCAGGTAATTACAGATATGATTATGATGAAGAGGAAGCGGCGAATGCTGCGGTTCATTTTCTATTACCAGCAAAGTCGAAAAATATATATGAAAAAGTATACAGAATATTTAAGTAGGTAACATTTTTACACACTTTATATTAGCTTGGCCTATATATTTCTACCTATGTAACGGAATCTTTCAACACGATTTTCACCCACTTAAAAACATTGGATCGACTTGAAACGTTGTATGCTTGTAAAGGACCATGGCAATACAATAATTTCATAATTTTTTTCTAAGATCCTGGCCAGGATCATCAGGACATCAAAAAAATAAAGACCGGTATAATAGGTTGCGGACTTATCGACTTTTTAGTCCATCGTTGTAATAAATTAATATTATATCCTCTGGTAGCTCAGTTGGTAGAGCGGTGGGCTGTAGTGGTATAGAATTTCAGTAATCCATAGGTCGCTGGTTCATATCCGGCCCGGAGGACTTTTTTAGAAGAACATTACTTTTAGCTCATACTACAATAGTATCGAATTTAAGGATGTTTACATTTTTTATCTTTTTCTGTAAAATATTAAAACTAAAAAACAAATAATAGTTTAAAAAAACTAAAACAACACGCTTTATTAGAAAACCGAACTAAAAAATGAAAATTAATTTTAATTTCCAACACGCTTGGGATAAAATTAAAGTGGTCAACAAAAAAATCACCTCCAACACATCTAGAATGAAACTAGTGTTATCTACAAAAAAATAATTTTACCATCAAAAGCGTGTGGTGCTCTTTATCAATTAATATATTTGATAATAAACAGACATTGGTAAAAGTAAAGTCTCTAAGAAGAAAACGTAAAAACCATAAAAATGACCGCACGCTTTTGATGGTAAAATTATTATTTTGTAGATAACTCTAGTTTTATTCTAGATGTGTTGGAGATGATTTTTTTGTTGACCACTTTAATTTTATCCCAAGCGTGTTGGAAATTAAAATTATTTTTCATGTTTTAGTTCGGTTTTCTAATAAAGCGTTTTAGTTTTTTTTTAATTATTATTTATTACATTATTAAGTCAATTACTTTTCTTCCCTAGGGAAGAAAGCTGAGTAATTACATGCCGTTGTCAGTGGATACGAAGGCCTCTCTGGTATATTCAACTTACTCCCCTAGAACAGAATGATAATTATGCTATTATTACTATAGAAGTGAATAAACTATTTTTGTTTCATAACATGTACCTTTTCAGTGCATTAAGTATTTACAAGAAGACAGGAAAATGGAACAATACAGTAACACGTAGACCTACTCCAATATTTACAAAAACGAGTACAACTATCGCAACATAAATAAACCTTACTTACTCACTAGCACTATCGAACCCGTAGGTTCATGGCCACGCGGACATAGGCTCTCCATACATCCCTATCCTGAGCTAATACTTTCCAATCATACCCTGTATAATTTACTTCCCTCAAATCATAGTTAATGTTATTCTCCCATCTCATTCTTGGTCTACCAACTGGGCGTTTTCCCTCTGGCTTTCCTACAAGAAGCTTCCATGCAAGTCTTTCATTCCCCATACGTGCAACATGTCCTGCCCATCGCAGTCTACGAGACTTAACTTTTCTTATTATAATTGGCTTCCTATAAAGACCATGTAGTTCATTGTTATGTAGTCTTCTCCATTCACCTGTCTGTTCATCTCTCTTTGGTCCAAAAATTTTCCCAAGTACTTTATTCTCAAAAACTTGTAATTTCCTTTCCTCCCTTAAAGTAAGAGTCTATGTTTCGCACCCATATAGTATAACTGGTAGAATAATAGTTTTATATATTTTCAGTTTAACGTTTTTTGAAAGGAGTTGTGACATCAAGAGTCTCTGCAATGCATAATAGCACGCATTTCCAGAATTGAGCATATGTTTAATTTCTTTGTGCACCTCATTCCTATTTGTGATTATTGTTCCTTGGTATTTGAATTCAGCCACTTCCTCAAAATTTCCCTCATTTGTCGTTAGCTGTCCATTTCCACTATATAATGTATTTCTATATCTGACCATATATTTAGTTTTATTGATATTTACTTCATCATCATCATCATCACTCCAGGGATTAGGCAATTGCCCGTTCCGACTTCATATTGCATCAGCCCAACGTCTTCTAGGTCTTCCAACATCACGCCTTCCTCTTGCTTGATAATTTCTGGCTAACAATGGATATCTCTCCTTACTCATTCCATCCATGTGATCAATCCATTTCTGTCTGTAATTCGTGACTTTATCCAATAAAGGCTGTACTTTCAATTCTTCTCTTATATCCTCATTTCTTATTCTATCAAGTCTTGTACATCCTTTTACTTGTCTTAGGAACCGCATCTCTGCCGTCTGTATTCTATCCTTCTGTCTTTTCACTGGAGCCCAAGTTTCACATCCATACAATATTGTGGGAACCGCCATAACATTATACATTTTTATCTTGGTTTCTTTTCTAATTTTATTTTTGAATGTTCTCTGTATTGTTCCACACACCGTCTGAAATTTATTTATTTTGGAGTCAATATCTCTTTCCACATTGTAGCCAACATCACAGCCCAAATATTTGAAACTAGACACCTGTTCTATACTTTGATTTTCTAAAATAATTTTGGTTCTCACTGGATCTCTTCCTCTAAAAGCCATGGTCTTCGTTTTCCTTACAGAAATCTTTAGATCGTATAATTTACATATTTCATGTAATGCATGCATTGATTTCTGTAAGTCGTCTTCATTTTTCTGTATTATGATTACATCGTCAGCAAATAGAAGATTATTTATGCACATTTTATTATCCATTCTTATTCCTGGATTTACTAAAACTTTCCATTTATTAAAAATATCGTCTATATATAAATTAAACAAAGTGGGTGATAAACTACATCCTTGTCGTAATCCAGTATTTGTTTTGATTGCATCTGTTCTTTTGAATCCGGTATCTATAATTATATTTGTATCTTCATATAATGTCTTTATTGTTTCAACAAGGCACAGCGGGTATCCTCTCATTCGTAATATTTCCCATAATTTTTGTCTGTTTACTCGATCGAAGGCCTTATCTCAAATCTATAAATCCTATGTGAGTTTCTAAGTTATGTTCTCTTCTCTTTTCTATGAGTTGTTTTCAGTGTAAAGACATTGTCTATACATGACCTTCCCTTTCTGAATCCACTTTGATTTTCACTTATTATTACTTCTGTTATGTTTCTCAATCTATTATTTATTATTTTCGTATATATCTTGTAGCCAGTATTCATTAAGCTAATCCCTCTGTAATTCTCGCAATTTCTCCGGTCTCCTCTTTTGAATATATTTTTCACAATTGGTGTTTTCCAAGTGGTTGGAATCCCATAGGTCTGATATTTACTTCCAGTCCCAAAATCTTAGTATTACTCAGTAGTTTGTGCGTGTTGGCCTTTAGTATCTCCTCGCTATCGCCCAATAGTACTACATCATCAGCTAAAACTAACAGTTTATTAATACCATTCAGTTGTAAGCCTTCCTCATTCTCTAAAGATTTAATGGCATGCTCTGGTACAAAATTAAACAGTAGAGGAGATAGTGCATCTCCTTGCTTCAACCCATTCTGGATTTCAAAGGTGTCCGAAAACTCTTTGCCTACACGCACCCTACTCTTTGTGCCATTTAGACACATTCATATAAGTCTAACCAACGTTTTAGGAATTCCGAACTCCAGCAGGATACTACATAACTTCTCCATCTTAATTGAATTATATGCTTTTTTGAAGTCTACATATAGTTGATGTACAGTACCACTATATTCCCATTTCTTTTCTAAAATTGTCTTATACTAAAAATCTGATCTGTTGTAGACATGTTTTTTCTAAATGCACATTGATGATCTCCTAGAATGTCATCAATATAGGGAATAAGTCTGCTTACTAATATATTTGTTAGAATTTTTGTACGAAGTTGAAAGTAATGAGATGCCCCTGTAATTGTTGCAATCAGTTTTATCTCCTTTCTTATAAATTGGTACGATAATTGATTCTTTACATTCATCTGGAAGAGCTTCTTTTTCTCAAATCATACTAAGCAACCAGCGTATGTCCATACATTTTTCGCCCCCTGATTTTATAAGTTGTGCTGGGATCTCATCTGAACCTGATGCTTTATAACATCTTCAATTTTTCAATCGCCATTTCAACCTCCAATGCACTTGGTTCTGTGACTAGCATTTCTGCTGTCTGTAAATTATCCTCCTCAATGTCCTGTTCTGTATGTACATTTAATAGCTGATTAAAGTAACTTTTCCATCTATTTAATATACTCCTGGAATCTGCATTCATATCCCCATTCTCATTCCGAATTATGTTTGTTCTAGCCTGGAACCCTTTGTTCTCTATACTAATTCCCTGATATAATTCTCTAATGTTCCTATTTTTTGCGTTCAATTCAAGATCATTAATCTTCTCTCTCAGATATTCTCTCTTTTTGCTCTTTAGTAAATTGACGGTTCCCCGTCTAATACTACCCAATTGTTCTAAATTTACCACATTTGGCTCGTGTAACCATTTCACCTTGACAAACTTAATTAACAATTTTATTAGTAAACAAATAAGGTTAATCAATATAAATTATACAAACAAGTTTATTTCATACGAATCCATTTAATTAAATAGCCAAATAAAAGTAATTAAATTCACATTACAAAAAATGTATTTTTAATGGGAACAAATGATTCCCCCGACCCCGAAGAGCTATCACCTTGGCATGGTGGGAGGGGGGGGGCTAGTACCCGATGAGCCAGACGACCCTACTGGGGATGATTAACTTAGGTTAATCTTGCTGGTGGTTAAGAGGAGATGGGGACTAAGAATAACAACGAGGGAATGGCGTCTGTACACATATTGGGCGGCCACATCTTCGCCAAGTCTTCAACAAGGCGACAAGTAATAAGCAGAGCTAAACTTGCAAGGTTCGAAGAGCGGAAGAAGCAGCCCTCTCCTGGGAGAGGGTAGATACCCAGAGGAGCATGTTTGGAGGCTCAGATGAAGCAGCCCTTCCACCCCTTGTCCTGCGAAGCGCTCGTGTAACGCTTCCAGGAGACATCTTACTGAAAAGCTTCATATAAATCAGCCAGACTGTCATAAAAGTAACGGACCCAAGCAAGATTGATGACGGAGGACCTAGAAAACGTTGGGATGATGCATTATGAAGTAAAAAAGGGTAATTGCCTAATCCTTGGAGTGACGGTGATCATGATGATGAATAAACGATCCCCGAACATAATCTGGCAATCATCATTATCATATTCGCCATTTTTTAGTATGAATGGTGCATTTCGTCTTAAATGTTCATATTGTCTCGAAGGAGGTCCTGGAGTGAGCTGACCACTCATTCGGGGAACACCTCCATACCCTTGTGTGGTCAAAATGTGTATGATCCAAAGTTTAAAATCTCTCCCCGACAGTTCGTGCAAATGTAAGATCCGGGTGACGTGGGATTGTAAATGCGTCTGCACTGTGAGAGGTTAAACTACGATGGAGAAGAAGAAAACAAGCAAGGCACTATCGAACCCGTAGGTTTATGGCTGCACGGACATAAGATCTCCACGCATCCCTATCATGAGCTAATGTTTTACAATCATCCCCTTATACGAGTAATATAAAAGTAAAGGTAAAGTGATTCCACTACAGGCCTCAGCAGGCCCTTAGGATAGTAGGAGGTTAAGGCTCCCACTTTTTCTAGACAATCGGCACTTGATGTCAGCCGGGTTGTCAACCCTGCGTGACGGCCGCCTTTACCCCCAGAACAAGCGTCTGGTACTTATTTCCATTAGAGGTTGAGTCGACCCCCAGGGCCATATTGCCGCCAAAAGATTTGAGTCAGTTTAAAAATCCTGTCCCAATGGGACTCGAACTCTCAACCTTCCGGCTTGTAGCGCAGTACCTTAACCACTACGCTACGACCCCCCTTATAATACACTTCCCTCAAATCATGGTTAATGTTATTCTCCCACTTCATTCTTGGTCTACTAACTGGTATCTTCCCTCTGGTTTTCATACAAGAAGCTTCCATATCACTATTTTATTCCCCATTCGTGCCACATGCCCTACCCTTTGCAGTCTACGAGACTTAACTGTTATTATATCCGTTTTCCTATAAAAATCATGTAGCTCACTTATGTAGTCTTTCCCATTTATTTGTCTTGCCTATCTGGTCCAAAAATAATAGAACAACTTTTTTCCTTTAGCATTTTTTAATAAAATGTATAATCCGCCACTGAAACGTAGCCATTTTACCCTTGTGTAATACAAATAAAAATGTTTATTTCATGCCTTTCCTTTTAATTTAATTCGTGCTAAAACAGACATCGAAAGCAAAAAACACCAACAGAAAAAGTTGTCCTATTTCATATCTTCTATGTACTGTGACACACACACACACATATACACCATCATTACAAAATAAATCACCAATACATTTCTGTATTACTTTTTTCTGAGAAACTAAACATTTCCAGCACAAAATGTTTAAGGAATTTGATTATATTTACCACAAGGAATTTGTACTTAAAATATGCGCACTTATATTAGACCTACTTCCACTCTGTATAAAAACCCACAAATTATAATTATTGTAGCCATATGTGTATTATGGTGCTGATGATGTATTATTAGGCGATAGCGAGGAGATACTAAGGGCCAACATACACACTCTACTTAGTAACGCTAAGAAATTGGGACTGAATGTAAACGCCAATGAAACTTTCATACACAGAAATATATCATACGATGAAAATTGTCAGTTAATGACAATTGAGGGGAAATTTTCAAGAAATGGCTGAATTCAAATACCTAGTAAAATAATAACAAAAAAGAATGAGGTGCAATAAATAAATAAACATAGGCTCAATTCTGGAAATGCATGTTGATATGCAGTACAGGGACTCTCATCGTCCCAATTTCTCTAAAAAATTGGGAAACTGAAAATATACAAAAATTATTCTCCCAGTTATATGGATGCGAAACGTGGATTCTTACTTTGAGGAAGGAAAAAATATTACAAGTATTTGAGAATAAAGTTCATAGGAAAAATGTTGGACCAAACAGACATGAACAGAAAGCAAATGGAGAAGACTACATAACAGTGAGCTACTTATTCTTTATAGGAACCCAGATTTAATAAGAACAGCTAAGTCTCGTAGACTGCGATGGATAGGACATGTTGCACAAATGAGGAATGAAAGAGGGGCATGGAAATTGTAGAAAACCAGCGCGGATCGTACGGGCAGCAATCCGTATTTTGACAATCCGTATCAACTATCAATGCCTAGTAACAATATAAAAACAAAACAATAGATAACATTACAATAACGTTACAAAATAAATACTTCAGTTAGTTCATATAATTATTAGGTATTAATAATTACATTTTGTTCGCTTAATACGCAAAAGTATTAATTTCAGTGAATCGCGCAGAAATCTCCTCACGTTCATCAGATTTTTTGGGTTTACCATTAACTCGTAGCATGCCACTCTATCACGATTTGCAGTGGGCCCGGATTCGATCCCCGGTCTAGACAAATTTCCTGGGTGCTGTTTTTTTTCGGGATTTTTTCTCACCTGGGAGATAAATTTCAGAAAACTTTAAGGCCCAAACGGTCCCCGAACATCTGGCCATCATTATCATCATTGACATATTCATTAAGTTTACGATTAAGGCGTCTCCTGGCGCATCATTACCATCATCACCTATCATACATCATCGAGGCAGCGTAACTCCACCTTCCAGGCGCCGCAATCTCAGAAGTGGGTTACAATAACGCCATGCCAGGAGAGAATACTAGAATGTCGAAATGACAACGTGGTCGTATTTACAATAATTAAAAAATATATAAATATTTCCGGCAGCAATAGCTTCTTCGAAGCTCCAGCACATTGGACATAATCGCGTTTCGTAATTGAGGGCAATTTTGAGAAATTCCCATCCAAACTAAAAATAATTCGAGCCCTGATCTCTTTCAATCTTGGACTGTATGGGTCTATTCCCCAAATCTATTTTAGTTTTTCTTTACAATCTGGTAGGAGTTCTTGGTTTATGAAAAAATAGGTATGAATTATGAGTAGGCCTACAACACAAGTAACTTACGGAAATACTCTAAAAACTAAAACACTAACCTATATCAGCATTAAACTTTAAATAACTAACCAAAATAACTTTATAATTGTCATTCTGTGTAGCAAGTTTTATTTACCATGGAAAAATTCACGTAAGTACATGACAAAAACATCAAATAAGCATGTTAACAACATCCCGGCAACACGAGATGTAACTGAAGTTAAGCCGGAAATATCAATATAGTTATTAACTTGTTAGCAGTGGCGTAACCAGCAAGTTGACCAGATGGAAAATTGGAAAAAAAATCACATTAATGAGCAGTTTAAATTTATTTTTGCGTTATTTTATGAAAAGCACTGAGCATTGCAAATAAATAGATGATCCACAGCAATACTTAAAATCGATAGAATTAATACCTTTAAAATTAATGGTAAACCACAGTTGAGGTTACTGATTAAAATTTTAAAATTCGTATGTGATTTATCAGTCGTCCTCAACTAAAACTTCAGTTTAGAAAACTTCGTTAAACATTAAACAATGTTAAACAGAAGACAATGTTCCATTAACAGCACTAAAAATGGCACAATTTAAATAATCAATTGACTTGGCGTTTACTTGATGAAAATCCGTATCTATTTAATTAAATAAAAAAAACTTAAGAGTTTTATATGATTTTCACATTTATTACAATATAAATTTGTAACAGCTGTTTCAGTACTTTGTACCATCTTCAGACATGATTACAAATGAATGGATTTTGTTTTTATATCAGGGACTTTAAGCCGTGGGTCCCGAGTCTGAAGATTTTCAGGCTCGTAAAAGATCCTTAAGCCTGAATGAAAAGGCATCTAAGCAACATTTACCGAATTTTCCCTTCCTAGTACTACCTTGGTTTGCTAGATATCAGTATGAGGCGAAACGCTGACCACGGACCACTCAAATGACATCTATACGAAAACAATAACTAAATTAGTATGATTCAAATTCTTCCCTGTAGGGGGAGAACGCCTAAATCTCTGTTAAGGGAAACATGGGCTTGCAAGAAAGACGTAACTGTAACAATGCAACTGAATGTAAACAAATATTTTTTTTACATTCTCTATTATAAATTTAAAAGAGGCGATTCATTTAAATCTGGTTTTGAATTTAACAGCCTACTACTATTCTTCAATTTATTTATCTATACAATTTCCAAAAGATCTAATTGCTTCCCCTTTGGCACAAACATGTAAAACTTTAAAATTTGAATCACAAACAATGATCGTATTGGAGTAGATGGTTAGCATACTTTGAAGTATCTAAATGTATGTTATATGCTCTCATATGTTCCTTCATACGAGAAATAAAAGGTCTGCCACTTTGTCCTAATAGATATTGTCGCATGTGCCACATACCAATTTATATACACCTGCTAATTCTTCCTTTTTACTTTGGTTTTATTGTTTATTATATTTGAAAGTTTTATTAGTTTTAAACGCCACATTAATGTTCAACTTTTTTAAGTACAAATAAAAATGCTGATTATGAAACATTGTCTTCTAAAAGACCTACTTTGTTTTAATGTTTGACGAAGTTTACTAAACAGAAGTTTTAGTTGAGGATGACTCATACATTAATTACGAATTTTAAAATTCTAAACATTTCAAGAGATTTAATAAGTAGAAAATGCGTTGAAAAATATAATATTTTGTTTTGTACAGAGCCACAGTACAGAAATCTAGTGTCGTTCCTCCAACAAGAGATGCTGTTAAATTCACATTGTTAGCTGTGAGCAATAACAAAGACCGAATTCATTTGTCAAGTCGAATGTTAACATCTAGATTAATCCAGAATAATCTGGCTACACCACTGCTTGTTGGTATTTTTTCCATTCCGAATTTCTGGGGGGGGGGAATAGAACATCTCCAAAACTGAAATTTTCGAAAAAAATTCAAAAGAAGCTCCGAATTAAAAAAAAAATCTAAAAGATCAATACTCCGATTGTCATTTTAGCTAGATTAGCCTGATCCTGTACTATTAATTTTTATTTAAAATTACTTCAAACATCTACTTACTAGTGTAGTTGTGAAAACAGCTGTAGTTGTTGATGTTCTGATTGAAATAACGGAAAGCACAATGATTTTAATGTTTAGAATTACCAACATTTTAATTAGAAGATTCTTAACGTATTTTAACAGCACAACTTTCAGAACGCGTCCTTATTACATTTACGCTGGGAAGATTATATCGTTATATTGTTTTGATCATTGTATAGGTAATCCACAATTTAAAAATAAATAACTTTAAATTATATATTTACTTCAAATAAATAAATAATAAAAAATGCGTCAGTTAATAAAGTATATTTATAGCATTTTCTTATGGAAATAAAATCTTGAGAGTTCCTGCAGCCTGTATCATATGCATAATACAAAATCCATATTTTTACTAAAAAGCTAAGCTGAATAGACCCATTATAAAAATACTATACCGCTAATACCCGGCGGGTGCTGTTACGCCTAAACAAATGAAATATGAATTTTAATTCTTCGTTTCAGTTGAATTCCAAGCCCAATGCTTTTACAGCTAAATACTCGCCGTACCTGAAAAACCTGTAGACTATGTACAAAGAAACATGGCGGTTGCTAAGTCAATTTTTAATTTCGGATTTCAGGTAAGTCCCAATTTCTAAATGTCAAATTCAGCTGATTTTTTGACAATATCTACCCCGGTTTATTTTAATAGACATACTGAGTGTTCGTTCTGAATTATCAAAAAATTGCGACAGCTAGAGCGAATTTTAATTTTTTTTCGGATGAACTCGTACACCTAATGGTTTTAGAACATAATAGGTAGCGGTTAAGCACTCACCATACTTGAAAACCTGTATATAAAAATGTTCATGAATATCGGTTGAGCAATTTAGAAATATATTAATCTCACATATACCAACATCCATATATTTATTTTTCTTTTCGTGTTATACACACAAATGTATGTATATATATATATATATATATTTACTTATTTATTTACATACAGATTTTCAATGTTTATATGCCCTTCGTCCACCGCTGTGGTCTCGAGAGAGTGTGCTGCCTTGTCACGCAGCGGGCTCGGGACAGGTGAGGTTTTTTCGGGGTTTTTCCTCACCTGTAAGACAAATGTCAGGAAGCTTAGGGCCCAACGGCCCCCGAAAATCATCCGGCCATCATCATCATCCTTATCACTATCACCATCATCCTTCACTGGTGTGGAAAGCAACGGGAAGCAACCACACCTATAATTCCCTAGTAAAGCTGCAAAGCATAGCATGAAAATACTATGATTGCAGTGAAAAACCTGCCCTCGGGCAGAATTACTATGGATGGATTGATATACCCTTCTGTGCCTAACATTATATTTTGTTTCTCCACTCGTCCCTACCCATCCACTCCATGTCATCAAGTCCATCTTCTTCTTCTACTATAAGGTTTAGGCTATGCAGCCTGTTCCGGCGAAGTTAAAAGTGGAGTCCATCTTCTACGTGGTCGGCCAACATCTCTTGTTCCTCTGGGATTATACAAGAAGGTTCTTTTTGGTATTCTTTCGTTGTTCATTCTCATTAAGTGTTCTGTCCATTTCTTATTATTTTCGCTGATTTTATCCTCAATTTTATATATATTTAATTCTTCTCGTATAGTTTCATTCCTTATTCTATTCGCTCTTGTGTATCCTTTCACATTACGTAAAAACAGCATTTCCGCAGTCTGTATCCTGCTTTTATCCCTTGATTTCATTATTCAATTTTCACTTCCATACAACAACAAAGGGACAGCCATTGTTTTATATAATTTAAGTTTCGTATCTTTCCTTGTTTTCCGACCTAAGGTTCTTTTTATGGTTCCACAAATAGCCTGAAATTTATTTACTTTATTTTCTATATCTTTATTTACTCTATAAGTTATATCACATCCTAAATATTGGAAATGTGATACTTGTTCTATTATTTTGATCTAATTCCATATTTACCAATAAATGCCATTACTTTTGACTTATTTATTGATATTTTACAATTATATCTATTGGCTATTAATTTAAATTTATATGCTAACATTTGGAGCTCATTTTCAGATTCTGCTAAAAGTACACCGTCAGCGAATAATAAAGCATTTATTTTATATTTATTATCAATTAATATTCCTTCATTAGTTAAAATCTTCTTCCATTCTTTTAGGATATCGTCCATATAAATATTAAATAATATAGGTGAGAGTGAACACCCTTGTCGTACTCCTTGGTTTATTTGAAAAAAATCAAGTCCATTCCAGTTCTTATTTCTTGCACCTACGAGTTTAGAGTTCTTCCTTTCTTTCTTCTTCCAGATGAACACCAATCCTATGTTTTTCTGGGTAACCATTCTTCTTGCATTCATCATACATGCCCATACCAATTTATTTGCTTAAATTTTATATAATTTACTATTGAATATTTATTATTTATTATGAACATCTTACTGCTATGTGTGTGTGTGTGTAATTTAGCTTAACCATTACAGTAGTAACTCCAAAAACGGGAGTTTCTATTTTTCGTCCCATTCTTCTTCTTCTTCTCGTTTGGCTCCACGCCCTTTTAGATTTAGCCTTACCAGCCCTAGTAACAGCCAACCACTCCTTTCTATTCTGAGCCTTGACTCTCTACCTCCTAACCACCACAGTTCGCAAATTCAACTTCACATTGTTCACATCTAAATTTTTGCTTTCCTACATTACGTCTACCTTCGGGTTTTAAATTAACATTTAATTTTGGAATCCGATCATCTAGCATTCTGACAACTATTCCAATCTTCGTGTCCAGATCTCTGATATATCAGGTGAGTTATAGGCCTACTGATGTTCCAACTCAGAATTATATTTATCGTCCATTTAGAATTTTCAAATTTTGATCCATAAATTATTCTCAACATTTTTCTTCCCCATGTCATTAGATTATTTAAGATCAATGATCGCATCGACATGCGGCTTTTTTTTTTTTGCTAATAATATGTGTAGTACTGTTATAAGTTCATCTCAATAGAAACCTCTAATTGAATCCGATTGTCAGTCAATCGGACGTCGAATCCTTTAATTATTGCCGTCAACGCGATTAGCGACGCAATAATACTATTCCATTATTTTGGTCATCTTCCAGGCCTCACTTCCACGTAACACTATGGTCTTGTATTCGTATTAAATGTTGTTTTAAATTTATTATTATATTATTATTATATTATTGTTATTGTTGTTATTATTATTATTATCATTATTATTATTATTATTACCATTACCATTATTATTATTATTATTATTATATTATTGTTAATATTGTTGTTGTTATTGTTATTATTATCATTATTATTATTATTATTATTATTATTATTATTATTATTATTATTATTACCATTACCATTATTATTATTATTATTATTATTATCATTATTATAAGAATGGAAGAAGAGAAAATACCAAAGAAGACCCTTAATTGGAAAGCTAATGGAAGAAGTGGAAGAGGCAGGCCTAGAGAACAATGGATGGATGGAGTGAAGAGAAGTATGGAAGCTAGAAATTTGAGGGATGAAGATATTTAGACAGGAATCTCTGGTGACAAATCACTTTGGGTTAAAGGAGAAACACTGTATTGTGGAATATTCCTAAATAATAATAATAACAATAATAATATAATAATAATTATTATTATTATTATTATTATTATTATCATTATTATTATTACCATTACCATTATTATTATTATTATTATTATTATTATTATTATTATTATTATTATCATTATTATTATTATTATTATTATTATATTATTGTTATTATTATTATTATCATTACCATTACCATTATTATTATTATTATTATTATTATTATTATTATTATTATTATTATTATTATTATATTATTATTATTATTATTATTATTATTATTATTATTATTATTATTATTATTATTATTATTATTATTATTATTATTATTATTATTATTATTATTATTATTATTATTATTATTATTATTATTATTATTATTATAAGAATGGAAGAAGAGAAAATGCCAAAGAAGACCCTTAATTGGAAAGCTAATGGAAGAAGTGGAAGAGGCAGGCCTAGAGAACGATGGATGGATGGAATGAAGATAAGTATGGAAGCTAGAGATTTGAGGGATGAAGATATTTAGACAGGAATCTCTGGTGACAAATCACTTTGGGTTAAAGGAGAAACACTGTATTGTGGAATATTCCTAAATAATAATAATAATAATAATAATAATAATAATAATAATAATATTATAATTATTATTATTATTATTATTATTATTATTATTATTATTATTCCGACGGGGGTCGATGGAAAAAATCCAAGGTGCAAGTCCTCCGGGATGGACTTTAAGCCGTGGGTGCAGAATTAAGATTTTCAGGCTCGTAAAATATCCTTAAACCTGAAAAAAAAGCCTATTAGCAAAATGTAGCTGATTTTCTCCTAGAGGTCACTATGAGGCGGAATGCTGATCCTGGGCCACTCAACGACATCTGTCCGAAAACGTATGTAACTAAATTAGTATGGTTGAATATCTGAAGGGGGTGTCTCGGTAAGGGACACAAGGACTTACAAATAACAAAAACTATTATGTTCTATTATTGCGAATTTCAATGCTATTGAATTTGTTCTCATGAAAATATTTAAAAAATATATATAGATGTTCACCGATCCTATCTAGTAAACACCGAAAATGAACATGACTAAAATTTGCATGAATGGATTAACGAGATTCCCTCTGTCCCTATCTACAATATATATATATATATATATATATATGGTATGATAAGAAAAATAAATGCCTGGACGGGATTCGAACCCGGATCTCTGAGTCTGTACCTCAGCGTGATATCCATTACACTACCAGGCGAATCCAATTCAAACACTTATTTTTCTTATATATGTATACACTGCTCAAAATAATTAGAGGAACACTTGTAATAAATTGAATAAGTAATTGTTTTTTAAAGCTGTGATGCTGAAAGTTGGACAATATGTAAATTGAATTATTAATTTTATCATTGGATACAAATTTTAAAGATCCATGGCCTAAATACAGAGAAATTACCTCAAATAACAAATATAGAGAATTTTTTTATTTTGGAAGGCACTGGCCACTTCTAATTGGTAAGCTTCCTGATGTTGCTATAGTGACGAATGTTGATTATTGCCTTGTTTATTGAAGTCTCTGACAAAATGAGGCATTTAAATGAGTTTGAAGTGTATCATGCTCTACATCTTTTACGACAAGGTCAATCTCTGCGACAAGTGGCTAGAGAGCTTGGGGTTTCTCCTTCCGTGGTGTCCAGGTTACGCAACAGGCACAGAGAGACAGGTCAGTATTGTAGAAGACGTGGCCAGGGCCGTAAATTTAAAACAAGCCCCCAGGATGACAGATACGTTGTTCTTTCTGCTCTTCGACAGCGTACAAAAACTGCAAAAGACCTGCAGAATGACCTTCATATGGCTTCCGGAATCCGGGTTTCAGACCAAACCATAAGGAACAGATTAAGGAAAGAGAATATTCGTCCAAAAAGGCCCGTTAAAAACCACGCTTAACAAATGGGCATAAGGCAGCAAGACGTACGTATGCTGAAAACCATGGTGATTGGAACCTGAACCAGTGGGAGTCTGTGCTCTTCTCGGACGAATCCAGGTATCGTCTTACACGTTGTGATGGTCGATTGAGGGTGTGGGGACGGCCAGGAGAAAGATTTTCTGCAGAGGCTGTACAGGAAATTGATAGATTCGGAGGAGGTTCCATAATGGTGTGGGCCGGAGTTATGTACAACAATCGTACGGACCTTGCACTTGTTCCCCAGCGACTGAATGCTGTCCGGTATATCGAGCACGTTCTGGAAGAGCATGTAGTACCTGCTGCCATTGGAGTAGGCCCTGGATTTCTGTTTATGCAGGATAATGCCAGGGCACATTCTGCGGCTGTCACCAGGGATTTCCTGAGGAGGAATGAAATTGAGGTAATGGAGTGGCCAGCGGTCAGCCCAGACCTCAACCCTATTGAACACTTGTGGGATCTTCTAGACAGGAAGGTCAGGAACCGACATCAAGCTCCACAAACTCTGCAGCAACTTGGAGATGCTCTGAAGGAGGAATGGGAGAATATCCCGCAAGAGGAAATCCAGAATCTTATTGGGAGCATGCCACGAAGGTGCCAAAGTGTCATCGAATGTCGTGGAGGCCATACACGATACTAACTCTATATAACGAGTGTTTTAACTTTGAAAAATAAGCACAAGATTCAATTGCTTACATAGCGGAATTATTTGAAAAGTTAATTGTCAGCGTTATTCATTTGTTTTTACTGACATGAGCAATAAATAAATAAATAAATAAACAAATAACCACACTTTATGTACTTTCATAATTTGTAGTTTGTACCTTTATCCAATGAAAAAATATTTGCATATTTCATAGTGTTCCTCTAATTGTTTTGAGCAGTGTATATATATATATATATATATATATACACACATAGTAATTCTGTCCGAGGGCAGGTCTTTCACTGCAATCATAGCATTTTTATGCTATGCTTTGCAGCTTTATTAGGGAATTATAGGTATGGAAGCTTTCCCGTTGCTTTCCACACCGGTGGAGGAGGATGATTATAATGATAAGGATGATGATGCTGATGATGATGACCGGATGATTTTCGGGGACCGTTGGGCCCTAAGCTTCCTGAAATTTGTCATACAGGTGAGGAAAAACCCCGAAAAAGAAACCTCACCCAGGACCTGTCCCGACCGGGAATCGAACCCGGGCCCGCTGCGTGACAAGGCAGCACGCTACCTCGATACCACAGCGGTGGAATATATATATATATATATATATATATATATATATATATGGGGTGATTTCGACATTTTTTGAATTTTTTTTATTTATCTCCACTTGTATTAGTAGAAATAACACAGGACATGGTAATTATATTCTATCAATGACCCTTCTGTTAGTTGAAGATGTGTAACTATGACTGGGGCATTCTCAACAATATATAAATAGATATGAACACTGTCCGGTGTTACCCCACAGTGGGGGGCAGCATCGGTCGTAATGCATTTTCCACATGTTCCGATTTATATCGACTAATAAGGGTGTCTTTGGACACATTATCTTATATTTAATTCATTATATGTCTATATTCAGTGCCCTATATCAAGTGATTATATATTTTTTTAGATCTTGTCACCTTTTTTTACCCTGAATTCAAATTTTATTACAGAAAAATTACAAGCAGAAGCAGAAATACATATAGGTACAAATTAAACACATCATTCAAAGTAAGAAATAATTCAAATGTTCTTTCATTTCCAGAGTCTCACTTTTTTGTACAGTTACCACACTTCTATTGTTTCTTGGGATATCCTGCACATCTTACATGTGCCCATGCTTTGAAAATCTGGCATTGGACCCAGCCCTCTCCACTCTTGCGCGTATTTTTGTTTCCTCCAATAACGCTCTTTGGATTCGAGAACTCCGATTCTCTTTCTGCTGCACGATTGCCAAAATGTTCTGCGAAACTTATTACTTTCAATTTATAAGATGCTGTGTTATTGTTAATTTTTCCCTCATCTTGAAATACCGTACAAAAACAAGTGCGCTTTAGAAATGTTGAAAGTCAACTGAAATGCCGGCATTTACTTTTCTAAAACTTGTCTCTACCAAGGATAGCAGGACTTTGGGCACCTTTGGGTTTGTTTGTGAAGCAGGTATTTCAGTTGCTGGCAAATGATCTCCGTTGGAATGTAAGAATTAGCAATGAAATTCAGGGAAAGAAAATCCCTACTGCACTGAAAAGAAAAGGTACCTAAAATGTGTACGCAAAATACACGGAGCGCAAATTACGTGAGCAAATAAGGTATATTAAGAATTAAAATTGTTGTATTTTAAATTGCATCAGGTTTTTATTGGTTTTGGGGGGGGGGGGGGGGACTTGGTGCCCGTGCCCCAGCGACTTCTCATTTACGTTTATTGGGAACGTGCAAATAATTTTAATAAATATAGAAAACAAAACAAATAAATAAACTATTAATCCTTGTTACCGCTAGCAGGGGCACACTATATAATTAGGCAGGAAAGAGAAAGAGCACAATCGTCATGGTCTTATTAGGAAAACATAGTTGAGACCCACGGAATAGCGAGGGAGTTAACTTAAGAGAAAGCATTTGGACGTGTATTCGGGCCGTTCCGTTTTTTTTTTTTTTTTCTCTCAAATCGTCAAGTCAAATAATTGATTGGAATTTAATTTCCAGGACTCGTTTCACATTTATATTTAACATCACGTTTCTCAATATCATTAATACGAAAATAAAAATACAAACAAATGAAATAAAATGACGCTATATGGCCTTGTTATTAAAGGCGTCTCTAAAAACATCCACGATTGACGTAATGCTACGGTTTATTATACAGCGTGTCGCGCCCGACGTGACGTGAATTCGCGTTTCGCTCGGCGTGATGCTGGTTTCGCATGGAGCGCATACGCTACAGCGCATATGTTTATGGAATTGTCGCCAGATGGCACCACATATATGGAAAATCAAAGTGACCAACGTTAATAATAAATTTCCAAATGTGTTTACAAAAACTAATGTATACAAACCTGTCCCTGCATAACCTAATAAAATAAATTACATACATACTATTTAGTAAACTATAAACTAATCTGATATACACTAAACTGACCCATCGGAATCTAATAAAATGAAGTGATTGAACATTTATTTTTTAAAGTATGGTTTGGAATTAAATGCAAATGTTGGTCATTCACACATATGTCCTGCCATCTGGTAGATTTAATTTTATGAGCGTTCACGTATGCCAACTTCAATTCTAATAAAGAACTTTGATAATAAATTGAAAGGAAAAGTCATAATTTGTCTACATAGATAAAAATATTTAAATTCTTCATAAAAAAAGTTTCACGAGTCGTTGCAAAACGATTAAAATAGTTCGAAATATTAGTAAAGACAGAAAAAGTTCCTAGAGCAACAGCATCATATGAATGTTGTATGGAAAATTATAGAATAAATGATTCTTTAGTTCTTAAATAAACATATCGTTGATGAATATACCAAATTTAGAATTCTTCAGATTTTCGTCTGAGCAGTTTTATCAGGTTTTGAATTTAATAGAAGACGAAATTTATGCACATCCATAATATCCCCGAGATACAATATTTACAGCTTTTATTTATCTCTTGACTAAGTTCAAGCCACAATAACTTTTTTCTGTACATCTCTGTACTCCTTCATGCTCATATTGTATAAAACATGTATAGAACTCGATGATTTGCAACAAAACTAACTTCGACGTTAAAATTGGAAAGTTATAAAACAAGTACTGTATTTGCGACATTTTGTTGTAAAATCTTAGTTTGTTTTTAGCAATTACACCAATGAGTACGGGTAATATTTTCTATATTCTTTGTTTGCGCTGGCAAATTGCATCCTGGATTCAAGAGATTCCAAAACACGACGCGACATGTCAGCGCAATTTTTTTTGCGCCAGCAATTTGCGTTGTAGATAAACCACCTCCATTTAAATACATGGGGAGCAATTTTTGCGCTGGCGCGTTGCGTCGTAGATAAACCACAGCATTTACGAGGTGTGATCAATAAGTTTCCGGAATGAGGCCATAAACACAACACAAAACTTCAAAGTTTCTATTCAGCACTGTCACCCTCGAAGTAGTCACCTTGGGAGTTGATACACTTGTCCCAGCGCTTCTGCCAGTGCTGGAAGCACTTCTGGAAGTCGTCTTCTTTAAATGTGTCCAATGCCTTCTGCGATTCGCGCTGGATGACATCAATGTCCTCAAAACGATGTCCTCGGAGCCGAATTTTTAGCCGTGGGAACAGGAAAAAGTCTGCTGGAGCCAGATCTGGAGAATAGGCTGGATGGGGAACAGTACTCATCCTATTTTTGTCCAAAAACTGGCGGACAGAAATTGCTTTGTGCGCGGGCGCATTGTCGTGATGCAGGAACCAGTCACCAGTCCTCCATTTCTCTGGCCATTTGCGTCGCACACTCTCCCTCAATCTTTGCAGCACTTGTTTGTAGTACACTTGATTCACTGTTTGACCCTGTGATACAAATTCCTTATGCACAATTCCATTAATGTCAAAAAAAAACAATCATCATTGACTTCACATTCGATCGGACTTGTCTGGCTTTCTTGGGGCGTGGACATGCAGGACTCTTCCATTGCGAAGACTGTTGTTTAGTTTCTGGATCGTAGCCATAAATCCATGTTTCATCACCAGTAATAACCTTTTCCATGAACCGTGGGTCATTTTTAAGCTGTTCTTTAAGATCTGTGCAGGCAATCACACGACTTTCCTTTTGGTCATTTGAAAGGAGGCGGGGCACGAACTTCGCAGCAATTATTCGCATGTTCAAATCGTCTTTCAAAATGCTTTGAACACTTCCAAACGAGAGTGCTAGTGCATCAGACAGTTCTCGTATTGTAATGCGCCTATCATTTAATACCATTTCCCTCACTCGATCGATATTTTTATTGGTTTTGCTGGAAGTTGGTCGTCCCAGACGATTTTCATCCTTAACCCTTTTAAATTTCGAAAACCACTCAAATGCTTGAGATTTGCCCATTGCTTCCTCCCCATAAGCTGTTCTTAACATTTGATATGTTTCTGTTGCAGTTTTACCAAGTTTAAAGCAAAATTTGATGCATGCTCTTTGTTCCTCGTAATCCCGCATTGTTGCTACACAGAGAAATCGCCGCATGCACAAAACACGTCTTCACTTCAGAGCTTCTACGAGCATACTGCAAGGTCAGAGAAGGTCGCACGACCCCTCAAATTCATCACAAGGAAATTCTGAGTGTACAGTCTGGGTGAAAATTAAAAACTCCTCAATGGCATAATTGTTTTGAAGCCATTCCGGAAACTTATTGATCACACCTCGTATCAATCAAGTTTCTGAAGTAGGCTATGACGACTGTTTACATACAGTTAGTAACATTCTTGTTCATACAGCTGAGATTTTGTAATATAAAGTAAATGTCCTATCTTCCGAAAATCGATTTATTTCTGATTATCATTTCAGAGTATCATAACAGCCTAACACACCTATAAATTAATAAAATAAATTATCTTTTGCAACTAGTTCTATTCAAAATATAATTACAACTAAAACTAACGAAATTAAACATTCACTTGTTTGCAACATTTCTGTTCATACACTTAAAACACAAAACCAAAATACAGACCAATGTCTTCATTTAATACTTAGTAGAGTACCCCTTTAGCTTTAACCGTTGCATTGAATTGACCAATTTTGTATTGTCTCAGGTGTGTCTCTAATGAAACGTTTCTACCTCTTTTTTTGAAGTCCCTTTCCTTTAACGGACATTTATCTTCAACTCGGCCCAAAGATTCTCTATTGGATTTAGATCAGCTGACTGTGGAAGTGTTAATGTCTGCAGTATATTTACTGTTATTGTCTTGTTGGAATATGTAATTCTGTCCCTGTCCCATTTTATGGCACTTTGTTTTACATTTTCCTACAATATTCTGTTGTAATGCAACTTAGCCAATATTCCATCAATGAAGTGCAGGTTTCCAACTAAGCTGGAAGACATACAGGCCCAGATCATAACTGAAACTCCTCCGTGTTTTACAGTCGAAAGAGTATTCAGCTTATCAGCAGTGTTGGGTTTCCTCCAAACCCTTATCTTACCATCTGATCCGAAGATATTTATTTTGCTTTCATCGGGCAAAGTTACACGATCCCTAAACTCCTGTGATTTGTTTACATGCTCTTTTGCAAAGAGTAATCTTGCAGCACAATTTTTTTCACTTAAATATGCCTTTTTTGCGGTCTGCGGTCATGATACATATGCGACTACAGTACACGATGAACAGTCTGATTGTTCATTTGCTTTCCGGACACTTCTTGTACATTGGGCTTAAGTTTCGGGGCACTAATCCGAGAATGTGCTCTAACATGTCTGAGTGTAAAACGTTATTCTTTTTCGTTTATTATTTTTTCTCTACCCTTACGCTGTAAAGTTTGTATAGTACCTTCATACTTCAACTATGTACTGTACAGTTGCCCACTATCTTGCCTATTTCCCCTCCGTGATTTACCTCTTAAAGCAAGGTTGACAATAGTTCTCTTTAAGTATGAACTTAACTGTAATTTCTTCTCCATTGTGTACAGAAATGAAGAAAGTACGTCAACGCTATCAAACAACCCTCTCTACTCGTTCACTTGAGTAGGTAGCGGAATATTAGTTTACAAACACACAAAGGATAGAGACAGCATTCTTTAAGTGTATGAAAAAGACTGTTGAATTCCAGTTGCTATGATAAAGTAATGATTGGTTTTCCAAATTAATTTAAACGTGCTACAATATAAAATTAATTGTCATATATTTCCGTAACACAGCTAATAGTATTACACCGCCAAGTATCAAGCCTAAATTTAACAAAAATATGAGCTGTATAAACAAGATTGTTACTAACTGTATCTAATATGTAAAAATGAATATTCGTTTGTTCGTATTTTATGCGCTGCCATACCGTTCATCTGATTGTGATGGGGATTTTTTCAAAATATTCAGGAGTTTTCCGGGAAGTTATAAGCTATAAAGAGAGTTGTATTACACAACACCGTCACCCTTAAAAACATCCTTTGTTAAAAACCGTGAAAAAAGTAGCTATTTTGACGCTTAAATGGCTTGCGCTGCCTAAACCATAACAAATACACCAAATTAATGTACACAGAATAGAAAATATTTTAAAAAAACTCTACAAAAAAGTCCGCGTCAGGATATGTCTATCTTTTACGGATAACTCATAATAACCATTTTTGTCTTTTAATTATTTTTCCTTTAACCTATTCAACTAAACATAAAAACCATTAATTTTCGTCTTTCAGCTCATGTACAGTATATCAATTTGTTATTCATACACTTAGATTTTATAATTGAAATAGCACAATTTTAATTCTCAGAATATTGCAATTATATTTTGCCATTAACTAAACATTTTCAGGTACACTTCTTTACATAATATATACAAATCAACAAATTCTATAAACATTTAACGTATAATATATTTTAAAAAACTTTAAAAGTTGTAAATTTTATAGTCACTTTTCTATTCATACAGTCAGAATGGGGGAAAAAATAAAAAAATGAAGAAAAAAATTAACTATACTTTGTAGGGTAACCTTTAGCTTTAATAACAGCTTGACATCTACGCTGCATGGATATAACAAGCCTATCACATATCTGAGGACTGATTTTGCACCATTCTTCAGTAACCGCCTTCTTCAATTCTTCTTTGGAAGAAGGATTTCTGCTGTGGACCCTAGGTTTCAAAAACGCCCATAAATGTTCTATAGTGTTTAAGTCAGCAGATTGAGGAGGGGTTTTCAATTGCTTTGGCACGTTCCATATCAACCAAGTCTTATTTAAGTCCGCCGTATGTTTGGGGTCGTTATCTTGTTGGAACATGTACGTAGGGAGCATATCCAATTTTGCTGCACTTTGTTTAACATTCTTACGAAGAATGTCGTTATACACAAATTTGTCCATAACATTGTCAATGAACTGTATATTGCCAACCCCTTTTGCCGACATACACCCCCACAACATTATAGACCCACCCCCATGTTTTACTGTAGGTGTTGTATTGGTCACATCATTATCCGCATTGGCTTTTCTCCAGACTCTATGAACGCCATCTGAACCGAACAGGTTGATTTTAGTCTCATCAGACCAGAGAACATTATTCCAAAATGCCTGCCCCTTATTTACATGTTCTTTTGAAAACTGTAGTCTTACAACACGGTTCTTCTTACTTACATACGGCCTTTTTCTAGTCATTCTTCCATGATAGCCATTTCTGCGTAACACCTTCCGAACTGTCTCAGTACATACCTTTTTACCAGTAGAAACTTCTAGGGTAGACCGCAATTTTGGAGCACTAATTCTGGGGTTGAATTTCACTTGTCTCACAATGGTTCTCTCCTCCTTTTCACTTAACTTCTTTTGTTTAGGTTTTCTCGGAACATTCTCTACTGAACCTTTATACTTGAATTTATTTAGTATATACTGTACTGTTGCATGACATTTGCCTATCAGTCGCCCTATTTTTCTCAAAGAATATCCCTTAAGTGCAAGATTTACAATTGTATCCTTGAGATCAGAACTGAGTTCTTTACATTTACCCATTTTGGAGGCGACTGACTGCCAGTGTACACAACCAGCACAGTAGGCAGATGTAAACAAATGCACAACTTAGAGTATTCATGTTGCATTAATGTTTAAGCAAGTTAGACAAGCAAATACACTGCAGTGTTTTCTTTAGTGTATGAATAGCAAATTGGCTTGTATTTGGGTGTAATAAAGATTATTTATTTTGATAAAATTATGTTTATTTTATAATTAAGTTTTGAACTACATATTTAGATATAACTTAGTGTTTCCTTCAAACCACAATAAATATTTTTTCTTTACTTTTAAAAACTTTCTGAAAATTGGATTTTTATTAATAAAAATGCCTATGTATAAATACCAAATTGACATACTGTATTACTACATTTCGGGATTGCCAACCTAAATAACTATACTGTAATATTACATTTACACCCACGTGCGGGAAGTAAACCCACTGTCTTCTATGTATACTACGTACAATGTATATACAAACAATGCCCAGCATTTTAAATTATTTGAACTTAATTTGAAACAATATAAAACAATAAATACGTCCTTACGGTCATTTTATCAATAATAATGGATTCACGGCCTCCTGTACAACTAATAAACATTACCCGCACTGTTAACATTACTCAATTGTCTATAAATAATGAACGCACATATTTCCAACAAATATGTTATTATTTTACTATTGTTTATTATTTTGAAAACACCATCGCGCACAAAATAATGTACAACGCACGTTTGTGAAGTGTTTTACAGAATCTCGGAAATTAAAAACCTCGCTATCGCTCGTTTTTTAAACATTTTCCTCAATTCTGTAAATATCACTTCCCAACCTTGTATCGTAATATACTATTAATAACGAAATAAGTTATTTTAAGAGAGGAGATACGATTACGAGTATTTGAAAATAAAGTGGATAGAAATTTTCTTGGACCAAAGAGAAACGAATGGACAAGTGAATGAAGGAAAATGTATAACCGATGAGCATGGGAAACCGGATATAATGAGAACAGTTAAGTCTCAGATTGCGATGGACAGGACATGTGCCACGAATGGGAAGTGAAATGGAAACTGCTTGTAGGAAAACCAGAGGAAAAGCGTCCATTAGTAAGGCAAGAATTAGGTGGATATTAACCATAATTTAAGGGAAGTAGATTATACAGGGGATGGTTGATAAACATTCGCTTAGTATAGGGATGTATGGAGAACTTATGTTCCGCGCGGCCATAAACTTAAGGGTTTCTATAGTATCAATGAGTTAGTTTAAGAAGTAATGTACTGGGAAGAGGCATTAGCCCTTAAGGATTGTTAGAGACTAAATTTAAGTAATTGGAAATACACTAAAACTCCACTTAATCGATATATACATTAGAACATATTTTAGGCTATTTAACTCATGCCCCAAATGGGAGTCAACGACCAATCACGTTTCAATGATATCTGTTTTACAACCAATCACAGTCGTGTTTCCAAATAGTTATCAATATTAAATTTACTATATTAAAGAAAGCTCCTCCTTTTTAATATTCTGAACAGGTCTGACCATTATTTTGGAGTGACTGACTCTGTAAGAAATACGGCTACCAGATTATATATATAGTGCATGGATGTCAACACATAGCGCTTGCAGGAGTTAATATAAAAACATTTGTAGCAATTGATTATACCACCAGAAAAAGAAACGACTCTTTGCACTTTCTTAAATGTATTTTTTCCCAGGTAATAATCCAGAAAAATATAATTGTCATATTTACATCATAGGACATCATAAATGAATTAATATACAGTTTGATTTTTTTTTTCATTTTTTCTCCACTAGAGTGCATTCTTACAATATTGCGTTCCTTTGGCAATAAATAGTATGATCTGGTTGCAGTGATAAAACAAAAGAAGCAGATGAAGCGTACCAATCGTTTCTCATTTGTTTTCAAACATCGCCGTTTACATTAAATATGTAAATATTTTAAAATAACTATAGTTAAATAATGGTTTGTGAGTAAACAGCTTAATTTTATTCGTTAAATAGACCTAACAAATGCCACTCTTGATTTCCAAATTCTCTAGATAAATTCACTCCTCACTTCGTCAGTCGTGAATTTATCGATAATTTGGAAATCACTCGTGGCATTACTTATGAAGATATCCTCCCAACATCAGCTAACTCTGACTGGTCGTGAGTACTCCATGGTATAATGCATTCAGTTCTCTATAAGTGATTTTTATGTGTTTAGTTACTAAAGTATTCTTGGATGGGATGTCAGAACTGATATTATTTTATTTTTGTCATAAACACTTTATTTATAACTATCAGTTACCTAAAATTTAAAAATAACTAACTCTACAACTATTTAGTATACTGTCCCACTTAATTTTAACTTTTTTCTCAGTCCCTCCCAAGGCACATAAAATCTCCAAAACCATATGCTGATATCAATATCTTCTATATTCCTCTAGGTGATGATATTTGTTTAATCACGCATAGAGCGAAGCTTTGGTTATCTTTCGTTCCTTTCTAAATATCATTTATAAAGTTTTAATTGGAAAAAAATATGCCCGAGACGATTTCAACTCATACATAAAGCATTGTCTTCCATACTTGTTGCAATGTTCGATTTATCATAATTCATAACGAAATTCAGTATATGCTATTAAAATAAAACGAGGAAAGTATTCTCTAAAAATCAACAATATACGATATTAGAAGTGAGGGTTTACTTGAAACCCGAAATTAAATATTGACTTTACCAACCGCCAAGTGTGGTTCGTCCATACATGTATAATATACATTTTAACTTAATTTGACAATGTATCCTATAAAATATATTAATGTAATTTATGTAATATATTTAATAAAGAAATGGAACATTAATTGGCATATATCACTTAAATTGGTGTCAAATTATACAATAATGTGCAAATAGATAATAACTTATGGTTATCCATGATTTCTTTTCACTGTAGTCTGATTTTTTAAAAAATAAGTTAACCTAGCATCAACTATTGGATTTGTTCAATTAAATAATAAATATTCCGTAAGCCACCAAAATCGGACCATAGATTCGACTTTACTGAGAAATCGCCTTGGTTTAAGCAGTTCTTCTTTCTGTAAATGAACATTCGTTTTTCACGGTTTAATATGCTAAATCCTAAAATTCTCTTCCACTTCCATTAGACAATGTTGGCGCTATCAGAATTCAGAAAGAAATGAGTTATTTATAATTAATCATAAACATTACACTATTATATTTAATTCACAAGACACATATAATTAAATACATCGTTACTTATTTTATTTTTCTATAATACTTCCTGTATAATATTTATAATATAAAAATAGAATACATGAGATCTCAGTCTTCCTCAACTTTGGATGTGGGGTGTGGAGTACTTTCGAATCATAGCTTCATCTTCAGTTTGTAACAAGCATATGATTCGAAAGTACTCCACACCCCACATTCAAAGTTGAGGAAGACTGAGATCTCAGATATTCTATTTTTATATTATAAATATTACATAGTGGCACGCCGTAGCGTAGTGGTTAAGGCACTGCAGGGCTGACATCAAGTGCCGATTGTCCAGAAAAAGTGGGAGCCTTAACCTCCTACTACTCCCCTGCTGAGGCCTATAGTGGAATCACTTTACCTTTACATAGTAACCTCAACGGTATTTCGCCATGAATTTTAAAAGTATCAATACCTCCTATATGACGCAAATTTTATTATCCTCTTATAAAATAATAATAATAATAATTTATTTAAATTGTCGGAGTTAAGGTCATACGACCTTTCTTCCACTCTACCAGCGAAAAATATTAAACACAGAAAAGAATTATATAAGATCGTAACAATAATATACCGTAAGTAAATATTTATACAAATTAAACTTAAAACAATTGTATTTATGACATTCGTTTGATGAAGATACAGTGTAATGAAACAGCTGTTATGAATGTTAAATAAAATAAATATTTATCAAAATCATATAAAATTTCGATGGATTTTCATCAAGTAAACACCAATTCGATGACTAAATTAAACTAAAGCTAAAATAAATCAACTTAATGTTATTAGAGAAGCAAAAAATCAGAAACCATCAATTAATCCACCGAAACATTAACTACAAAAGAAAGAGATATAAATTTGTTTTAAAGGAAGCAAATGTCCGGCAGTTCCTGATCTCTTGCGATAAAAAGGTTCCAGATTATAGCAGTAGATACGGTATAGGAATTAGAATAATGTAAAATACTATGTATATAACAATTGTAATTTTATATATCCCCATTTCCATTCCTAATGATATTTCTTCTAGCCTGAACCCTTTCTATTCTAATTCTCTAATATAATCCTAAAATGTTCCCATTTTTTTCCATTCATTTCGAGATCATAATTATTCATCTCTCTAAAATATCTCTTCTTTTTACTCTTTAAAAACCTAGTGATTCCCCGTCTGATGTTAACAAATTGTTCTAAATTTATAATAGATCAGCTTTTTAATATAAGACAGATTTTAGAAAAGAAATCCGAGTATAATGACACTGTATATCAACTATATGTAGACTTTTGGCAAACATGATCTTGAAGAAGATTTTTGGGCTGTAGGCCGTGGTCGTGAGGCTTGTAGTTCCCCGACGTTTCGCCAGAGACTGCGTCTGGCATACTCAAGGTTTGTCTTGAGATTGGCAATTCTGTCCACTGTCCGTCCTATTTATACGTTCACCGCGATGTGTTCGTAAGTTATATCTGCCTTCTGATTGGTCAGCGGTAAGGACTTCCATTGCTCCAATGAGACTGCTGTTTGATGGTCATTCCTTCCTTCCTTTTTTGTGACTGCAGTTGTTTTGCCGTCCAGTATGCTGTTTCCGGAAACTTTTTTTTTTTTTCCCTCGGCAGCAAAATTACTAATGGCTAACTCTAAGTGGCTTTCCTATTGTAACCTCTACCTAAACTGTGTTTTTTAGGAATTTATTATGAGATATGGAAACGAAGTTGTTTTGACATGCGCTATGTTGTTATTTAGCGACATGTGCCACTGAAATGTATGGAGGTAGTTCTCCAGTGAATATGTTCTTATGCACTGTACGCCATTGTGGTAGTTGTCCTATCGAGCGTACTATTGGATTATCATGTTCCAAAATGTTTTTATACATTTTGGTGATTTGATCTTTCACAATAGGATCAAGATAGGGCAATTGTGCTGCTTCATGTAGCTTGTATACATGGGTGCCGAAAATATAATTTTTAGACATCTGTTCTAAATGATTTGAATTTTCTGTTTGTTTTTTTGGCAAGAATACTCAGTGCTTCACAGCCGTACAGTAGCATGCTGCGGATTACTATTACATAAAATGTAATCTTAATCCGTCTAGCTAGCGTTTTATCCCGGAAGAATGGATATAATATAGCTATAGAATTTGTGCACCTATTGTGAGCTGTATTGGTGGGGGTTTGGAATATTTGGAAAATAGGATTAATTTGGATTTGGATATGTTTAGTTTGATATTCCAGAGACAGTACCAATCATAAATGACTGATAATGATCTCTGAAACGTTGGGATTCTATGGTGCAAGGAGCTGAGTTTGGTTTGTAAGTAAAAGCATGTATCATCGGCAAATAATGCAGCCTTTACTGAAGGAGGATTTGGAAGGTCGGAGACGTAAAGGTTGTAAAGCATTGGGGATAGAACTGCTCCCTGTGGAACACCCGCTAATATAGACTTGCAATCAGATCTATGTCCATTTATCGATACAAAAAACTTCCTGTTTGAGAGGAAGGTAGCTATGATTTTTATAAAATTTGGGGCCAAATTGAATTTTATTAGCTTGTATATTAATCCATTGATCCAGGTTGTATCGAAGGCCTTCTCAATGTCTAGAAATATTGCTAGTGTGCTCCTCCTAGCATTAAACCCAGTGACGATCTGATCAATAAGTCTCGCCAATTGTAGGGGGGGGGGGTACTGTGTGCATTCCGAAATCCAAATTGATAATCTGGTAATAAATTTCTATTCTGAACTTCAGACTTTAATTGATCCAAAATTAGTCTTTCTAACAGTTTTCCTAGAACTGGCAAGAGACTTATTGGTCGTAGGTTGTCAGGATTTGAAGGGTCTTTACCAGCTTTTGGGAGCACTATGACTTTTGCCACTTTCCATGCGGTAGGGAAGTAGTTAAGTTCGAAACAAAACTTGAAAATGGTAAGAAGTAGGATCAAGGCATTACGGGGTAAGTGTTTGATTGCTAGGTTTGGGATTTTATCAGCGCCTGGGGCGCAGGTACTTCTTAGGGGTTGGATGTGGAATCTTAGGTCTTTATGGTGAATATCCGGGTAGATGGGAACTGTAGGAGTAGCAAGGAAAGTGGCTACCATGTCGTTGACATTAGCTTCATGAACTGGTGTGGAGAGCTCATCTGGACGGAATCGGTCTTCGAGATTGGATGCAATGAGTTGGGCTTTATCATAGGGATAAGCCCAACGTCCATTATTATTTAGCGCAGTTGGCGCGGGGGATGCTCTATTAATTTTGATCCTTTTGATAATCTCCCATGGGGTAGTTTTATTAACATTATAAGTATTTAATGATGGTTGCCAATCAGTGTTACGTTTTTCTCGAAGTGTATTCCGTACAGCATTTGCATACCGATTGTATTGCTGTTTGTGTTCGGGTGCAGCGTCTGTAGAGTTTTTTAAAATGGCGCTTGCGCTCAAGATAGTGTAATAGAAGTGGGTGTATGAGGTTTGTGTCGATTTGTTTTCGTGCTTATTGTTGTATATTGTAATGCAGTGTTTACGGTGACTTGAAAGTTGTGTATCGAACGTTCCAACTCTTCAGTGGATTCAACCTGCAGTTTAGGGTCTATCCATTGAGAGAGGAGGTTCGAGTATTCTGTCCAGTTTGTTTCCGAGGTGTACGTTCTGAAGGGTGGAGTGTCAGATTTGTTGTGATTGTAAATAGTATTGGTACGTGGTCTGATTCCAGATCATGTTGTAATGTGTTAATATTTGTGGAGATGGCTGTGTTTTTAGATATGGCTGTCAAGGATGTCAGAGCGCAAGCTGAAACTGGGTGTGTTCAGGGTACTCGGCAATTCCAGAATAGATGTTTGGCATTAAAGTCTCCCGCCAGAAGGAATCTGGGGGAAAACGAAGTTACGATATTTAGATCGTGCCGAGTAAGTGGACGTAGCGGGGATTTGTAGATGGATGCTATGAAGAGGTCTTGATTTGGTGAAATAGGTATGAGTATACCAGTGGCTTCAATGAATTGAAGCCCCTGGATCTGTATGGAACGATGTCCAGTGGTTTTCGTTATACAGATGGATGTGCCACCCATTCGGCCAGTTAGTCTATCTGTTCGGTATGTGTGGTAGTAAGCGAAACACAAGCGATTGTTAGGCTTTAAGTGCGTTTCGTTGAGCAATAAGATGTCTATGTTGTTTTGGTGCAATACAATCGCCACTTCTTGAACCTGTTTGACAACTCCATTGGCATTAAAAGCCATAACATTGAGAATGTTACCTTGTGTAAACTTATTACACATTTTGGAAGAACATATTCATCAGTTGAGACATGAACATAAATCTCTCCATTGGGCTGTTTAGTTTAGCCATGATAGGCTGGATGTCGTGAACCAGATCATTAACTGAGGATGGTGTTGTAGAATTATGTTAGGGGTGCACTGGGTGGAAGCAATGCGTTCTCGTGCCAGTTGGCTTCTGTTAATGTTAGGAGCTGTGGCTTTACTGTAAGAAATACCAGATGTTAATTCTGATGTGAAAGTTCGCGGTGCAGGCGTAGCTTTCGGCAATTTAGGTTCGCGTGATTTTAGGAATGCTTCGTTTGCTTCAATGTATTTGGGACAATTTCTCTAGGATGCCGGGTGCCCCGTTTCTCCACAGTTTGCGCACTTCAATAGTGAAGTGTCAGTTTGAGCTTCCACCTTACTGTACACTTCAGATGACTGTGTGGCTGAGCACAGATAACGCAACGTGGTAAAAGGTTGCAGTCAGCGAAAGTGTGGTTGAAGCGCTGACATCGAAAGCATTGCTTCAACCCAGCGCGTGGTCGGCATGCCTCTATGGAGACTATTACAAATATGAGCTTTTTTAAGTCATATATTGTTTTTGCTTTTTCTGTATTTTCCAACTCTATAAGATAGGGTGGTAAGTTTATAATTTTGTCGTCTTCCTTTTTTTTTTTTTGTGATGTTTGACTGAGCGGACCGGGTATTCTAGTTCGATCAATTCTGCCTTTATTTCCTCGACGTCGATGTTATTTGGAGGACGTTTTAACATATAACTTTAAGGGGTAAGTCCTTTTTCATTTGAAATGTATAGTATTGCTTTTGCATAGAGTCGACGAAGGCTTTGATAGTTTGGAAATCTTCTAGAGTTTGGGGGTAATACCTGTCCTTCGTGGGTATTTATTACTTTGGGATATTTTTTAAGTATTTCTCTGAGTTGTCTGTTCATCTTGAAAAGATCACCGTGGCCCAGCACCGTTATGGTTGGGGGACATGGGTCTTTTTTTTTTTTTTTTTTTTTTGAATAGCTGAAGGCTGGCTTGAGTTTGCTGAGAACTGGTGCTGGGTGGTGATTCAGTTTGTGTGGTCTCCATATGATCTGGTTCACTAATGGAACCATTCGCACTTCCTTCTGCTTTATCGTCGTTATATTCTGCCAATAAAGAGAATCTGTTGGACGTTTCAATGATAGTAGGTGTATTACTATGCTTTATAGTTTTGGGATTTTTCCCAGTTTCATTATTTTTCCTCTTACTGGCTATGTCTTTCAAATTTGGCTTAGGTTTATCTTTCTTTTCTGTCACTTTAGGAGTGCTTTGAGGATTATCTTTTATCAGTTGATTTCTTTGCTGGGAACTATGTACGATTGGAGGGAAGTCCTCCTTAGCTGTAATGAAGCAAGCTGTTTGCATTTCGATTACTGTGTTTTTGACTGCTTGATGTAGAAATTGTATGTATTGGGAAGTATCTTTTACTTCATTTGTTTTGAGTGTATCAAGTTTTTTTTATTGGTCCAACTGTTAGATGGTATGCAATTTGAGTTTTGCCGAAATCTTTAAAAGTTGTGAGATAGATTATATTGAGCAAAAGAGCACCTCTGATCTCATTAGCAAGCTTGATGTCAATATCGGTCAATTCGTGTTGCTTTTGCTCAATATAAGTATCAAATTGTATAAGAGATTCTTCCCAATACGCAGAAGGGAGTGCGCATGGTTGATCCGTTTCCATATCGGTCATATTACATTCGGCCTTCGTGCTTGGCAAGCCAAGACTTAGTTCTTTGCCGAATTTGCACTGCGTAGTATGAAAGGTTGATGTACCTACCTTGTTTTAGATCATAAATAACACTATACACACTTTACACACAAGAAACACACTAAGAAAGCCACTTAATCTATCTTTGATTTAAACACAAAAAACCTTGAAAAACTTACATTTTAACTAATAATTTAGGATAATCGCAGCACACTGAGACGGAAAAATTGCACTTTAGAAGACACTTTCACTGTTGCTGAGGTTGTTTTCTATGACGTCCGCTTTTTATTGCAGGAACTTCATACACAATTCAACGTAGCATCATCGTTTGTGTGTACTCATTTAGGCAGCTGCCTATAGAAAGGTACAGCTACAGCACTGGCTACCAGAGCGACGACGATTCTCGACGGACCTTGGTTCTATTACTGCGGTGGTTTTCGAGCTTCGACGATGGGAGCAAGCTTCAACTGCAACCTCTGCAGCTACAAGACGTTCATTTGGACCTGCTTCGTAGTAAAAGAGATCAAAGTCTATAAGCGTAAACATAAAAGGTCTAACACCATTAGAGGTAAGTTAGCTACGCTTCCTTCCGTACCTCCCTTAACACGGCGCACGGCGTCACCTAATCCCGAAATCCCGTCAAGCCCCAGACCTTATCCGAACCCGGGATAAGGACAGGGCAACTCCGGCCCCGTTTACCATGCCTAAACCCATGCCAAAATCTGAAAAACCTAGTACATCGAATCAGGGCGAAATGGATACTGAAGAGGAGAATTTCACCCAACCACCCAGGAGACATACTGCTAAAAACGTTGGACCAACTGACTCAGAACCACTGACAACTAACAATACTTATGATCCACTTACAAACGCACCTCAGGAAACGGATATGAATATCAACACTCAACCCCGGGCACCACCAAGTGCCAGAAAACCACCCCCTATCATAGCAGAAATTAAAATCATAAACGCAAAGCAACTCACTGAAATAACAGGAAACTATAAAAGTCAGATACAAATGAAATACACATATAACTCACTAAAAATCAATTCAGGGACCACTGAAGCCTTTGAACACATTAAGAAACAACTGGAACAGACAAAAATCCCACACCATACATACTCGCACGGGCTTAACCCTACATTTAAAATAACATTAAAGGGACTACCAACAGAAATAACCAGTACCGAAATTCTCGACGAACTAAAATTCCAAGAACTCCCTATTGAACATGAAGCAAATTTACAAAACGACGTACAACAGTGGTGTACCAACCAAAGACCAAGTCAGTGCCAGTCTGGATTCTAACATTCAGGAAAACCTCCCAATATTAAAGATTAATTTAGAGAACTCACTAGCCTATTTTACATCTCCATAAGACTAGAAGACTACAAGGACATTCCAGGAGTTACGCAGTGTTTCAAATGCCAACAATTTGGACACATATCTCAATTCTTCACTCGCACGGACAAGTATGTCAAATGCTCCGGACCTCACAAGTCAAAAGATTGTAACACCCAGGCACTTCAATGTGTAAATTGCAACGGACAACACACTGCTAACTATAGGGAATGCCCTGAATACAGGAAATATCTACTACGTCCCTCAACACAAGACTCCAACTGCCACCCCTACTCGACCTATTGTAGACATCCCTCCCCCACCACCACCTACAAGACCACCAATCACACCCTCACCCTCCACTAACCCATGGAACGTCCCATCTTTACCTCAAGTCCTCTTCCCAGGGGAGACCCAGAACAACCAAACTAACTCAGACTACAAACAATACACTACAAACACTATTAAATCTCATCAAGAAAATAATAGAAACTCCCTCACTGCTAGGCACAGTGATAACACTGCTAACCACATTGACGCAGAGGCATGGCCAATAGACGGACTGCCTTACTTAAACCTCTGCTTATTCTGGAGTGGAACGCGAACGGCGCGGCGTTCGCAACGATGCTCTAGAATTTGCAGAACTACTAACTAAACTAGACGTCGACATTGCACTACTAGCCGAGACAAAACTGCCTGACGATCGACAATGGAACATCACTGATTACACTATATACAAAACTCAAGGACCAACACCAGACGGAAACACTGGAGGAACGGCTGTGGTGATTAAATCCACTATCAGCCACTCCCCCACCACCATCCAAGGACTGACTAACATACAGACTACTGCAATTGCTATTCACAACTGTGACAAAACCATCACTATAGGTGCTGTATACATACCACTAACTAAAAACTTACTACAAGCAGACCTAGACGCACTAACTAGACACATCCCCAACTTCATATTCGGAGGAGAGTTCAGTGACAAAAGCCAAGTGTGGAACTTGACTAGGGCCAACAACAAGGGACAAATCCTACTACAACACTCACAAGACAACAACCATGAAGTCATAGGACCAACACTTCCCACTCACTATCACTACCAAGGACATCTGCCGCTCGTACTTGACATCTACATATTAAAACCTAGACTACATGTAAACTACATAGATGTCCTCGACGAACTCAACTCAGACCACAACCCAGTTCTAATCGAAATAGACTTCCATCCCCATAAAGATCAAACTAGAAACTTTATAAAACAAACTACGAACTGGGTTGTTTACAGACAACTACTAACCGACTCACTAATACCTAATATCAAAATTGAAAACATCCAAGAACTAGACATAGCCACTGAGACTTTTCAACATACTATATACCAGACGTATAATGACTGCATTACGAGAAAAAACTACACGATATACAAATGAAGACATGCCAGGACTACAGGAACTAATAAGACTACAATGAGAAGCACGCAAAAGATGGCAAAGGCATAGACACTTACACGACAAACAGCACCTAAACTTACTAGGCCGACAAATCCAATCACTAATACAGAAACACAAACGAGACAGACCCGATGCAGAACTTAATACCGCAGTAGCCGAAAACAACATTTAGAAAATAGTTCGAAATTTCACCAGAAAACGAAACTTAAGAAACCACTCAATCCATGGACTTAACGGACTAGTGTATGATGATGAAGACAAAGCGGAAGCGATCGCACAAACTTACGGAAACCAATTCAGATCCCGCACTAATGACTTGACACACGAACGCTTCCAAACTAGGACAAGAAGACAAGTACAACAATACCTACGCATCCCACCAACTACTGACATACCACTCACCATACCATAATAAATTAAAAGAATCATAATGAAATTCCCCAACAGTAAAGCACCTGGACACGACAGACTACCAACTACTACACTTAAACAACTACCAAGAAAAGGACTTGTACACTTAAACTAAAATTTACAATTCTGCACTTATCCTGCGACATTTCCCAACTTCATTCAAACACGCCGACATAATCTCTATCCTAAAACCTAATAAAAATCCGACCTTCCCTCAAAACTACCGTACCGTAAGCCTCCTCGACCACACAGGAAGAGTGCTAGAGAAACTTATACTTAACAGACTCCAATCTCACTTAATTGACAAACTTCCCAACTCACAAATCGGTTTTCGACCTGAACACTCGACAACATTACAACTACTAAGACTAACAAACGACATTACACATATTCACCTCAATAGAGAACACACTACTGTGGTATTCTCCGACATCGAAAAGGCCTTTGACTCTGTGTGGCACATGGTCTTCTTCACAAAATAATTTTACTAACATCCCAGACTCATTCATTCACTTAACTCACTCCTTTTTAAAATCCAGACTATTCCGAGTAACTATTAACGGAAAACATTCAGACTGGCACCCAATAAAAGCTGGTGTACCCCAAGGGTCAGCATTGGCACCGACACTCCACAATATATTCGTACAAGACATACCGAATTCACGACACATAAAGACTGCACAATTTATACTACTGACAGACACATAGAAGTAACAACTGATAGAGTACAAAACCACATAGACAAACTCACTGATTCTCCAAATGGAGAATAAAACTTAACGCCGACACAAAACAGAAACCATAACTTTCACTCGCAGACGACCCAAACCAAACCCACTTAACATAGACGGCACACAACTAGAATATAAAGACTCAGTTAAATACTTAGGAATCCACTTAGACAAACGACTTACTTACTTACTCCCTGGCAATATCGAACCCATAGGCTCATGGCCGCGCGGACATAAGCTCTCCATACATCCGTATCCTGAGCTAATGCTTTCCAATTATTCCCCTTATAATCTACTTCCCTCAAATCATGTTTAAATGTTATATCTCCCACCTCATTCTTGGTCTACCAACTGGGCGTTTTCCCTCTGGCTTTCCTACAAGAAGCTTCTTTGCAAGTCTTTCATTCCCCATACGTGCGACATGTCCTGCCCATCGCAGTCTACGAGACTTAACTGTTATTATATCTGGCTTCCTATAAAGACCATGTTATGTAGTGTTCTCCATTCACCTGTCTGTTCATCTCTCTTTGGTCCAAAAAATTTCCTACGTACTTTATTCTCAAATACTTGTAATCTCCTTTCATCCCTTAAAGTAAGAGTCCATTTTTCGCATCCATATAATATAACGGGTAGGAATAATAGTTATAATATTTTCACTTTAACGTTTTTTGAAAGGATTGGGACATCACTAGTCTCTGCAATGCAGAATAGCACGCATTTCCAGAATTGAGCCTATGTTTAATTTCTTTGTGCATCTCATTCCTAAACATTTTTGTGGGTGATACTGTTCCTAGGTATTTTGAAATTCAGCCACTTTTCCTCAAAATTTCCCTCATTTGTCATTAGCTGTCCATTTTTCCCACTATATTATGAATTTCTGTGTGTGACCATAGATTTATAGTTTTTACTGATATTTTACTACTTCCATTCCGAATTCGTAGTGTTAGTCAATAGTGTGTGCGTGGTTGGCCTTTAGGATCTCCTCACTATCGGCCACGTAGTCCTACAATCATCAGCATTAACGCACAGCTTATTAATACCATTCATGTGTAAGTCTTCCTCAATTCTCTAAGGGATTAATGGCATGCTCTATTGCAAAATTAAATCTTAGAGGATATAGTTCATCTCCTTGCTTCAACCCATTCTGGATTTCAAAAGTATCCGAAAACTGTTTGCCTGCACTCACCTACTACTCTCTGTGCCATTTAAAAGACACATTCGTATAATTCTCACTAACTTTTTAGGAATTCCCGAAACTCCAGCAGGATACTATATAACTTCTCCCTCTTAATTGAATGATATGCTTTTTTGAAGTCCCTACATCTAGTTTGATGTACAGTACCATTATATTATAGTCCCATTTCCTTTTCTAAAATCTGTCTAATACTAAAAATCTGATCTGTTGTAGACCTGTTTTTTCTAAATGCACATTGATGATCTCCTAGAATGTCATCAATATAGGGAGTATATCGGCTTACTAATATATTTTGTAGAATTTTGTACTCAGTTGGAAATAATGAAGATGCCCCTGTAGTTGTTACCGTCAGTTTTATCGCTTTTCTTATAAATTGGTACAATAAATTGATTTCTTCCAGTCATCTGGAAGAAGAGCTTCTTTTTCCCAAATCATACTAACCAACCATCGTATCTTGTTCCATCAATGTTTCCTCCCCCTGATTTTATCAGTTCTGCTGGGATCTCATCTGAACCTGATGCTTTATACATCTTCAATTTTTACTTAGACAAACGACTTACATTCAAACTTCATACTATGTTAAAAATCATCGGAGAACATATTGTTTAAATAACTCACCTCATAGGATTCATGCTTCCATGATATCGCGATTTCAAACATAATCATGTTCATCGTCAGCCATAACTCCGACTGTTGAAATTCATACTATGTACTTTAAAAAACAAAACACTACAACTAATAGGAAGAACATACCCACTACTAAAAACTAGGGCCCTAACTAAAAGACAAAAACAATATTTTACAAAACACTAATACGGCCAACCTTACTATATGCCTGCCCAGCCTGGGGACACGTAGCTCAAACACATCTTCAAAAACTACAAACACTGCAAAACAAAATAGCCAGTATCATCACAAATTCCCCCAGATTCACGACTACAGCACACACACATAACTGACATTTTCAAAAGCACTGCACGCAAACTTAGAGACAACTACAGACAACATAGAAACACACTAATACACAACATAGGCATACGACGAACACAGACTACACTACAATACTGCACACCTATCGACTTAACACACTGAAGTTCCAATTCAGATTCATAGCCCAGCATTGAGAGGATTACTCTCCTTGCTTACAACTTTCCCACAACACCTAAAGCCTAGCACCTAACCTAATGGGTCATGATGAGTAAACGCTCGTCGGTACCAAAATTAGACCAACAAAATGCGGCGTAATGGTCTAGTCGACTGTACTTCTGGATTTTTTTAGAACCGGTATCCATACTTTGTTGACTTTTAATGATTCTTCTTTTCTGTTTTATGTTCGGCCTACAGCCCGAAAATCTTCTTCAAGAACATAATAGCAAGTCCAGTCGTGAAAGTCTATGTCAATACATTTTGGCAAACAGTTTTCAGTTACTTTTAAAATTCGCAATGGGTTAAAGTAAGGAGATGCAGTATTTTCTCTACTATTCAATTTTGTACTAGAGCATGATATAAAATCTTTAGAGGATGGAGATGACATACAACTCAACGGTATTAATAAGTTGCTAGTAAATATTTATGATGTAAAACTAACGGCCAACACGCACATTCTATTAAGTGATGAATCGGGGCTGGAAGTGAACATCTGGTAGAATGCGATAGATAGGATATGTGGAATGAAAGAGGGGCATGACTCCTTATAACCATAATTTGAGGCAGGTAAATTTATACAGGGGACGTTAGGAAAACATTGGCTGAAGATAAGAATATATGAAGAGCTTATGTTTGCGTGGCCATGAACCTATGTGATCGATAGTGCCAGTAGTCTCATCTCAGTCGCTTCTATTCTCCTGAGTTTATTTTATGTCAAACACCACGTTTCTGATCCATGTAACAATGTTGGGACTGATTTGTTTAATATAATTTCAAAATTATCTCTGGTCTGAGGATATATAGTGCTGGGGTATTATCATATGGATCTGAGTGCTGGCTACTATCGGGGAAGGATAAAAGGGCAGTGAAGTCAGTAGAAATGGACTTTCTAAGGAGAGCACGCGGGATTTTTAAATTACAACATGTGCCAATTTTAATAATTGACGAACTGGAACGATTTTTACAAGTGCTGAAGAGATACAAACTAGGCGGTTATTATGGTATGGTTACGCGAAAAGGATGGTATAAGTGTCGGCCATGTTGATCTATATAGTGATTATGTTCCTTGCACGTATTACGAATGAATGAACAGCGCATACCAAGAAGAATGTATAATTATAAACCAAAAGGGATAAGAATGTTGGGAAGACCATTGAAGAGATGGAAGGACTAATTCGACCTATAATGAGATCGGAACAGGCCATTGGGCTTAATCCTTGTTGTTGATGATGATGTTCCTTGCCTCTAGTCCGAGGGCTGCGATTTTCAAATCCGGCCATGGTCAATGGATTTTTAGGATGGACATTCCTAGTATAAAATTACAAATTTGTATAGCATTCTATTAATAATCATGTAGGAAGCTACTTACTTTATTTTATATCATTTTAATTTTATTATATTCTATGTTTTTGTTAGCATTAGCTAGTATTAGATCCATCATCATTGTATTTTGTTTAGTCTGTATTTTAAAATCTTAAAATTGTAATATGTACGTAATTTTTGTATAATTTTACTATTCGCTGGTTGAGTGGAAGAGAAGGCCTTATGGCCTTAACTCTGCCAGCTAAAATAAATCATTATTATTATTATTATTATTATTTTCTCTAACTCCACCAGAATTTGGAGTCCGGGATTCAAGGACTGCCTCTTTGTGAACAAAATGGTTGAATCCTGAACTTTTAATATAGCTATCTATATGTGCATTCTTTCTGTACATTTCAAATTGTATCCTGTTTTATCCCATTTCTTGTTAAATTAAGATCTAAAAATGGGATGTCTTTCAATTTCAGTTTCCATGGTCAATTTTATAGTTCTTCTCTGAATGTTCAAAAGCTTTAAAGCATCCTCTATTTGTGATTCACAATAGCCATTACATCAACGAAACTACACCAAAATTTGAAAATCAAAGGATGTCCACTTATTTTCTGCTCAAAACTTCCCATAAATAAATTGGCTAAAAAGGGTGATAGAGGGTTTCCCATAGAAAGTCCAGAATTTTGTTCGTAAAATTTTCCATTATATGTAAAAAACATTTGTTCAATGCATAATTTGGTTAGAATTATAAATTCCTTTGTTTTCTTTTTCTAATTTGTTTTTGTTTAATCATTTTTCCAAAATTTCAATAGTGATTTCTCCAGGGATGCTGGGAAACAATGAAACTAGATCAAACAACACCAATCTGTCTGTTGGTTCTATTTGTATGTTCTCTAATTTTTCTATCAGTTGAAACAAAAAAGTTCAACTTAATATCATGTTTCTACAGAATGCCAGGAAAGTGAGAGGATGGGAAAACTCAGAAAATGAAGTGAAGGAGAGTGCCAGTAATATGAATAAGAAAGCAATCTATTGTACCAACATTTTATGTTTTAAATATACCAAGAACGAATATTACTTATTCACACTATACACAATGGAGCAAAATAGAAATTACATTTCAATCAATATAACTTCCTTTCTCTCCACGTTAACATGGAAAAACTGTTCCACACAACATGTTCCTATTCTGTAGGACAAATGTGATGCAAACATAACATACATACATTTTGATGACAAATGTTGTTTCTTTTGATAAAACTTTGTAAAATATAGTGCATTTGCATCATGCTTTTTTTCAAGACCACAGATTGGAGTAAACTGGTGAGTGATTAAATTATATTTGAGAAGAAAAATATATGCCAAGACTGCGGTTTGAACCCAGGACCTTTGATTCTCTATGTCAATGCTCTTCCATCTGATCTACCTAGGCCTCCAATCTAAACGTGTATTTTTCTCTCTTACACATAGTTACTTCCCTAACCCTAAATGCTACGAGCCGTTACTACATAGCACTTGGGATTAGGGAATTAACTACGTGTAAGGGAAAAATACGCATTTAGATTGGAGGCCTAGGTAGCTCAGATGGAAGAGCATTGACATAGAGAGTCAAAAGTCCTGGGTTCAAACCCCAGTATAGGCATATATTTTTCTTTTCAAATATAATTTGTCCATCATTAAGATGTTTAAAAACAAATAATATTAACATTGGCGAGTGATTATTTATAATTTCAATCCACAATCTCTTTCAATTAACACAGCTCATACTATTGATAATTCTTTGAAGACTACAAGGGAGGTATTTGTTAACAGAATTATTTCTACGATTTAAATATATAAAATAACCTTGCTTCTAGTATTCACATGTTAAATATGGGAAATAACATTATAAGGTTCTTAATTCAATGAATGAATAAATCAATTCTTATCTTACCTCAATTTTTTTTTAAACTGCAGTTCCCGTGTTTAAAAAAACATGAAATATGAGATAAGATAAGCATTGACTCATTCATTCATTGCTTGTAGTACTCTATAAGTATGAAAAAAATAGCATCCGAAGTGAATATTTGTTCCCATAAGGGATGAGAATGAAGGGAATTTTATAACAAACTGTTTTTTATAATTAATTTAACACATCTCATTGAAGGATAAATTAAATTTGAAGAGAAAAATTTTTGCCCAGACCAGGACATTTGGTTTACTGTACCAATGCTCTTACCAATTGAGTTACCAGGGCAAGTTCCAATCTAGATGCAAATTTTTCTCTTATATACATTGTAATGCCTGCACACCAAATGCTTGAAGCTGTGGCTTCATCTTTGCAAATGGCGGCTTCTTGATTAAGATTAGTTTGGGCAAGATGCTGACGATGATTATGATATAATCGAAACATGTTCAAGAACAAATCAACATTAATATTGAGGTAAGATGAACAGACTGAAAATAATTTAATTAAAATAACCTCAAAATATCACTTCCTAAAATAAAATACTAATGGAAGGCCTTAGTAAGTGCTGCAGGTTAGATGGTTATGGCACACATGTTCCCCAGATCCTGCTGTGTGCAACTATTATTTGTGTGGAATCCTAAAAATGAATATATGCAGGGGTCTCAATGAATTCAACTGACAAATTTTCAGGCATTGTACAAGAGAGTTAAATTAACTATTTGAAGTAGGACACTTATGGTCTGTGAAGCCAATTTTTAAATTATGTGAGTTTTTGAGATTGTATGTTTGTACTGATTAATAAAAGTTTGAACCAAAGTATCACTGTGATATTCCATGGAAATACCTCAGCAGTGGGTACCAGTGGTGCACTAGCTGTTAATAAAACAGGAAATTTCCATAAAACATAATTCTTATTTTGGAAAATTGTGCTTTATTTTATATTTGTACTAAGATTCCCAATATATGGGATTGAAATTAAATAATTACAAGAAACATCATAGTGATAGTTTGCTTATTTTTTATAGAAAAACCAATCACAAAACGGCATAACTTGGAAACTTGGTTTCACAGGGCACAGGTGCCTTATCTCAAGTTGTCCTCTCATCATCGATGACATGACTGACAATGAGAGGGAAGCATAAAAAAAACTGCAGTTCCCATGTTCAAAAAACATGAAGAATGAGGTTAAGATAAAATAAGAATTGACTCATTCATTAATTGCAAAACCTCATGTTTTCCCCATAATAAATTTATGAACTACACTATTATGTCTGTAAGTGTGCCATTGAATTCACAGCACCCTGAAAAATAACCCTCCTTATACTATATCCATCTTTTGTAAAATGAAGAACAATGTAGTGGAATTTTGTGTTGTCAGCAAATAACTGGATACACTAAGAAGATAGATAGATAGATACTGTAGAAGAACTAAAAGACAATATAAGAACAGAATTGAGAAGGATAGTGGAAGAAAAACTTTTGCATGTGAATTTATTTCATCAAAATATGTCAGAAATGTGTGAACAACACTTTGAACAAACTCCAAAACAAAATATTACTCATTTTTTAATTGTGTGCATGCTATGGATATATGCAAGAGATTAAGGAATGAAAATTTAGCTCAAAGAAATTTAATTACTTATTTAAACCTCGCCTCTTATTTTGCTCGCTCACTTAGAACATATTTTGAAGGACATTTCCTCCATTTTCGAAATGGAGCCAAAAATCAACATGCCCAAGGCTAAAAGAACAAAATATGAAGTGAGGTATAAATAACTAACTCAATTTGTTTCTTCATAAAATACCTCATAGTGTTGTGTTATTTCCTATCAATTCTGTGATTAAAATTCAGTTATTCACTCTATATTCCACCAGATTATTGACCTAAGCACGATATGAATGCACTGTATAAAATTACATTTTTAAGTAGGGAATGCGCTATTCCATAACAAATTCTATTTCTTTATGGCCCTGGTATTATTTGTCACCAGAGTTGCAATAATTTTCTTACCTAACCTCTAGGACCAGTAAATAATGTCACAATCAACTGAATGGTGCCATGATTTTATTGGTAATATAATTAAAATTTGTAACATTGAGTAAATCAATCATACTGTTATTGAACATGCAATGAGCTTATAGTAATATATCTTGTCTGGTTGGGAGGAAGCATTAAATTTGGTGATAAAGTGAATAAGAGTTGCCAGATAAACAGTTTGTGAGTGTCAAGACCATAAAGAAAGGATCTGTTATTGAATGGGCCAGGTGTAAGGCAAGATTTATCCCACTTCACCTTTCTATTGTAAAGAAATGAAAATCTCAACACATCTGTTGACTTGCAACATGGAAATTTAATGCTATCTGTTTGGCTATAGTTAACGTAACTACAGAGAAATCTTGTGAATTCAGTTTCACTATTTTAGGATACTCAAGGAATAAATGGTGAGTCCAGGTGTTCCCATATAGCTCAATGGTAAGAGTACCAATGCTAGTTCAGTTTTCCTCTCTAATTATGGTTAATGTTGACATTTTTAAAGACTAAATCAAATATTAAAAGTCAATTAGAATAGCTGTATCCCCTTTCAACATTGTTTATATTTTATAACTGTAGTGCATGAATGCTAATTGATCTAAGTACTCTCTATTTACCCAAAATAAAGGGGGAGGAAGAAATATGCGCAGTATAGTGTTAGTTTATGGGAGGCTATAAGAGATACCATTAAATTGTCAGCATCAGAAAGCATTGGTTATTCAAAAAAAGAGGAAAAACAACAATTGGTTTGATGAAGAATGTGCCAACATTGTAAAGAAAAGAAAGCAAGCAAAAATGAATTGGGTACACAAGCCAAATGAAGAAAATTAAAAAAAAAAAAAAAGGTACTATTAGACGGGAAACCACCAGGTTATTATAAAGTAAAAAGAGGGAATAATTGAGAGAGAAGATTAATGATCTTGAAATGAATTTAAAAAATAGGAACATCAGAGAATTATATCAGGGAATTAGGATAGAGAAAAAAGGGTTTCAGGCTAGAACAAACATAATTAGGAATAAAAATGGAGATATGATTGCAGATTCCACAAGAATATAAGATAGATGGAAAAGTTACTTTAATCAGGTCTCGTAGACTGTGATGGGCAGGACATGTGACACATATGGGGGATGAAAGAGATGCATGGAAGCTTCTTATAGGAAAACCAGAGGGAAAACGCCCAGTCAGTAGACAATAATGAGGTGGGAGAATAACATTATACATGATTTGAGGAAGTGGATTATACAGAAGATGGTTGGAAAGCATTAGTTCAGGATAGGGATGTATGGAGAGCTTATATCAGCATGGCCATGAACCTATGGGTTTGATAGAGCCAGTGAGTTAGTTTTAGTGTTGGTTTGCAACTTAAAATTTCATAATTTTCATAGAGAGCACTACAACCCATTTTGAACCAGAGTCGGTGAAATATCTTCCTCCATTAATCCCTGCCTAATACCTTCCTTCTGCATCCTCTAACGCCAAGCTTATTAAGATCATCATTCCATCTAACCATCTCACCTTCAGTCTGCCTATTCTACTTCCTTCATGTTTTAGTAGATGTGAGTCTATAAATAGGATTGTCCTCTGTCATTCTAATACTCGTAATATGGCAAAATCAACATAATCTAACTATCTTTATAAACTTAACAATGTTACGGTTTTTGAATAAGGAATGCAATGCATAATTGTATCTTATTTGCCATCCTCCTCCTTTGTTCACTGATCCAAATATCCTACTGGACACTTTCCTTTCAAAAACCTTGAGCTTCCTTCATTACTTTTTGAAAGACTCGCTTAACATATGTACAGAGAGATCTTAATAGAGATTTATACAAGGTCAATTTTGTTTTCAAATTAATCAAATGTGATTTTAATGTACAATTTAAACTTTATATAATAAACATAGATTTATATTGTACACAGGAATCTGTTATTTTGTTTTTCTGACATTGTTTGCGAGCAGATACAAACTGACTACAGTATCAACAGATTACTCTTAATCCTAGCCATGTTAGTAAGAAAACCCTCTACTTGTGATGCCATTTTTAGAGATGAGATGAAGCCTTTAATATTGCAGTTCTGATATATAGATGCCAGCTGACCAGACTTGTCACACCATCACAGGAGCAGATATAATGAATAAAATAAAATGGATGATCTAAGTATGGAGAAGTGGTGAATGAAGATTTTAGCAGGGTAAAACGAGGAAATCCTGAGAGAAACTGCTCTTGTCCCAATTATTCCACCATGAATCTTAAATGGAGCAAATATATCACAAACTTGAGACCAGATGTGGAGGACAAGTGACTAACCAACTGCACCATGGAGCACCCATTCCTGGCCCATTAAAAACAAAATTAAACTCTTCATTTTATATTGTTTATGGAGAGAAATTTGATTTTCTTTACTAAGCTAGGATTAATCAGAGTTTTGGTTAAGCAGTGCTTTTCTGTACTTGTTATGCTACTTAATGAAACATTCCAGTTCCTCCTGTGTTACAGTTTTTATGTCCACTGATTCCTAGTACATTATTTTCTTGCTCCTCCTCTTTGACATTAGATCAATTAACTTTTACAATCTACATTTATTGAACACCATTTTGTTTATATTATTATGAGTTATTTTGACTCACCTCACATCTTTTTTTTAATATTCTGCAGACTATAGTTTTATAGCATTTATGCAACACTGTCAATGCATATTAACTGTTGTTCTGCAGTTGTCGGTCCTGTAGATTTAATATTTGTAGGAAATAACACTATGAGGTTTTATCATAGGACTGACAACTGCAAAAAAGTTACAAAGCATCGACAATATCGCATAAATACGACAAAACTGTAGTCTGCAGAACATAAAAAAATATGAGGTGAGTCAAAATAACTCATAATTAAAAGAAACCTCGTGTTATTTCCTACAAATATTAAATAAACCATTTTGTTTATTAGACTTTTGCACTAGAAGCTCTAGCTGTAACTACTGTTTAGAACAAAATATATTTCTTTGAAGTTATTTTCAAAAAGAAAAGAGAATTATTATTACAGCTTCTTCTCCAACCATAAATAATGCAGCTTCTTGTTAAAATATACCTAAGGTAAGCGTGTAAAGGAAAACAGCTACAAAATTGTGAAAAATGAAGTAATATTTCTACTTTATATCCATTGGAGAAAATGTTTTTTGAGAAATTCACCTCATAAATTTCATGCTTTTCACAACAGCCAGAGTTGTGACTGATAATGGACAAGATGTCGTCTGAAACCACGGTCTCTTGAAAAGCACAAAATTTAATTATGAGCGAGTTTTTCAAAAAAATTTCTCTGATAAATGGTTAAATGATTATCTCATAATGTTTACTTCCACACATCAATTTTAAATAGGAATAATACTTCTATACTAGTGTGCATAAAGATTTATCTTGTATTGTTAATGTCAATGAGAACATTTTATAATGCATTTTGTGATTCTTGGTGTTTAAAGAAATAGAACTCGGATGACGTCTCTATTTACACACTTCTGAGATATTGAATTGTTACAAAATTGTTCCATCTTGAAATTTTGGAAGTAAATTTTATTTCAGACCACCTCTGTGGTGTAGAATTTACAAGCCTCACTAGCATTGATCAATTCCTTATTATAACAACAATTTTTCTTTGTATATGGAGTCCATAACAGCCTTGAGAGGACACAAGAGTAACTATTTGATGTGAGAAGTAACAAAATGGATTAAGAAAAGAAATTAAGATTGAAGGACTGCATGACAGACATGATATGGCTACTTGTATTGGCATCTCTTAATAACAACCACTTCTGTTGGGCTTGGTTTCCTGAGCTGTCATAAAGCCTTTTTTTATGTTATTAATTTTTTAAAACTCAAAAACATTAAACCTCTAAGTTATTTAAAAATAGAAACTACTGAAAATACCTTACTCTAAATTTGAAAATAAATCTAAAAAAAGAAAACAGTTCTTAGTTAATTGTTTCAACATGAGTCAAAATTTAACTGTTTCAGAAAAAAAAATTTCATCTCTGCATTAGCTAACAAATGTGAAACTTATATTTAACTATACAGAGTGCTAAGAATTAAAGTGCAAAAATTGTAAGAGAGTTTTCTTTATTGAATTAAATTTAAAAATGGTAATTTTTATTTTTTTAAATGCAGTGTTCTCAATAAAATTGTTAATTGAATTAATTATATTAGTGTTTGGTAATTATCACAAATATTTAAAGGAAGTAGTACCGACATTTATTTTAATTAACAAATTAGTTGGAATTTAACCCACCTACAATGTTAATATTATTTGTTTTTAAACATCTTAATTAACCCACCTACCTCATCTAAATTAAGAAAGAAAAATTAATGCTTGAACCAGGGTTTGAACCCTGGACCTCTCCTTCTCTGTAGAAGAGATCCAGGGTTCTAATCCCAGTTCAAGCATTAATTTTTCTTTCTTAAATTATATTCTATCCAGGATTGGAAAATGTTAATTTAAATAAAAACATTGAAAATACCTCACATCATAATTGTTGATTTCTCAAAGGACATGTTCCAATACTTCTGCACATTATCTTCAGCTCTATCTAACTGTTGAATTGGTAGTTGGCAATCCTGTAGATTTCTTCTTACTCATTCTGATGGCTGACCGACAGACTTCTAAATTAAATATTTTTCCCCAAAAATTTTAAAAAATCATGATTGCAACAATTACAGGGGCTTCTCATTCCTTTCTACTTCGTACAAAATGTTATCAAATATAAAAACCTCATAGTGTTATTTCCTACATATATTAAATAAAAATAAATATTAGCATCCAGACTTACTCCCTATATTTACAATATAAGAGACGATCAATGTGGATTTGGAAGAAATAGACCTACAATAGAAAAGATTTTTTGTATAAGGCAGATTTTAGGAAAGATATGTGAATATAACTACACTGTGCAACAAATATATGTAGACTTCAAAAAGGCATACAATTCAATAAAAAGGAGAAGAAGTTGTATAGTATCCTGTTGAACTTCAGAATTCCTAAAAAAAGTTAGACTTATCTGAATGTGTCTAAAGGGCACAAAGAGTAGGGTTTGGGTAGGCAAACAATTTTCATATACTTTTCAAATTCACAATGGATTAGAACGAGGAGATGCACTATCTTCTCTATTATTCGATTTTGTACTAGAGCATGCCATCAAATCTCTAGAGAATAAAGTATACAACTCAATGGTATTAGTAAGTTGTTAGTTTATGCTGATGTAGTATTACTAGGCGATAGCGAGGAGATAACTAAAGGTTAACATGCACACACTATTGAAACAAAAAAATTGGGAGCTGGATGTAAACATCAATAAAACTAAATATATGAATACATATAGAAATTCATTATATAATGGAAATTACAAAAGGGAAATTTTGAAGAAGTAGCTAAACTCAAATACCTAAGAACAATACTTGTAAACAGGAATAAGGGTCAGAAAATTCAATTATGGAAGCATGTATTATGCATTACAGGGATTTTTGTCATCGCAATTTATCTAAAAAAATGTTAAACTGAAAACATAAAGTTGTTATTGTCCCAGTTATATTATATGGATATATAATATGAACTCTTATTTTAAGAGAAGAGAAAATTTTACAGGTATGTGAGAATCAAGTTCTTAGAAAAAATTATGGACCAAAGAGAGATGAAACAGATAGGTGAATGGAGAAGATTACATCAGTGGGCTACATGACATTTTTGGTATGCCAAATGTAATAAGAACAGTCAAGTCTAGTAGGCTGCGATGGACAGGACATGTGGCACAAATGGGGGAATGCAAGATAGGCATGGAAACTCTAGTAGAAAAACCCATTAGGTACACGTTATTTAACTGGTTTATTTCTGTATGGTAAGCACATTTTTTTCTTGTTTTCATCTTTGGTGTTCCTAAGCTTCATTTTAAAACAAAAATTATCTTGAAATTTGGATGTCCACTTTTTGCATTGTACCTGTACCATTTTCTGAACAAATCTTGAGAGAATGATACATATGCAACATGTTACAGAACTGTGTTCAGTCAAAGGATTTGCATAGAAACATTCAAATATTATAAAGTTTAACAAAACTGAAGTGGAGAAATATATGCACACACAAGATTAATTTTCTCACCTGAACATATTTCAGAGATTATTGTCCCAGTTGTAAACTAGATTCTAATCTATGCAGAAAAATTCATCTTATGAGGTGAAGTGTGTATAACTAACTAACTCACTGGCACTATCGAACCCATAGGTTCATGGCCACGCAGACATAAGCTCTCATTAATCCCTATCCTGAGCTAATGTTTCCCAATCATTCCCTGTATAATTTACTTCCCTCAAATCTTGATTAATGTTAAATCTCTCACCTCATTCTTGGTCTACCAACTGGGCATATTCCTATAAGAAGCTTCCATGCAAGTCTTTCATTCCCCATTTGTGCCACGTGTCCTGCCCACTGCAGTCTACGAGACTTAACTGTTCTTATTATATCTGGCTTCCTATAAAGACCATATAGTTCACTATTATGTAGTTTCTACATTCGCCTGTCTGTTCATCTCTCTTTGGTCAAAAAAAAAAATATTCCTAAGAACTTTATTCTCAAATACTCATAATCTCCTTTCATCCCTTAAAGTAAGAGTCCATGTTTTGCATCCATATAATGTAACTAGTATAATAACTGTTTTATATATTTTCAATTTAATATTTTTTGAAAGTAGTTGGGACGACAAGAGTCCTTGTAATGCATAATAGCACGCATTTCCAGAATTGAGCCTATGTTTAATTTCTTTGTGCATCTCGTGTGTATTACTGCAATAATTATTACCTCACATACCACTCCTGCTAATTATTTATATACGAATGGTTATTTTAAAAAGAAAACTTCAAAAAGAAAATTACAAATGTGTAACTTCATTTGGGTTTATAGAAGTCTTTAATACATTGATTCCACAGGTCAATTACTAAAACAAAGTCCAAACCATAATCATGGTTTCACAATCTTTTTATTGCAGTCTTAATCATCTCGTTACTCTAGGGTATCATTTCCCAACCTGTGGTTCGCGAACCACCTGGGGGTTTGCAAAATATTTTAAGGGGTTTGTCAAAACTTTTTCGTAATGGCAGGTTTCAAGGTTAGGCCTATTAAATTTTCCTTCATTTCAGTTCTGAGACATAATAATAATAATAATAATAATAATAATATTTTAAAATTAAATTAACACTATAATGCCTCTTGTTACATATGTGTAACATAGGGAATTTATCACATCATTCAACAATAAATTAATATTTGCCCCGAAATCCTAAGTAGGTTTTATAACTGTTAGGTTAAGTTAATTTAATTTTATTAAACATTTGCTTGGAATGCATATCTACCAGTTGGTAGACCAAGAATGAGTGGGAGAATAACATTAACTACGATTTGAGGGAAGTAGATTATACAGAGAATGATTGGAAAACTTTAGCTCAGGATAGGGATGTATAGAGAGCTTATGTCCATGCGGCCATGAACCTATAGGTTCGATAGTGCTAGTGAGTTAGTTAGTCTACTGTATGTATATTTGAAAGTTAGTGGTTCACCCAACTCAGATTGTTGTGAAGGGGTTTGCAAGTTGAAAAAGGTTGGAAACCGCTGCTCTAGGGAGTGAGTTCAACTTGCTCTGCTCTTATTGGAGAGAAGCAAGAGATAGGGAAGTTAACAGACAGGGGCCATAAAGTCAGTGGCAGTTCCTAAAATTGCAGAGAAGTAATGCTGCCATACAAATTGATATTAATATCATTTGATCTTAGATATTGGCTTCACTGGCTATAAATGTAGTGATTCCCATTAAAGTGTTCCTGCTAAAGAAGACGCTAGAGGTGGACGTGGAACGCAAAGTTCATAACTTCGGCGCACGGGAATTCATGTAATAAAGGAGAGAAATAATGTACATCTGAATCGAAATGCCTGGTAGTTTAGTGGACAAGAGCGCTGATGTACAGAACCAGAAACTTTGAGTTCAAATGCCGATTCAGACAGTATATTTTTCTCTTTAAATGAAAGTATTATTATTATACAGTATTACAGAATATTTTTTTTGTAAATTATATGCAGAATTTATAATAGGGCTATATATATATATATATATATATATATATATATTTTGTTATATAACAGTATTATAAAAAAAAAAATTTAATATGCAATGATCTTCAAAAACTGACCACATGGAATGAGGGTAATTATCTCAGGAAAAAGAAAAATATTTCAGTAGTTTCTACTCTACATTTTCTTAAACATATTTCCATTTTCAGTCTACCAACAGAGGGAGTGAGAGGCAGCTCTTCAAAATGACAGAACATCGGTCACAAAATTACTGAAGATGGAAACTTCCGAAATTAGTTTAAAAAGAAGAACATGAGATGAGTGATAAACGTTTACCTAAATATTTCCATTAGGTTACTTTTACAAACTAAGATGGCCTTATTAACAGAATTATCTTTAACGAAATTACTACATATAAAATTATATCATACCTTTGTGTTAATGTTTTTATAATGAAACCTTAATAAAATATAAATATTTATTTTTAATTTTGTTTAGTTGTTTCTTGACTCACCTCATACTTCTTAACTCCCTTGCATATCTAGATTTCGTCACTGTATTTGTGACATTCTCAATGCTGTTCACGTTCACAACTCAACATGAACGTGAACAGCATTGAGAATGTCACAAATACAGTGACGAAATATAGATATGCAAGGGAGTTAAGAAGTATGAGGTGAGTCAAGAAACAACTAAACAAAATTAAAACAATGTTAATATTATTCGTTTTTAAACATCTTAATGATTGGACAAATTATATTGAAAAGAAAAATATGTGCCTAGATGGGGTTTGAACCCAGAACCTTCATGATACCAGATTCAAAGGTCCTGGGTTCAAACCCCAGTCTAGGCGTATATTTTTCTTTTCAATATAAAATTTAAATAAACCTCATGTGTTGTTTCCTACCTACATAACTTAATAAATATTTATCTTTAACAATAACAAAAGTTAATTTAAAAGTAATGTATCATATTACAAATTAAACATTTGCAACATTCCACCCACAAAGTGTAAAATCTACTGGTTTTACTATTCTCCATTGCACTCAACTGATTATACTGACTATTCAACTCATGCCCCAAATGGGGGTCAATGACCAATCGCGTTTCAATGAATTTTGTTTTACAACCAATCACAGTCAGTTGGAATTTGACTGAAGATGGAAGTAATACTATACTTTAATAAATGAATTGGAGAAAATATTTTAACATCTCAACTCACTAAGTTGCGTATCTTCACAATACCAGTTTCAAAAGCATAGTATTACTTCCATCTTCAGTGAATTTCAACTGTCAAAATTTCATCGTTATCATCTTTTGTACTGCCATCTGGTGTAGACTTTATAAACTTGGAGATTAAATTAATCTTGTCAGGTACATCGAAATTCATTGCTTTATATTTATTCTTCTGAATGTATATCTTCTCCCAAATTGTCAATTCTAAAGGTTTCTCCAAATGTTTCAAAAGTTTAGTTTCTTTTCCAATTTTGTGATTCTCTAACAAACTATGAGTTGCAATTGCCGATTTTTCAATTTCACCATTTTTAATATTTCTAAAGTGTTATTTTGTATGAATTTCTAAATTCATTTTAGTTTTTCCTATATATACTTTATTGCAGTCATAAAACTAAAAGGAATTTAGAAATTCGTACAAAAAAAACACTTTAGAAATATTAAAAATGGTGAAATTGAAAAATCGGCAATTGCAGCTCATAGTTTGCTAGAGAATCACAAAATCGGAAAAGAAACTAAACTTTTGAAACATTTGGAGAAACCTTTAGAATTGACAATTTGGGAGAAGATATACATTCAGAGGATTAAATATATAGCAATGACTTTCGATACACCAGACGAGAATAATTTAATCTCCAAAGGTTCATAAAATATACACCAGATGGCAGTTCAAAAGATGATGTTAATGACGAAATTTCGACAGTTGGAATTTAACTGAAGATGGAAGTAATACTATATTTTTGAAACCACTATCGTGAAGACATGCAACTTTGTGAGGTGAGATGTTAAAACATTTTCTCCAACTCATTTATTAATGTAAATACCTCATAGTGTTTCCTCCCACTGTAATTTTAGTTAATACTATACTTTTGAAACCGGTATTGTGAAGACACACAACTTTACGAGGAGCGATATTAAAGCATTTTCTCCAACTCATTCATTAATACTATTACAGGACTTAAAATTTACACTCTACACATATGCTGTCAATGTTTTATATAGGCTTATGTTTCAACTAAAAATGTAAAAATGAAATTGTAACTACAATGCATCTAATGTTTAAATTTTTATTTTTGGTTTACTGGGAGCATTTGGCAATGTGCTCATTAAAAAGGGCAGGGATGTCTACTTCCGTCTCTGTTGTCATTATTCGGAGCTTATTCTGGGATAACTTGTTCTTCTGTTTTGATTTCAGCATTTTCATTGTTGAGAAAGCACTATGAGTTTGCTAGAGAGTCATAAAATTTAAAAATAAACTAAACATTTGGTAAAACCTTTAAATTTTACACTATGGGAAAAGGTATACATTCAGAAGAACAAATTTAGATACATGAAATTTGAAATTCCCGGCGAGCAAGATTTGATCTCCAAGTTCTTCAAATCGACAACAGATGGCAACTTTGAAGATGAAGATGTAGACCAAAATTCAACAGTCATAAAGATGGTTGAAGATGAGAGGGATTCCTCTTGAAACTGCAGTTCCATGCTAGAAGATCATGGAGTTATGAGGTGAGATTTCACGACTCACTATTATTTAGTTAACAAATAATAAGATTGAATAATTATTTTGACAAACTAAGAATCTAAATTGTTATAATTTTTCCAATAAAATTTAATGAATTTAATAACACTATTTTGCCGACTAAATACAGACTGGTTGGATGTTAAATGTAACTTATAATAATTTAAGCTTGTCAGTTTTATACTTTTTTTTTTCAGTTTGCAAGGTAATAGATTACTATATTGAATTCTGGAACATGTTAATATAAAATATAACATCAAAATAGTAGCTTTAACCACTTAAAAAATAATGATTAAATTCTCAACAAAAAATACTTCAAAGAGAAGTCGTCAGATGATGGTGTTAATAGCGATGGCTATCGGCCTTTGGATGAAAGGAGAATTAATTGTATAAGTAATAGAAAGAAATTTGTCGTTCCTATCGCAAATTCGAATGGCATAACAGTTACCGTACTGACGTACAGAGTCAGAGGTCTGGGGTTCGACTCCTGGTTCGAACGTAATTTTTCTTTCTAAAATAAAACAGATTACTGCCTTCTATAAATAGAGTTGCGGGCTGCCAGTTGGACCACACTGATTTTAATAATGATATATTTAGTAATTCCCTAAGCATGACTGACAACTTATATGGAGAACTCAATTTAAAAATAAAATAATTTTTAAAATTTTTATACATCGCTTGTGAAAACAGAAAAAAATTAACAAATTACTCGGCCGTTATTTATGTCAAACATAGCCAAATAAAGGATAAGTATTATAAAATTACAATAGGAAATAGTATTATGAGGTTCTTCTAAAAAAATAAGGTGAATCTGTTGCAACTTACCTCAACTTTATGAGGTAAGATACAACAGACTCATCTTATTTATTAAGGATAATGGAAATGGACAACTAATGAAAAATGAAGGAAATTTTGAAGAAGTGGCTGATTTCAAGTATCTAGGAACAATAATTACAAATAGGAATGAGATGCACAAAGAAATTAAATATAGGCTCAGTTCTGAAAATGCATACTATTATGCATTACAGGGACTCTTGTAATCCCAACTCCTTTAAAAAAAGTTAAACTAAAAATATATAAAACTGTTATTGCCTGGTTATATTATATGGATGTAAAACATGGATTCTTGCTTTAAGATAGTAAAGAATTGAACTTTTATAGGATCTTCATGAACGACCATAACATCAGTTTTCGGGGGGACGAGAAGAAATTAATGGAAGATTGAAGCTGTTCAGGCTTCAAAACCAGTGTAGGGTAGAAGACTGGATATGATGTGGAGGTATGAAAACATTTTAAGTTAATCTTGGAAGAAAGAATATTACACGTAATTCAGATTACAGTTCTTAGGCAACTTTGGGACCAAAAAAGCGATAAACAGTACATTTGAATGGAGAAAAAACGTACATAATAGTGAACTACATGATCTGTATAGAAGCAAGATATAATACGAACAGTTAAGTTCTCATTGACTGCAATGGGCAGCACATTATGGCACTTATGGGGATGAATGCGGTGCACTGGAAAGCTTCTGATAGGAAAATGCCCAGTTGGTAGACCAAGACTGAGGTGAGAGAATAACATTACCCATGATTTGAGGGAAATAGATTATACAGGGGATGATTGGAAAACATTAGTTCAAGATAGGGATGTATGAAGAGCTTATGCATGTGAGGGCATGAACCTACGGGTTCGTTAGAGCAAGTGAGTTAGGTAGTTACGTTAAATCTAAGTTGATGTTTATGATATAATTCTTAAAATTGCATTGGTATCTGGCTGAGATTGTCCTTCAAAACATGTTCCAATTTGAGAGAGCAAAATATGAGGTGATGTATATTACCAATTTAACCACTTAAGAAATTTTGTATCTTACGTCAAATTTTACTATTTTTAATGAATAAATATTCTAATAAAATAAAATAAAAGTTGTAAAGTTTATTGAAGTGGGCTTAACACATTCATTTCCTGGATATTTCATAATAGCGAAGTATTTACAGATCTAATACATTCTGAAACAATCTAAATTCACATCTCATATTTTTTTGTTTGTTGTCTATGTCACTGCATCTCTTGACCAAATTACATAACTAAGAAGAGAAATTCCTTCGAACACTATCAAAATGTGAGAATATTGTATTTGCTAGCTAAGGATAAACCTAGAGGATTCAAGTTCCACTGAAAGGCAATAATATTTCTCTTTAGTGATATAATTTCACAGTAGATGGCAAAATGAAACTAAATATTCCAGTTATTTTTTCTATTCTGAAAGATATACATGCTGCATTCTGTTAGAACTGAAGTGCTTTGAAAATTGGTTTACAAAATTTGAAAGATGATAGAGAGGTAAATATTTTATCTGCAAAAAAAAATTGTAATCCACAATTTTCCCACTACATTAGTTCATTTAGAGATGAAGCTTTGTTTATTAAACTGAGTTGATAAGGTCCATTTAGAGTTAAAATTGACCATCACTAAATTTGTTACAAAAGTAGTATCTGTATATATCATACTGGGATTATTCTTGTATATAAAAATGCATTGAGAATATTGTTGCTGCAGTGAACAGTTCACTACATGAATTGTCATTGTGGTACCTCGAGAAATTGTAAAAACAAGTTTTTTAGTGCAATATAAAACTTTCCCTTTACCTCTGCTATCATCTATCAAATGTTGTGAAGTATTTTCAAAAATCAACTGTATATGAGTTTAGTAAAGCAAACAATAGTGCCAACCCGATGCCTGTATATACATGTCTCAATCTTTTCAATCATACAGACACATAGTCTTGCAATTAATTTCATGAAAGTAATTATCAACTTGTGGCTTGATGTTAAAAAATATGTCACAGGGTCATCAAAGCCCTAATTGGCCACCATTTTAAGATCTTAAAGGGAAAGGACAAAGAGGAAGATGATAAGAACAAGTTATCTCTAGATTAACGGCACTATTTATCTCCCAAACTTGTAGGTGAGTAAAACAGAAACCTACAAAGCTTCTTGTATCATTTCGGTAATAACTTTAACAACAACAAACTTGTGATTTGGTTTTACAATTGTGATAAAAAATGTATCATCAAAATATAAACTGTACAAAGGCTGTGGAACATCTTTCACTTACCTCTACTGCACAATGTTTCATATGTTCCACTCAACAAGTGTAATACAAGTTCACCGTAATCAATGAAGCCCTTTTCAAACTAGAGTTGGAAGGAGAGGAGACATCTGATTGGCTCATATTGTTCGCAAGTTTTGTGTGGACTAGAATGTTAATAAGAATTATGTGGAACAGTTCTCCCAAACAAGTCAGAACTATTTTCACATCTCCACATAGTCACGATCGCCAACATTGATTCTGTCTTGTGCAGCCGTTACGTTGAAGCCCAATATACGGTTGTCCACACGGAACATTTTGCTCTTCTTTGCTTTCTTCCCCTTTCCCTGAAAAAAAAAAGATGACTTCCAAATTCTAAAAAATTTAACAGATATGAGACTACTACTACACTTACTTTTCTTCTTGTCTTTTCTTTGGGGTCGAGTCTTGGACAAAACCCCATGTATCTTAATCATTCCACGATGTTAACTACACTACATATCCATTCATAGTAATTCTGCCTGAGGGCAGGTCTTTCACTGCAATCATAGCATTTTCATGCTATGCTTTGCAGCTTTACCAGGGAATTATAGGTGTGGTAGCTTTCTGTTGCTTTCCACACCGGCGAAGATTGATGATAATGATAAGGATGATGATGGCTGAATGATTTTCGTGGACCGTTGGGCCCTAAGCTTCCTGACATTTGTCTTACAGGTGAGAAAAACTCTGAAAAAAAACCTCACCCAGGAGCCTGTCCCGATCAGGAATCAAACCCAGGCCCGCATGTGACAAGGTGGCTTGCTACCTCAAGACCACAGCAGTGGACACTACATATATATATATATATATAAAACCAGCCAATTTTGCTCAAAGTTAATGACACCTTGAACAAAAATTATACAGAACTCCAAGTAGCACAATCTCTTCAGTATTTTTAATTAACAAGACACCTAACTTTTGAGACCATTAACACTACAATTTATATTTCGTCGTGAAATAGCCGATAAATGTTACTCTGAGGTTTCTCTATTCAGACCTGAGGTTCTTTTACATGCTATAAATCTATGTGTTATAAATACATAAACTAAGAAATAGATTATATTTGAAGAGAAAAATGTTCGCCCAGACCGGGACTCGAACCCGGGACCCTTGGCTTTCCGGACCAAGCGCTCTACCAACTGAGCTATCGAGGCGAGTTACGATCTAGACACAAATTTTTCTCTTATGTACGTTGTAATTCCCTCGCGCCAAATGCTTGAAACCATAGCTTCCATCTTTGCAAATGGCGGCTTCTTAGTTAAGAAGACATTTATTGGGAATTTAACACTACTTTATAGCCAGTAGGGCTTCTATTGACGATTTTATTATTAATTTAACACTTCTCATTGAAGGATAAATTATATTTGAAGAGAAAAATGTTCGCCCAGACCGGGACTCGAACCCGGGACCCTTGGCTTTCCGGACCAAGCGCTCTACCAACTGAGCTATCGAGGCGAGTTACGATCTAGACACAAATTTTCTCTTATGTACGTTGTAATTCCCTCGCGCCAAATGCTTGAAACCATAGCTTCCATCTTTGCAAATGGCGGCTTCTTAGTTAAGAAGACATTTATTGGGAATTTAACACTACTTTATAGCCAGTAGGGCTTCTATTGACGATTTTATTATTAATTTAACACTTCTCATTGAAGGATAAATTATATTTGAAGAGAAAAATGTTCGCCCATTTTGATATTTTGGTTAGTTATTTCATTTAAAACAGCTGTTAAAATGAGAAGTATTTTAGACATATTTAATTGCAATGATAGAAGTTAGAATTATAGCAAAGGTACAATGTAGGGCAAATTAGGATACTCTGGTTGAGAGGCTAACTGTAAAATCTCTGTACTTAGACTGTAGAAATGTCAGTACAGTTAGTTGAGTATATAAGGATACGAAAATAGATGAGTCTTGTCTTGTTGTTTGAGAAGTCATCATGGGTGAGGTCCAGCTACAATTTTACTTAATTTATTTCATGTTTTTTTTTGGAAATTTATCATAGTATCTTGTTAAAATAATGCTAGAATTTAGAGTATAATCAATAAGGTTTTTGATTTCAAGTAACAAATTATTAGAGTAATATTAGAATATACATCAGGAACAAATTCATACACAATCTCTCCCCCTCTTAAAACCCAAGAAGGTCAAAATGTAGGATTTTTAAATGTATGTTAAATTAGTTTATTAGGATTAGATTTACAAATATATGTAATAATTTATGTTAGATAATGAAATAGTTAAGAATTGGTTCATTTATCCATGAAGACCACGACTACCCTTGTTAAATAAGATTCCATGTAATGTACCGCTCCAGTTGAGTAAACAATGGATGCGCTATCATGTCTTCTGTTAGAATATCTGTTTCAAATTCTGTTTAGCCCTTTTAAAAGCCTCTAAGTTACAATACTATGACATAGGATCCACGACTATTTCCCTTCTGACAGAAGCCATTCCCAGAATTTTTATGCCCTTAAAAGTCGATTGACCTTGGCTATGTCTGAACATGTGAACCTCAGAACAAAAGATGAGTATGGTAACCACTAGTTCACCAGGACAAACTGATACCCACAAAAGATTGGTTGAACATCTATAGATAGCTCATCATGAATTCTAATGAAGGAGCTGGAGCCACTTGAAATTATCTGCTTTCTGTATGCTAAAACAAATTAAAAATTTTAATAAGGACATAGTTCTCCTATTGATCCATGGATTACCTGAAAAATCTGATATGTTGGCTAAGAATAGAATCAAAATCAATATAGAAAATAGTACACATTTGAAAATCAAATAACAGTGGAAAAATGTAAATGTTGATCTTTAAAGATCAAAGTTACGTTGAAAGGAGAGTATTTAAGTTACTGACGTAAAAAAAAGTAATAGCACTAACCTTGACCTCCTGGAAGTCTGAGTTCAGAGGGTTGACGGCGGGAGCTGGTGCACACATATCGTCTTCCTGTGGCACTGCTTTCTGCGCACTTCTCCACTTGGATCTCCTTTCCAGGAACTGCTTTGCAAACTCCTGAACTTCTTTTCCTTCTCCCAGGTACTCTTTCACATACTCCTTCACTTCATAAGGCGATTCTATGTCTCGCAGGAAGCCAACAAACGTGGGAACTGCAAATATCACAGCATTTCATTACTTGGTTCAAATACATTGTAATCACATGGAGTTAACAAATAAATTACAGAAACTCTCACTATAAACTCTATTATTAAAAGAAGACTTGGCTGTAAAATTAATAAGACGGTAAGAGGAAGTAAAAATATATATATCCATAGTAATTCTCCCCAAAGGCAGGTCCTTCACTGCAATCATAGCATTTTCATGCTATGCTTGCAGCTTTACTAGGGAATTGTGTAGGTGTGGTAGCTTCCCGTTGCTTTCCACACTGGTGAAGGATGATGATGATGATAATGATAATGGTAAGGATGATAATGATAAGGATGATGGCCATATGATTTCGGGGACCGTTTGGGCCTTAAAGTTTTCCTGACATTTGTCTTACAGGTGAGGAAAAACCCCGATAAAAACCTCACCCAGAAAAACTGCCCCGACCGGGGATTGAACCCGGTCCCGCTGCGTGACAAGGCAGTACGCTACCTCGAGACCACAATATATATATATATATATATCCCGTCCAGGCATTTATTTTTCTTATCATACCATATATATATATATATATATAAACATAAAAAATGTAAAAGAAAGAAAAGGGCAAACTGGAAAATAAGAAAAGGGGGGAAAAAGTATTTGGTAATACAGTATTAGCAGGCATAACACAAATTTATTCAGACGGTAGCATTAGACCAGACGATCATTTAGTTGTTCTGCTCACATAAGAGCGATGTATGAGGGATGAGGAGCAAAACAGGAGACATGAAGACAGTGGCAGATCCTAGAACTGCATAGAAGTAATAATGTCATATGAATTGATTTTATTGTATTCAGAGATTATAATATAGGTCTATATGAAGGGCTTAGGGCAGTAACATTCTGTTACGAAATGTCATTTATTACAATGATAGCAAATAATTGCATTGAAATATCCATTAAATCATTTGTAAGTGCACCAGTGATGAGACACAAAATGTATTAACAACCATACTGCCCAATTAGTATTTATAATTTTTTTGAAAAATTAAAATCCTTGTATTTCGGAAAGAACAATATGTGGCTTATCATGTTATTGCCCTAAGCCCTATATATATATATATTTTTTTTTGTCATATAGTCTAATGATTGATTGAACTATTATAGGAAATATCACTATGAGACATAATTTAAAATATAATAACTAGAGACAGGATTATATGCATTTGCATGTTGCGTATGTATTTACATATTTAGACCTTTTACATTTGATATTGTATACTGTAACTAAAAACTAGTGATAACGCATACTTTGCACTATATTTACAACATTTTAAAAATCTGTGTTGTTTTACAATGAACATTACAAGGCCATCAAAAGTGTAGTAAACGATTTGGCAATTTGTTAATGCAAGGAAGAATTTAATGATTCCAGTATTAAAAAAAAAACATAGCTGTGATTAGCTTCATTTTTCCATATACCTACAACTATTAAAAAGATTGAAACTCAAGGTTTGGCATTGATTGAATCTATTCAGTTAATGGATAAAATCTGTCAACTGAACTCCTTATTGCTAGAAAGAAAAGAAAAGTTTTAAAACATTTTGAACGACAGCCCAGGCTTTGAACCTTTGTGTCAAATTAATATAATATATAAAAATAAATGTTTGTTTGTACTTTATGTGCGGCCATACTGTTGATCCGATTGTGATGGGGCTTTTTGCAAAATGTTCAGGAGATTCCGGGGATGAACGTAGGCTATATGAGAGTTGTGATACTTAACTTTTACACCCTTAAAAATCGCCCTTTGTAGTGGAAAACGTTAAAAAAGTAGTTCTATGGATGCTGAAATGGCTTACGCTGCCTAAACCATAACAAATACACAAAATTAATGTACACAGAATTGAATATCTCAAAAAAGCTCTACAAAAAAGTCCATGACAGCATATGTTTATCTTTTACGGATAACTCACAATAATCATTTTTGTCTTTCATTGATGCCTAGAAGATCATGACAGGTACGTAGATTCCTGTGCAAGCATAGCAGCACATGGCGGGTATTCTTTTATGGATAACTCACAATGACGAAAATTGTCTTATAGCTCATTTATGCCAAGAAGATCGAGATAAGTAGATTCCCGGGCAACACCAGGTAATCAGCACGGGGAATCTTAAAATAATTATATACATTTATAATTATTTTTCATTTTACTTATTCAATTAATCATAAAAAGTACATTAATTTTTTTCTTTCAGCTCATTTATGCCAAGATGATGAGGATGAGTAGATTCCCGGACGTCGGGTAAACAGCACGGGATATCTAAAAATAATTACAATATAAATATTTCCTTCCAATTATTTAACTAAACATAAAACTCAATTTTTTTATTTCAGCTCATTTATGTCAAGAAGATCGGGATAAGTAGATTCCCGGGCAATGCGGGTAATCAGCATGGGGTATCTAAAAAATATAAATTTATAATTATTTTTCCTGTTACTTATTCAACTAAACATAAAAGCGCATTGATTTTAATTTATTTAGGCGTAGCAGCACACACCGGGTATTAGCTAGTAGTTTTATAAATGGGATGGGCGAGCTCTTGCCAGAAATAATAAGTGCCAAAATAGCACCCAAATTCAAATACTGCCCAATTACTTCAGTTGACGGAGAACGGTCATTTTCTGTTTATAAACGTATTTTGGGCGATCGAAGACATAACCTTACTCCGAATATTTGGAATGCTATCTGATTGTTTCTGTTTACAATAGTAGCAAAATGTAGAATATTTTAAATTGTGAACAATACTTTTGCCTGGTACTGGTTGATAATTTATCATTTCTCAGTGATAAATGATATTAATAAATAGGTAATAAAAATACTAATTATTATGTTAATTTAGAAATAAAATAACTATTAAAGTAATAATTATTAGTTCTTTTTGTTATTTGGTATTGCATATATTGACATTTTTCATGTATATTTCGAGCTTATGTTGCATATAATCTGGTCTCTATTAAGAACTAACTCACTGGCATCATCAACCCTGGAGGCTCATGGCCAATTAAACATAAGCTTATTTTGGATTAGAAAAAACATATAATTAAAGTGGTAAAAGAAAATTGATTCGAGGAGAAAATTATATATACAAAAAATAGATAAGTATACAAAATAAAAATTGATGAATAAAAACACTCTTCAGATAGAAAAACAAACTGAAAAGAAATTCTGTAAATTCAGACACACAATAAATTCAGATTTTTTTTTTAAATGTAATATTAGCACCAAAAAAATGTTTACAGTGTAAATAAGTTAATCAAAACCAACAAAAATGAAAATAGTGATGATGGTAAATAATCAGGAATACACCAGATAAAGTGTGTTGAATATGATAAGAAATACATGTGGAAAACAAAGAGAAATTTAACCATCAGAACTAAGGAACACATAAGAAATGTAAAAAAATGGAGAAGTAGAAAATCTGCAGTAGTTGCTCATGTTTGGTCAGAAAAACATAAAATTGATGGAACTCTAATAAATTATTAAAACAGAAAATACTACAGAACTCACCATTTGGAAGATCTACATCCAGAAGAATAGGGATAGAATCATGAATTTTGAAATTCCCACAGAGAGGGATTTGATTTGCAAGTTCTTTGGTCCACCAAAAGAAGGAGTGGGAGTTGACATTCAACAATCTGGACAAGCTGAAGATGCTGCACGTGTGTATTTAAACACTTAATTTTTATGAGAAAAGATGCATCAAACTCATCTTATTTATTACAAAGATCAGGAATTTATCATAAGTAATGCCACAAGTGATTTCCAATTTATCTAGAGAATTTGCAAATCAAGAGTGGCATTTGTTAGGACTATTTAACGAATAAAATTAAACTGTTTACTCACAAATCATCTTTAAATATAGTTATTTTAAAATAGTTATATATTTAAGGTAAATGGCAATGTTAGAAAACAAATGACAATTTTTTATTATATTTCATTTGTTCTTCACTGCAACCAGATCATATTATTTATTATTAATTAAATAAAAGTAAAACTACGTTTTATTTTTATTTAATTAATAAATATGGATTTTCATCAAGTAAACACCAACTCAACTGAATATTATTTATTGCCAAAGGATCACAATATTGTAAGAATGCACCCTAATGGAGAAAAAATGAAACACATCAAACTGTTTATAACCTACATTATATGTTATTAATTATTTTCTGATGTCCTATGATGTAAATATGTCAATTATATTTTTCTGGAACGTAAATACCTGGTAAATAATATGTTTAAGAAAGTGCAAACAGTGGTTTCTTTTTTGTGGTATAATCAATTATTGCTACAAATGTTTTTCTATTATATTCCGCAAGCAGTATCTGTTTACAATCGTGCACTATATATGTGCAATCTGGCAGCCACTACTTGCATTCTAGGATAATTACATCTTAATATATAAATTGTTATATTCAATGTATTTCTTAGAGAGTCAATCACTGCAAAATAATGCTCTGACCTATTCAGAATGTTAAAAAGGAGGAGCTTGATTTTAATATGATAAAATTAAATTTGTACCAAAATCAAGATTTCGATACAGGGATTATGTCATACTGCGCAACCTATACGTCATCTCGTCTCCATTTCGTGTGTGATCTTTGTGAACAGTGCCAAATTCTCTCCTACCTACCCCCTCCTTTCCTAGTACGCGCCGTGTGCTATCGCGCATTCTCCCCTCTCGTTATGAACTCTCATAAAGAACTGTGATTTCTAACATCAGATGATCATCTGTTCAGCTGTCGTCGGAGTCTAGTCAATATGGCTCAGAAGAGCTAGTTTGCTTTATTAGTCCTTTAGGCCAGGGTGGGGCCGCAAGGACCGTGTACCTCAACCCTAGGCTGGACTAGTGTGTATGTAACTATGTATGTATGTTTCTTAATATTTTTTTTTTGTATAGATGTCAATGTTAGTATTATTTTCTTTAAGTTATGTAGATAGGAAATAACACTATGAGGTTCTTTAATATTGTTTATTTTTTATTATTTCACTCACCTCATACTTCATAATTCATAGCAGACCCTGGGTTTCTTCACATCTTTTGTGACATTCTCAATGCTGCGTCACGTTCACAACTGACGTCCAACGGCCGTTGGACGTCAGTTGTGAACATGACGCAGCATTGACAATGTCACAAATTACGTGAAGAAACCCAGGGTCTGCTATGAATTATGAAGTATGAGGTGAGTGAAATAATAAAAAAATAAACAATTATTTTCTTTGTCTAATTATTTATTCATTATTTTCAATGTTATATCTGACTATCTTTTGACTTGCATTAAACTTTAGTTGTCTATTTTAGTACTTTGGCCTATTTATTTAGTAGCTAGCCTATGTCAGATATGAAGGTAAAATTCTAAAGCTTACTCAAGCGTGTGTGAGTTCCTCTTTCCTTAAAGCTTCCACGATTATAGCTTGTAGCTAACTACACATTACATGTTTGATAATTTATTAAGGAAGTTGAATTAATCTTTGCCTTTTATGGGCCCAGGCAAAGATATCTTAATTTGAGCAGTCTATGTTTTCTATTCAAAATATTTAACAACAACATTGGTTTGATCCAGCACCAACACGCGGTGCAATCTTTGGTAGCAGATTGCATGGTTAAGGGTTCAAGTCCCGGTGCAATTAATGGTAGCATTGAGCGTGGTTACGCCGATGCAAAATGATAGCAGAGCGTTCGATTTTGTTGTTGTTGTATACTATTTTTGAATGGAAAGTGCTTCGCGATTCAAAATGATTAGTATTGTAATTTTGAGTTTGAAATTTGTTCTTGTAAGCTTTGAGTTATGCTTTGGATGGGAAATATAGATAGTTTGTTTCGTGGAAAAATGATTTTGGGTTCAAGCCCCAAAATAGAACATAGCTTCTGGGTTCAACTCCCAGTGGAGAAGTGTATTGAAAGATTAGTACCATATATTATAACTTGGAAGGGTTTGTGGAAACATAGAATGTTTAAAATTGATATTAATGAAACAGAATTATCCCGTGTACCATGGTTTATGTTATCAAACTTACTTACATAAATTCATTTAAGTTAAATTGTTTACGTATTATATTGGAATTGTATAAATACATTAATTCATCTTTCCTGCTTTGTTGTTTACTGTATAGTGGATGCATGTAATAACGTCTTTTACAGCTGTTTACGTATATTTACATCTGTTTCTATTGTGTATTGTAAACATGCCTAGCTGGATAGATGTTATCAGCTTGTTTCTTGAATTAAGTTTATTCGGCATGTATACTGTTAAAGATGTAAACATTACGCATGGAAGACTTAAGAGTGTTTATTGTAATAATATTGTAGGCCAGTGGAACCATATTTTCATTCGGATATTTATATTTATTACGAGGAAGTTCTTGAGAAAGTTTTGTAATGTGGTCCATGTTTTGTTATGTAAACGCTCTCTAAAGGCTAGAGCTAATAGAGTTTGGAAAGCGTTGATGGCCACATAATTAAATAACATGGCTAGCTAATTATAGGCGTGTCCCGGGGTTAATTAATTACCACTGTTGTTATATATTTTGTAAAGGACACAATATTAGATAACTTAAATGTTTCATATATTTCTGATGTTAAGCTTTTATGAGGTTCTGTTTTCTGTTTCCTGTCCTTGTAATTTCAGTTAACCTTCCCCTATTTGGCACTGATATGGAGCATGGGACTTCTGGTAGTCGTTTACTTGGTGGCTGACCCCGAGTATTCGCAGATCGAGACTGCGTCCTCAACTTGAGTTGCAGTAAAAATGGGATGGCTGAGCGGGATTGCGATCCGGCAATCCAACAACAGTGATGTATCGTCTTCCTGGTGTCACCTGGAACACCAGCAAGTTCAGCTATGGTGTCTGTAGTATTTTACAGGAGTCATAATACAGCGACTGGATAGCTGATGGAGTAGGTTGGTGTGGTGGACAAATTTTGGAAACGATAAAATAGAATATTGTGGATATTCTCAGCCTGATCCTGTTGCGAACTGTCGCCTTACCCTCCCAACGCGGGATTACACCAAGTTCTGTTCACTAAAAGTGAAAGTTTTTTGTGAACGTTTATGGTTTCATTTTGGTGTTGTGGTGACTCTCTCTCTTTTCTTTTTGGAGTGGCCCCGAGGAGGCGATATTGTACCGAAATCAAGATTTTGATACAGGAATTACGTCATACTGCACAACCTATACGTCATCGCGTCTCCATTTCGTGTGCGATCTTTGTGAACAGTGCCAAATTCTCTCCTACCTACCCCCTCCTTTCCTAGTACGTGCCGTATGCTATCGTGCATTCTCCCCTCTCCTTGTGAACTCTCATAAAGAACTGTGTTTTCTAACATCAGATGATCAACTGTTCAGCTGCCGTCGGAGTCTGGTCAATGTAGTTCAGAAGGGCTAGTTTGCTTTATTAGTCCTTTAGGCCAGGGTGGGGCCGCAAGGACCGTGTACGCCAACCCTAGGCTGGACTAGTGTGTATGTAACTATGTATGTATGTTTCTTAATATTTTTTTTTTGTATAGATGATCAATGATAGTATTATTTTCTTTGTCAAATTAATTATTTATTCAATTATTTTCAATGTTATATCTGACTATCTTTTGACTCGCATTAAACTTTAGTTGTCTATTTAAGTACTTTGACGTATTTATTTAGTAGCTAGCCTATGTCAATGAAGGTAAAATTCCAAAGCTTACTCAAGCATGTGTGAGTTCCTCTTTCCTTAAAGCTTCCATGATTATAGCTTGTAGCTTACAACACATTACATGTTTGATAATTTATTAAGGAAAGTTGAATTAATCTTTGCCTTTTATGGGCCCAGGCAAAGATATCTTAATTTGAGCAGTCTGTTTTCTATTTAAAATATTTATCAACAACATTGGTTTTGAACCAGCACCAATACGCGGTGCAATCTTCGGTAGCAGATCACGCGGTTAAGGGTTCAAGTCCCAGTGCAATTAATGGTAGCATTGAGCGTGGTTACGCCTGTGCAAATTGATAAAATTGAGGTGAAAAAGATTGTGATTGGTTGTAAATCAAAATTCATTGGGTCATTGACTCCCATTTGGGGCATGAATTAAATAGTCAGATAAAATGTAGGAATAGTCAAAAAATCTACATAGGAAAAAGAAACTTGAGCATTAGAAAAGGAATATCTTAGAGATGTAAAAAATGGGGATGTAGAAAAATCTGAAGTAGCTGCTATTGCTTAGTCAGAAAAAACACAGAATTGAAGTAAAGGCAACATGTTAATGAGACAGAGAACTGAATTTATATAAGCTAGTCAAAATAATATTTGAAGAGCAAAATTCTCGCCCAGACCAAGACTCGAACCTGGGACCTTTGGCTTTCTAGTCCAATGTCAAAATAACTTCACGTATCACCTCATAAAACTCCATGATTCTCAGAGGACCGGTTGCAGAAGCCATTGCTTGTTCATCAACTCGATACCAGGTGGCAGTTTGAAAGTTTATGGCGACAGCAGAAGTTGAATAGTCGGAGTTTTGGCTAAGATAGCAGCAATGGCTTTGAAATCAGTATTGTAAGGAGCACATATTTTTATGAGGTGAGATGTAAAAAGTCATTTTTCACTCACATAAATTGTGAATTGCATTAATATAATAAAATTGGGAATTATGAGGTTTTCTCCATAAGAATCAAATGAATCGTGAATTCTTCTTACCTCAAACATCTATGTTTTTTAACATATAACTGCAGCATCGGAAAAAAACATCTTTTCCATCTTCAACTGTTTTCACAACTGTCAATTTTTTTCTTTTTCCGATAATTTTCTAGACTGCCATCTGGTGCATGGGTGTAGTAGCCAGCTTGGGTTAAGGGGGGTGCAATTTTTTTTCAACTATATACCTTCCGGGTACAAACGAACAAATCAAAAATACAAAATACTACCTTTATTTTTTAATATATTTCGAAAAAAAAAAAAAACTATAGCGGTATTGATGAGGAATTATGAAGAATAATAGTGAAATAATTGCAGAATTTTTAGACTTTGGCAAAATGAATTTTTGTTAAGATTACTTCTTAATTAATTTGAAGAGAAAAATTTTCACCTAGACCGGGCCACGAACCCGGGACCCTTGGCTTTCCGGGCCAAGTGCTCTACCAACTGAGCTACCGAGGCGAGTTACGATCTAGACGCAAATTTTTCTCTAATATACGTTGTAATTCCCTATCGCCAAATGCTTTTGAAACCATTGTTTCTATCTTTGCAAATGGCGGCTTCTTAGTTAAGAAGACATTTATTGGAAATTTAACATTACTTTAAAAGCCAGTAAGGCCTCTAATGATGTTTTTATTATTAATTTAACATTTCTCAATGAAAGATAAATTAAATTTGAAGAGAAAAATTTTCACCTAGACCGGGCCACGAACCCGGGACCCTTGGCTTTCCGGGCCAAGTGCTCTACCAACTGAGCTACCGAGGCGAGTTACGATCTAGACGCAAATTTTTCTCTAATATACGTTGTAATTCCCTATCGCCAAATGCTTTTGAAACCATTGTTTCTATCTTTGCAAATGGCGGCTTCTTAGTTAAGAAGACATTTATTGGAAATTTAACATTACTTTAAAAGCCAGTAAGAAATGAGAAATTGAGAAATGTTAAATTAATAATAAAAACATCATTACTTCTTAATTTTTATACTTAATTGTATTGAAACTATTAGCTATATTTTAGCTATTAATAAGGTACAACTATACACACAGTTCAACTCGCCTTTTCGTTTGAGAACATTTTTTAAGTACGCTTTGTTTGAATTTTTCAATATCATTTTTTAACAAGTTTTTTGTGCAGACTGAGCATACACAGGCCATTAAGGTGATTTTCTGTCATTGTAGAACGGCACCATGTCTTCACTCTTCTTAAGGTGCTAAAAGTCGCTGTAGTGCATGGTAAAGACAGCATATTACAATTGCTTTTTTGATGGATGGGGAAAAAATCGCACTCGTCCACAATGTTAACGAAATCACCTTCTTTATCCTTATCACCTTTTCATCCATATACGGTGCCATAGTTCAATTTCGGTGGACAAGCCAAGCAGGACCCCATTGTTCTCCAGATCTGTCTGACAAAGCTGTGTGAAAGGCATCCAAGTACAGATTTAAGATGACCACCTTAAAGTAATCTTCGGGATTACATTGTAGATTAGCACAATTTGTCTGCTTATTGGATATTCTTGGTAGTGTGATTTCTACACCTAGCTCCGAAACAATAGTCTCCATCTCTTTCAATTTGCCTTTGGAGATCTCATAACCTTTTTTGCGATGATCTGCTACCAAGCTTTTAATGATTTCAACATGTGCTGTGCATTTAATGAAATCTATAGCCACGGCTTGCAGTGAATTAACGACAGGTTCCAAATAACTAGAATATTTTGCTATCAGGCACAAACAAAATATGGTTGGTTGGTATCTAATGTCGAGCACTTGATAATGAAATCATTCACTCTCTTGTACTCCAATATTTAGCAGAAAGGCTGGTCTCTTCTACAAAAGCTGGACAACGGCAGAGATGGTTTCTTTCCATATCTTCATTTAAATTGCAAAAAGGGCATTTAGGTGAATCTGTTATGCCAATTCTGTGTAGGTGTTTATTCAAGCAGGCATGTCCCGTTAGCAGTCTGAATGTTGCTACTGCAGATTTTCTTTGTAATGTAGTAATGTCATAAGCTTGTAGATTTTCCCATTCCTTTCCAGATGTTTTGGTAGTGTATTCTTCTCTAAGTTTATTGATGTATTTATTTGAGATAATTCTTTTGATAGAGTGAAAGGAAACTGGATTAGAAGTTGGGTTTGAAACAATTTTGCTACCCTTCTTGGCTAGAAAATTGGCTATTTCATTGCCTGTCACTCCACAATGGGCCGGAATCCATTGAAGTACAACTTTTTTATGTAGACGGGATAACTGTTAAACAAAATATGAAAATACTTCTATTTGCAACAGCATGCAACTGATCAGCTTGTTTTCAGCTTGGTGCGTTTCTTTCTACGGCAATCAATTCCAGGCCATTCATCAATTTCAAAAACTGTTTCTTAAATACCCCAACACTTTTTATATTGTTGCAGCCAACATGTTTCGCAAAGCATGGGGATGCTTCTGATGTGCTGTCTTATCAACGGCGACTCTCAAAGGAAGTAGCTATCACGTTTCTCACGCCGGCACACTTTTCAAATCATTTACCACAAGAATGATTTTGTGCTTCGTGCAATGGAAGTAAATACTTTTGGGGAAAAAAGTAGCGCAGACATTTCTGGACCCCGTTGTTTTTTCCAGTCATTGTTGAGCAGCCGTCATAGCCCTGGTCGACACATTTGTGCGGATCAATGTCCACCTCTTTAAAAAAAACTCAATTTCTGCAGCAATGACTGGGCGTCTATTCATTTCAGTTAAACAAAGCCCAAAAACTCTTCTCAAATTTTATTCAGTTTCTGATCAAAAAACCGCATAGCAATGGGTAATTGTTCCTTTCCAGAAATGTCACTGTAAGCGCTGGCATTTTTTTAGATCATCTGCAATAATTTTCTTTAACACAAGTCACATAATTCAATCAATTAATTTTTAATTTGTGGAGAAAGGTAGGTAGCATTCTTAGCATTTAAATGAGGTTATAAGCTTGTATCACCGGCATCAATTCTCCACTCCAATCCCTGAAGACGCCTTCGTCCAGTGTTTTTCCCCTTAAATGCAAGTCAGGCAAGCCACAGAAGATAATTATATCCAAGATGGAAGACAAATATTTCTAATTATCATCCGCAATCTTCTTATAGCAACTTACGAGATTTTGGCTAACAGGGATCTCATTTAAAAATAAGCATGCTGACTGCGCAGTTTCCACATGCCAGCAGCGCACTCACAAAGTTTTTTTTTTTTTTTTGGCGAATTCATGCATTTTGAAAAACTTCTGGAAGAGCCGCACTATAAATGATCCTTTAACGTCCTTCACAATATGTGGGGAGAATAGAACACAATATATACAGAGTGCATCTTTGAGTATTGCGGAATACTTTAGCCAGGATGAATTCTGTTGGATCCAATAATGCTTGAATTTCCGTTTTAAATATTCAGCATTTTTGTTGAAATTCTAGCTTTCGAGGTGGACTCCAGCAGTTTGTCAGAATTTTCACTTTATCTACTTTACTCATTGGCTCTGTTCTCCCGAAACAGTTGCCAATATCATTACGTGGGTAAATAGTGGGTATATTTTCTTCGGATTTGATGAATTGTAAACTATCCGGGGAAAAAATAATATTACAATGATACAACTCGTGTAGATACTTACTAGGGTAACCATTTTTAAGCATACACAGACGAATGCGTGTAGTTCAACGTTAAAGCATGAGTCTAGAACCTTCAAGTAAATAATATGTCAATTGGATAATTATTTGAGCGTACTGAATGTACTAGAAAATACGAGACATAGGCATGGCAAACCTTTGACCAATCACAGTAAATGGGCATTGGCCAATATAAGGCTGTAAAAATGAGGCATTCATTACACAAGTGTGTGCGGCTAATGAAGAGTGAAAGTCAGGTGAAGGTTCTAAAAGCGTCAAGGCGCCGAAAAACAAACTCAGGTACCCAGCTGAATTCAAGAAGTGAATGTTGTATTAGCCGTTCACCCAGCTGAATTCAAGAAGTGAATGTTGCATTAGCCGTTCATAAGAGGTCTAGAATTTTCTGGCTTACTGGCGATGCTTATGTCCACTGGGAGAGATACTTGATAATATCACATTGATTGGGCTTGACGGGCTTAATGTTATTTTTTTACATTTATTTTTAACATTTTAACCTAATTTTGGATAGAAAAAATCTTATTCTATCTAGTGTCAATTGATCCAAAATCAAGGGGGGTGCAAGCACACCCCCCTGCACCCACCTCGCTATGCCCATGATCTGGTGTACTTTTGAAGAAGTAATTTTTTTAAGTCTAGAAAATTACCACGAAAAGAAAAGATTGACAGTTGTGAAAACAGTTGAAGATTGGAAAGGATGTTTTTTTCCCCGATGCTGCAGTTCTGTGTTAAAAAAACATAGATGTATGAGGTAAGAAGAATTCACGATTCATTTGATTCATGTGAATTACATGTTAATGTTAATTTCCATTGTAGAATTTTCATTAACTTATGAAGGAGAACTCCTCCTCAGTGGTCCCCAATTAGGGGATATGTGGATGGTGACCACAAGGTGACCAAGCTGAGCAAAACATTACTTCCACTTACTTGTGTTTTGCTCCTTACTTTTATCTTTAACCGACCTGGTATTTCTTCCTTTTCTAGTACCAGATCCCTCTTTTTACTTTCCTATCCAGCCTCCCTTGCCTGACCTCTTGTTTTCTTCAACCCTGATGGTATTAGAGTATTCGAGGCCGAAGGGTTCATTTCTGTCTTTCCTATATCTCTTCTTTTAACCTCGTAGACACTCACCTTTATTGCCCACATAAGCTGCATGTTCAAATGCAGCCCCATTGCAACTTATAGCATAAGTAAGCAATGGACTCGTGTCATCAGCTGGATACACATAATGAAGAAGGACGAAGGAGAACTCATAGATCTATATTCAGAATTAATTAATTTTGTAATTCTTGGGAAAAGGATTTGATTTGGAATTTATTCAGTCAACGAACAGATCTATAGGGTTGTCAAATAAACAGTTATATGCCATCGATACTAGTAAAATTCAACAAATACAGACCTAATTAATTCTACTGAAGATGGTACTAGTCCTGAAAGGCCTACAGAGTGTTAAAACATCTTAAATTGAGGAGATGGACCTACAAGGTGACTATTTTATAGTTTTTATTCGTATATCCTATTACAGTCAGAAGCCATTTGAAAATAAAGAAAACAGCTCTTTCAAACCAGTTATGGATATTATAAAAAATATGAGATGAGGTGTAAAATCTGATAAATTTAATGATTTTATTTGGGAGTTCAAATGCCAGTGTTTACCAACAGGACTGAGCATTTTTGCTGCTTTTCCTGAATCATCAAGACAAATACTGGGTTGGAACTGCATTACTAAAACAGATTTCATCTTATGCACTATTTCACAGTATAATTAAAAAGAATAAATCAGTGATTTTCAACATAAAAATGACACATAATAGAAACATACAGTCTACTAAATATAACCAAAGTACATAGTCATGATATGATGACAGATATTAAAAGTTCTATAAAAAATAAAAAAATAATAAATAGAAATGAAAAAGTGAGAGGAAAATAATACACAAGACATCCAGCAGTCAGATTCTAGTTGAGAATGGTGAGGATGCTTTGCCGAAACATATACACGTTAAGAAAACAAAAATGTGAGGTTTACATGTACAATTTAAATTGTTCCACGCTGTAGCCGAGTGATTAAGGCAAGAAGCCTTGGCGCAGAGCTATGGGACTTGCACTGGTTCGAGTCCCCATGGGGGAAGAAATTTTGGGTAACTACAATAACTAGCAACTCCAGGTTGAGAAGACCAGCTATAACGGCTGGGGGACCCGACATGATGACCACATGTCACCCCTACACTGGTTAGATGATCATCTACTTCTGTGATTAACATATGTGGATGTGACACCAGCAGCTGACTGGTAGGCCAAGGGCCTTCTAGGCCTGTCGCGCTTAGAGTTAATACTTTAAATTAAACTTCATAGTGATATTATATTTGAAGAGAAAAATTATACACTCAGACTGGGGTTTGAACCCAGGACCTTTGGCTTTCTAGGCCAATACTCTACCACCGAGCGACCTAAGAAATGCCAATCTAAATGCAAATTTTTCTCCTATACATTGTTAATTCCCAAGCGCTGAATGCTAAGACCATTTGCTCGATCATGCAAATGGCGGCTTCTTATTTAAGAAAACATTTATTATGAATTAAAACACTACTCTATAAAGCCAGTAGGAGTCCTTTTGATGTTTTTATTATTAATCCAACACCTCTCACTGAAGGATAAATTATATTTGAAGAGAAAAATTATACATAAAATTACATAAAAAATTATTCAAAGTGATATTCCTATAATAGTTCAATTTAACCAACCTTTCATGTTATTTGTATGTGTAAAATAAATTCATTACAGTAATCACAGAAAAGTCCCCTTTTTGTACCAGTCATTTAGAATTTCCCATAGTGTTGTTGCATATATCTTACAACAAAAGTCCAAGCTCTATTAAAAATCATATAAAAAAGAAAAAGCATCCATGAACAATCTACAGGATCACCAACTGCCAATTCAACAGTTAGATGAATTGATAATGGTACAAAAATAGTGTATTGAAACTAGTCTTCAAGAAATCTACAATTTATAAGGTGATTCGTAATATCTAACTCAAATTATTAATTAATTCACGAACATCTTTCAAATCGGGAGTATAAGATTTATCATCATCATCATCATCAATGCAAGTATTAGGCCGTGTGGCCTGTTACAGTCTCAAAGAGGAATTTTCCATCTAGCGATCTTTTGCCTTGGGGGCAGTAGCGAAGTATGGCTTCTGGAATTCTAGGAGACGCCATTCGTTGAAGATGGTCTTTCCAGTTGTTCTGGTAGTTTTGTATATGGTGAAGAATGGGTTCCACATCCAACTCTTCCATAATTTCATTTCTTTTATGGTTCCACTTTGTGTAGCCTGCTGTACGGCACATAAATCACATCTCATTTGCTGTTATTCAGCTTTCATCTCTTCTTCGTATTGTCCATGCTTCACTACCATATCTTAATACTGGCCTTGCAAGAACCTTATAAAGCCGTAATCTTGTGTTCTTCTGTACTAAAGATGGTTTCATTTATACTGTTAATTATCCCTGTTGTTTTTGTGAAATTTGTGATTTTCTTTGATATATCAGCATCATCTTGAAATGTTAAATTATAACCCAAATAATTAAATTTCTTTACTTGTTCTAAAATTTCATCATCCAAAACAATTTTGCTAGGTATAGAGTATTTCCCACAAAAGGCCATCACTTTAGTTTTCTTTGTATTGATTTCCATATTGTACCTTTTTGCAATTATATTAAAATTGTGTATAGAATACTGTAAATCTGTTTCTGTATAAGATTTATAAATATAATTAATTGCCTGGTATTAATGAACCCAGAGATTCATGTGCACAAGGATATAAGCTATCCATACATTACTATCCTGAACTAATATTTTCAAAACTTCCTGTATAATTTGTATCCCTCAAATCATACCTAATGTTATTTTTCCCATCTCATTCTTGGCCAATCTGCTGGATGCATTTCCTCTGGTTTTTCCTAAAAGAATTTTCCATACCCTCTTTAACTCCCCATTTATACCACATGTCCTGCACATCAATCTCTGAAATTTATTTATAAGAATTAAAGGGATGTGATACCACGATGAAAATATTTTCAAATCAAAACATGAATCACAAATGCTACAGTTCACCCAAGATTTTCTCATCTCTTTTTTTGGAGACCATCATCCCCATTCTCAACTAACTTGAAAATTAGAACTAAACTTTTATTTTTCCTTCATTTCCAGAGGTGCAAAGAACAGCTGAAATTAGCAGTTCAATTAAAATAGAGTTTTCTTGAGAATAGGGATGATCATCCACAAAACATATCCAAGTGAGATCTTATTTTAAGAGGTGAGGTGTACAATTTCTGATCCTTATCTTGACTTTACATAATAATAATAATAATATTGATGTCCAAAGACAACTTTTTTTCTTGCAACTTACTATCTACAGATGTCTGCAGGCCACTCAGTGCTCTACTGCACCACTGCGTGAACTCATCTCCACGAGGTACTTTCTGTTCAAATAATTTCATTACAAGAGCCTCTTCCTTCTTGCTACGAGTTTTGCCTCCACTTGGTTTCACAGATGCAGTGCTGGTAACAGGTGTTGTCGTCTTCGTACCGACTGCCTTGCTGGTTGGCTTAGATACAGCCAGAGGTGCCACTTCATCCCAGAACCCTGCAACTCCTGCCACAAACATACAATCCTTGTTAGCTAAAATTAACATGCCTTGAGAAAAAAAAATCTTTTAACTGCAATTTGAATCAAAGATTCACATTCTAGAACTCTTCACATGAGCTACCAAGGCACATACCTTCGACTTGTGTCTCTAATGGAAGGCACAAATTTAGAGTGTGTTTAATAGATAGATGCAGCTGATTCCAAAAAGAGTTAAAAATGACCCAGCATGTTGAACTTTTAATATCAATAAATTAGGTGACACATATGATTTGAAAAAAAAAATAACAAATTAAGTTTGTATTTTCACGGATATTGTATTTCAGTCAATTAATAAATAGAATTAACATGTACTGACAAAAACTTCAATTGCCTCTTTGCTTATAAAATTATAAATCATTGAACATTTTATTCAAATTACAGATCATTACATCAGCTGAAATATAGAAATTGCATGTGCTATCAATAGAAACATGTTTATTACTGAAATGGGGATGTTTCTCACAAAAGAAACTCCTTAAAATCCAAATATTTTCCTTGTGCATGTTTCACAACAGGAGTTTTCTATTAAGATTCAAATAAGATCAAGTGCCATGCAGCTACTCAATAGACTCCAATATGGTGGCCAGGTATGATTTGCAGCATGATTAGAGATTTTAAAAGTCTACCTTAGGTCTGTGTATAATCCTTGTGTTGACCTGTACTGTCTTCAATATGGTCCTGGCATCCTATTTACCACAGATCCAGGAGGCCCAACATTATATCCATCTAGTTGTATGGTACCTACAGACAGTCTGTGCAGGCCAATACTTTGCAAGTCAAACAAAATAAGGAAGGATAAACTATTAAAAAATTAAGATAAATTAAAATGTTTCATACCTCTCCTCATAACCAATCCTCTAAAGCAGATCATGATTTCAAGCCATTGCAACCCCATCCTCAGTACCATCTTAACAACTGATGTTATGTTGATCGGAAGAACCATTTCTTCCCTCTGTTGATGAACTGATAAACCTCCGGATCAAGTCAGAATCCGCAGGAATTTTGAAGTTCATAAGTTTTTCTGAATGTAGATTTTTTCCAAAACCCTGAGTTCCTTTTGATTTTCTATTTGTTTAATTAGACTACATTTTGATTCAATTAGATGTTTTTTGGACCAGGCAAGAGCAGCTACGGCAGACTTTTCCGCTTCACTGTTTTTGACATTTCTAAGGTGTTCTTTCACCCTTGTTTTCAAATTTCTATTTGTTTTTTCTATGTAAATTTTGTCATAATCCCTGCATTTGATCTGATAAATTCCTGATTTGTTTTCATCTTCAAATGCAGGGATTGTACCAAATTTACATAGGAAAAACAAAAAGAAATTTGAAAACAAGGGTGAAAGAACATCTTAGAAATGTCAAAAATGCTGAAGTGGAAAAGTCAGCAGTAGCTGCTTATGCTTAGTCTGAAAAAACACCTAATTGAATCAAAAGCCAGTCTAATTAAACAAATATAAAAACAAAAGAAACTCACAGTTTGGGAAAAAAACCTACATTCAGAAAAACAAGAAAGAAAAACTTATGAACTTCAAAATTCCCGTGGATTCTGACTTGGTCTGGAGGTTTATTGGTCCATCAACAGAGGGAAGAAGTGGTTCTTCCGATCGACATAACATCAGTCGTCAAGATGGCACTGAGGATGGGGCTGCAATGGCCTTGAAATCACAATCTACTTAGAAGATTGGTTATGAGGAGAAGTATGAAACATTTTAATTTACCTTAAATTAAACCTCATAGTGATTTATTCCTATAAACGTTCAATATTAAAAAACTGTGTAGTACTTAATTTAAAAATGCTTTTAACATCATAAAATATTATCATCACAATTCAAATCTGGGTCCTAAAGGACCAACAAATTTTGTTCAAAAGTTTCAAACTTCTTATTCTTATAACTACCATGTGGTTCGTGACTTTCACCTCCCTTCTGAAGAATTTTAAAGTCCTGAAAAATTCATAAAATTTATAATGTAATGTAAAATTCCCAATAAAGGTCTTCTTAATAAAGAAACTGCCATTCACATGATTGAGCAATGGTTCGTAACATTTCATGCTCGGGAATTAACATATGCATGTAAGAGAAATATTTGAATTTAGATAAGAGTGCTCCTATAGCTCAGTCAGTAGAGCATTTGTATAGAAAGCAAAAGGTCCTGGGTTCAAACCCCAGTCTGAGCATACACAGTAAAAGCTCCTATTTGCAGGGGGAAATGTTCCACAAATATGCCGCAAATACAAAAACCGCAAATATGGAATGGTAATTAATATTTAATTTTAGGAAGTGATATTTTGAGGTTACTTTAATTATATTAGTTTTAGTCTGATCATCTTACCTCAATATTAATTACCTTGACGATTTTATTATTAATTTAACACTTCTCATAGAAGGATAAATTATATTTGAAGAGAAAAATTTTCGCCTAGACCGGGACTCGAACCCGAGACCCTTGGCTTTCTGGGCCAAGTGCTCTACCAACTGAGCTACCGAGGCGAGTTACGATCTAGACGCAAATTTTTCTCTTATGTACGTTGTAATTCCCTCGCGCCAAATGCTTGAAACCATAGCTTCTATCTTTGCAAATGGCGGCTTCTTAGTTAAGAAGACATTTATTGGGAATTTAACACTACTTTATAGCCAGTAGGGCTTCTATTGACGATTTTATTATTAATTTAACACTTCTCATAGAAGGATAAATTATATTTGAAGAGAAAAATTTTCGCTTAGACCGGGCCTTGAACCCGAGACCCTTGGCTTTCCGGGCCAAGTGCTCTACCAACTTTTTTTCTTCAAATATAATTAATTACCTTGTTTGGAGGTTCTTTGGCCAACCACAGGATGGAGCTGACATAGACATAATGTGCAACATAATGCAACATAAATCAAACCAGTCTGGACAAGCTGACGATAAAACAGAATTGTTTTGAAACATGTACAAGAACAAATCAACATTAATATTGAGGTGAGATGATCAGACTAAAAATAATATAATGGAATGGTAATTTATATGGGTATATAGGGGATACATTCCAAGGTTACAGAATAAAATAAAAATTATCAAAATAAAATGAATTACTGAAAGATTTTGAACAATTTCTGTTAATTATTACTATCAGGTTTAGGCAAGGACTTAAACAACTTAGTAATTTTTTTCCTGTTTTGTCTTTAAATTAAGATTGATATTCAGCTGTGAATTCTGCGACAGAATTCGTTAATTTGTCTTCGGATTTATTGATTCATTAACATTGAAACAGCGTGATATAGATACAAATGACTCGTCAACATGTATAAATGGTCAAAACCTTTTTTGGCTCATATGTCCGACAAAACTACCATATGAGGTAAGAATGTTTAAAATATACAAACTCAATTATTAAATTCTTCTTCTTCTTCCTTCCAAGTATTAGGCCAAGGCCTGTTACGATCCTATAGAAAATTTGCCTCCACCATTACATAGGACGGCCCAGAGATCTTCGTCCTCTTAGTATATAATTATTAACAGCTTTGGGGATCCGATTTGAACTCATTCTTTCAAGATGGTGTTTCCAATTTAGTTGGTACTGTTTAATATATTCCAAACTTGGCGTAGTCTTCAATTCTTTTAAGATATCGGTGTTCCTTTTCCAAGCTGCTGTTCTGCGCATGAATCTCATTTCACAAGTCGTTATTCTGCTTTCATGTTGTCTTTTTAGTGTCCATGCTTCACTACCATAGGTTAACACTGGTCTAGCCAAAGTGTTATATAAACGTAATCTGGTGTTTTTTTGTACAAGGGATGGTTTCATAACTTGATTAATAATTCCCAAACTTTTATTATAACTAGTAATTTTTTCAGCGATATCCTTTTCATCCCAGATAGAGAGATAATATCCAAGATATTTAAATTGATTAGATCTCTCTACAATTTTATTCTGGAGACAGATTTTACTTTGTATGGGGTCCTTCCCATGAAATGCCATAATTTTAGTTTTGTTAATTGATATTTCCATATTAAATTTGGCAGATATTTTTTGAAAATTATAAATTGATTGTTGCAAATCATTTCTGGAAAGTGCCAGAAGCACTAAATCGTCTGCAAAAGGAATAGAATCGAGTTTGAGGTTCCTATTGATGGGTATATATCCCCAAAGTGTTTTCCTCCATTCGTTTATTATTCTATTCATGTATATAATGAAAAGCACCGGTGAAAGTCCACATCCCTGTCTTACTCCACCAGTGTTGATCTTTTCCCAAGAAGATAGTTTATCATCTTGTTTAACAGAGATTTCATTATCTTTATAGATGTTGAAGATAATATATTGTTGTGGAGCATTATCATCAGCTAAAATTTGTAATAATATATTTGTCTACTTTGTCAAAAGCCTTTATGAAGTCAACAGAAGCGATATGAGTTTCTATATTGAATTCCTTGCGTTTTTCTAAGAGTTTTAGAGTGAAGAATCCATCTGTACAAGATCTACCCTTTCTGAGTTCATTCTGCTCTTCTCCAATTATATTTTCATAATTTTTTTTCAATTTATTCGTAACTATATTAGCATAAATTTTATATCCAGAGTTCAACATGCTAATTCCATGATAGTTATCTTGGATTTGGTGACTTCCTTTTTTGAAGATTGGTATTACAATGGATTTGTTCCAGCTTTCTGGTGGTTCTTGTCCTTCCCATATCATATTAAAGAGAATAAGAAATCTGTCTAAAATTTTTTTAGTTGAAAGTTTAAATAATTCTTGATTAATGTGGTCTTCTCCGGGAGCTTTGTTACTTTTTAATGATTTAACATCAGTTAATTAATTCATCTATAGAAATTTGTCCCAAAGCAGTGTTATTAGAGATCGGTATTTGTAATAAATCATCTTTTTGTGTCCATACATGATGAAAATAGTTAAGCCAAGATTCTTTAGATATACAATTTAAATGTGCATTTTGTTTTGAATCATTATTTAAATGTTTTAATACTTTATACATTTTTGGTTGAGGCCTAGTGATATCATTTTCCAAAAATGATACAAACTGTTCCCAGCTTTGTCTATGTTTTTTGCGAACTTCAATTTTAGCTATGGCTCTCTTCCTATGATATTCTACTTTATCTTCATCTTTTTTTGTAGACAAGAATTTTTTGTATGCTTCACGTTTATCAACAATTACTTTTTTGATGTTTTCATCCCATATCCGTAGTCCTTTTTTTTATTCCATTTAATTTTGATACCCAGGATTTCATTTGCTGCTTGTGTCAAAATACTTTGTAGAGCAAGCCATTCTTCTTCAATATCTTCACCAACCAGTGTTTCTTGAACTAGACAATCTAATCTACATTTGTATAGCCAGGTAATAGTAGGGTCTCGGAAAAGACTTACTTTTTAAGTACAGTCCACATTTCAAATTTTATATTATTAATTTTATTTTTATTTTTCCATCTCGTTGGCATACGGATTGGACAAACAAGTAAGTAATGATATGATCTTCTCCAGAAAAGCCTGACCAGAGGCTATAAGATGGCAGCCCCATCACTGGTCTTGCCTTCCTTTGGCCAGCAAACAATCGAAGGGACTATTATTATGCTTTCAAGTCTTATACGAGAATTTACCAGAAATTATCAAATTAAACCTTATAATGTTACTTCCTAAAGATAAAAAAAAAGCATTTCTATTTTTACTTTAAGCGGCAACACTAATTTCTTTCTTTTCGGTTCTAATTTTTCTTTCCTTTTACTTGATATTAAACTGGGAACAAAGCACAAGAGACACATGTTATTCAATCAAAATTACTGCAACGAATAACAAGTTGAAGCAATTATACACCGATTGTGGCAATGGAGGAGGCATTTATCAAAGTACATATTCACACGTGAAATACGACAACAGATTTTAACAATGAACTTTAGGGTTGACCTCGGAAGACCCTTCAACCGATGGAAAGATCAGATTTGTAGTCGCAGAACGGGCATCATCACCCAATACTGCATTCGGAAGAAGAAGAAGAAGAACTTTAGGGTTAGTGACTTAGGTTTGTTTTGTTTTGATATTTATTTGTCCATTTGGGTTGTAAAACCCGCCTTGACACCTGCCCTGCAGATATAAAAAAAAATGCTGATGGTTAATCATCATCATCATCATCATCCTGCCAGGTATTAGTCCTAGAAGAACTGTTATGGCCTGAGAAAGCAGTTTTCGTGCCATCTTTTCATAGGTTGACCAAGTGACCATTTCCCATTTGGACAGTAGTTCCTTATTGCGTTGGGGATCCTGGATCTAGCAATTCTTGAGACATGTTCCTTCCAGTTTAGCTGATATCTGGAGATGTAGTCCAGTATTGGTGACACATTGGGTGGGATTTCTATCTTTTTTAGAAAAAACGCCGTTGGCACCTACCTGAAAACCGTATATCGGTCGCACAGTGGTTTCTGTCCTCAAGTAATGTTTCGCCGATAGTGACATCATACACCGATATGACGACATACAGGCGGATACAGGTACATTTAAAATAACATATGGCAACGCGGTAAAAACGATTGCATTATGGTTTTTCGATGCAAGAGCCAACTAGCGACAGGAAATTGAACTAACCATAGCCGAAGGAAACAACGAGAAAAATGAAGGTAAGAATATATTTTAAATACAACGAGAAAAATGAAGGTAAGAATATATTTTAAATACAACTACAAAAATGCTCATTTTGAATCTCATAATATAGTAGTACCTCAACGTACAAATAAAAAATATATGTCTATATTTTACAAAGAATTAAATGTAATTGAATATGGAATTCATGATAAAAAGGTTGAAAAGCACATATGAATCATGGGGTCTCACAGTAAATTTACAAAAAACAGAATATCTGGCAATAAACAGCAATGAAATAGAAAACTTAGTATTGGAAGATGGAATCCAAATAAAGCAAGTGAAACAAACTAAATATTTGGGAATGATTATGGATAACATCGAAGGTATAGGCAAAGAGAACATAAAACATAGAATTGAATTAAGTAGCAAAATAATATCATCATTAAATTCCATATGGTGGGATAAGCATATTTGGAAAGACACAAAAAAAATATTGGTAAAACATTGGTGGAATCTGTCGCAATGTACGGAAGTGAGGTATGGACAATCAATAAGTACTACAAGAATAGACTAATAGCTCTAGAAATGGATTATTTACGAAGAAGTGCCAGAAAGTCTAAATTAGAACGTGTCACAAATAAGGAAATTAGAAACAAAATGGAAGCAGAAGAAAGCATAATTGAAAGAATTGAGGAAAAGGAATTAAAGTGGTTAGGACATGTTTTAAGAATGGAAGATGAGCGATGGCCGAAGCAACTATATGAATGGCATCCTAACAGAAAGAAGAAAAGAGGAAGACCAAGGTTAACATGGAAGGAAAACATGAAGACAGTAATGCAAGCTAGAGGGCTAAGCATCGAAGATGCCCAAGACCGTAGGCTTTGGAGGTTTGGCACAGGAAGACGGCAGCAGCTGTAAAAACCTGAAGATAGATAGATAGATTAAATGTAATTGAAAATAATAATATATTATATAGGTTATGTTCTTATGTATACGTGTTGCATTTTAAGATTAACTTTTGTTTTTAACGTTTCAAGTTTTATTTATTAGAAAATTTAATTAAAGACAGACTTAAAACCCAACCTTTAAGGCTAACTATTCAATACAAGGATAACCTGTATAATTTCCAAAATATACCTGTATTTTTATAGTTTAATTTTGATACACTTAAGTCTTGAATAATATTTGACAGAGCATCATATTTAGTATTTTTTACTCATTTTATTGAGACCTACCGGCATTTTTATACTGTCTGTAATACTGATTTTGATTAACTAATTTTATACATGCTCATAATAAATGTATCAGTAGATAATACTGTTTAATTCTATTTTTAGGTACTGTGTTGAAATAAAGGCAAAAGAAACAAGGACTTTAAGAAGATTGTGTCTTAGCTGAAAGTTGAATGGAGTTATTAACGTCTTGAGGTATATTCATATTTATAATGTTTCTGACAAATACTTAATGATCATCGAAAAAACTTTAGTTTGATTTCCACTTGATTTTCCATACTATATTCTTGTAATTCTGTTGCACTACATACTTCCTCTGTCTTTACTAACATTTCATACTATTTTAAAAGTTTTATCGCATGCACCAGAGTTCATAGAGCCAGCGATAACCCACAATCGAACCACATATCAATTATCATCCTCGATTACTATCCGTCGCTATGAAATTTAAATGACCAATATTTGCAATTAATCCCCAAATCTATGTTAAAAAATATGGTAATAATATTAAAATTACCAAACGTTTATTAAAAATGGGTGTACATTTGCTTATCAACCCCTAACGCTGATCCGACCAGCGATAACCCAAAACAGCGATAGAAAAATCATAGACTAAGTAATATACTCTGTGGAGGAAATAGCAGTTAGCATCACAATATTGTCTAATAGTGTCATAATATTGCAATTTGCATATTTAAATAAATACTTCAAAATTGTCTAATAATGTTATAAAAAATTGTTTGAAAAAGTTAAAAATATTAAATAATATTAGTAAATACAGAAGAAGAGCTATAATTTACATCAATATAACTGAAAAATCAAGCGCTAGTAGAAGTGCAGTTGAGCCAATTTTTTTTTATAATTATTAAATATTTTTTATTTTTTATTATTTCACTCACCTCATACTTCATGAAGTATGAGGTGAGTGAAATAATAAAAAATAAACAATATTAAAAAACCTCATAGTAATATTTAATTTTTAGGAAGTTATATATTGAGGTTTGGGAAAGCTGAAAGCTGAAGATAAAACAGAGAATTGTTTTGAAACATGTCCAAGAACAAATCAACATTAATATTGATGTAAGATGTCCAGACCAAAAATAATATAACCTCATAGTGTTATTTCCTATCTACATAACTTATTAAATATTTATTTACATATGCAATGATTTCTTTTCAAAGTTCTACAGAATTACAGTGTGCATGCTCGAATGCTTAATGTAACTTCACAATATGTCAGTAAAAGTAGAGTTACCAACATTTGCAATTAATTCCACACATAATGAAATTAACTTGATTTTGTTATGTTCTGATGGGACAGGTTAGTGTACATCAGATTAATGTACACTTAATTAAATATTGTGCACATAATTTATTTTGTTACATTAGGAAGGGGAAGTTTGTGTAATCCATTTCTAATAAATATTTGGGAATTTATTGTGAAGGTTGATCCCATCAGTTTCATAGCTACGTGGTTCCATCTAGTGTCTACTTTATAAAATTTGCACATGCGCAGTGTTATTCTGTAGAACTCAGAAAATTTATGGTGGAAATCACAATAAAGTTTTACAAATTTTCTAAGTCCAACAGAATAACTATGTACTGTATAGCTTAAGGCTCAACAGCAATTTAACTCGCCCTTGATTTTTTCAGTTTGTTGTAAACTGTAGTTCTTCTTCTATATTTACTAACTTTTTTAATATCTTAAACGTCTTTCAAACAATTTTTATAACATTATTTGACAATTTTTAAGTATTTATTTAAATATGCAAAACACTAACATTATGAATGATACTGTTAGACAATAATGCGATGCTGATTGCTATTTTCTCCACAGTGTATATTACTTGGTCAGTTATTTTCTCTCTCCTTCCAATGTTGTTTCCACCGTTATTGCTGGTTGCAACGATGTTAGGAAGAGATAAGTTAGTCCATTTTTAATAAACGTTTGGGAATTTGAATTTTATTAATATATTTTTTTAATAGGTTTGGGGATTTATTGCAAAGATTGGTCATTCAAATTTCACAGCGACGTTCTGCCATCTGGCGAAAGCTGTATAAACTTTAGTACAATATCGATAATAATCGATATGTGTGGTGAGCAGTGATAATCCACTAGGCAAGGATGATAATCGATATGTGGTTCAATGGTGGGTTATCACAGACTCTATAAACTCTGGCACATGCGCATTGTTGGGTAAGAAACTGCTGTTTCTGCTAAATACTTCCTAACAAATATTTGCTAGACATTGTAACATGCTACTGAGGGATGTTTAATGCTCGTGGATTGATCCGAGACTTTTTTACTCTCTCAGTAATGATAATTAACTAATATAAGACAATATCAGAATTTAATAAAATTAATTTGTTTTCCAGGGTGTGTAAGTCCAATGAAGAGTGCTGATGCAGTAAAATGGATGACAGCTTTAAATTAATGTAATATTATTAAATAAAAATTGATGAAAGCATGTAGTGTATATTATTAAAATCATTAAATTTATCCTCTCTGAAGATGTTCATATTTCATCACTAATTTTGCTTCTTTTTCATGAAAGTGCTTACATGTGGGACGTTCAGTAAATAATGCACATAATTTTAGTTCTTCATTATCTTTCATTGGAAATGACAAACTTTACAGAACATATATATTCAATCATTCCTTTATAATGTCATTGTTTTCCAACAGATGGCTGTGACGAATTTTAGTTTTAAAATGCCAGTTGCTCATGAAACACGTTCAAAGCATAGATCTGTGATTGAAGATCAGGAGGATCTGACAGTCTTCATTCTACCGCTGACATCAACCCAACAACCGATAGTACTCCTATCCATTGCTTGATTGTCATATGCATTTCGTAAGTGTCTGTGAATGTTTGAAATGGTCTGCTGTTCTGCAGAAAGAAATTCAATCATGTCTCTCTGATATGTACATGTTTTGTAAGCAGCCACCATTTTAAAATTAAAGTACATTGCAATCATTTGTCGGAAAACAATGAAACTTCATGATGTTATAAAGGAAGGATTGAAGATATATTCTGTAAAGTTTCATTCATTTCCAATGGAAGGCAATCGAGAACTAAAATTATGTGCATTAATTATTGAATGACTTAGTGAGTTTTCATTTAAACACAACCTCATGTGTCCTTTAGAGTGATAAAGTTTCAATCTGTTTCCCTCGTCAACAAACCATGACATTTCCTTATAAATTTTTGTTTGTTGATTTTTAGAAAGATATACAAATCTTCTATACAAACACTTTTCCTTTAGCATGCATAGGGTTAAGAATGGGAATGATGTTTTCAAAATATATTAAGGGCACAGGATCATACTTTTAGAGGTAAGGTAAGTTTCTGATTCTTTTTTTTTTCTTCAGAATCCTTCCATGTTGACTTGTCCCTACTATCAACTTTTCTCATTTTGATTCCAAAGGCATTTCTTATGTAAATTTGGTTGTTATTCAGTACCAGTGCCCATGTAGCATGATTAAATTTTTATAGCAATGAAATACTTAAGAAATCAGTATGACCAACTTTGCAATTAATTCCAAAATATATGAATGTTCACTCGCTTCATTTTGTTAGGTTGCAATGGGACAAGTTAGTGTACACCAGATTAGTTTATTAAATAATAGGCATGTAATTTATTTTGTTCGGTTGTGAAGGAGCATGTTAGTGTACATCCATTTCTTATATAACATGTACGGAAGGTTGGTCATACCAATTTTATAGACATGTGGTTTCATCTGGCGAGAATTCCATAAATGCTTTCGCATGCATACTGCTATTCTGTGAAACTTAGAAAAATCATTGGTTGAGTTATTGTACAATTTCTCCCTCCTCCCAATACTGCTTGATGTTGCCCACATTGGTCTTAACCTAAATAATTTGCACTAACATTATATTTCTCCTTTAGTCTAATTTATTATTATAAGGTATTAATTATGTTCTGTATGGCAAATGTAGCAAAAAACATTGCACTTCTAATGTATAAACTGGCTGAACATTACCTTATCCTTGATTTTTCAGTTTATTCTTGTAACTGTAAATTACTCATCCTAACCTTTTTTAATATTATTAGTTTGGCTGCTATTTGAAAAAAAAAAGGTGATTTCCGAGATTTATTAAAACTTCATGTCGCTTGTGACAATGGGTGGATTTCTGTTCTCAAATTTTTATGCCACTAGAATAATGTAAACAATTTTAAGTTATTCATTAATCAAATTTGCATATTATGTCATTTAAAAACATGTTAATCCATCTTTTTCTGATATGTGGATTAATTTAAATCCAATTATAATCATAAATGTAACCATGGCTATATTAAGAAGAAATGGTTTTCAATGTGCCATTTTTAAATTGTTTCCTGATGTCAATATTATTAAACTATAGAAATTATTTAATATATGTACGAAATTACTGCACTTTATATTTGTACCTTTCGTCTAGAATAGGTTGTTTTAATATTTCTAGATAAAAAATAACTCACCTTAATATTGAAGAGACTAAAGCTGAGAGATTACACGTAACATTACCTAAGTTTCACCAAACTGAATTTTTGTTCATTTGAACAATTGAGATTGAGTGAAATCCTAGGTTGACAACACTTAAATAAGGATAAAGTTTCCATTAAATGCAGTGATAAATTTTTCAAAGTCCCAGACAGACACCATGTGCATGCGCCAACAAATGCAAAGTTGTTTACACTATGGAATCACGCGATGCTGCCAACATATACACAATATTTAATGAACCTAAAAGCTAACCTAATGCAATTTAAGCACTCTAACCTGTGAAAGAATGCAAAGTGAAATTGTGAAGTACATACTCTATGTTGGCTGCACTGGAACATGTATTGTGTATATTCGTTGAATTTAATATGCTATCACGTCATTATGTTACATATGTAGTTAAATATCATAGGAAAATATATTGAAATCATTAGAAAAAATGTAAAATTTATTGTAAGTGGTGATAAATAATTTGAGAATAAAACCCTGTTGGCGCATGCGCGTGGTGTCTGCCTGGGACTTAGAAAAAATTGTCACTGCACTCAATGGAAACTTCAACACTTAAGTAATATACAAAATTCTCCTTTTGAAGCTTCCTCCCTTCTCACGCTAATGGAACAGATTTTACTGTAATTTTTTTGTTTTGTTTTATTTATAATATAGAACATGAGATTGAAATACATGTGGGTACAGATACGTGTTACTGTTCTATGTAATCACACACACGAGAATTTAATTTTAATGTCATTCTTCAAGATTATTTACAAAATAAATATCTCAATGTATGGAATTTTAAAATATATTTTACACACATGATTTTTACACACAGAACTTATCACAACCACTTTTTTCTAATAACACGGTCTTGCATCAAGAAGGTAGATTTTTGTTGTCCTTGCATAACCAAACAGCTTTCGTTGCTCATAACCTACAACATAAAAATGCCATAATATTAACTACATTATCCAATTTCACATTAAAGAATTCAAGTTATCAACAAGACTATACTATAGGCTAAAATGATCATTGAAAATAGTTATAACTTTAAATAAATTTATCTCAAAATTAAGTTGCATAAATTTAGGCCTAAATGATAAAAGTAATGCAATATTTTATTCAATGCAGAAAACATTACATTATTTTTAACTATGCTGGTTAATTTATAAATGGCAGAAAACATTACATTATTTTTAACTATAACTGGTTAATTTATAGGTCACTATTCAAAACATTTAAGAAATTATGAGAAACTTACCTGAAATTTTTATACGTGAAAATCCACATCTACGATCAAGGTTAATAATACCAGATTTATATGGAATCCCACATCCACTTAATAAAATAATGGAGTACGCTTTTTCCAAATCTTCTTCCCGCCTTTAATTTCCTTATATCGAAGCACATTTTATTGTTATCCTTGAGAACGAAGGTAAATACGAAAATGTAACCGCCATATTTGACACACCTCCATCCAGGTATGCTGATGTAAACAAATATGGCGGATCCTTCGAACGATGTTCGGGACCGAGACATGGGTAGGTTTTTCGATTTGTTATTAGAAACCAAAAAGTTACGACTTCGATCAAAACTTGAGAACAGAAATCCACCCATTAAGTTCTTGAAGGGTTTCTACATTTTTATTTCGATCCCATTTGGTGTAGCCAGCTGTTTGGCACATAAATTTCATCTCACAAACTGTTAGTCTGCTTTCATCTCTCGTCCTTATAGTCCACGCTTCACTCCCATAACATAGGACTGGTCGAGCCATTATTTGATAAAGACGAGTACGAGTTGATTTTTGCACTAATGAAGGTTTTAAAACTGATAGTTAATAAAGGACACTAATCCTTCTAATATACCGACTGGATCCGTGCATAAAGAAATTTTTATGCCGCAAATACAAGAACTGTGTCACAATTTTTTAACCCGCGAATAAGGAGCTTTTACTGTATTTTTTCTCTTCAAATATCGTAAAATTTAACCTGGTTTGAAATTGCATCCATACTTTCCATTAGAGCACTGCAACCAATAATGCCTATTGATCAGAAAGATTTATTATAAAAATACAATTTGGAAGTAATATTATGAGATTCTACACAAGTTTCTCGGGACTGCAAAAAGAGGGAGTAGGAGTCGATATCCAGGGCCGACAACTTAAAGATCATCAGTATCTGTACAAGCTAACGATAGAGCAAAGATGCTCTGAAACATATCCCACAAGAAACAATCAATATGAGGTAAGATGACATCAGGCTCAACTTATTTACTAAAGATTTCTTTACTTCTCAAAACCTAAAGGAAATTTGACAAAATTGTGTTTTATTTTTCAAATTATTTATTTCAAAGAGCCTTCTGAAATTGTTGATATGAACTACCATATTTATGTGTGTATAGGCCACATTCTAGTTTTGCGATAATAAATTGGAAAAATATTTGTCTTATATTTTTGCTAACAAAACAGTGCAAAACACAAAAGTAGGCCTACACCATTTTTAAATCTGGCAATTCCAAAGCTTCTCTTGTAATGGTACATTCGGGCTGCAGCTTAGTCATTAACACAAGGGTAAAAGGGACAGTCAGTTGGTAGGTACGGTATTCATTGTCATTCCTGTTCACTGTGTATAAACATGGGTCGGTGCAGAGCAAGTTATACCTCCAAATTCAAGCTAGAAGTAAAGCCCTATGCAGCAGAACACGGAAATAGGATAGCAGGAAGAAATTTTTATGTAGACAAAAAAAAAAGTGCACCGGTGGATCCAAACAAAACATGACCTTGAAAACACACCACAACATCGATAATCTTTCCATGGAAAGAAAGCGAAATATCCACAGTTAGAGTTCTCCTGAATTATGTACAGAAAACAAGGGCAGATGGATTTTAAGCTTGAAGGCCTTAAGATAGCCAAGAATATGGAAATACCGTGCAGTGAATTTAAAGCAAGTTATGGCTGGGCAAGGCGATTTATGACATGTCATGACCTTGTATTTTGGCGGCGTTGACAATGTAATTGTTCTAAAATGAAGCATGTATTTTAGTTATTTCATCGATACTAATAAAATTCATATCAAATTCCGTTGAGGTGAATAGTCTTGAGATAAAAACTTAAAATATGTACCTTTTTGGCAGGTGCCATCGTTCTCAACTATGTTAAAATATTATATTTAAAATATTATCTGAAGGTCTTTCGGAAGTTAACTTCCATCATCAGCAGGGTGTGTATCTGCTACTAGTTGTTGGTTAAGATGTTGTAGACTCGTGTTTTTAGTAGCAACTGATTTGTTTTTGACGATCTCAACGGGTTGTACGACTAGAGTGCATTTTCATTAGGAAGTAGGGTGTTTAAATCATATTTAAAGAGAAAAATTATACGCTCAGACCGGGACTTGAACCCGGGACCCTTGGTTTTCTCTATATACGTTGTAATTCCCGCCCACCAAATGCTTTGAAGCCTTTGCTTCTATCTTTGCAAATGGTGGCTCCTATATTAAGAAGACATATTTAGGAATTATACATTACATTATAAATGCCAGTACGGCTATTTTTGATGTTTTTATTTTTTATTTCATACATCTCAATGATGGATAAATCATATTTAAAGAGAAAAATTATATGCTCAGACCGGGACTTGAACCAAGGGTCCCGAGTTCAAGTCCCGGTCTGAGCGTATAATTTTTCTCTTTAAATATGATTTATCCATCATTGAGATGTATGAAATAAATAATAAAAACATCGAAGTAGGGTGTTGTTTATTTCTTTTATAATTTCCACATAGAAAACATTCCAGCAAAGATCAATATATTTGAAGACCTCGAAAAAGGGCACAATAGGAAACACTAATGATAGTCCACAAAGAAAACATTCCAGCAAAGATCAATATATTGGAAGATCTCGAAATTATAAAAGAAATAAACAACACCCTACTTAAGTTATGTAGATAGGAAATAACACTTTTAATATTATATTTGAAGAGAAAAATGTTTGCCTAGGCCGGGACTCGAACCCGGGACCCTTAGCTTTCCGGGCCAAGTGCTCTACCAACTGAGCTACCGAGGCGAGTTACGATCTAGACGCAAATTTTTCTCTTATGTACGTTGTAATTCCCTTGCGCCAAATGCTTGAAACCATAGCTTCTATCTTTGCAAATGGCGGCTTCTTAGTTAAGAAGACATTTATTGGGAATTTAACACTACTTTATAGCCAGTAGGGCTTCTATTGACGATTTTATTATTGATTTAACACTTCTCATTGAAGGATAAATTATATTTGAAGAGAAAAATTTTCGCCTAGACCGGGACTCGAACCCGGGACCCTTGGCTTTCCGGGCCAAGTGCTCTACCAACTGAGCTACCGAGGCGAGTTACGATCTAGATGCAAATTTTTCTCTTATGTACGTTGTAATTCCCTCGCGCCAAATGCTTGAAACCATAGCTTCTATCTTTGCAAATGGCGGCTTCTTAGTTAAGAAGACATTTATTGGGAATTTAACACTACTTTATAGCCAGTAGGGCTTCTATTGACGATTTTATTATTAATTTAACACTTCTCATTGAAGGATAAATTATATTTGAAGAGAAAAATTTTCGCCTAGACCGGGACTCGAACCCGGGACCCTTGGCTTTCCGGGCCAAGTGCTCTACCAACTGGCCCGGAAAGCCAAGGGTCCCGGGTTCGAGTCCCGGTCTAGGCGAAAATTTTTCTCTTCAAATATAATTTATCCTTCAATGAGAAGTGTTAAATTAATAATAAAATCGTCAATAGAAGCCCTACTGGCTATAAAGTAGTGTTAAATTCCCAATAAATGTCTTCTTAACTAAGAAGCCGCCATTTGCAAAGATAGAAGCTATGGTTTCAAGCATTTGGCGCAAGGGAATTACAACGTACATAAGAGAAAAATTTGCGTCTAGATCGTAACTCGCCTCGGTACCTCAGTTGGTAGAGCACTTGGCCCAGAAAGCCAAGGGTCCCGGGTTCGAGTCCCGGTCTAGGCGAAAATTTTTCTCTTCAAATATAATTTATCCTTCAATGAGAAGTGTTAAATTAATAATAAAATCGTCAATAGAAGCCCTACTGGCTATAAAGTAGTGTTAAATTCCCAATAAATGTCTTCTTAACTAAGAAGCCGCCATTTGCAAAGATAGAAGCTATGGTTTCAAGCATTTGGCACAAGGGAATTACAACGTACATAAGAGAAAAATTTGCGTCTAGATCGTAACTCGCCTCGGTAGCTCAGTTGGTAGAGCACTTGGCCCGGAAAGCCAAGGGTCCCGGGTTCGAGTCCCGGTCTAGGCGAAAATTTTTCTCTTCAAATATAATTTATCCTTCAATGAGAAGTGTTAAATTAATAATAAAATCGTCAACATCCTACTTCTTGAGAATGCACCTCAGTCGCACAACCCGTTATATGAGATCGTCAAAAACAAGTCAGTTGCTACTAAAGACACATCGAGTCTGCAACGTCTCAACCAACAACAACTAGTAGCAGATACGCACCCTGCTGATGATGGAATTTAACTTCTGAAAGGCCTCCAGATAATATTTTAACACAGTTGAGGATGACGGCACCTGCCAAAAAGGTACATATTTTAAGTTTTATCTCATAGTTATTTCGTGTGTAAGCCACACCCTAATTTTGAAACTTATGTCTTAGGTAAAGAAATTCGGCATATACATGCATAAATACAGTATCATAAGAACAAAGTACTACACATAAATTCAATAAAAAATCACACTTACCTGTCGTTGCAGGGGTAGAGCTACCCCAAACTGTGGAAGCAGATGATGTCCAGTTGAGTGATTGGGATGCAGCACCCCAGATACCTGCCGAGGGCGGAAGAACCACTTCTTTCTGTTGCTGTTGCTGTGCTTCTCCTGACGCTCTCTTTCCTGTGCACAAACATATTTCATAAATACAGTAAAACTTCTCCATGCGACCAGTTTGGTTTCTGACCAAATTTCCTCACTACAGAACATTATTTCTATAAGACCAATGACACATTACTGATCTGCTGTCTTTGAATTTCACAGGGGGCAGCACGACTCAATTCTCACATTTTTAGGCTTAAAGCATTCAGACTCTCAGTTCATGAGTCATATGTATAACTGGCAACAACCTCTCCAAACTTGTTTTCTCGAAAGACTGTTTTGCCGGTAGTATACTGGGCATCTTAGCACTTATATAAGGCCAGACAGATACCATAACTTAATGTGCACCAGCTTGTACTCTTAGATACATTTATGCGACTTACAATGCTTCTCTGGGTTGATGGATTTTCTTTGGTCACTTAAGCTTGGTCTTTGGCCACTATTGCTGTCGTCCGATTCAATTGCACCTGTACTCTTGTCAATTTTTTTTAAACACTGGGCTTCTGGTGGGAATCCATTTTTATGCAAATTTATAATATGGCCCATACACGCCTTACTGACCCTCAATCCCTTCTCTTTGCACCGTTTTACAATCATGGATAGACTGTAATTGGCGTCAGAAAGCCCCACGATGTACCCTTTCCATAAATCTGCCACTTTCGAAGCCATAACTCGGTTAAATAAAATCTGACCACATGTGCAGATACTGGAGTCAACACTAATAATGCCATCCAAATTTCATGCAGCTGTAGTTAATACTTTTATTGCTAGAACCTTTCAAAGTCATCTCATCTTATCTGGGGCAACCGTCCGTATACTCAGAATTTTGAGTAGGTCCTGTAAGTTGGCTATTCTGTTGTACCCATAATTTATAGCTATCTTTCAATGTTATGTATTGCTAATACATATGATAATTGAATAAGAAGTTTAAGTAGAAATAACTTAATAATATAAGTTATTTCTACTTTAATTTCTCATTCAATTAAGTTATTTAGGTAGGAAATAATACTATGCAGTTTTCGATGTTTCTACTTAAATTAACACATTCCAATTCTGGATGGAATATAATTTAAGAAAAAAAAATTAATGTTTGAACTGGGATTTGAATCCTGGACCCCTAATTCTACACACTAGTATGCTGTCCAATTAAACGACGATACAAATATTAACATTTCTTTCAACTTACACAATTCTCATTCGTCCGAAGCTGTCGCTACCATCACGCCAACCGACGGCTTCATTTAGAAGTAACTAACTTATTGAGAATTTTTATACATTACTTTGAATGGTAAAGCTTCACATTTTCAATGCTTTTATTTAATTCTGGATAGAATACAATTTAAGAAAGAGTCAAGAAATATGAGATGAGTAAAAAAACTCAAAATTAATTCTCATTCAATTTTCACGCATTTTCTGTACTTTTTATAAGAAATCACAATTCATTTAATTCTTATGAATTGAACCTCATAATGTTAAAAATTCCCAAATTTAATATATAAATTTCTATACTTTCTTCAAACACAGACACGTGTGTGTGTTCACATCAATATTCACATACTATTATTGCTATTTATTTTCAAATTACTGTAGACCTGTCACTTGCACTAGAATCTACACAAAAAGTTGTGATCCTTTAAAAAATGAGGTTACAATACCTTGGCAAGTTGTTCTTGTTCCTCGGCCTGTATCTCCGCTAGGGACTTCACTGAATTTGGTTGCGCAGGTTTCCGCTCAGCCCACTTGAGCTGCAGAGGGTTTGAACTGCGACTTGCATTCACCGAGGCCTCTGCTGCAATCTGCACTTGCAGTTCCTGTTGCAACAGTTGCTGTTGTTGTTGTTGCTGCTGCTGTTGCTGCTGCTGCTCGCGAAGTTCACGCTGTAAATACATGTACAACTAAAAATGCTTCATCTGCATTCTTCAAAAGTTTGTACTAATAATATTGGTGATTATTATAAGTTTTGTTAATACTGTTGTGATTAAAAAAAATTACACGAATTGAGGACATAGGGAAGTTAAATATGTATAGTTATACAGGGAAAACTAAAATAAATCTGAAAACCAGAACAAGAAATTTCTAGAAATATTAAATGTGGGGACACACAAAAAACTGTAATGGGTATACATTTTAATTAATAGATTGAGTTAGATTTTAGACCCACCTCATAATAAGATATTCTTGAAGACTAGTTTTGATACACTACATATCATTCTCAATTCCATTAAACCAGTCTTCAAGAATATCTACAATGAGGTGAACATTAAAGTCTAACTCAATTTATTAATTAAAATAAACCCTATAGTGTCACATCCTATAAATAGTAAGATATACATTTCTTAGGTAGGTATGTAGGCCTACTTTCTGGCTGAATTTTCTAAAGCTCTCTGCTATCTCGTTTAATATTGAAATAAATAGAACATTCTGCCGCTGGACTAATTTGTTTAAAAGTCTTCTTTTCTTGCCTATTTCTTGTTTCAAAGACATTTTTTGTGTGTTAAATGTAAGTCCATTTCTCTCTTTAGATGTAAAATCCCATAAATTTGCAGGCAGAATTTGCCTAATATGTTTCTAAATATTTGGCTATTTGGTGCTATACATTTTATTTAATAATGCCCTTTAAAAGTTAAAAATCACTGCATTATTAGCAACACAGTTCAAACCTAGGGGTTTAAGGGCCATCAAATTTTGCTCAGAAGCCTATTTTAGCTAAATGCAAATTTGATGCTGTTTAATTTTTTTAAAGTTATCAATATGGTAAGAAGTCTAACTTAAAAACTGCATAGCTACATCTCTCTCTTTCTCTGTACTTCATAGATGTTTATCTCAAGAAAACTCAACCATACAGGAAAGAGACAAATAGAAAATTGTGAAAAATGAATTTCTAGCAAAAAGAAACACAATTTTTTTACACAAGTCTGTATAGAAGGATGTTTTACCTTCTCAATGATGATGAGCATATTTTATTGTGTACTTCACTGTAACTAAACATTATATAACTATTGTTTATTTTTTATTACCGAAGGAACTCACAATTTGGGAAAAAAATTACATATGCAAGAATGAAAATACAACTATGAATTTTGAAATACCCGGTTATAAAGAAAGAGGACTGATTTGGAAATTCTTCGGTCGGCCACCAGATGGCGCGGAGGTCAGTCTGCAGGATAGAAGGCCGTTGGACGTCAGTTGTGAACGTGACGCAGCATTAAGAATGTCACAAAAGATGTGAAGAAACCCAGGGTCTGCTATGAATTATGAAGTATGAGGTGAGTGAAATAATAAAAAATAAACAATATTAAAAAACCTCATAGTGTTATTTCCTATCTACATAACTTAATTATATAACTATATTTAAATTAATATTGGGAAGTAAACATTATCGGTCTTACTAATAAAAATCTCTTATACAGGCTTTCATCAGTTGTTTAATTATACAATATATAAGCCTTATGTAGATCACGTATAATTTCCTTACTAATAAACGTTATGCCGGAGCTATATAACAAAACAGCAGTTACACACAATACGTCACATATTCGTCATTATAATGACGTCAGAACAATATTACTCGCAGTTTGTAACAGAAATAAAACAACATCAACTAGTGATTAATTGTGTAAGAAATGAATATGGATAAGAATTAATAGAGATTCCCTAATTGAGGAGGTACGGAAAAAATAAGTGTGTTTTAATTTATATACATTTCCCTTTACGCTATGTCAAATAAAACGTAGATTGGTTTCGACCAATTCTTGGAAACTAATAAAAGCTTTTTCCATTACTTATGAATTATATGCAGTGTTTTAAGATGCGTTAGAAAACGTTCAAAATAGTAGGAAATGTTACCGACAACAAAATATCATTTCAAGCGAAAAAAAAAATCACTATAGTATGACCAGGAATCGAACCTACGACCTCAGGCATCGTAGTCAGAAGCTCTAACCACAAGACTACCAAGTTAACATGTAGCTTCTCGCAATAATAGTACCTCTATACTTAAATACATTTTTATATCGGTGTGCGTGTTATGTATTAAAGATGCAAGAAAGTTTTCTTAAAATAATATTATGAAGCATTTAAACTACATTCTGGTTAAATCTTGTCTACAGCAATTATTGTAGAACATATCCTTTTGTGATTCAATGTTCAATTTCAAAATATTGTTAGGCCTAATCGAGAATGAGTGTAACGAAAGTCATTTTATGATGCCTTTATTTTCCTACCCAGAGCTTTGTTAATATTATTTATGCCTTGTGCATCCATCAAACAGTCGTTAAAGTGTTGCATTTTGGGTTAAATTTAAGGAAACTTTCATCAATATCATAAGAAAACAATCAGTTGATCTTGATGTCCGACATTTTGTCTAGTTATAGAATCCTTAAACAAGGCTGGAGGCATGTATAACGATTCCCATGTAAAGTTGAACACCTCTTCTACACTGAACAGCTAATACAGTGTTTATTAGTAAGAACTTTCAACTGAGATGTGTATAAACATTGTATAAAAGTTATATATAACCTCAGGGGTCCTCATCTAGGGGATATGTGGATGGCGACCACAAGGTGCCCAAGCTGAGGAAAACATTTCTTCCACTTACTTGTGTTTTGCACTCTTTTAACTTTACTATCTAACCTCTCTTGGTTAACTCTTGTTTTTTCTTCGACCCCGACGCTATTAGGGCATCCGAGGGCTAGGGAGTCTTTCCTTTCTTCCATTTCTTCTTTCCTTTATTTTCTTTTCTTCTCCAGAAAAGCCTGACCAGAGGCTATAAGATGGCAGCCCCAGCACTGGTTTTGCCTTCCTTTGGCCAGCAACCAATCGAATGGACTATTATTATGCTATCAAGTCTTATACGAGAATTTTCCGGAAGGATTGGAAAATTTTCTATAGAATCATAACAGGCCTTGGCCTAATACTTGGAAGGAAGAAGAAGAAGAAAAGTTATATATGGATTACTAATAAGAGGGTATGAGGTTACATCATTAATAGTGAGTGGAGAACATATTTTTAACGACTCACCTCATATATGTTCTCCACTCACTATTAATTATATAACTCTATGAACTTTTATAGGAAAAAATCACTATGAGGTTTAATTTAAGATTTAAATTAAAATGTTTTATATCTCACCTAAGGCTGCGGAAAGGCTACTGTTTTTAACAGAGAGGAGACCCTTTAATTCCTTCCATCGAAGGCTTAAAGGAACCGACCTGGACAGTAACCTAGTGTCCAATCCCTCACCTTCTCGTGGTGCAGCTGTTAGTAATCATGCTTATGCATGATGAACAAAAGGGAAGGGCTACTCACCAACAAGCACTGGTCAGCTTGGTGAGTTTTTCTTTTTTGACCGAATTGGTATTACTTCTCCTTCCCATACCAATTCCCTCTTTCAACTTTTCTATCCAGTCTCCCTTGACTGACCTCTTGTTTCTTTCGACCCTGATGGTATTAGAGTACTCGAGGCCTAGGGGTTCATTTCTCCTTCCTTCCTATACCTACTTTCTCTCTATGGGTGACGTAACCACCACATGTGGTGCCTACTACTAAACGGTTACAACTAGTTTATTGTACTCCAATACAAACATGAAGCCTTGGAAAAAGAAATACAAATCCAGAGATAAAATAATCCCCCATTCGGATCTCTGGACGGGGACCTTTCTTCAAGGAAATAAATATACCAAACCAAACTTGATCAAAATCCTCCAGTGGAATACTGGAGGACTACCACAAGCTAAAAAGACTGAACTTACCAAAATGCTACCTGACCACCAAATTGATGTATTCACAATTCAAGAAGCAAATCTCACAGGAACAGTTACAATATTACCACTTCAAGATTTTACTGTTCACATACTTCCTAAAGGACGACAAATAAGCAGTGGTATTTTAGTTGGAATTCGAACACACATGACTTCGTCCGTTCAAATTATCAAAAAGAAACGAGCACTGTAGACAAAATTGAAATAATTAAAATTAACGTATGGATAAATAAATCTCAGTACAATATATATTCGGGGGCACGCCGTAGCGTAGTGGTTAAGGCACTGAGCTACAAGCCGGAGGGTCGAGGGTTCAAGTCCCATTGGGGTCAGGATTTTTAAACTGACCAAAACCCTCTGGCGGCACTATGGCCCTGGGGTCGACTCAGCCTCTAACTGAAATGAGTACCAGACGCTTGTTCTGGGGTAAAGGCGGCCGTCACGCAGGGCTGACAACCCGGCTGACATAAAGTGCCGATTGTCTAGAAAAAGTGGGAGCCTTAACCTCCTACTACCCCAAGGGCATCCTGAGGCCTGTTGTGGGATCACTTTACCTTAAGGGGGCACGCCGTAGCGTAATGGTTAAGGCACTGAGCTACAAGCCGGAGGGTCTAGGGTTCAAGTCCCGTTGGGGTCAGGATTTTTAAACTGACTCAAACCTTCTGGCGGCACTATGGCCCTGGGGTCGACTCAGCCTCTAATGGAAATGAGTACCAGACACTTGTTCTGGGGGTAAAGGCGGCCGTCACGCAGGGCTGACAACCCGGCTGACATAAAAGTGCCGATTGTCTAGAAAAAGTGGGAGCCTTAACCTCCTACTTCCCCAAGGGCCTCCGGGTCTGTTGTGGGATCACTTTACTTTTTTTTTACAATATATATTCAATTTATAATCCACCAAATAACTCCCCTAATCTTGAACATATTACAATAAACCCAAATACAATTATAATGGGAGATTTTAATGCCCATTCACGATGATGGGGCTATACCAATTCAAATAATGCAGGGAAAATTGTAGAAGACTTATTAAATTCAACACCCATAGAAATAATACACAACAAAGAGGATCCTCCAACATATATACATTACTCTGGTTCAGGAACTAATCCTGACTTACTCTTTGTATCTTCTAATTTATACTCCAAAACCAAAAAACAAATTGTAGAAGATCCTGGCTCAGGACATTGCTACTATTCAAGTGGGGAATAACAACTTACTTCCAATGCATCTTAAATCCAGGTGGAACTTCAAAAAAGCCAATTGGAAACTGTACACAGACGAACTGGAAACCAATTTTGAAAATCCCTTAAACGAATCACTTCAATCAGAAGAAATTAATAAATCTATATGCAAAATAATATTAAAAACAGCAAAAAAATATATACCACGAGGAATAGTTAAAAACTACAAACCCTTCTGGAATTCAAAACTAGAAAGAATGAAAACAGACCGAGATCTCGCTAGAAATAAAGCAGAAAAAACAAAAGACCCAAAAGATGTACAAAATTGGAGAAAACTGTGCGCACAACTCAAAAAAGAAATTAACAGCAATAAAAGAGAAAATTTTAATAACTTCCTCCAAAAAATGGATTATAGGAAAGATGGCCAGAAAGCATATAGATTTGTACACAATATACAAAATAAAAAAGAATGACAAAAAACACCATATATCCACAGCAACAAACAGATTACAAATGAAAGTGAAATAGCCAACAAATTCAACAAACACTATGCTAACACCTATACTTTGTCCTCAGTGAACAAAAAGGAACAAAAAACAATAAAAGAGAACCTAAAAAATTACATAAAATCAACAAGCAGTACAAAATATTATATTTTTAATAAGAATTTCAACATTAAAGAGTTAAAAACATAGCCATTAATAGTTTAAAATCAAACAAATCTCCAGGAACAGATAATATACATGCAGAATTTCTCAAACACCTTGGCAATAAAGCCAAAACTCAATTGTTCTCCCTTTATAATCTTTCTTGGAACACAAAAGTTCCTGATGATTGGAAAAAAGCTATTATAATACCTATTTTGAAAACAAAAAAATCAACAAATACTTTTTCAAATTATCGCCCAATAGCACTAACTAGTGTAATTGTTAAAACTATGGAAAAAATGATTTCAAATCGATTAAATTGGTATTTAGAAACCAATAATTTACTTTCACCCAATCAAGCTGGATTTAGAGAATTTCAATCAACAAATCAACAAATTGTACACCTAAGTCAAGCTATTAAAGACAGTTTCAACAGAAAATAAGGCACTCTGGCAATGTTTGTTGATTTCCAAGGAGCATATGACTCTATTTGGAGATATAAATTATTAGAAAAAATGCAGACTTTAGGCATTCAAGGGAATATGCTACTCTGGATCAACAATTTTCTCATCCAACGGTTCATCGCTACAAAGTATAATAATCACCTCTCTAAATACCAACAAACACATCGAGGTTTACCACAGGGTTCTGTACTCAGTACCATTCTCTTCAATATCTACATTAATGATCTACCTAAGCATATAGAAAAGCTCCAAACAAAAACCCTACTTTTTGCTGATGATGTAATATGGGTCTCCAAACCGAAAAACCAAAGTCAACAATTAATAACCATAGCCCAACAATCACTAATACAGTTAGAGAATTGGACATCCCAGAACTTAATGAAGATAAATATACAGAAAACAAATTATCAACTATTTACATTAAGAAAGAAACCACTACCCATCACTCTGAAATTGGAGGGTGAATTATTAACTCAAACACATGAAGAAAATATTTAGGAATAACTCTGGACATAAAATTAACATGGAAGAAACACATGGAGAATATATGTACAAAGATAGAAACAAGGTTACCATTATTAAAACGATTAGCAGGGAAAAAGTGGGGTTGCAACACACAAACCCTAAACACCTTCTACCAAATGTACATAAAACCCTGTACTTCAATATTGTGAAGAAATCCTAGTAACTACAAAAGTGGAAAAACTTAATAAATTGCAGAACCAAATCCTCCGTCTGATAACAGGAGCCGTTAAAACAACACCAATCACTGCCATGCAAATCTTAACAAATAACCCAAACATAGCATTTGAAATTGAGAAAACAGCTGTCACACAGTATGAAAAATTTTTAAGGCTACCCCATAATAACTGGACCCAAAGAAAACCACAAGTATGTTTAAAATCTTAGCAAAGCTTCTTAAGCATTGTACAAGAAATCAAACAGAAATTGCAACTTCTACATTCAAAAGAAAATATGCAGATGAGAAACAACCCTCTAGAATTTTTGGAAATTGAATATAACCTTCATTTAACAGAAGACATCAAGAAATCTGAAACTCCTCCATATATTTTAAAACAAATGTCACTGGAAATAATAAATCTAAGATACCCAGCTCCTGAATGGATACATATTTTTACAGATGGCTCCAGCCTACCAAATGATGGTGGCACTGGTGCTGGTGCAGTATGTCCACTTTTTTCCTTTTATCATAAACTAAACACAAATTCAACAAACTTTGATGGCGAAATTCTAGCAATTTTCTTAAGTTTACAAAATCTTTTATATCACATCCAAAAATTTACAAAAGTTGTAATTCTATGTGACTCCAAAGCAGCCATTCTTGCTATAACACGAGACACAACACCCAAAAGCATCAAAATTATTGAATGTCACAAAATGATAAAACAGTTATCCCGTCTACATAAAAAAGTTGTACTTCAATGGATTCCGGCCAATTGTGGAGTGACAGGCAATGAAATAGCCGATTTTCTAGCCAAGAAGGGTAGCAAAATTGTTTCAAACCCAACTTCTAATCCAGTTTCCTTTCACTCTATCAAAAGAATTATCTCAAATAAATACATCAATAAACTTAGAGAAGAATACACTACCAAAACATCTGGAAAGGAATGGGAAAATCTACAAGCTTATGACATTACTACATTACAAAGAAAATCTGCAGTAGCAACATTCAGACTGCTAACGGGACATGACTGCTTGAATAAACACCTACACAGAATTGGCATAACAGATTCACCTAAATGCCCTTTTTGCAATTTAAATGAAGATAAATAATGAAGAAATAAGAAACCATCTCCTCCGTTGTCCAGCTTTTGTAGAAGAGACCAGCCTTTCTGCTAAATATTGGAGTGCAAGAGAGTGAATGATTTCATTATCAAGTGCTCGACATTAGATACCAACCAACCAACCATATCTCACCTAATTAGAAGACTGGATATGAGGTGAGGCATAAAACATTTCAATTTAAATCTTATATAACCCTTGTATATAAAGATATATATATAATCCCAAACACCATCTACAATAATGATGTAATTGTTATATATGCAGATATGGTACTGAATACCATCTACATTTTTTTAAATATTGCTTCTCAACATCCGGTGTAGATCTTATTTAAGGATTTCATGTTGTAGACAAAATGCACTGTTCCAAAAACATACATCAGTTTCAAGTCATGTGACTTGGCAGTACCTACAATTCTCATAAACATCCCCTTACTTCCATACACTTATGACATAGTATATATTAATTCATTCACACTTATGTTATTGTATGAGCTCACAGCGAAGTCATAACTTACCTTAGAAGTATAAAATATGGAGAAATAGAAAAATCTGTGATAACTGCTCATATATGGGCAGAATATCATAAATTTGTGAGCAAGTCAAAATTGCTTAAACAACTGGAAAGACCACCAGAACTCACGAGTTTGGGAGAAGATCTACATTTGAAAAATAAGTTCAAGCCAATGAATTTTCAAATTCCTGGAAAAAATATTTTGTGGTTACGTTCACCTACCCAACACCAGAGTGAAAGGACATGCACAGCTTCCAACAGACTCTCAACAGTCAGTTGTTGATTGAGGATGAAGAGTGGTCCAAAGAAAGAGTTAATATGAGGTAAAGAATCAGAAATTGATTCAATTTATCTGATAAAATATCTCATAGTGTGAATTCCTATCAATTTCACATTAAAACTCTAATAAATGTTTTCAAATTTCAGCCTTAGAAATCTGGGATGTGGAAATTATTCAGGATTATACAGTAATTAACTCAGTGGAATTTTCAAACCCACATTCATGCTCGCAGAGACAAACTCTTCATATATTATTAAATTAATATTAAGAAGCTAAAGCTATTACTATGAATTAAATAAGTAAATTAGTATACACAACTAAACTACTGTAATAAATGGTAAAGAGAAATATTTCTGCCTGAACTGGGAATCGAACCCCAAAACTTTAGCTTTCCATGCTGAGACACTGACCACTGAGCTAATTCAGGCTACAGGGGAACCCAAATGCTGAGTTCTATTGTATTATCCAACTGTTTTAATTTTCTGTTTACACCAATTTTATGCTTTTCTGACAAACATGAGCAGCCACTGCAGTATTGCCATATTTCTCAATAGTGGGAACAGATTTCTGTTTTGAAATCTCATGGACAATGAAGGATAAATATTTTCTCTGGTTTAAAATTTAAAAAATTGGGAGAAGATCTACATACAGAAGAACAAAAACAGGATTATAAACTTTGAAATTCCCAGGGAAAATATTTTATTTATAAATTCTTTTGCCAGCCAAAATATGGAGTGGGAGTCGACTATTTAAATAATTGTGTGTTTACATTGATTTTATGCTTTTCCATACAAATGTGAGCAGCTACTGCAGAATTGCCATATTTCTCAATAGTGGTACCAAATCTGTTTTGAAATCTCATGAACTATAAAGGATAAATATTTTCTCTGGTTTAAAATTAAAAAAGATAGAATATGGCTCATGCAGGTATAAACACGGTATAATAGGTAAACTGTGCACTAGTTGTAAATTAATAGTGTCACCTCTTTCTTCTCGCGCTCTTGACGCTGGATGTCAGCCAGGCTGTTCCCCGCACCTGGTGCCTGCTGACTCCATGGTGCTGCTTTTGTTCTCTGTTGCTGCTGTTCCTGAAGTCTGCGCAGTGCTTCCGTCTGTCTGCGCTGCTGTTCCAGACGCCTCTCCTCTTCCTCCTGTTGCTGTTTCCTGCGTGCCACTTCTTCCTCCTGTCTGTTCAAAAAATCAGATGTTAATATACAACAGGTCCATGGCCAAGGACAACTGAAGCCGTTGCTGCTACTTGCTAACATAAAAGAGTACAGGATCTAAAATTGTTAGCAAACTACAATCTCAGAACCTTAATTTCAATTTTTTAAACTGGATTTTGCTATTTATTACTGGTAAATTAAGTGGCAATTCAGTTATTCTCACAAGGTAATGTGGACCTCCATTATAGATCCTATACTCAAAACTATATATATAGTACAGCTGGAAAATGAGACCAGACATGTTTTCATAAGAGAGGCAGTCCAGGTTAGTACATATTATGTAGAAATATAATCTATAGAATATAATATGAAGTAAATATTACTAGTGTTAAATTAATAATAAAATCGTCAATAGAAGCCCTACTGGCTATAAAGTAGTGTTAAATTCCCAATAAATGTCTTCTTAACTAAGAAGCCGCCATTTGCAAAGATAAAAGCTATGGTTTCAAGCATTTGGCGCGAGGGAATTACAACGTACATAAGAGAAAAATTTGCGTCTAGATCGTAACTCGCCTCGGTAGCTCAGTTGGTAGAGCACTTGGCCCGGAAAGCCAAGGGTCCCGGGTTCGAGTCCTGGTCTAGGCGAAAATTTTTCTCTTCAAATATAAATATGACTTACTTACTCACTGGCACCAACGAACCCGCAAGTTCATGGCCGCACGGACATAAGCTCTCCATACATCCCTATCCTGAGCTAATGTTTTCCAATCATTCCCTGTATAATCTACTTCCCTCAAACATAGTTAATATTATTCTCCCACCTCATTCTTGGTCTACCAACTGGGCGTTTTCCCTCTGGCTTTCCTACAAGAAGCTTCCATGCAAGTTTTTCATTCCCCATACGTGCAACATGTCCTACCCATCGCAGTCTGCGAGACTTAACTGTTCTTATTATATCTGGCTTCCTATACAGACCATGTAGTTCATTGTTATGTAGTCTTCTCCATTCGCCTGTCTGTTCATCTCTCTTTGGTCCAAAAATTTTCCTAAGTACTTTATTCTCAAATACTTGTAATCTCCTTCCCTCCCTTAAAGTAAGAGTCCATGTTTCACATCCATATAGTATAACTGGTAGAATAATAGTTTTATATATTTTCAGTTTAACGTTTTTTGAAAGGAGTTGGGACATCAAGAGTCTCTGCAATGCATAATAACATGCATTTCCAGAATTAAGCCTATGTTTAATTTCTTTGTGCATCTCATTCCTATTTGTGATTATTGTTCCTAGGTATTTGAATTCAGCCACAGCGGTTTCAACCGCCAAGAAACGACATAACACCAGTCGACCAGAGACTACTGACGATGGAGATAAGCTCTGAAACTGCAGTATAGAAGAAAAAGGATATGAGGTGAGGTAATAAAAACATTAATTTAATTATTAAATTAAACCTCATAGTGTTCTTTCCCTGTGAAAGTTAAATAACTTCTCCCTCTTAATTGAATCATATGCTTTTTGGAAGTCTACATATAGTTGATGTACAGTACCACTATATTCCCATTCCTTTTCTAAAATCTGTCTTAAACTAAAAATCTGATCTGTTGTAGACCTGTTTCTTCTAAATGCACATTGATGATCTCCTAGAATGTCATCAATATAGGGAGTAAGTCTGCTTACTAATATATTTGTTAGAATATTACTTTTAATCAAAATTAAAATGAGGTGAGATTTTTATGAGGTAAATCTTCATGAGGTGAGATATAAAAAAAGTTTTCTCCAAATCATTTATAAAAAAACTATCAACTTATTTAAACTGCCAGAGTTAATGCCAAAAGGCATTATTTTCCACTCAACCAGTTAAAAATATTACATACAGAAAAAAAAAATTACAATAAATACAATAAATAATTATATGTAAATAATTATAGGTAAATATTTGTACAAATTAAACTGAAATTAAAATGAATCAAGTCAATATTATTAGAGAAGTAAATACCAGAAACTAATTTATCTGCTTAGAAATCAATTACAAAAAAGATATTTAAACTTATTCTGAGTCGTTGTTAGACTCACCTCATATTTCTTAACTTCCTTGCAGACCCTGGGGTTTCGTCACTGCTTTTGTGACATTCTGAATGCAAAATTACGATCACAACTGCTGTCCAGCAGTTTTCTCTCCTGTAGATAGATTTCTGCACTCTCTGATGGCTAACCGATGAACTACCAAATAAATCCCCTCCCATTTTCACCAGGTATTTCAAAATTCATAGTTTTCTTTTTATTCTTGCATATGTAAATTTTCTCCCAAATTGTGAGTTCCTTTGGTTTTCTAACTTTTTAAGTAATTTTGCCTTGTTTTCAATTCAGTGTTTTTCTGACCAAACATGCGCAGAATTGAAAACAAGTCAAAATTACTTAAAAAGTTAGAAAACCCAAAGGAACTCACAATTTGGGAGAAAATTTACATATGTAAGAATAAAAAGAAAACTAAGAATTTTGAATTACCCAGTGAAAATGAGAGTTCATTGGTCAGCCATCAGAGAGTGCAGAAACCAATCTACACGAGAAAAAACTGCTGGACGGCAGTTGTGAACACAATTTTGCATCGAGAATGTTTCAAAAGCAGTGACGAAACCCTTTGCGAGAAAATTTACATATGTAATAATAAAAAGAAAACTAAGAATTTTGAATTACCCAGTGAAAATGAGAGGGGATTGATTTAAAAGTTCATCAGTCAGCCATCAGAGAGTGCAGAAATCAATCTACATGAGAAAAAACTGCTGGATGGCAGTTGTGAATACAATTTTGCATTGAGAAGGTAACAAAAGCAGTGACAAAACCCTGGGATCTACACAGAAGTTAAGAAATATGAGGTGAGTCAAACAACAACTAAGAATAATTAAAATAAACCTCATAGTGTTATTTCCTACTACATAACTTAATATTAAAACTTCTTTGAACAAAGTTAATGTCCAGCAATACCTAATATCTTGTGGTAAGGACTTTCAGAGCCTGGATTCTATGATACAAATAAAATAGTCAGAGCCCTAATAAATGTTATAATCTTATTAGCTACCTTATATGGCAGATATATTACTATCCATCAGAAATATTAGTGCTATTGATGTTTTTATTATTAATCATTGAAGGATAAATTAAATTTGAAGAGAAAAATTTTCGGTGAAATTAAATGTTTCTTACCTCTCCTCATATAAATTTTCTAAGTTGATCGCGATTTCGAGTCTATAACTGTCTCATCATCAGAACTTTGTTGGCAACTGGTGTTATGTCGATCGGAAGAAACTCTTCTTCTTCCCTCTGTTGGTGGACCGATGAACCTCTGGATCAGGTCAAAATTTGCAGGAATTTCGTAATTCATAAGTTTTTCTGAATGTGGATCTTTTCCCAAACCGTGAGTTCCTTTTGTTCGTCTATTTGTTTAATTAGACTGGCTTTTGATTCGATTAAATGTTTTTACCAAGCATGAGCAGCTAATGCTGACTTTTCCACTTCTCCATTTTTGATGTTTCTAAGATGTTCTTTCACCCTTGTTTTCAAAATTCTTTTCTTTTCCCAATATAAATTTTGTCACAATCCCTGCATTTGATCTGATAAATTCCTGATTTTTCATTTTCAATTATTTCATTTTTATTAGTTTTAATTATCCTATTAAGGCTGTATTCATTCTTTGGTGCTAATCTTATATTAAACTTTTTTAAATTTTTTTAAATTTATAGTGTTTCAATTGATGGTAAGTGAATTTCTTGAATTTTATTTTTTCTATTTCTTTTATAAGTGTGCATTCATTTATTAATTTTTGTCTTTTAAATTTATTTATTTTCTTGTGTACCATATTTCCTTCATAACCGTTATCTATTGCAACATTAATTATGTGTTCTTTTTCTTTTTCATACTTTTCTTTGCTCATAGGTGTATTTACCAATCTGTGTGTCAAACTATTGAATACTGCCTCTTTGTGAGCAAAATGGTTGAATCCCGAAGCTTTAATATAGTTGTCAATACGTGTATTCTTTCTATAAATTACAAATTCTATCTTCTTTTCTTCTTAACCTTTTGACCGCCGAGTTTCCTTTTTGCCTGTTGGGCTGTGGGTGCCAGGGTTTTTAAATGTAAAATACTATGCCTTACTATTTAATATAAACCTATATCAAGTATACTTTACTGTCTATATGCCATGCTAAACTCACTATTATACATTTATTTGAAGGTTAGACAGTGTTAGTTCCACTTGTAAAGATCCCAGGTTCGAATTCAGCACGGTGTCGTCATTGAAATTTGTTATCACTATCACTAAAACATTTATCCTATTGAATAATTTTGAAGGCGTTATCACTAAACACTTATAACATTAAATATTGTTGAACACTTTTATGGTCCTGGGTTCGAATCAATTCCAGTCAAACAGCTGTTTTATGCCACGTGTTTTGTCTGGTGCATCACGCCCACTACTGTCACTCACACCCTGTTCATTTAGGTCTACATCACTTGCTTTACTATTTACAGGCTTAGATTGTAATAATATTCTCTTAGAAACAGAACTACTATCACATTCGTCAAACGAATAACCATTTGATGGACTGTTACTGTCACTTTCATCATCTGAAAAAACTGACACAATAAACTCGCATATTGTATTTTCGTCATCTTTGAGACATGAATCACTGTGTTTCACCGGACGACCTACCCCTTGGCCAGGTATATTTTCAACTAAAAATAAAATAAATAAAGAGAAAATCCTGAAATTGCAATATTCCATAGCAAAAAAGAACCTTGAAACTTGAATGTACACCCTCCTTTATAAAAACCCATCTACAAACCAGCCCGTACCGTTATTCTGTAAGGGATGTACAAAGTATTGCTTAGAAAGGATGTACAAACACAGAACGAAAAATAATTTTTGTTTATTGAAGTAAAAACTATGGGAAAAAAATATTTAAAATAATAAGATTGAAAACCGGAGCTTGCTGGGCATGGCTTACCGCTGTACACACACTTCCACCGGTGCATGCCGGGCATGGCATACAAAGGGTTAAAGTGAGATGTAAAAATGGGATTTGTCTTTCATTTTCAATTTCCATGGTAAATTTTATAGTTCTACTCTGAATGTTCAACAGCTTTAAAGCATCCTCTATTTGCTTGTGATTCACAATAGCAGTTACGTCGTCAACGTATCTACTCTAAAATTTGAAAATCAAAGGATGTCCATTTGCTACTTTCTGCTCAAAACTTCCCATCAATAAATTGGCCAAAAAGGGTGATAGAGGAGTTCACATAGAAAGCCTAGAATTTTGTTTGAAAAATTTTCTGTTATATGTAAAAAACATTTGTTCAATGCACAATTTAGTTAGAATTATAAATTCTTTTATACATTTTTTTTCTAATTTGTTTTTATTTAACCATTTTTCCAAAATTTCAAGAGTGGTTTCTCTAGAGATGCTGGGAAGCAACAGAAACTACGTCAAACGACACTAATCTGTCTGTTGGTTCTGACAGATTAGTGTCGTTTGACGTGGTTTCATTGCTTCCCAGCATCCCTAGAGAAACCACTCTTGAAATTTTGGAAAAATGGTTGAATAAAAACAAATTAGAAAAAGAATGTATAAAAGAATTTATAATTCTAACTAAATTGTGCATTGAACAAATGTTTTTTTACATATAATGGAAAATTTTTCAAACAAAATTCTGGGCTTTCTATGGGAAATCCTCTATCACCCTTTTTGGCCAATTTATTTATGGGAAGTTTTGAGCAGAAAATAACAAGTGGACATCCTTTGATTTTCAAATTTTGGAGTAGATATGTTGACAATGTAATTGCTATTGTGAATCACAAACAAATAGAGGATGCTTTAAAGCTGTTCAACATTCAGAGTAGAACTATACAATTTACCATGGAAACTGAAAATGAAAGACAAATCCCATTTTTAGACCTCACTTTAAGAAGAAGCGAAGAAAACAAGATAGAATTTGGAATTTATAGAAAGAATACACGTATTGACAACTATATTAAAGCTTCAGGATTCAACCATTTTGCTCACAAAGAGGCAGTATTCAATAGTTTGACACATAGATTGGTAAATACACCTATGAGCAAAGAAAACTATGAAAAAGAAAAAGAACACACAATTAATGTTGCAATAGATAATGGTTATGAAGAAAATATGGTACACAAGAAAATAAATAAATTTAAAAGACAAAAATTAATTAATGAATGCACACTTATAAAAGAAACAGAAAAAATAAAATTCGAGAAATTAACTTACCATCCATTGAAACACCACAAATTTCAACAAATTTTCGAAAAGTTTAATATAAGATTAGCACCAAAGAATGAATACAGCCTTAATAGGATAATTAAAACTAATAAAAATGAAATAATTGAAAATGAAAAATCAGGAATTTATCAGATTAAATGCAGGGATTGTGACAAAATTTATATTGGAAAAAGAAAAGAAATTTGAAAACAAGGGTGAAAGAACATCTTAGAAACATCAAAAATGGAGAAGTGGAAAAGTCAGCAGTACCTTCATGCTTGGTCCGAAAAACATTTAATTGAATCAAAAGCAAGTCTAATTAAACAAATAGATAAACCAAAGGAACTCATGGTTTGGGAAAAGATCCACATTCAGAAAAACAAAGGAAAACTTATGAACTTTGAAATTCCCGCAAATTCTGACATGATCCAGAGGTTCGTCGGTCCACCAACACAGGGAAGAAGAATTTCTTCCGATCGACATAACACCAGTCGCCAACAAAGTTCTGAGGATGAGACCATTATAGTCTCGAAATCGCGATCAACTTAGAAGATTTATATGAGGAGAGATAAGAAACATTTAATTTCACCATAAATTAAACCTCATAGTGATTAATTCCTATAAAAGTATTTAGCCTAGGTAATCTATTAATAACTAACAAGAAACTGAACACCCCAGATACCAAAAAATCTGGAATTTATCAAATTAATTGTAAGGACTGCAATAAAGTATACATAGGAAAAACAAAAAGGAAATTGGACACTCGGACTAAGAAATATTAAAAATGATGAAATTGAAAAATCAGCTATTGCAGCACATAGTTTATTGGAGAATCATAAAATTGAAAAAGAAGGTGTACTTTTAAAACATTTGGAAAAAACCTTTAGAATTGACAATTTGGGAGAAGATATATATTCAGAAGAACAAATTTAGATCCATGAATTTCGAGATTCCTGATGAACGTGACCTCATCTCAAAGTTCATCAAATCAACACCAAATAGTAACGTTATTGATGGAGATTCCAACGAAAATCCGGTAGTCTTGTCGGTTGAAAATGAGAGAGATCCTTCTCTCGAAAACTAGTTCCCGTGTTTGAAGAAACATAAAACATGAGGTAAGATGTTAAAAATTACTCATTAATTTAAGAAAAATATATGATCAGACTGGGGTTTGAACCCAGGACCTTTGGCTTTTTATGCCAATGCTCTACCAACTGAGCTATCTAAGCACTCCAATCTAAACACAAATGTTTCTCTTACAGATTACACACAACAGCAGAGAATTACTCACAGGCTCGAAATGTATCAATAACTATGTTTTCGGACTCGCAGAAGACGAAAATGATATTAGTTTTTTCCAATCACCTAACCGGAGTCAGATATTTTGATGACAACCTTTAGCAGAAGTGATCGTTTCCATGAGAGTTGCAGGCGCTATTGTCTCTCAAACTGGTCACCCTTCTTTTTCTTTTGCGCGGTTTTATTACTCTTAGGGATTGTTAAACCCTCAGGAATACACAGATATACAAAATTTCCTGATTGCCACTGTCAAATACATGAAGTAATGGCTTGTAATACATCTTCTGTGCAGTTCGTCTTACATTACATCATTGTGATTGTGAAGTGTCGATATATGCATTATTAAGAATTAAATTAATGTTTTTATTACCTCACCTCATATCCTTTTTCTTCTATACTGCAGTTTCGTAGCTTATCTCCATCGTCAGTAGCCTCTGGTCGACCGGTGTTATGTTGTTTCTTGGCGGTTTCCTTCTTACTTCTATCGGTGGACCGATGAACCTCTGGATCAGTTCAAAATTTGCGGGACTTTCAAAATTCATGAGTTTTTCTTGAATTTTGAAACTCCCGCAAATTTTGACCTGATCCAGAGGTTCATCGGTCCACCGATAGAAGTAAGAAGGAACCGCCAAGAAACGACATAACACCGGTCGACCAGGAGGCTACTGACGATGGAAAGAAGCTACGAAACTGCAGTTATAGACGAAAAAGGAGGGGTGAGGTCATAAAAACATTCATTTAATTCTTAAATTAAAACCTCATGAGTGTTCTTTCCCTGTGAAAGTTAAATAAATATTGCATTATTGTTTATCATTATAACAGCAATTGACATTAAAACCATCTACTAGAATATTTTATTTTAATACGTAAGTTTTAGGGTTTTTCTCAGTTTGCAATGTCTGACCGCTTGTGGAAGAATTCTCCTAATTTATTCTGTTACGTATGTGGAGAGTATTGCGACAAAATCGCAAGTTCTGCGCTGAGCTTTGGTACAATACGTCTCCCCATACATAACTAGTTATAACGGCAATACAATTTATATTTCGGGAACTATTGTATTTGGAGATACTAATAAATATTGGCACCCCAATTTTTGCTGTACAAACTGCCAAAGGATTTTAATAGGGTAGTTAAAAGGTTCGTATTCGTGCATGCCATTTGACATTCCAATGTTGTGGAGGGAACCTACAGACCACATCACTGACTTATTTCTGTATGGTCAATATATCTGGTTTCACTTAAAAAAGTAAGCATTCTCTTCAGTATCCAAATTTGCAGTCAGCCATGCGACCTGTTAAACATAGTGATTCTTCACCGAACTTGTGAGACGTCAGTGATGTACATGGCGAAAGGTTCCACGAAGACATTTTAGAAATGGAAAGGCGTTATAAAGGGAAATCAGTGACCAACATGCTTGCTGATTACTGCTGGCAACTTATCACAGATGTTTCGGAGCCATCTTATCAGCGTAAGTCATCCAGGAAGAAGTTTTGAAAGGTGAGATTTTTGCTACAATTAAGCATGTGTTGTAACGTAACTACTTATTTATCCTTCTTAGAAAAAAATATTTTAACTTTTTGGATCTTACATGATTTGGTTTTACATAGATCAATTGCTTCTAGCAATATTATTGCAAAAAAAATTGAAACTAAGTGCAGATAAGCAATAATATGCAAAATATAACGAAAAACGTTCAACACATCCTCGCAAAAAACTCTTAGTGATAGAGAAAAACGGACTTCAAATTCGAAATCAGGACATGCCAATTAACTAAAGCCACCTACTTTCATTTCTGTGAGCGACAAAAAGTTCAAATTTTGTTGTTGTGTGTTATTAATTCCCAAGTGCCAAATGTTATGAACCATTGCTTTATCACGCAAATGATGGCTTCTTGTTTTAATAACCCTTATTGGGGATTTAAACTTTACTTTATAAAATAAAAGTCTGAACTCGTAGTGTATGAGTCCAGATGTACGACTCATTTTAATTTTATCACACTACTAAAGTAAAATCACACCAGACTATGGTATTTCATGAAACAAAATTGTTTTTCTCTGCAGTGTTGACGTAACCACAATTTAAATTTGAAATGGAAACTGCTACGACGCTTGTGCATTGGTAGCTAACAACATTTTTAAAACTCAAACTGTGATTTTATTAAAAAAAAAAAGTAATTTGATTTAAATCAAGATCAATCTGACACAAATATTAACTTACAAAGAAAATCTGCAATGGCAACATTCAGACTACTAACAGGACACAACTGTAAATAAACACCTACCTGGATTTGGCATAACAATATTTTATTTTAGGAAGTGACACTTTGAGGTTATTTTAATTAAATCATTTTTAGTCTGTTCACCTTACCTCAATATTAATGTTGATTTGTTCTTGAACATGTTTTGATTATATCATAATCATCAGCATCTTGCCCAGACAGGTTAGATTTATGTTGCACACTGTGGATGCCAAGTCAGCTCCATCCTGTGGTTGGCCAAAGAATCTTCAAACAAGGCCACGCTCCGTCAGTATTTCAAAATTCATAACTCTGTTTTTGTTCTTCTGAATAAAGATTTTTTTAAATTTGAAGAGAAAAATTTTCGCCTAGACCGGGACTCGAACCCGGGACCCTTGGCTTTCCGGGCCAAGTGCTCTACCAACTGAGCTACCGAGGCGAGTTACGATCTAGACGCAAATTTTTCTCTTATGTACGTTGTAATTCCCTATCGCCAAATGCTTTTGAAACCATTGTTTCTATCTTTGCAAATGGCGGCTTCTTAGTTAAGAAGACATTTATTGGAAATTTAACATTACTTTAAAAGCCAGTAAGGCCTCTAATGATGTTTTTTTTTTTTTTTTTATTATTAATTTAACATTTCTCAATGAAAGATAAATTAAATTTGAAGAGAAAAATTTTCGCCTAGACCGGGACTCGAACCCGGGACCCTTGGCTTTCCGGGCCAAGTGCTCTACCAACTGAGCTACCGAGGCGAGTTACGATCTAGACGCAAATTTTTCTCTTATATACGTTGTAATTCCCTATCGCCAAATGCTTTTGAAACCATTGTTTCTATCTTTGCAAATGGCGGCTTCTTAGTTAAGAAGACATTTATTGGAAATTTAACATTACTTTAAAAGCCAGTAAGGCCTCTAATGATGTTTTTTTTTTTTTTTTTTATTTTTTTATTATTATTAATTTAACATTTGGTAGAGCACTTGGCCCGGAAAGCCAAGGGTCCCGGGTTCGAGTCCCGGTCTAGGCGAAAATTTTTCTCTTCAAATTTAATTTATCTTTCATTGAGAAATGTTAAATTAATAATAAAAAAAAAAAAAAAAAAAAAAAAAAAAAAAACATCATTAGAGGCCTTACTGGCTTTTAAAGTAATGTTAAATTTCCAATAAATGTCTTCTTAACTAAGAAGCCGCCATTTGCAAAGATAGAAACAATGGTTTCAAAAGCATTCAAAGATTTTTTTCCCCAAATAGCTCTTTTACATCTTCTAACTGGTTTAATAATTTAGTGTCTGAATTTATATTATGTTTTTCAGACCAAACATGAGCAGCAACTGCAGATTTTTCTATTTCCCCATTTTTAATACTTCTTACGTGTTCTTTAGTTCTAATTTTTAGGTTTCTTTTTGATCTTCCTATACATCTTTACACAACCCGTACATTCAATTTCATATATTCCTGATTTTTTATTTTTATCAGTTTTTTTTTCATTTTTGTTGGTTTTTATTAGTTTATTTAAACTGTAGTTAATTTTTGGTGCTAATTTAATATTAAAGTTCTCAAATATCTTTTTGAATTTATTGTGTACCAAGGGTGATATGTGAATTTCTATAATTTTTGATAGGTGGACTTTCGTTTTCAAGAGTACTTCTGTGTATTATTTTTTGTTTCTTATACTTTACTATTCTTTTGTGTACAATTTTTTCATCAAATCTGTTTTCTCTTGCTACTTTGAAAAAACACATAATCAAAGTAGCAAGAGAAAACGGGTTTGATGAAAAAATTGTATACAAAAGAATAGAAAAGTATAAGAAACAAAAAATGATAAACAGAAGTACTCCTGAAAAAGAAAAAAAGCACCTATGAAAAAATATATGAAATTCACAGATTACCCTTGGGTACACAATAAATTCAAAAAGATATTTGAGAAGTATAATATTAAATTAGCACCGAAAAATAACTACAGTTTAAATAAATTAATAAAAGCCAACAAAAATGAAAAAAAAACTGATAAAAATAATAAATCAGGAACATATCAAATTGAATGTACGGGTTGTGAAAAGATATATAGGAAAAAAAAAAAAGAAAACTAAAAATTAGAACCAAAGAACACATAAGAAATAGAAAAATCTGCAAGTTGCTGCTCGTGTTGGGTCTGAAAAACATAATATAAATTCGGACACTAAATTATTAAAATAGTTAGAAAATACAAAAGAGCTGACTATTTGGGAAAAAAATCTATATTCAGAAGAACAAAAACAGAGTTATGAATTTTGAAATACCGACGGAGCGTGAACTTGTTTGGAGGTTCGATGTTTTTATTATTAATTTCATACATCTCAATGATGGATAAATCATATTTAAAGAGAAAAATTATACGCTCAGACCGGGACTTGAACCCGGGACCCTTGGTTTTCTAGTCCAAGTGCTCTACCATTTGAGCTACCTGAACAAGTACCGATCTAAACGCAAATCTTTCTCTATATACGTTGAAATTCCTGCCCCAAATGCTTTGAAGCCTTTGCTTCTATCTTTGCAAATGGCGGCTCCTATATTAAGAAGACATATTTGGGAATTATACATTACATTATAAATGCCAGTACGGCTATTTTCAATGTTTTTATTATTAATTTCATACATCTCAATGATGGATAAATCATATTTAAAGAGAAAAATTATACGCTCAGACCGGGACTTGAACCCAGGACCCTTGGTTTTCTAGTCCAAGTGCTCTACCATTTGAGCTACCTGAGAAAATACCGATCTAAACGCAAATCTTTCTCTATATACGTTGAAATTTCCGCCCCAAATGCTTTGAAGCCTTTGCTTCTATCTTTGCAAATGGCGGCTCCTATATTAAGAAGACATATTTGGGAATTACACATTACATTATAAATGCCAGTACGGCTATTTTCGATGTTTTTATTATTAATTTCATACATCTCAATGATGGATAAATCATATTTAAAGAGAAAAATTATACGCTCAGACCGGGACTTGAACCCGGGACCCTTGGTTTTCTAGTCCAAGTGCTCTAACATTTGAGCTGTCTTCTTAATATAGGAGCCGCCATTTGCAAAGATAGAAGCAAAGGCTTCAAAGCATTTGGGGCGGGGAATTTCAACGTATATAGAGAAAGATTTGCATTTAGATCGGTACTTGCTCAGGTAGCTCAAATGGTAGAGCACTTGGACTAGAAAACCAAGGGTCCCGGGTTCAAGTCCCGGTCTGAGCGTATAATTTTTCTCTTTAAATATGATTTATCCATCATTGAGATGTATGAAATTAATAATAAAAACATCGAAAATAGCCGTACTGGCATTTATAATGTAATGTATAATTCCCAAATATGTCTTCTTAATATAGGAGCCACCATTTGCAAAGATAGAAGCAAAGGCTTCAAAGCATTTGGGGCGGGGAATTTCAACGTATATAGAGAAAGATTTGCATTTAGATCGGTACTTGCTCAGGTAGCTCAAATGGTAGAGCACTTGGACTAGAAAACCAAGGGTCCCGGGTTCAAGTCCCGGTCTGAGCGTATAATTTTTCTCTTTAAATATGATTTATCCATCATTGAGATGTATGAAATTAATAATAAAAACATCGAAAATAGCCGTACTGGCATTTATAATGTAATGTATAATTCCCAAATATGTCTTCTTAATATAGGAGCCGCCATTTGCAAAGATAGAAGCAAAGGCTTCAAAGCATTTGGGGCGGGAATTTCAACGTATATAGAGAAAGATTTGCGTTTAGATCGGTACTTGCTCAGGTAGCTCAAATGGTAGAGCACTTGGACTAGAAAACCAAGGGTCCCGGGTTCAAGTCCCGGTCTGAGCGTATAATTTTTCTCTTTAAATATGATTGTTTGGAGGTTCTTTGGACACCCACAGGATGGAGCTGACATCGACATCCAGGACGTGCAACATAAATCTAACCAGTCTTAGCGAGATGTTGATGATTATGATATAATCAAAACATGTTCCAAGAACAAATCAACATTAATACTGAGGTAAAATGAACAGACTAAAAATAATTTAATTAGCATAGCAAATTCACCAAAATGTTCTTTTTGCAACTTAAATGAAGATATGGAAAGAAACCATCTCCTCAGTTGTCCAACTTTTATAAAAGATACCAGCCTTCCAGCTAAACATTGGAGTGCAAGAGAGCGTATGACTTCATTGTCAAGTGCTCAACATTAGATACCAACCAAACAACCAAGTTTAAACATTTATGTCCATACAACATATGGTACAGAGTTACATATTTTGAAACACATTTTATTTCTATACCTGATTTTTATGATATTTTTACCTAAACATTCTTTTAGTGAATAATAAAATGCCCATTTCTAATTTATAAAAGTTTTAATAACTCAGGAGCTATAGTACCTAAAAATTTGAAACTTTCACAGTTCTTCTTCTTCTTCCTTCCAAGTATTAGGCCAAGGCCTGTTACGATCCTATAGAAAATTTTCCCTCCAGCATTTCATAGGACGGCCCAGTGATCTTCGTCCTCTTGGTATAATTATAAACAGCTTTGGGGATCCGATTTGAACTCATTCTTTCAAGATGGTGTTTCCAATTTAGTTAGTACTGTTTAATATATTCCAAAACTGGCGTAGTCTTCAATTCTTTTTAAGATATCGGTGTTCCTTTTCCGATCCCATCTGGTGTAACCCGCTGTTCTGCGCATGAATCTCATTTCACAAGCCGTTATTCTGCTTTCATGTTGTTTTTTTAGTGTCCATGCTTCACTACCATAGGTCAACACTGGTCTAGCCAAAGTGTTATATAAACGTAATCTGGTGTTTTTTTGTACAAGGGATGGTTTCATAACTTGATTAATAATTCCTAAACTTTTATTATAACTAGTAACTTTTTCAGGGATATCCTTTTCATCCCAGATAGAGAGATAATATCCAAGATATTTAAATTGATTAGATCTCTCTAAAATTTTATTCTGGAGACAGATTTTACTTTGTATGGGGTCCTTCCCATGAAATGCCATAATTTTAGTTTTGTTAATTGATATTTCCATATTAAATTTGGCACCTATTTTTTTGTAAATTATAAATTGATCGTTGCAAATCATTTTTGGAAAGTGCCAGAAGAGCTAAATCGTCTGCAAAAAGAATAGCATCGAGTTTGAGGTTCCTATTGATGGGTATATATCCTCGTTGTGTTTTCCTCCATTCATTTATTAATTTATTCATGTATATAATGAAAAGCACCGGTGAAAGTCCACATCCCTGTCTTACTCCAGTGTTGATCTTTTCCCAAGAAGATAATTTGCCATCTTGTTTAACAGAGATTTCATTATCTTTATAGATGTTGAAGATATTAGTAATATATTGTTGTGGAACGTTATCATCAGCTAAAATTTGTAGTAATATATTTCTGTCTACTTTGTCAAAAGCCTTTATGAAGTCAACGAAGGCGATATGAGTTTCTATATTGAATTCCTTGTGCTTTTCTAATAGTAGTTTTAGATTTAAATGAAGATATGGAAAGAAACCATCTCCTCCGTTGTCCAGCTTTTGTAGAAGAGACCAGCCTTTCTGCTAAATATTGGAGTGCAAGAGAGCGAATGATTTCATTATCAAGTGCTCGACATTAGATACCAACCAACCATAGTAGTTTTAGAGTAAAGAATCCATCTTTACAAGATCTACCCTTTCTGAATCCATTCTGCTCTTCTCCAATTATAGTTTCATAAATTTTCCTCAATTTATTCTTAACTATATTAGTATAAATTTTATATCCAGAGTTCAACAAGCTTTCACAGTTATAAAGATTAAAAATGAGCTTTTCTCCAGAACATGTCCAGGCAAAATGCTACTTAGGTTTTCATAGCACAAGAAAAGAAATAAGTAGTGGCATTAAGTTATGTAGATAGGAAATAACACTATGAGGTTTTTTAATATTGTTAATTTTTTATTTCACTCACCTCATACTTCATAACTCCTCGCAAACCCAGGGTTTCGTCACATCAGTTATGAAGTATGAGGTGAGTGAAATAAAAAATAAACAATAAGTAGTGGCATGTTGAGTCATCTTAATAGGAGATGCAGCAGATTGGAGAAACCAAGCAATTGTTAAGTTCACTACATCCCACCTCCTCTGCCATTATATAAACAATTCACTTTAGCAGTAGAGACAGTATAGGAATTAGAATAGTAGGAGATTCTGTGTTGTGAGATGTCAAGTAAGGTACCAATAATTGAAACCAATTTAGCAACAACTTACTTTTGTCTCTCTTCTTCTTCTCTTCTACGTTCTTCCTCGAGTTTCCGCTTCCTTTCCTTTTCCTCTTCTCTACGTTTTCTTTCTTCTTCCTTTTTACGAGCAGCTTCCTCCCGTTTTCGTGCAGCTGCTTCTTCTTCCAGTCTTTTAGCCTCCTGAACACACAAAATACATGGTTACTACACAATTCAATTAGACCCTAAGGAGTAACACACATTTTCTATTATCCGGTTTCTTTGTACGTTTAGTCACTTTCTTAATTGTTAAATTTCTTTCAGTACTTGAAACTGTCTGCTCAACTCCAATTAAGGCATTTAATGGCCTTACACGTATAATAAATTTAAATGGGGAGTTGATTCTAGATACATTAGTCTTTGAAGAATGAGATAATAAAATTGGTAAATGTAAAACCAATGAAAGCGAACAAGAGATGGTCAATTAATTTAAAACCTTATAGAATAGCTACACAATTGGATATTGAATGAATTATGCAGGACTAATTAAAATATATAGATGGAATTACCAAGTGAAGAAAAGTTTACAAGAAAGAGGATATAACTGAGAAGAAGTAAAAAGAAGGAAAGCATGGAAAGATAAGAGATGGTTGGAGACATATTTGGAATCAATCTTCCAAAAGGAGGACATAAGATGATGATGAATTAAAATAAATATAACTGAAGTTGGACATGACACAAGACAAAACATAGGATAATAGATTAAAAATAGATCCTAACAAGACTAGAATACAGATTAAGTGCAAGGAGACAAAGATTGCTGGCCACAATACAGATAGGAGGACTAAGTTGAGGAGGACGAAAATTTTAATGAATTGATGAAGAGTTCAATTAGAGGTATACATCTCACCTTACTTACAAAATTATTTTTTTCACCTGGGCATTTTTTGGAGACCACCATCCCCAAACTCAACTATATTCTGTTTGAACTGAACTTCAGATGAAAGTCGATATGAGGGAAGTAGATTATACATGGGATGATGGGAAAACATTAGCTTAGGTTAGGGATGTTACGCCATGAACCTATGGGTTTGACAGTGCCAGTAAGTTAATTAACTAACTAAATAACTAACTGGCATTATCGAACCCATAGGTTCATGGCTGTGCGGACATAAGCTCTCCATACATCCCTATCCTGAGCTAATGTTTTCCAATCATCCCTTGTATAATCTACTTCCCTCAAATCATAGTTAATGTTATTCTCCCACTCATTCTGGGTCTACCAACTGGATGTTTTCCCTCTGGTTTTCTTACAAGAAGCTTCCATGCACATCTTTCATTCCCCCATTTGTGCCACATGTCCTGCCCATCGCAGTCTATGAGACTTAACTTATTGTATTTGGCTTCCTATAAAGACCATGTAATTCACCGTTATGTAGTCTTTGCCATTCGCCTGTCTGTTCATCTCTCTTTAGTCCAAAAATCTTCCGAAGAACTTTATTCTCAAATACTCGTAATTTCCTTTCCTCCCTTAAAGTAAGAGTCCATGTTTCGTATAGATATAATATAACTGGTAGAATAACTGTTTTAATATATTTCGAATTTAACGATTTTTCAAAGGAGTTTGGACATCAAGAGTTTCTGTAATGTATAATAGCACTCATTTCCAGAATTGAGCCTATGTTTAATTTCTCTGTTCATGCGATCAGAACATGACTATTTGGCCAAACATTTACATAAAATAGGAATCTACACGAATCCAAATTGTCCTCTATGCAACAAAGACAAAGAAATGAACGAAGAACATCTACAAACCTGTTAAGTATTACCTGTTGGATCCACCATAGAGAAATATTGGAGAGCAAGAACGCTAATGGCTTCATTGCCAAGGCCCAGCATTTGAAAACAACTGTTCATGCGATTTATGCACCAAACAGCAGGCTACACAAAGTGGGACCATAAAAGAAATGAGGAAATTATGGAAGAGTTGGATGTAGAACCCATTCTTCACCATACAAAACTACCAGAACAACTGGAAAGCCCATCTTCAACGAATGGCCTCTCATAGAATTCCATAAGCCACACTTCGCTACTGCTCCCAAGGCAAAAGATCGCTGGGACGTCCAAAAAAGCGCTGGATGAAAAATTCTTCTTTGAGACCGTAACAGGCCACATGGCCTAATACTTGCATGGATGATGATGATCTCATTCCTATTGGTGACTATTGTTCCTAAGTATTTGAATTCAGCCATTTCCTCAAAATTTCCCTCATTTGTCATTAGCTGTCCATTTCCATTACATAATGTATTTCTATGTGTGACCATATATTTAGTTTTATTGATATTTACTTCCAGTCCCAATTCCTTAGTGTTACTCAATAGTGTGTGCATGTTGGCCTTTAGTATCTCCTTGCTATGGCTCAATAGTACTACATCATCAGCATAAACTAACAGCTTATTAATACCATTGAGTTGTAGGCCTTCATCCTCTAAAGATATGATGCCATGCTCTAGTACAAAATTAAATTGCAGAGGAGATAGTGCATCTCCTTGTTTCAACCTATTGTGGATTTCAAAAGTATCCGAAAACTGTTTGCCTACATGCACCCTACTCTTTGTGCCATTTAGACACATTCGTATAATAACCTCATAATGTGTTTCCCAATTTTAACTTTGAATGTCTTTATTATTAATTTAACACTTCTCACTTTTCTCTTCAAATACATTCGTATAAGTCTAACTAACTTTTTAGGAATTCCGAACTCCAGCAGGATACTATATAACTTCCCTCTCTTAATTGAATCATATGCCTTTTTTGAAGTCTGTGTATAGTTGATGTACAGTACCTTTATATTCCCATTTCTTTTCTAAAATCTGTCTTAAACTAAAAATCTGATCTGTTGTAGTCCTGTTTCTTCTAAATCCACTTTGATGATCTCCTAGAATGTCATCAATACAGGGAGTAAGTCTGCTCACTAATATATTTGTTAGAATTTTGTACAAAGTTGAAAGTAATGAGATGCCTCTGTAGCCAGTAAGTTAATTACTGGGTGAGGCAATGAAACGGCACGATTTGGACTCCGGCTGACGGGTGCAGTGGGGGGTTATGGGAGTGGGGGAAACGACCTTGAGCATCTAGACAAGTGGAAATTTCAGTAGCCATGGAGCGTTGGTCAAGCGTGCAACGTGCGTTTGCTGTAAAAGCATATTATAAAAACATGGATAGTGTGGTTGGTGCCCAACGTGCTTTCCGTCTTAAGTTTAATCTACCGCCACGGGCTCCCGTGCCATCGAGGAAAGCTATCCTCCTGTGGGTGAAAAACTTTGAAGCCACTGCAAGCACGACGAAGAAAATTGGTGGTAGTGGAAAAAACAATCAGGACCCCAGAGAACATTGATCGTGTGCGCGATGCATTAACACGAAGTCCACGAAAATCAGCAAGGCGGCACAGCGCTCAACTTGGTCTCAGCAATCGATCAGTGAGACGGATTTTGAAGAATGACCTACACTATCACCCATACAAAATGCAGATAGTGCAAGCCCTACAACCTAACGATTACAATCATCGCATACGCTTTTGCCAAGCGATGCTTAATGTTATCGGAACAAATGGAGAAAGAGTGCATAACTTATGGATGAGTGATGAAGCCCACTTTCACCTTAGTGGTTACGTTAACAAGCAGAACTTCCGGTATTGGTCCGCAAATAACCCACGTGATCTTCATGAAAAACCTCTCCATTCTGAAAAAAGTAACAGTTTGGTGTGCAGTATCTTCTCGTGGACTCGTGGGACCCTATTTTTTTGAAGATGAACATGGTAACACAGTAACGGTGAACTCTGAACGTTATGCTGACATGTTAGTAACTTTTGGTCTGCCTGGCATCGATCAGTATGATCCAGATGAAGAAACACTCTTCCAGCAAGATGGTGCAACAAGCCATACTGCTAATGTCTCAATGGGTTTGCTGAGACTCGCTTTTCCAGGACGGCTAATCAGCAAGAATGGTGATATCCCTTGGCCTCCCCGTTCGCCAGATTTGACCGCCCCAGACTTCTTTCTTTGGGGCTATCTTAAATGCAAAGTCTTCGAGGAAAATGCACCAAGAACAAAAGAAGATCTGAAGGAGAGAATCCGGCAGGAAATTAACAACATTCCTTTGCAGATGCTACAGAACGCCATGGGTGGATTTCATCTTAGACTCCAACAATGTGTGCAAAACCAAGGACGTCACCTTACTGGCACCATATTCAAAAAATGATTGTTTTTTAAGGTAAAACATTAATTTCCACTCATGTACTTAAGATTCATGTTCAAATAATTATACTCTTTTTGTAAATATATTATTGGTGATTTTTCAAAATCGTGCCGTTTCATTGCCTCACCCTGTATATCAGAGAATCACAAGTATAAGAGTATTAGGAAAACTTAAGAATAGTCTTCTTAGTATTCAATAGGAATGATATTATAAGACAGTCAATATATTTGTATAGATAGAATTTCTTGTTCCTGTATAAATACCCATATAATAGCAAGACATGTCTCCTGTAAATGAGATATTAAAACTCACTTCCTGCTGACGTTTCCTCTCGGCTGCCTCTTCGGCCAATTTCAGTTTCTGTTGTTCCTCCAGACGCTTTCTCTCCTCTTCCATTTTTTTTAGTTTCTCCTGCATTCTTTGCTGTTCCTCTTCTTTTCTGCGAAGTTCCTCTTCCAACTTTTTTCTCTTTTCCTCCTCCTCTGTTCTCCGTTTTGTCTCCTCTTGTTTCCTAAATCAATCAAACCTAGTGTTAGAATATACCACTAATACACAGAATCATTAACATATGGCTATAATGTAGAACCTCATTTACCCAAAATAAAAGGGGGAGGAGCTATTTCTCATAATATAAATTGGTTATGAAAGGAGAAAATACAAGGGTAGATTGGAAAGTAATACAATTAAAAAAAAGTATAATAGGCAAAAAAAAATACAAATGAATTCTTATCTTTTAGTTGCTTACTTCCTCGACACATTCTCCCATCATGGTACCAGTTCCAGTATACTCTGTTCAAAGAAGTCTATTCGGTTGGAGAATACCCAGCTGCATGTCTCAAAGCAATGCTGGCCAGCAATTTCTTCATGAGATCAAACACATGAAAGTCTGATGGAATTTCTTTACAGGACCAAATAGATTAAACTCTGACAGTACACGGTTTGGACTATACAATGGATGCTAGAGCACCTCCCAACTAAATTTCTTATGGATAGAAACCACAACATGGGTGGCAAGCATTATCTGAAGAAGTTTGATATTGTCATCGTTCATGTTATGGCATTTGTTACAACGGGCATGATGCAACTTTTAAAGGTTGAATGTAGGCTGCGGCAATCACAGTGGTTCCATGTTGAGCAGCTTTATCCCAAAACTCTGTCACAAGCATTCCCTTAGCATGTGGTATCACTTTGAATTTTGTCTTCACTGGGGAAATAGCATGTTTCCACTCCATAGAGAGCTGCTTTGTTCTGGAGATGTAGTAGTATGCCCATCATTCATCATCCATGATAATTCCCTTCAGAAAGTTATTCCCTTCTGTAATGTAATGGATATTAAGTGGGCCAAACTTATAATTTTCTGGTCCTTGCATCATCTATCAGGTACTAAGGCACCCGCAGACACTAAATTTATGAAATTGTAATGTGTTATGCACAATATTGTATACTATACTGTATGATATTAGGGTCATACTGAAAGTCATGAGCAACTCTTTTTTTTAACAATCATAATTATTATTTTAGACAAACCAAGTACACCATGTTATCTACAGAACTTTGTGTCACTTTTCAACATAGTCTCCATTTCTTTGCACACATTTTGTCTAGCGTTCTATAAGCTTGAAAATTCCCTTATGATAGAAGTCTGATTCACCTGCCTGAAGACATTGACGCGCTTTCCGAATATCTTCCAGCATCTTGCAACGTTGGCCTCTCAGCTGCTCCTTCACAGAACCGAAAAGATGGTAGTGGGACGGTATCGAATCGGGACTGTAGGGAGGATGTGGAAGAGTTTCCCACCCAAATGTCCTGATCTTCTCCACAGTGCCACGAGCAGTGTGCAATGCACGATGGAGCTTCACAAGTGTCTGGATATAGCAGACAGCATTTATGGTTTGTCCAGGTTCAAGAAATTCAACCAGAATGCAACCTTGCGCATCCAGAAGATGCTTCCCATAACTTTCCCAAACAGATTGTACTGTCTTTGCTTTTTTCTTTGATGGTGAATCCAAGTGGTGCCATTCCATACTCTGGCATTTTGTTTCAGGCTCGTAGCGATGAAACCAGCTTTTGTCACCTTCACAATACTCATCAAAAAATCATCACCTTCGTTTCGAAAGCTCTGAAGGTTATGGGTGATGGTTCTTCTCTAAAGTTTGTGGTCTTCAGTCAATAAATGTGGAACCCAATGGGCACTAACTTTTCGGTAACCTAAGTCATGAATCATTTCTTGCACTGCACTGTGTCCTACTGTAAGTTTTGTAGCGATTTCATTCACAGTGATACGCCTGTCATCTCTAATGAGCGCATCAATTCTTCCCTTGTTGTGATCCGTGGAGGCAGAGCATGGGCGACCGCTACGAGGATCATCTTTGATACTAGTGTTCCTATCTTATAATGTTTCACCCATCTCCTAACACTGCTGGCACCCATGCAAGCATCTCCGTATGCAGATTGAAGTCTTGGGTGAATGTCAACAGCAGATTGTTCCTCTTTATCAAGGAATTCAATGACAGCATGCTGTCAAAAAGAAACACTGATGTCCGTCATTTTGGAAACACTGCGTGTGGCCACGTGATAGAAGCTATGATGCCACATCATGACAATGTTGTGGTATAAAGTCTGTAGATTACGATACTGCAGTCATTTTTGTTATGTTGTTGAGATTTGAATTTTAACAATTGGTTGCTCACAACTTTCAGCATGCCCCTCGTATGTTGAACTGCTGAGATAAGGTTTGCAGTTGAACTACCAGTTGTTGAAAATTGTTGTCTCAACGGCTATGAAATTCAACGGAGTTGCAGCTGTAAATGCCCAGCTGGTACATGGTGAATCACAAAGGTTCTTGTGACTGTCCTGGAAGAATGTGCACCACCTGGAGATGTTTTAAAGTCTATACAGTTTTCACCATACATGCCACACATCTGTGGGAATTTCACTTGAGTTAAGTCCTATAGACCACAAAAATCATGCTATACTTTGCTGCCCTTCACACATTGAAAATATAACATGCACATCTTGTTTGCCGAAAAGATCACACAATATATATATATATATATATATATATCAGCAGATAAGGTGACCTTCCCTAAGACGAGGTATAGATTTTTGTAAGAGTTTTATAGTTTTAGCATATCTGTCCTATAATACGACCCCCAATTAGCATATCTGTCCTATAATACGACCCCCAAACTTTCAACAGCCTATGAATTTAGTTTAGATCAGCGATCATTACTAGCTTACTGTATAGCGTACACAAAATTACCGTATTCGTCATTTTTAAATTTAAATTTTATGTTATACATGGTTAATATTTAACCCCTCAATATGATAAATAAATACATTTTATTTTCATTCAACCGGCAACATTGGTACACTTTCGATAAGTTGTACTAGCACGAGAGATGAGACCTGTCGCATGGAAGGCGATAGAGGGGAAAGCAGATTGTAATGATAAGGAAGGAAGACTTGCCATGTGAGAAATTTCTTGTTACGTTACTATGAAACCCAAAGATATAAGTTATCTGCATATTGAAATGTTACACAGTGCCCTTTGCATCAAGCATAGTAATAATAATACTATATCAATAATTAAAAGAAACAGTGCAATATAAGCAATAATGTTCATGTTTATTTACTACACTGCAAAAGAATTGAATAATTGGATGTTTTCAGGACTGGTTTGATGATAGCTATACTCACGGGGATTTTTGTATCTGTCCTAAAGACGACCCTGGATTTTAGGGGCTTTTATGGTTCAACTATCATCTTATCTGCCGAGATACACAGTATATATGCTATGTGTTACTTTCCGATATACCCTTATATGTGTGATAATCTGCCCTAGCGCAGGTCCTTCACTGCATTCATAGCATCTTCATGCTATGTTTTTCAGCTTTACTAGGAATTATACTAATGTAGTAGCTACCTGTTGCTTTCCACATCAGGGATAAGGATGATGATGGCCAGATGATGTTAGGGGACCGTTTGGGCCTCAAATCTTCCTGACATTTGTCCTAGAGGTGAGGAAAAACCCCAAAAAAAACCTCACCCAGGAAACTTGTCCCGACCAGGAATAAAATTCGGACCCACTGCATGCCAAGGCAGCACGCTATCACGAGACCACAACGATGGATATATGTGTAGTATAGCATTATTATAACTAAAAATAAATATAAATAAACACAAACAAAAACAAAATAGAGACGAGATTCAGATGTAAGATGGCTTACCTGAGTTCTTCACGCCTTCTCTCCTCTTCTGCCTGCATCTGCTCCTCCTGTAAAACACACAAAATCAATGTTTTACAATTTGGATAGCAAGAGAAATATTACTTAAAATACTAGATGACACAAATCTTCTTGCCAAATCAACATAAATGACTTTAATTATATTATTTTTGGTCTGGACATCTTACCTCAATATTAATGTTGATTTGTTCTTGGACATGTTTCAAAACAATTCTCTGTTTTATCTTCAGCTTTCCCAGACTGGTTTTATTTATGTTGCATTATGTTGCACCACCTGGATGTCGATGTCAGCTCCATCCTGTGGTTGGCCAAGAAGAACCTCCAAACAAGGTCACCCTCCATCGGAATATCAAAATTCATAACTCTGTTTCTGTTCTTCTGAATATAAATTTTTTCCCAAATAGTCAGCTCGTTTGTATTTTCTAACTGTTTTAATAATTTAGTGTCTGAATTTATATTATGTTTTTCAGACCAAACATGAGCAGCAACTGCAGATTTTTCAATTTCTCCATTTTTAATATTTCTTATGTGTTCTTTGGTTCTAATTTTTAGGTTTCTTTTTGTTTTCCCTATATATATCTTTTCACAACCCATGCATTCAATTTGATATATTCCTGACTTTTTATTTTTATCAGTTTTTTCATTTTTGTTGGTTTTTATTAGTTTATTTAAACTGTAGTTATTTTTTGGTGCTAATTTAATATTAAACTTCTCAAATATATTTTGAAATTTATTATGTACCCAGGGGTGATATGTGAATTTCCTATATTTTTTCATAGGTGGTTCTTCTTTTTCAAGATTACTTCTGTTTATCATTTTTTGTTTTTTATACTTTTCTATCCTTTTATGTACCATTTTTTCATCAAACCCATTTTCTCTTGCTACTTTGATTATGTGTTTTTTCTCATGTTTGAAATCTTCTTCGTTTAAGGGTAAGTTTACCAATCTATGAGTTAAACTATTAAATGCTGCTAATTTATGTCCAATTGGATTGAACCCTGTTGATTTTATAAAAATTTTCCGTATGAGTTTCTTTCCTATGAATCCTGAATTCAATTTTTCTTTTTTCTTCGTTTCTGACCAATTTAAGATCCAAAAAAGGTATTTGTTTATTGTCTTCTATTTCTTTGGTGAATTTAATGTTTGTACTCTGTAAATTTAATAGTTTTAGGGAATCTTCTACATGTTTTTCTTTAACAATACAAATTATATCATCAACATATCTACTCCAAAATTTAAAAGGGAAAGGGAAAGAAGAATACATCAAATAAAATCAAACATCAGAATAAAACCAGAAATGAAGAAAAATCAGAATCCACCAGAAATTATGTTAAAAATTTTTCAAAGGCAACCTTTAACCTAAAAGAGAGACAAAATTGTTAGAAAACGGTCTAAAAACAGCAATAGATTATTCCAATAGAATAGAAGAATACATAGTGGACATTGAAAATTCAATAGAAGGGTTAGTTACAGAAGAAAAAATAATCATCAGAAAAAAATGTGAAGAAATTTTGAATAAAATAAAGAATACAAATAAAAAACCCAGTTTGTAAGGAGAATTTAAAAACACTCAAAGAAATAAATAACAAAAATGTTGTATATACAAAATCCGATAAGGGTGGTATATCCAAATTCACTTTATAATTCTGGACAAATGAAGCAAGTTATTAGCAAATAGAACTGTGTCAGAACTTTTGAAAGAAAAAAGAGTATGAAAACAAAATGAAGAATGACCCCCTACCAAAAACCATAAAAAAAGTGGAAAACTGTTTTAAAAATGTTAAAATTCTATCCAAGAAAGAAAAATTTCAATTAAAAGTAAGCAACCCAAGAAACCCTAATATACATGGACTTCCAAAAATTCACAAACCGGAAACAAAATGAGGCCAATATTAACAATATTGGATCACCAACCTACAAAATTTCGAAATGGCTGAATAATCAATTTAAAAGAATTAATAATTTGAAAGTCTGCAGATTGAAAATTCATTGGAATTAGTTAAGAAATTAGAAAAAGTGGAAATTGAACCCACAGATAGGTTGGTTTCGTTTGATGTAGTTTCACTATTCACAAATGTACCGAAACAAAAAACTTTGGAGATATTGAACAATTGGTTAAGAAAAAACAACATAGACAGAGAGATCAAAGAAGATTATTTGAAATTAACTGCGTTATGCATTGACCAAATGTTTTTTACATTCAATGGGAATTTCTATAGACAAAAATCAGGGCTCTCAATGGGAAACCCATTATCACCTTTCCTGGCAAATTTATTTATGAGCGATTTTGAATGTAAAATCACCAAAGCACATCCCACAATGTTTAAATTTTGGAGTAGATATGTTGATGATATAATTTGTATTGTTAAAGAAAAACATGTAGAAGATTCCCTAAAACTATTAAATTTACAGAGTACAAACATTAAATTCACCAAAGAAATAGAAGACAATAAACAAATACCTTTTTTGGATCTTAATTGGTCAGAAACGAAGAAAAAAGAAAAATTGAATTCAGGATTCATAGGAAAGAAACTCATACGGAAAATTTTATAAAATCAACAGGGTTCAATCCAATTGGACATAAATTAGCACATTTAATAGTTTAACTCATAGATTGGTAAACTTACCCTTAAACGAAGAAGATTTCAAACATGAGAAAAAACACATAATCAAAGTAGCAAGAGAAAATGGTTTGATGAAAAAATGGTACATAAAAGGATAGAAAAGTATAAAAAACAAAAAATGATAAACAGAAGTAATCTTGAAAAAGAAGAACCACCTATGAAAAAATATAGGAAATTCACAATATCACCCCTGGGTACATAATAAATTTCAAAATATATTTGAGAAGTTTAATATTAAATTAGCACCAAAAAATAACTACAGTTTAAATAAACTAATAAAAACCAACAAAAATGAAAAAACTGATAAAAATAAAAAGTCAGGAATATATCAAATTGAATGCATGGGTTGTGAAAAGATATATATAGGGAAAACAAAAAGAAACCTAAAAATTAGAACAAAAGAACACATAAGAAATATTAAAAATGGAGAAATTGAAAAATCTGCAGTTGCTGCTCATGTTTGGTCTGAAAAACATAATATAAATTCAGACACTAAATTATTAAAACAGTTAGAAAATACAAAAGAGCTGACTATTTGGGAAAAAATTTATATTCAGAAGAACAGAAACAGAGTTATGAATTTTGATATTCCGATGGAGGGTGACCTTGTTTGGAGGTTCTTTGGCCAACCACAGGATGGAGCTGACATCGACATCCAGGTGGTGCAACATAATGCAACATAAATAAAACCAGTCTGGGAAAGCTGAAGATAAAACAGAGAATTGTTTTGAAACATGTCCAAGAACAAATCAACATTAATATTGAGGTAAGATGTCCAGACCAAAAATAATATAATTAAAATAACCTCAAAATATAACTTCCTAAAATTAAATATAAATGACTTTGATGTCTAAATTGGACAGAAATCTCCTCTTCAAATTTCACAAGCTTTTGAACAAGAAATTCTATTCAATATTAATATTTAATTTTAGGAAGTTATATTTTGAGGTTCTTCACATTCAATTTTTTTTTTAAAGTAGGCTAAACTTTTAAAACATTTGGAAAAGTTTGGAATTGACTGTTTGGGAAAAGATATTTATTCAGAAGAACAAATTTAGATCCATGAATTTTAAAAGTTCCCAGTGAATGGAATCTGATCTCAAGGTTCAAAATCAACAACAGATGATAACTTTGTAGATTCAGATTCAAACAAAAATCCAGTGGTCGTCAATTCGGCTGATGAGAGGGATGCCTCTTGAAAACTGTAGTTCCTGTGTTATAAAAACATGAATATGAGATAAGATAAGAATTGACTCATTCATTAAGAATATTTCATGTTCCTCACCAAAGTGGCTTACTGATGGAGTATTACTTCTTTTCATTTTTTTTAAGTTTAAACTTAAATATACATCCAATCCACACCTCTCTCTATTCATAATATGAATACATATTATGTTCTATGAAACAAGGCATGCCAACGTGATGCATAAATTAAAAAATTAAAAGAAAAGACCCCTTCCTGAGTGCAAATTCAAAAAGATGAAAAATATAGTAACTGATATTGCAGTACACAAAAATTTTGATAGATCTATTATGAACATATATGAGATTTAATAGGAAAATTTGATAATTTCCCCCTGTATCTTCTATCAATCTTTGCAAACAATACTCGTCTTCTGGCAGTATAAAGTTAACCACCACTGGCTGACAAGGCTTGACAGGAGCTTTTTTAGTTTTACATTTCACATTTCTTGCTGGAACTTCATATACAAAGTGTAAATTAATTAAATCAAAGAATATGTCTGGTTATACATGACTTGCAGACATGCAATTTAAGATTGGGTTACCCAGGGTAATTTCAGATATCAAATGTTAAAGTTATTTACATTTGGTACTCATAACTCAGTATAAAAAATAGTATGATTATAGTATATACTTCATTCGCTCTTAAAATGATCCTCGTCAAAACAAAACCATGTAACCTGCTCTCTTTTCATTGGTTACCGACGACACTGACGTATGATGTAGAAGCAACATATAAGCAAAAAAGTAGATCCCATTATTAAATTAAAATTATGTCCTCTGAATATACTTGTTATTCTTTGTGAATGAAAATAATAATATTTAAGACATAGAAAATATTGTAAAATATATCTAATCAATACTTACAACTTAAAATAGATTCTTACATTAGGATGATGCATAAGAGTCATGCTTCAGTCGATTCTAATTTACTATACAGTTGGCTGAAAGTGTCAGGTCTTCTGATGCCGTGTCGCCAACTAAATTTGTAAAACACAAGTCTGGCAAACCTTTGACTAGTGGTCAAAAAAGTTATTTTAAATGTATTTCACAAGTTTAGTGAAAATTATCCAGAATTTCCAGTAAAATATATAGTGAATTTAACATCTGAGTTTACCAGCGTGTCATGTACAAGTATTAATAGTGCTTGGAAAGAAAAGAACAACACGTAGTAAGGTTGTAACTCTTGGTAAAAAAAAATAAACGTGTGCAATATGCTTTTGATAAGTGTGATGAATTTGTGGCAAATGCAATTGAAGTATAATAGTAGTTCATCATTTCTTTTTAAAAAATGAACCCCCTACAATTGATAAAGTACTGAAACAAGTAAATAGTGATTCAGAACTGCCTGATTTTAAAAGAATGACTTTTACAAAGTAAGAATTAAATGAATCGTGATTTCTTCTTACCTCATACTTCTATGTTTTTTTAAACACAGCACTGCAGTATCAGCAACCATTGTCACCATCCTCAGCTGTTTTCACGACTATCAGCTGAGGATGGTGACAATGGTCGCTGATACTGCAGTGCTGTATTTAAAAAAACATAGAAGTATGAGGTAAGAAGAAATCACGATTCACTTAATTCTTATGAATTAAACCTCATAATGTTAAAGATCCCCAAATTTATTATATAAAAGTTTTACAAAATATTGCGTGAAATTGGGCTTGAATTTGTTAAAAGAAATCAAAGGAGTGTTATAGACCGCGATGACATTTTGCTATGGAGAAGGGATTATTTAATATGACTTACTTTAATATTGAGTTTAGAATACACCGTATAACTTATATTTAACCCGGGAGAGGTCTTCCAAAATAATTTTGTGATTTTAAATAAATGTCAATAACCTCAACCTAGAAGCACAAATAAATAAATATAACCAGTGGTGCGGTGTCCGGATCCCATTCTCCCCAAGTCTACCGTTATGTTTGACATCGAACAAAAGAGGAAGAATGCTGTGGCAGGTATGTGGACCAGAGTGACATAGTCCAAGAATTAATACTAATTCTTAGCCACTACTCCTGGGTTAAACTGCTATTTATTCTGCGAAAATTCATATTACTATCAATAGTAACTACAAAAAATCAAGTATGTGATACAGTATTTGATTTTGTTTATTAAGCTACTGTACTGCATACCATACTTATATTGTATGTCTTATATACTTCACATGTGCCTCCTGTCAAAATGACAGTAATTGTGGCGCCCACAAATGGCGGAAGGATATAATTGGCATTTATAATAAATTAATGTTGGGAAGTAAAAATAATTGGCATTTGTTTATGTTAGGATCATTCTAAGAGCGAATGAAGTATAGTATATGACCAGCATCATGAACTAGAGGTCACTGTTTCTGACTACTTTTCATGAGGTCCCAGGTTCAATTCCCAATCAAACCACACGAATTTTTCCTTAAAGGGAATCATTCCTGTGGTTGCCCATGGTCTAGAATTTAGGTTAAGAACTCTCCTGGAGCTTCATTATCATTTACACCCATCATATCATCGGAGTAACGTAACCCCATCTCCCAGGTGCCCAAACTTCAAAAGTGGGTTACAATTAAGCCAATGCCAGAAGAGAACACTAGAAATGTCGAAATGACATACTGGGGCAGTGAATAAAATAAAATAAGTATAGTAAGATATGGCTTATTTATGGATTGATAGAAACCAAATTATCTATAAATAAGGTGAATCTAGAATCATCTTACCTCATAAATTGTTTTCTATTTGAACATGTTTTGATATGTCACGCATACCAACATTAGCTTTTCCAGACTCTAGAAAAGTCTTCAAAAGCTTTCAGAGTCTGGAAAGGCTGATGATTGGTATACATGGTATATCAAAACATGTTCAAATAGAAAACAACATGTATGAGGTAATGAGTTTCCAGATTCACTTTATTTATTAAGAAGAACCTCATAATATAATACCTATTATAATTTATTAACAAATTATGAATATTAAAATTTAGCTGTTGAAGAATTATATTTGAAGAGAGAAATATACGCTCAGGCTGGGATTTAAATCCAGGACCTTTGCTTTCTATGCAAATGCTCTACCAACTGAGCTATCTGAGCACTGCAATCTAAATGCAAATTTTTCTCCTATACACTATTAATTTGAATGCCAAATGCTACCAATCATTGCTCGATCATTCAAATGAAGCAGCTTCTTTATTAAGAAAACCTTTATTGGGAATTTTACATTAAATTATAAAGCCAGTAGTCTCCCTTGATGTTTTTATTATTCATTTAATACATCTCAATAAAGGATAAATTATATTTGAAGAGAAAAATATATGCTCAGACTGGGGTTTGAACCCAGGACCTTTTGCTTTCTATGCAAATACTCTACCGATTTAGTTATCTGAGCACTCCTATGTAATTAATAGTGTATAAGAGAAAAATTTTGCATTTAGATTGCGTGCTCAGGTAGATCAGTCGGTAGAGCATTTGCATAGAAAGTGAAAGGTCCTGGGTTCAAATTCCAGTCCGTGTGTATATTTTTCTCTTCAAATATAATTTATCCTTCATTGAGATGTATTAAATGAATAATAAAAAACATTTATATTGGAGAATTACTCATTATTTGCAGACATTGTACAGAACCTGTAGAAGCTAAATTCTGGAAATATGATTGATCAGATTGAAATAATTGGGTTACACTTAAATCCTAATTATCATGCCATTTCATTTTTATACTGGATTATGAGTATAAACAGTAAATAATTTAAACTGATAACTCATATTTTATCTAAGACACTGGATTCACTACATAAAATTGTTTGTCTGCAACCTCTCTTTAAATCTACTAAATTTCTTTGGTTTAATATGAAAATACAATAGGAATAATTAAAACATTTTGTCTGTTCATTCTTACCTCTTAGAGATGTTTTTGTCAAACATATGTTTCAGAGCTTCTCAGCCCCATCATCAACAATTACAGACTGAATTTTCTCATGTTGTTGGACCTGATTCTTGATTCCTGCTCTCTTTGCCTCTGGTCCAATGAATTTACTAATGAGGTACGTTTCTGCGGGAATTTCAAAGTTCATAATTCTTTCCTTGTTCTGTATATAGATTCTTTCCCATATGGTGAGTTCATTTTTGTATTTAAAATACAATAGGAAGTTATATTTGAAAAGAAAAATATACGCCTAGACTGGGGTTTGAACCCAGGACCTTTGACTTTCTATGTCAATGCTCTTCCATCTGAGCCTAGGTTGCTCAGATGGAAGAGCATTGACATAGAAAGTCAAAGGTCCTGGGTTCAAACCCCAGTCTAGGCGTATATTTTTCTTTTCAAATATAATTTGTCCATCATTAAGGTGTTTAAAAACGAATAATATTAACACAATAGGAAGTTAACCCATTCGCTTCAGGTTTAAATGCTCAATGCATTTTCTCAGAAACTGGATGTAATTTATCGTAAATTATACTGTCTATTTTCAGTCATTCAAAACAAACAAATGATAATGGTACTTGAGATCACAATAAGGGTGAAGGCAAAAACACATTCCCCTACTATTCATAAATGTTAACAAAAGATTACCCTGCCAAGGAATGTAGAAAATATTGCAAAATATATAACAGCAGAGTTAAGCAAGTATTCCTTGTCTTCTGAGTTCTTTTCGTCTTCCAACGAGTCTACCTCGTCTTTTGAGGTGAATGGGTCAATCTTATGAGGTTCTACTTAATAAATAAGTTGGGTCTGCATTCATCTTACTTATCTCTTGGTTTAATTCATTTAACTGGTTCCAGGGTATGTGCCCCAAAATGGACACTGGCATAACAAGTAATATCTTAGTTGATGTAGGATCAGACTATACTCTATCATAAAGACACAAAAAAGATAATGGTTAAGATCCTTAAATAATATATTACCAGTATTTGTTGTTCAGTCTTAATATCTTTCCCTTGCAGGTCCCACAATGAAGACATAGGGAACTGGCCTGGTGGGGCAGATGGCATTTGTCCTAACCAACTTTGCGCTGCAAACACTGCTGCTGCTGGAGGTGCCACGCTGCCTCCCCACACTGATTCCATCTGTTAAGAAATCAAATTAGTTTACTTGCAAATCAAATATATAATTAATATTTCACTGGTTCATCAGATATTTGAAGTAGATCCATCATAAAATATAGAACAATTACAGTTTTACATTCATTAAATGTGTACGTATACACATTAAAGAGATAGCTGAAGGCAACGAATTGGAGAACTACTCAACACGAATATTCCACACGATAATAACAACTAGCATACAATGAAACCAACATGACATAATTTTTTTAAACCTGGAATCATCTTACCTCAATTTAATGTTGATTTGTTCTCGAACATGTTTTTATATATCTTCTAAATCATCCTCAGCTTTGGCCAGACTGATGAGTTTTATGTTGTTTATGATGTCGATATCAGCTCCCTCTTCCAGCTGGATGAAGAGGGAGCTGATATCGACATGCAGGGTTCACAACATAAAACTCATCAGTCTGGCCAAAGCTGAGGATGATATAGAAGATATATTGAAACATGTTCAAGAACAAATCAACATTTAATTGAGGTAAGATGATTCCAGATTCAAAAAAACTTGATTAAAAGAACCTCAAAATATAACTTTCTAAAATAAACCATGACATAATTATTCAAAAATGCTTAACAATATGATGGTTTAAAATTTATTTCTTCTCCAATATATTATCTAAGTAAAATTTTATCATATTTAAATTAATTATTAATAAAATTTTATCACCTCATCTCATATTCTTTTTCCTCTTAGATCAGTTTTGGAACTTTCTTCTTCAGTTCCATCCTCAGTATTTTCATACTGTTATTTTGTTGTCTTGAAGAGCCGCCTACTGCTCCATCTGTTGATAGACTGAAGAACCTCAAAATCAAATCATTTTCCCTGGGAATTTCAAAGTTTATTAATTTCTTTTCCATTTTTTGATTGTAGATTTTTTTCCCCCCAAACTATGATTTCTTTAGGGTTTTCTACTTGTTTTAATAATTTGGCCTTTATTTCGATAAGGTGTAAAAGCTCATGCATTGTCAAAAAAATCTTATCAAAACAAAGGCTAAATTATTAAAACAATTATAGAAAAACCCAAAGAACTCACGGTTTGGGAAAAAATCTACATTAAAAAATGGAAAGGAGAAATTAATGAACTTTAAAATTCCTGGGGGAAAATGGTTTTGAGGTTCTTCAGTCTACCAACAGAGGGAGCAGGAGGCGACTCTTCAAGATGACAAAATAATGGTCGTGAAAATATTGAGGAAGGAACTGCAGAAGAAAGTTCCGAAACCGGTCTAAGACGACGAAGAATAATATGAAGTGAGATGATAAAATTTTACTTAAATAATATCTATCTCATAATGTTAAATTTCTAAAAAAGCTTTTTTAAAAATTCTACATATTAAGCAGAACCACACATTATAGGTGTATTACTTGGAAATAAATCTGTGCCGCAGATCACTTTCCCATGCTGTGTAAATTGAAAATAATGGGAGTCAGTTGTGCTCTTGAGCTTATATGTGTTAGATAACCTCTCTACCTGTACAAGGGACAGTGTGTTATAATAAATTCCCTCGATTCAGTAATTCTCAGTCAGAATCCAACTCAGAGTGTGACTGGTCAGCGGGGTCGATATGATTATTCTAGAAATTATTGAATTATAAAACGAAAATAATCTTTCAGTAATAGATTTTGAGATCACTACAAATAAAAGAATCGATGAGGCTAATGCCTGAATTAAGAAATATTTTAGGGAGGCCTCTGTCGTAAAAATATTTCTATAATTCGTCAGGTAACCTGAATTATTGAACTGCCCATCAGCTGGTATCATCACCACTATGGTCATGTGAGTACTTTAAACTTCTGGAGTTCCTTTCTAACATGTAGACCTATAAACACATGCCATATTGGTGTTAGACCTACAATTAAAATATATTATTAAATACATGCCATATCGGTGTTAGACCTAAAATTAGGCCATTTAGAGTAGAAGTAATATAAATGTACAGATTTTAAGTAAGAATTCCTTATGGCAAGTATAATAAAGCTCTTGTGGTCTTTGGGTCACAAATGTAGTTACTCAGAAATAATATTTTTGCTCAGAAATGTATTAATATATTAGTTTATAATGATAGCAAGTATAGGTCTCATTTCCACACTTTGTCTTTGTATTTTACTTCTTTACTCACAGTTTGGGGGAAAAGAATCTATATCTAAAAATACAAAGATAAAGTAATGAATTTTGAAATTCCTGGGGAAAAAGATTTGATTTTGAAGTTGATTGGTCAACCATCAGAGAGAGGAGATGCAAAGGAACTATCAACTGTCAAACAACAGTCAGATCCCAGTTGAAGGTGAGGGGACTGTCTCAAAACTAACTTTGGAGAGGAAACAAAATATGAGGAGAGATGTTAAAACTGATTTATATATAAAAAAATACAAAGCAAAGTAATGAATTTTAAAATTCCTGTGGAAAAAGATTTGATTTTGTAGTTGATTGGTCAACCATCCGGCGGAGGAGATGCAAAGGACTATCAACTGTCAAATGCACAGTCAGATGTAAGTTGAAGATGAGGAGAGCCTCTCAAAACTAGCCTTGGAGAAAGAACAAAATATGAGGACAGATGTTAAAACTGAATTATTTGACAGTTTAAATAAAACTTCATAGTATTATTTCCTACATAGAATGATTTGAAAACATTAGCTCAGGATAGGGATGTGTGGAGACTGTTTTCATGGCCATGAACCTATGGGTTCAGGCCAATGAGTTAGTGTTGCTTCATAACATATCTAATTATAGTCTTTGTAGTTAGATTCTAGTTTTTACATTAAAAATACCATGTATAAATAATAACATAAATAAATACAGAGGAATAGAGATGTCTAGATGAGACTGTCGGAGGAACTGTATGGAAAATTGAAACATTCCTATAGAAGAACAAGAGACAAATGGCACTAGGAAAGTTTTGCATATACAGTAAAACTTGTTTAATCCAGAATGTGAATAATGCAGGAATCTGTCCAATGTGAACAAATGTATTGGTCCCAGCAAAATAATAGTAATTTTACGTATTTATTTTGCATAAAATGGAATCTGTCCAACGTGGAAATGGAAGGATATTTCTACACAATTCATGAAAAAACATTTTATAAAGGCGAAAGACATAAAAAATTAATTAGTTTCCACTTCATTGAATTCCTGTTATGCAAAAAAAAACAATAAGGAATGATTCCTGCTGCCGCACATACGGAAAAATGAGTGATCTAGCTGGACAAAATTAATGACATCGCTCCTGTTATAGCTCGCGCAATGGATTTAGAGGAATGTCCTTGAAGGTCAGTCCAGTCGGTGAAGCTATCCAGACTGCTGAGCTGTGATTTCGCTGCTGCCTCTTACAAAAACACGTATAGTCCAGAGTGAATTATAGTGGAAACAGACGTGTAGATTTTATATTTTAAACCGTATTTTTTATACATAATAATTTGTACCTTTGCTGCCAGTAGTTTTAAAATTATAGTGTAGTGTGAATGTGTATTTAGTTAATTAGTGAACAATTTTGATTTTTTTTTAATTTACACAATGCCTCCTATGATTTCAAAATTACAAGGAAAAACTCTTCACAGTCAAAGTCGGGAAATTATTGTGAATGTTCACGACTACATGAAAGAGGAAGCAAAAGAAAAGGAGCGATTTTCACCCGTGTATTATAAACAAGTGAAAAGAAAATTCAAGAAAGAGTTTCTAAAGCCACAGGTGTGTCGCGCAGTTCTGTTCACAGAATTTTACAAGAAAGAAGAAAACATGAAGAGGAAGGATCTTCTTTTGGCACCCCTGGAAAGAAACACGATGTCCCAAAAAGAATAACTGACATTGATGACTTTGATAAATGTGTAATTCGGCGCACTATATATAATTTTTACGAAGAAGAAAAGACTGCACCAACAATTACAAAATTATTGGAGAAGTTAAAAGAAAAAATTGAATTTAGTGGTGGAGCCAGTAGTCTTAGAGCAGTAATAAGGAACTTGGGTTTTCGCTGGAGAAAAACCAGAACTAACCGAAGTGTTTTAATTGAAAACCATAATATTCGTTCCCTTCGAGAGACATATCTTACATGCATTAAAAAATATAGAGATGAGGGAAGGCCAATAGTGTATGAAGACGAAACATATATACACAGTAGTCACACTAGTCCGAAAGGTTGGTCTGACGACAGTGGCTCAGGTTTGATGGCTCCCGTTTCTAAAGGGGAACGTCTTATAATTGTGCATGCTGGTGGAAGGTTTGGTTTTATACCAAATGCTCTCCTCATTTACAGGTTGGTGCTAAAAACAGGAGACTTCCATGAACAAATGAATACAGGAAACTATATTAAATGGTTACGTACCATGTTGATTCCAAATTTACCCCCAAACTCTGTCTTAGTTGTTGACAACGCTTCGTACCATAACACACAATTAAATAAAGTCCCAACATCAAATTCCTTAAAAAAAGATATGCAAGCCTGGTTAATTCAACATAATATTCATTTTGATGAAAATAGCACTAAAACACACTTATATGATTTAATCTTAGAAAATAAACCAACACATAAAACCTATGTTATCGACACTATATTAGCTGAAAATAACCATACAGTGTTGAGACTTCCACCTTATCATCCTGATTTAAATCCCATTGAATTAATTTGGGGTGATGTAAAACAGTGGGTTGGTAGTAAAAATGTTACTTTCAAAATTAAAGATGTTGAAATGTTGTGCCGGGAAAGATTTAAAGAAATTGGTAAAAAGGAATGGGAAAATGTGTGTAATAAAGTGGAAGAGAACGAACACGAGTACTGGGAGAAAGATGGAATCATGGAAGAAAGAATTGAAAAAATTATAATTGAAGACAATGGAATGGAAAGCAGCGATGAGGAGAGTGAACATGAAACTGACCAAACAGAATATGGAGACAATATGTCAGGTGTTGAAGAGTTGGATGAGTACTAAAGTGACATTTAGTGGTAATTAAAACTTTAACAGACTGATATAAACCATATATAGGGTATATATAGTGAATGTACTTCCTCCACGGATTAAAATGGCCGTATATTAATTATTATTGTGAACTTTTACAAATGTTTAGCAGTGACTGTACATATTTTGATATTCGCTAGCGAGGGAGTTAGCAATGACGTGTGGTGACACTTCCTACTGGCTGAGATCTACATCTGGTAGTACAAGACTCGCATCTAAGCTCCCATTACAAATTTTCATTCAAGGACATTCCTCTAAATCCATTGCGTGGGCTATAAATATATTTTCACAAAATTTCACACAGATGTTAACCATTGCATTTTATATATATGTATAGAAACTCACATTACTTTTGTTTGATAAAAAATAACTTATAGCAGGGTGAAATTTTATCATCTTCTTCTTCCTTCCGAGTATTAGCCCAAGGCCTGTTATGATCCTATAGAAAATTTTCCCTCCAGCGTTTCATAGGACGGCCCAGAGATCTTCGTCCTCTTGGTATATAATTATAAACAGCTTTGGGGATCCGATTTGAACTCATTCTTTCAAGATGGTGTTTCCAATTTAGTTGGTACTGTTTAATATATTCCAAAATTGGCGTAGTCTTCAATTCTTTTAAGATATTGGTGTTCCTTTTCCGAACCCATCTGGTGTAACCTGCTGTTCTGCGCATGAATCTCATTTCACAAGCTGCTATTCTGCTTTTATGTTGTCTTTTTAGTGTCCATGCTTCACTACCATAGGTTAACACTGGTCTAGCCAAAGTGTTATATAAACGTAATCTGGTTTTTTTTTGTACAAGGGATGGTTTCATAACTTGATTAATAATTCCCAAACTTTTATTATAACTAGTAATTTTTTTCAGCAATATCTTTTCATCCCAGATAGAGAGATAATGTCCAAGATATTTAAATTGATTAGATCTCTCTAAAATTTTATTCTAGAGACAGATTTTACTTTGTATGTGGTGTTTCCCAAGAAATGCCATAATTTTAGTTTTGTTAATCGATATTTCCACCTATTTTTTGTAAATTATAAATTGATCGTTGAAAAACATTTTCAGAAAGTGCCAGAAGAGCTAAATCGTCTGCAAAAAGAAAGCATCGAGTTTTGAGGTTCTATTGATGGGTATATAACCTCGTGTTTTCCTCCATTCGTTTATTAATCTATTCATATATATATAATGAAAAGCACTGGCAAAAGTCCACATCCCTGTCTTACTCCAGTGTTGATCTTTTTCCAAGAAGATAACTTGCCATCTTGTTTAACAGAGATTTCATTATCTTTATAGATGTTGACGATATTAGTAATATATTGCTGTGGAACGTTATCATCAGCTAAAATTTGTAATAATATATTTCTGTCTACTTTGACAAAAGCCTTTATGAAGTCAACAAAGGCAATGTGAAATTTTATCAAATTTACCATTTCTCTCCTATTAGACATATTTTCACGAAACTTCACAATTTTATTAACCTTTGCATTTTCTGCATGCATATAAAACTCTTATTAATTTTGTTTGAAAAACCACCCCATACAGGAGGGTGAAATTTTATAAAATTTACAATTGCTCTCCTATTAGACATAATTTCACAAAACTTCACACATTTGTATAACCAATGCATTTTCTGTATGTATAGAAACTCAGGGACAGGGATGCTGTATATCTCCAACATTATATAAGATTTATACTGAAAAAGCTGTTGAGGAATGGAAAAAGAAATGTAAACCAATGGGAATACCACTAGATGATAATTCAACAATATACACTCCAGCTTGCAGATGACCAATTGATATTGGCTCAAGAATTTGAAGATATAGAATACCTCACTAGAAAATGAATACAAGAATATAGTTTATGGGGTTTAAAGATCAATATGGATAAATCTAGATATATGACAAAAGGGGATCTTCCTCAAGATTTAATACTAGAAGATGATTTAGGGACAATTAAACACACTGAAGAATATAAGTATTTGGGAATTAAAATTACTAAAGATGGAAAACAAGAAACGGAGATAAGAAACATGATCAATATAGGAAAGTATGCTATATCTGCCCTAAATGGAATAGTATGGGACAAACATATCTTCAAAGAAACAAAAAAAACTATTTTTAATACAATAATCAGAAGCATTATTACCTATGGAGCTGATGTGTGGGCTTAAAATTCACAAATGAAAAAAAAATTGCTCGCCACTGAAATGGACTACTGGAGACGTGCTGCAAGAATATCCAGGAAGGATAAAATCAGAAATTCATATATAAAAGAAAAAATGCAGGTACATTATTCAATATTAGATTTTATAAAGAAGAAACAAATTGGTATGGACACATTAGAAGAATGGAAGAAGGAAGACTACCTAAGATAATCATGGATTGGGAACCACAGGGAAGGAAAAAGAAGGGTAGACCAACTATTACGTGGATTCAGAGAATCAATGAAGCTAAGAGGGAATGGGAAATAGAAGAAGATATATGGATGAACAGACAGGAATGGAAAAATGTGTTGAAACAAATGTATAGTTAACTGTGAACATGGGTACCGGAAAAATGTATATTCATTGTAAAAGCCGGAATAATAAAATAATAAAAAAAATAGAAACTCTCTTTACTTTTGTTTGATTAAGTAACCACCCCTTAGAGGAGGGTAAAACACACAATTGCTCTCCAGTTAGACATAATTCCACGTAACTTCACACATTTGTTAACCATTGCATCTGCATATAGCCTAGAAACTCTCAGTACTTTAGTACTTTTGTTCGAATAAACCACCCCTTACAGGACGGTGATATTTTATAAAATTTACAATTGCTTTCCTATTAGACTTATTTTGACGAAAATTCAACATCTGTTAACCACTGCATTTTCTGCATGTATAAAAACTCTTCATTACTTCTGTTTGATTAAAAGATCGCCCCTTACAAGAGGGTTAAATTTTATAAAATTTACTATTGCTTTCCTATTACACATATTTTCACGAAACTTCACACATTTGTAAACCAATGCATTTTCTGCATGTATAGAAACTCTCATTACTTTTGTTCGATTAAAAAATCACCCCTTACAGGAGAGTGAAATTTTATAAAATTTATATTTGCTCTCCTATTGGACATATTTTAACGAAACTAGAACTTTTACCCATTTATAAACAATATTTATGTCACTTAAGTCACCTGGAATACTTTCTAATACCTCATCTTGTACAAGCACTAATAGTTGCACAGTATGATCTAAAAGATCTTTTAGAGGAACCTCAGCTCCACTCACGTTTATCAGGATAACACTGTTGTTTTACTTGTGAAATTATATTATATGGTCAGTGTATGTTGGCATCTCATGCCTTTGCTGCTGCCTGAATGAATATAATCATATTTTCCTAATCCTAAATCAACAATAAGTGCCACAGCTTTTTCTGAAGTATAGGAATTCAAAGTCTGGATAGAGCATGGCTCCATTGCCCTCTTCATCTTTTTTAATCTTCGTGGTAATATATTTGTAGAGAGCTTCACTATTTCAGCAGATGCCCTTTCTTCCACTCTTCCTTAGACACCCCTGAGTGTAAGTAATTTTATCTGGAGATACATATGACAGTGGTGGAGATACAGTCCTTGTCTTCATTCTCTCTGTACTTTCACTAAAAGTTTTCTTGGTCTTCCTGGTTTTTCCTTAATGCTCTCAATATCTGTAGGTGTGTAACTACTGATAAGTTTTTCTTTGTAAATTTTTCATTTATTTGTCTACTTGCCTTCAACTTCGAAATTAGGATTGATGTAAACGTACGCACCTTACGTTTCAAATATTTTTCTAACTCAGAACAGTACTTATTTGCTCTAAATTTATCTAAAATATAATAGAAATCTCTTGAGAACACTTGGTAGTGGATCATTTAAAAATTGGTTGTTTTCCAAGTACTTACTTACTCACTGGCACTATCGAACCTGAAGGTTCATGGCCACGCGGACATAAGCTCTCCATACATCCCTATCCTGAGCTAATGCTTTCCAATCACTCCCTGTATAATCTACTTCCCTCAAATCATAGTTAATGTTGTTCTCCCACCTCATTCTTGGTCTACCAACTGGGCATTTTCCCTCTGGCTTTCCTACAAGAAGCTTCCATGCACGTCTTTCATTCCCCATATGCGCAACATGTCCTGCCCATCGCAGTCTACGAGACTTAACTGTTCTTATTAGATTTGGCTTCCTATAAAGACCATGTGGTTCATTGTTATGTAGTCTTCTCCATTCACCTGTCTGTTCATCTCTCTTTGGTCCAAAAATTTTCCTAAGAACTTTATTCTCAAATACTCGTAATCTCCTTTCCTCCCTTAAAGTAATCCTCCCTTAAAGTAAGAGTCCATGTTTCGCACCCATATAATATAACTGGTAGAATAATAGTTTTATATATTTTCAGCTTAACGTTTTTTGAAAGGAGTTGGGACATCAAAAGTCTCTGCAATGCATAATAGCATGCATTTCCAGAATTGAGCCTATGTTTAATTTCTTTTTGCATCTCATTCCTATTTGTGATTATTGTTCCTAGGTATTTGAATTCAGCCACTTCCTCAAAATTTCCCTCATTTGTCATTAGCTGTCCATTTCCATTATATACTGAATTTCTACGTGTGACCATATATTTAGTTTTACTGATATTTTTCCAAGTAGTAAACATTATTCATATTTTGTGATTTTCACACTGTCCTCCGACTTACTAGTATGAGTGCAAACACAACTACCTGTAAAGAAATGGCTCTATTTAAGAAAATGATAAATAGTGATATCTAATTTTTTTGTATAATAATCTAAATGAGTGTAGAAAACATCCTAACATAGAAAGAGAAGATGGACCAGGATAGACTTTTTTGTAACCCTTGTCAAATCTTATTCTTTGATAGTAATTTTATATAATTGCAGTACTTTATAAAATGCTTCATAAATTAATAAACAATTAATACAATTAAAAATAATTAGTATATTATGAAAGAGCATACTCTCTATTACAAAATGCATGCGAAAAAGTCACTCACATGACGAAGTAATACGAATACTGCGATGAAATAACCAGGGGTAAATTTTATCTTTCAAGGACTCTGCGCACATGGCGTTCTGAGCGATAATTTTCAATGGCTGTAGCAAGGATACCATTGACAGCATAATCAAAACAAGCATACGGTTTAAAACTTTGATTCATACAGTATATCTTACACTACCTTTTTCACATTTTGTAGTAAGTTCAAAAAATAATTTTGTCCAGCTAGATCGTGCATTTTTCTGTATATGCGCGGGTGAAGTGGACATTCTACCTGTACCTGAAATTTTATTTCGGCCTCACTGCACACCCGTTATGTGAAACACAGATACATGTCTTACAAATAACCATTGCACTGTAAAATCTTAAATTAGTTTAAGTTCTGAGATCAATCTTTCACAGATAGTGTTCTGAATTTACGGAATAAAGATGGCTAAAACGTATGTATCATTGTCATTAAACGAAAAAGTGAAAGTGACTGAAGAAAAATATCCAAATTTCCTGACCAATCTCCAAAGTCGAGCTCTAGCTGTTGCTAAATCCCTAGGGATTAACAATTTCAAGGCATCTTCAGGTTGGCTGGACAATTTTAAGAGACGACACAATGTTGTGTGGAATGAAATTTATGGGGAATCAAAGGATGTAGATGAAAGTGTAGTTAGTGAGCAGAAACCGAAACTGCATACTTTAATTTCAGGATACGCGCCTAAGAAACATTTTTAACGCTGACGATACAGGATTGTTTTTTCGCGTGTTACTGTCAAAGTCGCTCATACATACATCATTTTTCAAAGGCAGCGGAACTACAATTAATCCAAGGTACGCAAAAAGATACATAAGGTACTCTATAATCAAAGATTATTAATAAGTTTAGTTTTTTTTACAATGCGGAATTTTTTCTCATGTGAAAAAAAAATTGGTCCCATACGATTCTACTTTAGGCAAGTTTTACTGTACAAATATTATTACCGCCACTTGGGGTTAGACAAGGGAGGAAAACCAATTATGGAGACAGTTGGGTGGTATCTTGTATTTATTCGTTACTGAACAACACCAGTGAAAAGAATAGGAGATGTCAGAATGGTGTAAGATCAAGTATCATGCTATTACAGAGTGTCCAACAAATTACAAATATGAAATTCCTGACTATTTCCCGGTTTTCTCATGGCAACAAAGAATAATTCCCAAGTTTTTTCAGTGCTAAATTGAATTAATTTTAGTAAAGTTAATTTTGGAAAAAAAAAAATATATATATATATATGTGTGTGTGTGTGTGTGTTATATTGCAGATTTTTGTGGATGTAAGTATGAATAAGAAAGTTTTCTTGGGTTTTCCGCATCTTGGAATCAAGTGTGGCCTCTGGCCACTGATTCCAAAGTTTCGGCATGATCCCACATGCCATTATCAAGGAATGATAAGTTTGAGTAACAATTTTTTTAATATTACTACTATGTAGATATATTCCAATTTAATTTTACCCCCCTTTAAATAAAAACTTAAATTATGTTATTGAATAATTAATTAATATATATATTCACTTATTTATGTGATTATAGTAAATATATTTATTTCACAGGTTTAGGTCTTATATAATTAAACACAGAGTTTTCGCTGTGGTCCATTTCCAAAGACGTACACCCATCCAAGGTTTAGTTCTTATGTAGTCAAACACCTTCAGTTTTCAGTGTGGTCCATTTCGGAAGCCAAACACCCATCCAAGTGTCAACCACACTCCATGTTGCCCAACCGTGGTTTTCTTCATATCTTCTTCGATGTTCTGGGGATGACATGGTGGGCAGAGAGAGCAGTTTTCCATGTAGATGGTAATCTTTGGGCATCTCCCGGGTGTTCATAGAATGTGGCCTTTTCTCAATCTCTATTGCTTCTCTGTAGATTCTTGATTTTGCATGATCTATTTTAGCCAACATTCTAGATCCTGTGAGGTTGATCTTGTGACCCCTCTGTTTCATATGTTGCACCAGAGTTGATGTAGGTTCTTGACGATTTATTGCAGCCTTATGTTCTTGAATTCGGCAGGAAATTCGTCTGTTGGTACGTCCTACATATGTTTGTTCGAAAGAAAGAAGACTTGCAGACTCAGTATACCAGAAATCTACTCATACTGATAGATATCTGAACGCCGCATCACACCATCACCTGGCACAAATGACTTCAGTAATCAACACTCGTCATCCGAGACTTACAGACATCACTGCGACTTACAGACCAAGATCATTTTCATGAAGAGGAAAAACAACTGCAATGAGCACTTCTAGCAAATGGCTATCCCAAACATGCAGTGAAAAGAGTGTTTAAACAAGCAAGAAACGCACCAAGCACATCGGAGAAGAAAGAGCAGACCTTAGGCACTGCCTTCTTACCGTATGTGCAAGGCACTATGGATAAAATAAGTCGAGTACTATAAAAACATCAGATTAAAACTATATTTTACTCAGAAAACACCATCTCCAACTTACCCAGGTGTGCTAAAGATAAAATACTTCTAGAATCACAAGGCATCTACGAGATCCCTTGCACTTCTTGCGAACTAACATAAGTAGGACGTACCAAAAGACGAATTTCCTGCCGAATTCAAGAACATAAGGTTGCAATAAATCGTCAAGAACCTACATCAACTCTGGTGCAACATATGAAACAGAGGGGTCACAAGATCGACCTAACAGGATCTAGAACGTTGGCTAAAATAGATAATGAAAAATCAAGAATCTACAGAGAAGCAATTGAGATTGAGAAAATGCCACATTCTATGAACACCCGGGATGATGCCCAAAGATTACCATCTACATGGAAAACTGCTCTCGCTGCCTACCATGTCACCCCCAGAACAGCGAAGAAAATATTTAGAAAACCATGGTTGGGCAACATGGAGCGTAGTTGACGCTTGGATGGGTGTATGGCTTCCGATACGGAACACACTGAAAACTGAAGGTTTAAACTACATAAGAACTAAACCTTGGATGGGTGTACGTCTTCGGAAACGGATCACAGCGAAAACTCTGTGTGTTTAATTATATAAGACCTAAACCTGTGACTCGAACTTATCATTCCTTGATAATGACATGTGGGATCATGCCGAAACATCGGAATCAGTGGCCAGAGGCCACACTTGAATCCAAGACGCGGAAAACCCAAGAAAACTTTCTTATTCATATACATGTGTGTATATATATTTTTTAAATATGTATAAGTAATAAAAACATAATTCATTTTTATGGCAAGGTCTTAAATAAGAATAGCAAATATATATATTTTTTATTATTATTTGAGCATGAACTAATTTACACTAAAACATTGCAAATAACCTCTCAGGTGAATATTCCATAATTTTATATTAATTTCGAATAATACCTCAACGGAACACATCATGAATCTTATAAAAGTTAAATAACCTCTCGTTAAAATTACTTTATTCATTAAGTTATGTAGGTAGGAAATAACACTATGAGGTTTATTTTAATATTATTTAGTTGTTTCTTGACTCACCTCATACTTCTTAACTCCTACGCAGACTCGAGTTTCTTCACTTCATTTGTGACATTCTCAATGCTGTATTACGTTCACAACTGATGTCCAACGGACTCCTCTCCTGCAGACTGACCTCCGCGCCATCTGATGGCTGACCGACGAACTTCCAAATCAATAAGGAGAGGGGATTGATTTGGAAGTTCGTCAGTCAGCCATCAGATGGCATGGAGGTCAGTCTGCAGGAGAGGAGGCCGTTGGACATCAGTTGTGAACCTAATACAGCATTCAGAATGTCACAAATGAAGTGAAGAAACTCGAGTCTGCATGGGAGTTAAGAAGTATGAGGTGAGTCAAGAAACAACTAAACAATATTAGATAAATTATATTTGAAGAGAAAAATTTTCGCCTAGACCGGGACTCGAACCCGGGACCCTTGGCTTTCCGGGCCAAGTGCTCTACCAACTGAGCTACCGAGGCGAGTTACGATCTAGATGCAAATTTTTCTCTTATATACGTTGTAATTCCCTATCGCCAAATGCTTTTGAAACCATTGCTTCTATCTTTGCAAATGGCGGCTTCTTAGTTAAGAAGACATTTATTGGGAAATTAACATTACTTTATAAAGCTAGAAAAGCTTCTAATGATGTTTTTATTATTGATTTAGCATTTCTCAATGAAAGATAAATTATATTTGAAGAGAAAAATTTATCTTTCATTGAGAAATGCTAAATCAATAATAAAAACATAAACAATATTACTTTAAATTTGAAGAGAAAAATTTTCGCCTAGACCGGGACTCGAACCCGGGACCCTTGGCTTTCCGGGCCAAGTGCTCTACCAACTGAGCTACCGAGGCGAGTTACGATCTAGACGCAAATTTTTCTCTTATATACGTTGTAATTCCCTATCGCCAAATGCTTTTTGAAACCATTGTTTCTATCTTTGCAAATGGCGGCTTCTTAGTTAAGAAGACATTTATTGGAAATTTAACATTACTTTAAAAGCCAGTAAGGCCTCTAATGATGTTCTTATTATTAATTTAACATTTCTCAATGAAAGATAAATTAAATTTGAAGAGAAAAATTTTCGCCTAGACCGGGACTCGAACCCGGGACCCTTGGCTTTCCGGGCCAAGTGCTCTACCAACTGAGCTACCGAGGCGAGTTACGATCTAGACGCAAATTTTTCTCTTATATACGTTGTAATTCCCTACCGCCAAATGCTTTTTGAAACCATTGTTTCTATCTTTGCAAATGGCGGCTTCTAGGTCTAGGCGAAAATTTTTCTCTTCAAATTTAATTTATCTTTCATTGAGAAATGTTAAATTAATAATAAAAACATCATTAGAGGCCTTACTGGCTTTTAAAGTAATGTTAAATTTCCAATAAATGTCTTCTTAACTAAGAAGCCGCCATTTGCAAAGATAGAAACAATGGTTTCAAAAAGCATTTGGCGATAGGGAATTACAACGTATATAAGAGAAAAATTTGCGTCTAGATCGTAACTCGCCTCGGTAGCTCAGTTGGTAGAGCACTTGGCCCGGAAAGCCAAGGGTCCCGGGTTCGAGTCCCGGTCTAGGCGAAAATTTTTCTCTTCAAATTTAATTTATCTTTCATTGAGAAATGTTAAATTAATAATAAAAACAACAATATTACTTTATTCATATCTTAATTTTTAATCAACTATTTTTTGTCAATGACAGCAATCTCTTTTAATTGTTAATGAGTTCCATATTTTGACTCACCTCACACTTCTTGATTTTTGTGAAGACCGTTTCGTCACATCTTTGTGACATTCTCAATGCACTACAACTGTTGCCTTGCGGTTGTCCTTCCTGCAAGTTGATTTATGCTCCCTCTGTTGGCTGACCGATGAACTTCCAAATCATTTTTTTTTCTCTTTCACTGGGAATTTAAAAATTCGTGGTTTTCTTTTTATTCTTGCAGATGTAAATTTTCTCCCAAATTGTGAGTTCCTTAGATTTTTCTGTTTTAGTAATTTTGCATTAGTTTCAATTCTGTGGTTTTCTGACCACGCATGTGCAGCTATTGCAGATTTTTCTATTTTTCCATTTTTAACCTTTCTAAGGTGTTCTTTCAATCTTGTATTTAAGTTCCTTTATGTTTTTCCTGTGTATATTTTTTTCACAATCTTTACAATCAATTTGACAATTCCATGATTTGCTGCCATCTTCAATCTATTCATTTTTGTTGAATAAATTGATCAAAACTAACAAAAATTAATAGATTGAAGATGGCAACAAATCAGGGATTTATCAAATTGATTGTAAACATTGTGAAAAAATATACATAAGAAAAATAAAAAGGAACTTAAATACAAGATTGAACACCTTAGAAACATTAAAAATTGAGAAATGGGAAAATCTGCAATAGCTGCACATGTATGGTCAGAAAAACACAGAATTGAAACTAAGGCAAAATTACTAAAACAGAAAAAATCTAAGGAACTCGCAATTTGGGAAAAAAATTTACATCTGCAAGAATAAAAAGAAAACCATGAATTTGAAATTCCTGGAGAAAGAGAAAAAAAACTGATTTGTACATTCATCGGTCAGTCAACAGAGGGAGCAGAAATCAACTTGTAGGAAGGACAACGGCAAGACAACTGTTGTAATGTGTCGAGAATGTCGCAAAAACGCAACAAAACCAGTCTTCACAAAAATCAAGAAATATGAAGTGAGTCAAAATATACATCTCATAAACAATTAAAAGAAACCTCATAGTGTTATTTCCTAATATAATCAAACAATTTCTTTGGCTACTTCATTTTTGAAAAGGTTTTTTTTTTCTACTTTCAATTCTGTTATAAAAATTTCAGTTTTTCTTTTTCCTACTTTGGTTTTTTCTTCTTCGGACAATTTATTTTTTCGAACAAACTCTGCTTCCTTACATCTTGAATAAGCATTTTTCATTGAAATATTCCAATAACTGTAAGCATTTTCAGAATGTTGTTTAATGATTGCAATTCTTTTGATTTCAATATAAGATAGATGCATGTTGCTTTATAGTTCCTGTCTATTTCCCATTTTCTTTCAAAATTCTCGAGTTATTCCCGGTTTTCTAGATTTTCCTGACTGCTGAACACCCTGTGTTATACACTACAGTTTTCATCATGGATTATCCACATGTGATGTTGAGACACATGATTAAAGAAGATTTATCCATTGATCAGTGTTTGCAACAGAAATGAATCCTGTATTAGGAAATGATTGTCTGCATCACACAACTTTCATCTGGTACATAGAATTCCAAAAGGACAATTTTGAACTTCTGTACCTCCCATGTTCTAGGCAACAAATTGAGGCTGTAAACCCAGAAAAACAATGATCTTGAAAATCTATTACACTAAGCAAATAATATACAACCCGACAGAGAAAACCCTGTGTCTTCCTGCACAAGCAATATGTTCCATTCTTTTCATATAATAAAGTTGTTCCATTCTACTTTACCTTCTTCACATTAGGAAGATTTAATCACATTGATTGGTCCTTTAGATCTCGGAAGAACAAGTGCATGGCATGTGAAAAGTTTCAAAAGATCAAAGTAAATAAATAAAAGTAGAACCTAATAATGTTACTTCCTATTGTATTTTCATAAAAATAAATGGACTTATCATGATATCCTTAACGCTGTAACAGTGATGAAACATTATTAAGAACTATCCAAAATAAAGCATGTTAATTGAAGATGAGAGTACATCCACAAAAATGAGAGAAGACAAAGTCAGCACAAAAAAATAGTAATTGCAGCATTTCTTCACAACAAGAGACTTTTTGGTATGGACTGTTATAGAAAGTCAGCTTGGAGTTATCTTAAAAAAGGCCCAATGAAGAATTCATGCCTAAGTCATTGAAGCTCACCAGAACTCCACCCATGACCACTTGGATGCTGTACCATGATACTGCACCTGCTCATAGTTATAGTGAAAAACAAATTTCTTAAAAAAAAAACTTCCTGTTGAACTATTATAAGTCCACCAACAGATGGACTAAGAAGCAATGCTCCTGGAAGACAGAACTCAGTTGTGAAGCTACTGTGATGTTACTGTTCAGGTTACGAAACCAGTCAAAAAAAATAGATATAAAGAAAAAAGATGAGATGTAAAGAATTTTTTATTTTAAATTTTAAAACTTCTTGTACTTTAATTATTAATGAGTTGGTTATTTTGACTCACCTCACATTTCTTGATTTTTATGCAGACCTGTACTTTATCACCCACCTTATAGCCTTGATGTTATTCTTGTGATTTTCAACATTTCCTGGTTCTGAAGATATATTTTTAAAAAAAGCCTTTTCATTAGATGAGGCCTTTTCACTACTTGGGATCAAAAGTGATCATAATTGGCAGGAGAAAAATGGCATAGTTGGATTAATGTTTGGTTTAGGTGCATGGAAAATGCACTTAATTTGGTAATGAATATCTTGAAAAAATACAAAAATTTGCAAAACTTTCCTAGTGCCTTTTGTAAAGATAATTAAATGTTGGTCATTTACCACAGACCACGGTATCAAAATGATTTATTACAAACCTGAGGTTTAGCAGTCTTGTTACCGAGCTGTCTCATGAGCAGCTGTATAGGGCTGGTTTCTGTGTCAGGTTTACTGTGTACTGGTGGGGGCTGCAGACCTCCCATCTGCTGTATCAACTGCTGCAGCGGGTCTAGTGCAGTCGCACTCTCAGGCACAGACGTGGTCGGCACTTTCGGCTGCTGCAACATATAACTCATATAAAAACTTTACATGAAAATCCTAAATTCACAATATCCACACGTGTTAAATAAGGTGAGTCTATATTTCATCTTACTTCATATTGGTAGCATCTTGTATAGCACATATCAAGCTATAAGAACCTTCTAGGCCTGTCATGCCATGGACTTTAGTTTTATACACTGCGATAAAAAAATTACAGTAGATAAAAGTCTCACTACATGGTCTTCATAGGAAACCAGATATAACAAGAACAGTTAAGTCTTGTAGACTGCAATGGGCAGGACATGTGGCACGAATGGGGAATGAAAGAGGTGCATGGAATCTTCTTGTAGGAACCAGAGGGAAAACCCCCAGTTGTAAGACCAAGAATGAGGTGGGAGAATAACATTAACTATGATTTGAGGGAAGTAGATTATACAGGAAATAATTGGGAAACGTTAGCTCAGGGTAGGGATGTATGGAGAGCTTAGGTCCATGTGGTCATGAACATATGGGTTCAATAGTGCCAGTGAGTTAGTTAAAAGTCTCATGTTATGGGCAAAAAGTCTTGGCTGGAAACAGTTTATTAAGTCTAAAAGAACCAGACTCAGAGTAAAAAGTTTTGATTTATGTGAATCCGGAACTTGATACCCATAAAAAACAGTAATATTTACACATGAAAAGGAACTAATTATACAGGTGACTCAGAATTAGGGCTCTCAGATTCTAATGTTATGCATCTGACAAAGCTGTTGTTGGATAAGAATAGGACCATATTTCTAGACAATTGGTGTAGCCTCTCTAAATTATATTGTTCTCCACAACAAGGAGACAAATGCAATTCAATGTTTTTATTATTAATTTCATATATCTCAATGATGGATAAATTATATTTGAAGAGAAAAATAATATGCTCAGGCTGGGGTTTGAACCCAGGACCTTTGCATTTAGATTGGAGTTGCTCACTTGGTAGAACATTCACCTAGTGTGTGAAAGGTCTTGGGTTCAAACCCCAATCTGAGCATATAATTTTTCTCTTCAAATATAACAAATGCAATTATTACTGTCTGTACAAACAGGGTCAGCCTTCATACAATAATAACTGCAAGAACATTGCAGAATGGAGAAAGTATACAGCAATTATCTCCCCTTACTAACTTACTTACTTACTTACTCACTGGCACTATCGAACCCGTAGGTTCATGGCCGCACGGACATAAGCTCTCCATACATCCCTATCCTGAGCTAATGTTTTCCAATCATTCCCTGTATAATCTACTTCCCTCAAATCATAGTTAATGTTGTTCTCCCACCTCATTCTTGGTCTACCAACTGGGCGTTTTCCTTCTGGCTTTCCTACAAGAAGTTTCCATGCACGTCTTTCATTCCCCATACGCGCAACATGTCCTGCCCATCGCAGTCTACGGGACTTAACTGTTCTTATTATATCTGGCTCCTATAAAGACCATGTAGTTCATTGTTATGTAGTCTTCTCCATTCACCTGTCTGTTCATCTCTCTTTGGTCCAAAAATTTTCCTAAGAACTTTATTCTCAAATACTCGTAATCTCCTTTCCTCCCTTAAAGTAAGAGTCCATGTTTCGCACCCATATAATATAACTGGTAGAATAATAGTTTTATATATTTTCAGCTTAACGTTTTTTGAAAGGAGTTGGGACATCAAAAGTCTCTGCAATGCATAATAGCACGCATTTCCAGAATTGAGCCTATGTTTAATTTCTTTGTGCATCTCATTCCTATTTGTGATTATTGTTCCTAGGTATTTGAATTCAGCCAATTCCTCAAAATTTCCCTCATTTGTCATTAGCTGTCCATTTCCATTATATAATGTATTTCTACGTGTGACCATATATTTAGTTTTACTGATATTTACTTCCAGTCCTAATTTCTTAGTGTTACTCAATAGTGTGTGCGTGTTGGCCTTTAGTATCTCCTCGCTATCGGCCAGTAGTACTACATCATCAGCATAAACTAACAGCTTATTAATACCATTCAGTTGTAAGCCTTCCTCATTCTCTAAAGATTTAATGGCATGCTCTAGTACAAAATTAAATAGTAGAGGAGATAGTGCATCTCCTTGCTTCAACCCATTCTGGATTTCAAAAGTGTCTGAAAACTGTTTTGCCTACACGCACCCTACTCGTTGAGCCATTTAGACACATTCGTATAAGTCTAACTAACTTTTTAGGAATTCCGAACTCCAGCAGGATACTATATAACTTCTCCCTCTTAATTGAATCATATGCTTTTTTGAAGTCTACATATAGTTGATGTACAGTACCATTATATTCCCATTTCTTTTCTAAAATCTGTCTTATACTAAAAATCTGATCTGTTGTAGACCTGTTTCTTCTAAATGCACATTGATGATCTCCTAGAATGTCATCAATATAGGGAGTAAGTCTGCTTACTAATATATTTGTTAGAATTTTGTACGAAGTTGAAAGTAATGAGATGCCCCTGTAGTTGTTGCAATCAGTTTTATCTCCTTTCTTATAAATTGGTATGATAATTGATTCCTTCCATTCATCTGGAAGAGCTTCTTTTTCCCAAATCATACTAAGCAACCAGCGTATCTTGTCCATCAATTTTTCTCCCCCTGATTTTATCAGTTCTGCTGGGATCTCATCTGAACCTGATGCTTTATACATCTTCCATTTTTCAATCGCCATTTCAACCTCTAATGCACTTGGCTCTGCGACTAGCATTTCTGCTGTCTGTAACTTATCCTCCTCAATGTCCTGTTCTGTATGTACATTTAATAGCTGATTAAAATAACTTTTCCATCTATTTAATATACTCCTGGAATCTGCAATCATATCCCCATTTTCATTCCGAATTATGTTTGTTCTAGCCTGAAACCCTTTCTTCTCTATACTAATTCCCTGATATAATTCTCTAATGTTCCTATTTTTTTGCATTCATTTCAAGATCATTAATCTTCTCTCTCAAATATTCCCTCTTTTTACTCTTTAGTAACTTGGTGGTTTCCCGTCTAACACTACCCAATTGCTCTAAATTTACCTCATTTGGCTCGTGTAACCATTTCATTTTTGCTAGCTTTCTTTTCTTTACAATGTCGGCACATTCCTCATCAAACCATTTCTTGTTTTGCCTCTTTTTTAAACAACCAATGCTTTCTGATGCTGACAATTTAATAGTATCTCTTATAGCCTCCCATTCTTTATTTATATCAGTTTCTTCTTCGTTTGCCACATTGTCATCTGAAGATTCCAGTACTTCAAATCTATTAGCAATTTTGATTTGGTATTCTTGCCGCATTTCATCATTTTTCAAGTTTTTTAATTCATATTTTACAGAATCATCTTTAGCGTTTGTTCCTCTCATAAGCGATAGCCGTTGTCTGATTTTCACTCTGACCAGATGATGATCTGAATTGCAGTCTGTCCCTCTAACTGATCTAACATCAATGATGCTACTGTGCCAGCGTTTATCCACTAATACATGATCTATCTGGTTCCGAGTTTCTCCATCTGGGGACGTCCAGGTGTATTTATGAATATCCTTATGCTGAAATGTTGTGCTCTTAACAATGAGATTCTCTGATGTGGCAAATGTGACTAATCTAACCCGTTGTCGTTACTATCTTCATGAAGACTGAATTTGCCTATTGTTGGTTTGAATATATCTTCCCGCCCCACTTTTGCATTAAAATCTCCTAAGACAATTTTCATATGATATCGTGAAAGGCTATCAAATAAGCATTCTAATTCTTCATAGAACTCATCCTTGATCTTGTCATCTTTATCTTCTGTGGGGGCATGTACATTTACAATTATAAAATCATGTCGTTTACCCTTTAGAATTATGTATGATATCCTATCACTAACAAACTTAATATCTCGGATAGCGGATAGGATCCTCCTTCTGACTAAAAAAAAACCCGTTCCAAATGCAGGTCTTTCTGCACCCCCATAGTATAATGCAAAGCTTCCTGATTCCTGACTACCTTCTCCTGGCCACCTAACTTCCTGTAAAGCGACTATATCCAAGGGCGATTTATCTAATTCCCGCATTAATATCTCTAGTGCCCCACTATTGTATAAAGTCCTAACATTCCATGTTCCTAGGAACATGTCCCTGTGTTTGAGCCTTTGGCATGGGTTCCCTGAAGTAGTCCCCGCCCGGAGAACCGAATGGGGGACTATTTGACCTCCGGAAAATTTTACCCCAGTAGAACCCATGTCCGCATTTCTTGACGGTTGTATTTTTACAGTGAAAGATCGTCACTCTTTCGACCAAGGTACTTATTTCGTCTGGCTTATCACCTTCGACCAGTCCGGCATGGGTAACCCTATCGGCAGCAATGCTACCGCCGGTATAGCTCTCAGGATCATTTAAGCACACAAGCCACTCCACCACGACAAGGTAAAGATACCATGGAGGGATCTCCCCTTACCAACACTGTATGAAATGTCCAATAAGCAGGTGTCAGTCGTATCTAATTGGCATTCGAGAGTGGATGTGGTAAATAAAGGGAAATCAGATGCAGTTAAAAAATACAATATTCAATCCAAACATTGTCCAGGACACATCAATGGGCAAAGCAATAAAATGATACAAGAAGTTATTCATTCACATGACAAGTCTAATAATCTGGGAAGTCGTACATGTATGGCAACTGACATTCCTAGATGTTTGTCTTACTATTTCACATAGTCTAGTTGAGCAGTACCATATGCCACACCTATCTCATATTTACAACCAGGATATCTGGACTTACTGAACCAGGACACATCAATGGGCAAAGCAATAAAATGATACAAGAAGTTATTCATTCACATGACAAGTCTAATAATCTGGGAAGTCGTACATGTATGGCAACTGACATTCCTAGATGTTTGTCTTACTATTTCACATAGTCTAGTTGAGCAGTACCATATGCCACACCTATCTCATACAGAGGGTAAAAAAATTAGGGTAAAAAAAAATTATCCAAAACCTTCACCACTCAAAATAAAAGAAAGACATTTTCTTAAAAAACACTGGAAACAAGACAAAAGAAACATGCAAGTTGGTGATGTACATTGAGCAAAATGAAAGTGTTCGGAAGGAAGTGCAAACAATGTGTGTTGGTTGTGGAGATGTGACCCTCTGAGATTTACCATACTCAACCTGTAGAGGTAAGATTATTATATTTGAATAGTATAGATACATTTATAAAAATAATATCTTTAGAAATAATCAATTTGGAAATTATATTATAACAGTAAACATGTCATGGAGAATATGTCCATAAGCTGCAGCAGCAGATATTTTTGTCTTATGTAGAATCTCCATCCATAACAGCAAAACAAGTTAAAATTAAAATATCAATTTTTCTTAATATTTAAAGGAAGTGACACTATTACGATTATTTTATTTAACAAATACTAAGATTTTTGTGACTCGCCTCATAATTATAGATTTCTTTATAAGACTATAGTTTCAATATGCTACATATCATTATAAATTCCATTTAACTGTTGAATTGGCAGTTGGTGAAAAAGGAAATCATGAATTTTGAAATTTCAGGGAAAAAGATTTAACAGAGGAAGCAGGAATCAACCTTCAGAACCACCAACAATTAGATGGAAATGATATGTAATGTATCAAAGTCTATAGTCTTCAAGAAATCTACAATGAGGTGAGTTATAAAAAATCTAATTATTTATTAATTAAAGAATCCATGTTTACTAACCTTAAAGGCAGTATTTTTAATTTTGTTAAGTTGTTTATTTCCTACCTACATAACTTAGTATAAGTCATGGTTGCAATAGTAGTAGTAATTTATAAAACGTACCTGATGCAGTTGAGTGAGAAGGTTCATGACGGGATTTTTCGGCGTATGTGCAGCAGCCACAGGGGACACAAACGGGTCAACGGAGGACTGCAATTGCTGTATTAACAACTGTAAACATCACAGTATATCAGAATAAAAAAACAATATGTTGAGCAGAGCAATGTGCATACATGCCATATTCCTGATCACATACCTGCTGCTGTTCTGGAGACAACGTGCTCCACTGCTCATTCTGTGACAGTTTACCAGCAACAGCCTGCTGCCTGCAACATGCCACATCATACATTCTCTTCAGGCTTTCACAGTCCACATTTCAATTTATGTTTCCAACTTTATACCAAATCAAACTTTATATTATATAACTACATTTTCTTTAAAAAAATTACAGAGTGTGGGAGAGAGAGAGAGAGAGAGAGAGAGAGAGTGAGATGGTGATAACCAGTAACCAACTACATATGGCAGTTGACCAACTGACAGAAAAAATATCAGCATGCCAGAGAGCACCTCAAACAAATCAGTGGCAGGATGAAGGTGCACTACGACAGTAGTGACTCAGAGTAATGATAGAATTATACCAAGCACACCCCTTAATTATCGCAGATTAAATGTGTATCTGTTATACTTGGATTACTGAAAATTAAAATACAAAGAGATTACCACATCTGTCGCTTTTTATTGTTTTTAGGTATCATCCCTCACCCCTTAGAGGGGCAGTAGGGAGCTCTTACTCCCCACAGAATCTTTTCCAGATAATAGATTACACATATACCAATTTTGGTTAAAATTACTCCATACATTCTACTTAAGTATGCTAGAATATATATGTCATTTTTTTTATCATATTCCCTCTAATCCTCTTAAGAGTTGCTAGGGGCCTTTTATCCCTTATAGCCCCTTTTCCAAATTGTAATTCATGTGTGTACCAAATATGGATGAAATTGATCCATGTGTCCAATTTCGAGTTATGCCGGCATAATATAGACCACACACACACACACACAATGATATATTATCTAGGAGAGAGAGAGGGGGGGAGAGAGGGAGAGGTTAACAATTATATCCAAATAAGGATCCAAATCATATTTCTAAAATAAAATCCATACTATAGACCTCAAGATAAAAGAAATTATAGTTATCAAGAGATGATGGAAACGATGACATCAAGAATGATGTCTGGAAAGATGACATATCAGGCAAAAATTAGGAAATGGTGAGTGGGGATGGGCCATATATTGTCCGCGATATCCTGATGGAAGATAAAAAAATCATTGACATCAGGTCGGGTTTCAATTAATGAATCTTGGATCCAGAGGCAAGCATGATAGGACTAATAAAGATTTGCAGTATATCTTCTTGTATCTTGTAATCCCATGTTTCCCTTAACAGAGATTTAGGTTAACTTTGAAGAGATTTAGGTGCTCTCCCCCTACAGGGAAGAATTTGAACCATATCAATTTAGTTACACTTTTAATTTTAGGAAGTGATATTTTGAGGTTATTTTAATTATATTAGTTTTAGTTTTATCATCTTATCTCAATATTAATGTTGATTTGTTCTTGAATATGTTTCAAAACAATTCTGTTTTATCGTCAGCTTGCCCAGAATTGTTTTGAAACATGTTCAAGAACAAATCAACATTAATATTGAGGTAAGATGATAAGACTAAAAATAATATAATTAGTTACACTTGTTTTCGTATAGATGTCACTTGAGTGGTCCGAGGTCAGCGTTCCACCTCATACCTACATCTAAGAAACCAAGGTTAGTACTAGGACGGGAAAATTCGGTAAATTTTGCATAGAGGCCTTTTCATTCAGGCTTAAGGATCTTTTACGAACCTGAAAATCTTCAGACTCGGGACCCACGGCTTAAAGTCCCTCCCGGAGGACTTGCTCCTTGATATTTTTCCATCCTAAAAAAATCCATCGACCCCGGCCAGGTTTGAACCCGCGACCCTCGGGACCAGAGGCAAGGAGCATAACCACTAGTCCACCACGGCCGTTTTTCCAGTATATTAAGATTTAAATTAAAATTCTTTATACCTCACCTTATATCCAGTCTTCTAATTATACCGGTTTCAAAACCTAGGCTGCTTCATCTTCAGTAATATCTCATCGACCAGTGTTATGTCAATCAGGAAAACTGCTTCCTACTCAAAATTTGATTTAAATCTTAAATTAAACCTCATAGTGATTCCTATAAAAGTTCAACATCTGCTGTATATTACCTGAGCAGATACTGGTGCTGCAGCATTTGATAGCGATAATGCTGCATTAACAAGTTCTCCTGGTCCAACCCTGGGAGTGCAGTCATACCCTGAGTCAATGTTGGCTGTGTTGTTGTGGTCACTGTTGTCGATGTGTCATCCGTTACCTGTAATACAAGTAACCAGACACTAAATTAATCAGACTTTACATCTCACCTCTGACATTTGGTGCCAGTTGACAAAGAAAGATATCTTTAGAAACTGGTCCTGGGTTTATACAAAATACATGAGGCGAGGTGTAAAATTTGAATCATTTAATGATGATAACACTGGGGAACAGTGATTTTGGTGCCTTAATGTTTTCACCTATTTATGGGTATATTTGGGTCACTGATTCCAAAGATGATTTCAGTTTCGTCCTATCAGCTCTAGTTTTTGAGATAGAGTTTATTCAAATTATATACCAGTTCAAAAATACTGGTCCACATATACAACTATATTACTCGCATACAATTAAATACAAAAGAACAAATACTTTCTTTTTCATGAAACAACTGTATCTATATAACTACCATAATTTATTTACACATTAGTCTCGTTAGAATCATTAATTTTCCTCCATCAGGTCGCAGAATCCCCGTTTCTGTGATTTCCTCCGATGCAATGATCTTGGACATTCTCGGTGGATGCTCCAACAGTAGTCCGCCATCATATGTATATCCCACCGTCCACGATACCTTTCTTCCATTGTACTTAATTCCTGGTGAAAACGCTCACCCTGTTCCTCACTTACATCTCCAAGATTGTCTGGAAATCGATCCAAATGACTGTGTAGGTAGTGTAATTTGATGCTCATGTTACAACCTAGTGCACAAAAAGCAGTGAGCATATTCTCCACTAGTTCATCACTATTAGGAGACTTATAGTTTCCAAGGAAATTCTTCACTACCATACAGAACGAAGACCATGCGGCTGCTTCAGTATCATTCATTGAGTCTTGAAATTGATGGTCATTAATAAGTTGGCGGATTTGTGGTCCATCCAATATACCTGCTTTTATTTTTTCCTTACTCAGTGCAGGAAATTTTGTACATATGTAGCCAAAACATGTTCCATCTCTATTCAACGCCTTGATGAACTGTTTCATTAAACCAAGTTTAATATGCAGTGGTGGCAAGATGATGTTGTTTCTGTCAACCAAAGGTTCTGCAACGATGTTTTTTTCTCCAACGGTCATGCTTTCTCTAAGAGGCCAATGCCTTCTCACCCAATGTTGATCTTTGGCTCTAGAGTCCCATAAACATATAAAGCATGGGTATTTGGTGTACCCACCTTGTTGTCCTAGAAGAAAATTCACCATCTTGAGATCGACACACATTACCCATTGGTGATCACGGTAAGAGATCTTCTCTAGCACTGTAGCTATTGTATGTTGATTTTCACGCATAGAAACTGAGTGACCAATTGGGATTGACCTGTATATGTTCCCATTATGCAAAAGAACACATTTTAGGCTGCGTTTGGAGCTATCTATAAATAACCGCCATTCACTTGGTGTGTATTTTCTTACACCCAGCTTCATTAACAGTCCTTCAACATTCATACAAAAAACAAATTGATTTTCTACTGTGAAGAATGGCAGGAAGTCTGTTTCTCTTTTGCGATAGACTGTGACCTTTGTTCCCGGTAACAGACAATGTTTTTCTCTGCCAGCCTGGAAGCTAACAACTCAGATGACTTCTTTGGAAGACTTAGATCCCTTATGAGGTCGTTCAGTTCCGCTTGACTAAAACCGGATGAAACTGATGAAGGTCCTGGGAAATCGCTGTCATTTCCCTCAGAATAGCTTTCAGTTGAATCATCCTCTTCTTCTGGTGACTCTGGAAGACTGGTAAAAATTGGAACAGGTATCTCCTCTGAATGTGGAACAGGGCGTCTTGCGGAGCGTAGATTGGGATATACCCATCTATTCCGGTTTTTGCTATTGATGCCCTTTACATTGACTGAACAAAAATAGCAGTCATCACTATGGTTAATTTGTTCTCGCCAGATCATTGGTTCCCCAAATTTCAAGCATTTCCGTTTCCCATTTGTCCATTGTCGTAGATGCTCTGTGCACGTTTTACATACAATGTGAGGTGCCCAAGGCTTATCTTGATCTCCCAGTTGTACTTTGAAATAGGCCAAATAAGCTCTTCTTACAAAGTCAGTTATAGGTTTTCTTTGTTGAGTGAATGTGTACTCCCCACAGATGAAACAAAACACATCAGGATTATTCACACATTTTCTTCGTGTTGAAGCCATGTCAGTCTAGAAAAAGGATAAACAATTGTCAAATTAGTAAAATTACATATGCAAACGGCAACAACAACATGAATATAACTTGGATTAAATCAATTAGTATTATGCAAACAATCGATTTACAATGGTGGTACATAAGAGCAGTATCATCAATATCTTGCAAACTAGAGCTGCTGCAACAAAATGGATGACATTTTTGGAATCAGCAGTGCCGAAATACCCAGAATCAGGTGAAAAATTTCAGGCACCAAGAAAAAAATATTTTTTTGTTCCCCAGTGTAATTAAATAAAACCTCATTGTGTTACTTCCTAAACATATCAACTAAATGACATCCCTAGTTTAATTTGTTATTTAGGAAATGGATTACAGGATATTGTCAATGAGGATTTCTGCAAGAGAAAAAATTAGAAATGAAATAAATTCATAGAGAGTGTGGATGTAAATAAGATAAGATACATTGCATACATAGTATAAGTCAGAGACAAGCTATGATTTGAAAAACAGAATCATCTTTTCAAATGTTTACATCATAAGAAATAACATAAACCAGAAATCCACAAAGACAACAAAGCAGAATAGATAATATACCTTCGGATAACACAGCATTCTTGTCATATATATACAATGGGCCACAGACCATATTGGTAAACTACTACAGAAATAAAACATCTATAGGCCTACATGGAAAATAAAAAATTATCTTTGCTCAGCAAAGGATCCGCAGCCACCACTCTCCATTTGCAGCGTGTATTGGCTTCCATGTTTGTGTAGAAAATCATATACAGGAACTACGAGAAGAATAATAGCCACCCATTTATCAGAACATAAAAGAAACTGCAGATATGGGGAGATAGAAAAATTGGCTGTAGCAGAACACGTTTTATTGGAAAATTGGCATTGGATTCTGTATGGGGACACTCATGTTTTAGCCACAACATCCTATTATTTAATATTTAATTTTAGGAAGTGATATTTTGAGGTTATTTTAATTATATTATTTTTAGTCTGATCATCTGACCTCAATATTGATGTTGATTTGTTCTTTGACATGTTTCAAAACAATTCTGTTTTATCGTCAGCTTGTCCAGACTGGTTTGATTTATGTTGCATTATGGTGCACAACCTGGATGTCGATGTCAGTCCATCCTGTGGTTTGCCAAAGAACCTCCAAACAAGGTCACGCTCCGTCGGTATTTCAAAATTCATAACTCTGTTATTGTTCTTCTGAATATAGATTTTTTTCCCCAAATAGTCAGCTCTTTCTTATTTTCTAAGTGTTTTAATAATTTAGTGTCTGAATTTATATTATGTTTAACTTTTACAGGAATTAATCACTATGAGGTTTAATTTATGGTGAAATTAAATGTTTCTTACCTCGCCTCTTATAAATTTTCTAAGTAGATCGCGATTTTGAGACCACGACGGTCTCATCATCAGCACTTTCTTGGCGACGGATGTTATGTCGATCGGAAGAAACTCTACTTCTTCCCTCTGTTGGTGGAACGATGAACCTCTGGATCAGGTCAAAATTTGCAGGAATTTCGAAGTTCATAAGTTTTACTTTGTTTTTCGGAATGTGGATCTTTTCCCAATATAATGGGACAACAGAGGGAAGAAGAAGAGTTTCTTCCGATCGACATAACATCCGTCGCCAAGAAAGTGCTGACGATGAGACCGTTGTAGTCTCGAAATCACGATCTACTTAGAAAATTTATATGAGGAGAGGTAAGAAACATTTAACCTTATATTATGTTTTTCAGACCAAACATGAGCAGCAACTGCAGATTTTTCTATTTCCCCATTTTTTAATATTTCTTATGTGTTCTTTGGTTCTAATTTTTAGGTTTCTTTTTGCTTTTCCTATATGTATCTTTTCACAACCCATGCATTCAATTTGATATATTCCTGACTTTTATTTTTATCAGTTCTTTTTTCATTTTTGTTGGTTTTTATTAGTTTATTTAAACTGTAGTTATTTTTCGGTGCTAATTTAATATTAAACTTCTCAAATATCTTTTGGAATTTATTGTGTACCCAAGGGTGGTATCACCAACCTACAAAATTTCAAAATGGCTGAATAATGAATTTAAAAGAATTGATAATTTTGAAAGTCTGCAGATTGAAAATTCATTGGAATTAGTTACGAAATTAGAAAAAAGTGGAAATCGAACCTACAGATAGATTAGTTTCTTTTGATGTCATTTCATTATTCACAAATGTACCGAAACAAAAACCTTTGGAGATATTGAACAACTGGTTAAGTAAAAACAACTAGACAGAGAGAACAAAGAAGATTATTTGAAATTAACTGAGTTATGCATTGATAAAATGTTTTTTACATTCTATAGACAAAAATCAGGGCTCTCAATGGGAAATCCATTATCACCTTTCCTGGCTAATTTTATTTATGAGCTATTTTGAATGTATAATCACTAAAGCATATCCCACAATGTTTAAATTTTGGAGCAGATATGAAGATGATATAATTTGTATTCTAAAAGAAAAATATGCAGAAGATTCTCTAAAACTGTTAAATTTACAGAGTACAAACATCAAATTTACCAAAGAAATAGAAGAAAATAAATTTTGTTTAGTTGTTTCTTAACTCACCTTATACTTCTTACCTCCAAGCATAAGTAAGAGTATGAGGTGAGTTAAGAAATAACTAAACAAAATTAAAATAAACCTCATAGTGTTATTTCCTACCTACATAACTTAATAACCCTTAAACGAAGAAGATTTCAAACAGGAGAAAAAACACATAATCAAAGTAGCAAGAGAAAACGGGTTTGATGAAAAAATGGTACATAAAAGGATAGAAAAGTATAAAAAAACAAAAAATTATAAACAGAGGTACTCTTGAAAAAGAAGAACCACCTAAGAAAAAATATAGGAAATTCACATATCACCCTTGAGTACACAATAAATTCCAAAAGATATTTGAGAAGTTTAATATTAAATTAGCACTGAAAAATAACTACAGTTTAAATAAACTAATAAAAACCAACAAAAATGAAAAAAAACTGATAAAAATAAAAAGTCAGGAATATATCAAATTGAATGCATGGGTTGTGAAAAGAAAATCTGCAGTTGCTGCTCATGTTTGGTCTGAAAAACATAATATAAATTCAGACACTAAATTATTAAAACAGTTAGAAAATAAGAAAAAGCTGACTATAATTAATAGTGACTGGAGAACATATTTTAATCGACTCACCTCATACATTTTCAAACTTCTTTGATACCGACAGTTTCAGACAAAATCATGTCCTCCTCCATGGAAGCCATGACTGAAGAAGGACATGATTTTGTCTGAAACCGTCGGTATCAAAGAAGTTTGAAAATGTATGAGGTGAGTCGATTAAAATATTTTCTCCACTCACTATTAATGATATAACCTCATAACGTTTACTTCCCAATATTAATTTAAATATAAAAGCTGACTATTTGAGAAAAAATCTATATTCAGAAGAACAAAAACAGAATTACGAATTTTGAAATACCGACGGAGCGTGATAATGCAACATAAATCAAACCAGTCTGGACAATCTGACGATAAAACAGAATTGTTTTGAAACATGTCCAAGAACAAATCAACATTAATATTGAGGTAACATGATCAGACTAAAAATAATAGAATCCCATTATTTCCCTAGCCTATACAGAGGTCTTAAAAAGTTATAAACACAAAGACAATATCAATAGAAATGATGAAGGTAAAAAACTAGCTAAAACCTGGTATTACACTTTAAATAAAAGGTGTATAGTAATGAATGAGTTGGAGAAAATGCTTTAACATCTCACCTCATAAAGTTGTGTGTCTTTACAATACCGGTTTCAAAAGTATAGTTTTACTTCCATCTTCAGTCAGGAGTTTGACTGAAGATGGAGTAAAACTATATTTTTGAAACCGGTATCATGGAGACATGCAACTTCATGAGGTGAGATGGTAAACCATTTTCTCCAACTCATTCATTAATGTAAATACCTTATAGTGTTACTTCCCACTTTGATTTTGATTAAAAAAGGTGTATAATTTTAAAATCATTAGGAAGTAACATGAGGTTTAATACAAACTCAATTATTAAATTAAAACAGGTGTATAAGCCTACTTAATGACAAAGAGGAAGAAACTAACCAATCAGATTCTATATTGACAGTGATTATCCAATCAGCTTCAACTTTGTCCAGCCATTCAGGAACAAGCACAAGTATAAATACTGGGTTCCAGCACTCTGCCGCGCTCATACACAGCCAAGCTTCTGACCAGGGAACATCATCTAGATAGAATTTATTTAACTTTCACAGGGAAAAACACTAGGAAGAAGGAAGAAAAGAAACGACAACATCGGTCGACCAGAGGCTACTGGTGATAGTGATAAGCTCCGAAACTGTAGTCTAGAAGAAAAAGGATATGGGGTGAGGTAATAAAAACATTAATTTAATTCTTATCATCTAGAATATCTCACCACTGAAGATGCCCTCCATAGCAGAGGGAGAAATGTCTGGGAAAAACATGAGTTATGGGACCATGGTCTTCTAGCCCGAAATCTTCTAATATATAATGGTATTTAATGATATTAATGGTATGTAAAGAGAACTAGTAATCTTGCAGCCACATATTATTTATTTTATCAAGATATTAAAAAGAAAATGTTTACACAATATATTTAAATTAATGTTGGGAAGTAAATATTATGAGGTTATTTCATTAATAGTGTGTGGAGAACATATTTTTAACGACTGAAGAGGGACAAACATGTCTGAAACCGATGGTATCGCAGAAATTTGAAAATGTATGAGGTGAATCGTTAAAAACATGTTCTCCACTCACTATTATTGTTCACACAAGTTTGTATAAGTGGGTCGGAAATAACATTTTACATCTCACCTCATAAAACTTTGTGATTCTCACACGACCGGTTGAATGGATTAACGAGATTCCCTCTGTCCCTATCTAAAATTCTTCTTCAGAGTTTTGGCTGAGGATATAAGCAATGGCTTCAGAAACCGGTCCTGTGAGAATCATGGAGTTTTTATGGGGTGAGATGTAAAAGGTTATTTCCGACTCACTTACTTATATTATGAATTACATCATGGTTCCCAATGTAGATTATAAAAAAAAAGTTTGTCTATTACATGTACCCTATGGTCTTTGTTAAAAACAAAACAATTCTATCATTACAAAGTAACATACAAATAAATTTCTGAATAAAAAATCAAAATATGCATTTTCCACCCAAAGCCTGAAAGATATTTTGATTTTATTTACAAGGAGTTTTATTTCAAAGTGCACTTACATAATTTCCGGACTAGCAGGCTCAGGTTTGATATTCAAATATTAATTATAAAGCTTTCAATTCTGGAACCAGGAGGGGTGGTGGTGTTCAATTTTAATTGCTAGAATGTGCACCACATGCTTCCATTAAATTGAAAACTCTTCCACAATACATATTCTGGAGAAGGATGTTCAATTTGTCTGTCGATAGGGATGTTAACCCTGGGATCCCTTTTGATGCTTTTTAATATGAGTAGGTCATGTGCTGGCACTGGTTTAACCTTATCTCTTTTATATAAATTGAGTCAAAGAAATATTTTTACATCTCACCTTATCTCTTTTCTTTATCAACTTCCTCATACAGCATTCTTATAAACTCCTAAACTAAACTCCATGGCGTGACAGGCCTAGAAGGCCCTTGGCCTACCAGCCGGCCTCATATCCACATGTGCTAATCACAGATGTAGACAATCATATAGCCAGCATAAAGGTGACATGTGGTCAGCATATCGATCCCCCCAGCCGTTATAGCTGGTTTTCTCAACCTGGAGCCACTACTTAATGTAGCTATCCAAATTCCTCACGATGCTGGGTGGGCACCGGTCCCATACTAGCTGAAATTCCATGAGAAAATTTCTACCTGTATGGAGACTCAAACCAGTGCAAGTCCCGTAGCTTTGGCTATGGCACAGACACAACATTCTTATACACATACACTTAAAAATACACACTCATCCAATACTCTCTCTTTACACAATATAATACATTGAAATTCATCCAAATCGGAGTTATGGCTGAAGATGGACGTGATATCGTCTGAAACTGCAGTATCGTGAAAAAACATAAAATTTATGAGGTGAGTTGTCAAAAATATAATACATCACTAAAGTGGTTTGCGGAAATGGTGTATAATTTTAAAATAGATCATATGAAGCTCGAAATTACTTCCACTTTATATGTATTTACTTTTATACAACCAATTTGCTAAACAAAATATAAATCTTAATGTTTAAAGTACCTCTAATGCAATATTATGTATACATATAATTGAATGAAATGTAATATTTCTGATGGAAGTTTTCATTTAATCATACAGAAAGCAATTAAGTTAGTGCATACCTTAAGAGGTGGGAATGTGGTGCTTCCAACCATGAACGGAATCTTGCCCCAGAGTTTGATTAGGTCTCCCAACTGTGCATAACGTTCATCACAACTTCGTCTCACCAGTAGATTAAGTGCAAAATAACCCGCACGGAACCATTCTGCCATTTCTCCTGACAGGAAGGGACCTGTAATGTGTATATTTCTCAAATAAGATTCCACAAGAATTAAGCATTGCTCTTTTATCAGCCATAATATCAGCAAGACATGTGTCAGATACATTTAGCCTAATTAAATTATATTAAACTAGAATCAATCACATAATTTTATATGGTTTTCCTAGTCACCCAACACCATAACTGAGTGGTTATGAGACAAGAATGGTTAGTCCTTAAAAAAAACTGTCTAGTGTGTGTGGAGGGGGATCTAGTGTAGCGAATAATTGGAGCACCCCTAGGTAGCCAATGTATTGTAGCGTCATGAAGCCTATATGCCAGAACAAAAGAGGTGCCTTGGTCGAAAGAGTGACAACCTCTCACCATAAAAAAACAACAGTAAAAAAATGTGGACATGGGTAAAATTTTCTAGAGATATCTAGGAAGAGACCACTTCAGGGGATTCATGATAAAGGCTTAAACAACATAAGGTACATATTCCAATGAACATGGAATGTTAGGGCATTATATAATAATGGAACATTAGAAATATTAATGTGAGAATTAGATAAATATCCTTTGGTTTTCCCAGAAAGTTTGATGACCATTTGAAACTAGTCAAGAATCAAAAAATTTCATGTTATACTATGGAGGTGCAGCTGGACCAGAATTTGGAACGGGTTTTTTTAAAATCCAAATTAGGGTTCTCTCAGCTATCAGAGATAGATATACATATTCTAAAAGTGTACAGATATTATTTTATAATTGTATATGTACATGCTTTCACAGAAGAATGACAAGATGAAAGACAAGTTCCATGAAGAATTAGAATCTTCCTAGAGGACCTGAGGCAAAGGATACTACTGCCAGCAACGGAGCCATATAAGAAAGTCATTGAAAAAAAGAAACGAGAGAAAAAGAGATCGACGAAGATTTCTATGCCTCATATGCCATGGTAAACAGAGAAACAGAGAGTGGACTGGAAGTAACCAACCACAAAGGCACAGAATCATAGGCATAGTAACACACGGATATCATCACAAAATGTGCAAAAATACAAAATTCCACCAACCGAGTGATTCGTGTGAATGCAAGATATGCGACCAAAAGTGTGAGCGATACCATTACAAACAATGCAGAATTTGGACAGGACCACTGAATGAACTCATAAAATACAAATCATAAACTTATAACTTAATGCTCTTTCGAGTGCCTCTTACCAACTTTGTTTTTGTATTAGAACCTGTATTTGATAGGCTTTCATATTTGGAAATTGTCTTAGGAAGTTTCAATACAAAAGTGGGATAAGAAGATACATTCAAGCCAATAATAGGCAAATTTGAAGACAGTAACAACAACAGAGTTAGATTAGCCACCTTCGCCAGATCGAAAAATCTCATCATTAAGAACACAACATTCCAGGATAAGAATATTCATAAATACATCTGGGCCTCTTCAGATGGTAAAATATGAAACTAAAACATATATTACGAAATATATGCTGGCACACATTTATTGAAACTTGTGGTGCTTCAATGGATGGTAAGTGAATTTCTTGAATTTCATGTTTTTTCCTACTTTGTTTATAAGTGTACTGTCATTTAATTTTTGTCTTTTAATCATAGTTAAATATGGAAAATTACATTATGAGGTTCTTATTCAATGAAAGAATGAGTAATTTCTTATCTTACCTCGTAAGTGAAGTGATCCCACAACAGGCCTCAGGAGGCCCTTGGGGTAGTAGGAGGTTAAGGCTCCCACTTTTTTCTAGACAATCGGCACTTTATGTCAGCCGGGTTGTCAGCCCTGCGTGACGGCCGCCTTTACCCCAGAACAAGCGTCTGGTACTCATTTCAGTTAGAGGCTGAGTCGACCCCAGGGCCATAGTGCCGCCAGAGGGTTTGGATCAGTTTAAAAATCCTGACCCCAACGGGACTTGAACCCTCGACCCTCCGGCTTGTAGCTCAGTGCCTTAACCACTACGCTACGGCATGCCCCCTATCTTACCTCATAGTTTATGTTTTCTTAAATATGGGAACTGCAGTTTTCAAGAGGAACATCTCTCCCATTTTCAACCGACATTATGACTCATTATAAGTTGAAAATGGGAGGAATGTTCTTTATGAGTCATAATGTCGGTTGGAAATAGGAGGGATGTTTCTCTTAAACTGCAGTTCCCATGTTTAAGAAAACATAAACTATGAGGTAAGATAAAAAATGACTCATTCCTTCGTCTTTTAAACTTATTTACTTGTGTACCATGCTTTCTTCAAACCCATTGGAGCACCACAAGTTTCAAACTGTTTTTAAAAAGTTTAACATAAGATTGGCACCAAAGAATGAATATAGCCTTAATAAGATAATTAAAACCAATAAAAATGACAAAATTGAAGAAGAAAAGTTGGGAATTTACTATATTAAATGCAGAGATTGTGAAAAAATGTATATAGGAAAAGCAAAAAGAAATTTGACAAATGGAATGAAAGAACATCTTACGAATGTCAAAAGTGGTTTAGATGAAAAATCAGTAGTAACTGCTCATGCTTAGTCTAAAAATAATCTAATTGAAAGAAAGGCTAGTGTAATAAAACTAATAGAAAAAACAAGAGAGTTCACAAGTCGGGATGGAAAAAAATCCACATAAAAAAAGGAAGAAAAACTAATGAATTTTGAAATTCCTGGGAAATCTGACTTGATACGGAATGACAGATGGAGTAAGAATAATTTCTTTGGACAACGGAACATTGCTCGTGAAATTACTGAAACTGATGATGAAAATGCCTAGGTTTTGAAACCAGTTTAATTAGAAGACTGGATATGAGGTGAGGTGTAAAGAATATTTTAAATCTTAAATTAAACCTCATAATGAAATTTCCTATAGGCCTACTAGTTACTACACTTTTGTTTCATTGACAAATCATTAACACATTTTTATTTTTTACAATGTGTTATACTTCTATCTATCTTTAATGACATAGCCCATTGCTGAGCCATTACCCTCTCCTTTGTAAGGAGTTACTAGACCAAGTTAATTTTTAGTTACCTTGTTCATATTATTCGTTTTTTAAACATCTTAATGATGGACAAATTATATTTGAAAAAAAAAATGTGCCTAGGGAGCTCACTTGAATAGAGCATTGACATAGAGAGTCAAAGGTCCTGGGTTCAAACCCAGTCTAGGCATATTTTTTTTTTCAAATATAATTTAGTTACCCTATTTGCTCAGAAATGTCATGGATGGCATGTGGTCAACACACCAACCCAATGAGACATCTAACAGGCAACTAAGGTATTAAGGTAGAATTAAGGTAGAATATGTTTATCACTCACCTCATATTGTTCTTCTTATTTGATTATAAACTAGTTTCGGAACATAGCCTCTGTTCCATCCTCAGTAACATCACGACCGTTGTTCTGTCGTCTTGAAGAGTTGTCCTTCTCTCCTTCCATTGGCTGACTGAAAAACCTCGAAACCAGGTCATTCTCACCGGGAATTTCAAAGTTCATTAATTTCTTCTTTTCGCTCTTTTGAATGTAGATCTTTTCCCAAACAGTAAGTTCTTTTGGTTTTTCTATTTGTTTTAATAATTTTGCTTCTTTCTCGATAAGATGTTTTTCAGACCATGCATGGGCAGCCACTGCAGATTTTTCTACTTCCCCTTCTTTGACATTCCTGAGATGTTCTTTAACTCTAGTTTTCAAATTTCTTTTAGTTTTTCCTATATAGAATTTCTCACATTCTTCACATTTAATTTGATAAATCCCTGATTTGTTTTCTTCTTTAATTTTCTCATTCTTATTAGGTCTAATCAGTCTACTGATGCTGTAGTCATTTTTGGGTGCTAACCTTATGTTGAAATCTTTAAAAATTTTTTGAAACTTGTGGTGTTTTAATGGATGATATGTGAATTTTCTAAATTTTACATTATCTTCTTTTACTTTTAGAAGAGTGCTTTGATTAATAAATTTTTGTCTTTTGAACTTGTTTATTTTTTTGAGTATCATTTTTATAGTTTATTTATATATATATAGTTTATTTTATAGTTTATTTATATAATGGTTTTGCTATAAAAATGATACTCAAAAAAATAAACAAGTTCAAAAGACAAAAATTTATTAATCAAAGCACTCTTCTAAAAGTAAAAGAAGATAATGTAAAATTTAGAAAATTCACATATCATCCATTAAAACACCACAAGTTTCAAAAAATTTTTAAAGATTTCAACATAAGGTTAGCACCCAAAAATGACTACAGCATCAGTAGACTGATTAGACCTAATAAGAATGAGAAAATTAAAGAAGAAAACAAATCAGGGATTTATCAAATTAAATGTGAAGAATGTGAGAAATTCTATATAGGAAAAACTAAAAGAAATTTGAAAACTAGAGTTAAAGAACATCTCAGGAATGTCAAGAAAGGGGAAGTAGAAAAATCTGCAGTGGCTGCCCATGCATGGTCTGAAAAACATCTTATCGAGAAAGAAGCAAAATTATTAAAACAAATAGAAAAACCAAAAGAACTTACTGTTTGGGAAAAGATCTACATTCAAAAGAGCGAAAAGAAGAAATTAATGAACTTTGAAATTCCCGGTGAGAATGACCTGGTTTCGAGGTTTTTCAGTCAGCCAATGGAAGGAGAGAAGGACAACTCTTCAAGACGACAGAACAACGGTCGTGATGTTACTGAGGATGGAACAGAGGCTATGTTCCGAAACTAGTTTATAATCAAATAAGAAGAACAATATGAGGTGAGTGATAAACATATTCTACCTTAATGAATATACCTCATAGTGAGAATTCCTAAAATAAGTAACTAAGGTATTACTAAAGTCCAGCCACTGGATCTCTGGTTCTGACATTTAGGTTGTGCAGGGGTAAAGGAAGAAACTTGCCTTCCAGCTGAACTGGGAGTAGATGTCTGCCACAACCAATCACTGCTCTTGACTCTGCTATAGTGCACTAGTAAGGTTTGAAACTGCTGAGATGTTGTCAGCTGCATTTCTGCTAACCGCATACATAAAGCGACTCCTCCCACTGAATATCCATATCGGCAACACTGTCATGAAAACATCAGAGCCGGAGATCCAGTGGCTGCAGTTTAGGACGTTGAGGTTGGTAAATTTTGCTTAGAGGCCTCTTCACTCAGGCTTAAGGATCTTTTATGAGCCTGAAAATCTTCAGACTCGGGACCCATGGCTTAAAGTTCCTTCTGGAGGACTCGCTCCTTGAATTTTTCTGTCCTAAAAAAATCCCTATACCTCGGCTGGGTTTGAACCTGTGACCCTCGGAACCCGAGGCTAGGTGCATAACCACTAGTCTACCGCGGTGACTGTGTTACACTTAGTGCTAAATTAACATCCTCTTACCTTTATGTGAATTTTTAACACATTGTTAAATTAACACTTTCCAGAATTGGACAGTTCTATTTTAGAAAGAAAAATTAATGCTTGAACCACGACTCGAATCCCGGATCTCTCACTCTATGAATGAGAATGATACTAGTTACACTATTTAAGCTCTGAAACAAACGTCAACAATTTTTTCTCTTTCATCCAAAGGCCGATAGCCATTGCTACCAACCAACGCCATCTGGCGACTTCTATTCGAAGTACTTTTATTGAGAATTTATACATTACTTTTAAGCGGTAAAGCTTGATATTTTGACGTTATATTCAAAGTAACACTTTCTAGAATTGGACATAGTTTTTCTTTCTAAGATAAAACTAATGCTCAAAATGGGTTTCGAACCATGGATCTCTGACTATACGTCAGTAAGGTACCAGTTACACCATTCGAGCTCCAATACGAACATCAACAATTCCTTCCACTTATACAATTCTCTTTCATCCGAAGGACGATAGCCATCTGTCGACTTCTATTTGAAGTACTTTTATTGAGAATTTACACATTACTTTTAAGCTTAATATTTTTAATTAACACTTTCCAGAATTGGACATAGTTTTATTTTACAAAGAAAAATGAATGCTCGAACCAGGATGAGGATTTATACTTCTAAGCTTAATTTAATACTTTGAATAGAAGTCTTAATATGTTTTTCTTTTTCCAGATCGTAGACATTTTCCCAGCGTTTGTCGTATTTTGTTTCCATCTTTGATCCGAGGCTTGATCCTTGGGACTGCGAGCAATGTATAAGATACGCCTTGAAGTGGGTTGCTAGCCCGTTTTCATGGCGGGTTTATTATTCAGGGTTTCCTCCCTAGGCTGATAGCCTTCACCCAGCTCCAGAGCTCAGCCTGCCCCATTTTATTTCGGAGTTGTCTCTCCTAGATGGGTTGTTTTGCAGGACTAACGAACCCCATCCGCCCGTTTGTCAATCTACAAGGCAGTAGATGTAGAGTTGCCTCTTCTGTCAGGTACACCATACCGAAGGACTCCTTCTCCGCTGTATCTGCCGTTGAGGTCTTCACCGTAACCCTGGCAAGGGGCCCTCACAAGGTACTATCAGCTGGGCAAGCTGAACCAAGGTTTTTTTATGAGGTGTTACTCCTCCCCCTCACCCATTTTCAACCTGGCTTGGGACAACTGCCATATTCAAGACATAACCAAATTTATTATAGATAGACGAAAATATTGGAAGGGTCATATAGAAAAAATGGAAGAAAACCAGCTTGCAAAAAGAACTAAAGAAGATAGACCAATGGACGGGAGAAAACAAGAGGAAGACCTGCCAAGAGATGGATAGACAGTGAATGTGCATCCAGTACGTCTTCCTCCGAGGAGTGATTTTGGAAATAAACAGGATGAAAATCCTACAAATTAAGTTGAAGAAGAAGAAGAAGAATAGAAGTCGCCGGATGGGGTTGTTGGTAGCCTTTGGATGAAAGAGAATTTTATAGGTGGAAAGAATTGTTAACATTTGTATTCGAGCTCAAATGGTGTAATTTATATTATACTGATGTGTAAAGCCAAGACATCAAGCTTACCTTGAACTTCGCCTTGTGGGTCCCTGTAGTACCACTTCTCAGCAGCAGTAGAACTGGCGGCAGCTGAAGCTGGCGTCGTAAGCTTGTCCTCATCATCCATCAGCTTGGCAACAAGATCATCCGCAACCTCCTGCATTCGTTCCATGTCATCCTCCGACTTTTGTCTTCTAACAGCATCACCAGCTCCATCATGTACACCATTTACACTCACACAGTTTGTATTGTCACTAACATCACATTTGTTGTCTCTTACACTATCCACATTTTCACTCACTCTGTTTTCACGCTCTGCTGCTCCATTCTCATTACCTGCAACAATCACTTTTGTTCATTTCTGATAAACAGCTATTGTCTGTCCAATGGATCTGTGCCCCCGTAAGATATGCAAACTAAAGCTACTTCCTTTTCTGCCTCGGCAAATCATTTCCCTTCCTGCATTCCTATCTCTCTCTCTCTCTCTCTCTCGCACTTGCACTCCAGTGTTGTCAACTCAACTCCAACCTTTTATTATTCAACATTCAAGAGACATGACCCTGGGGGAAGTTTGGCAGCATCCCTACTTGATAAGTTACCATGGCTGCTGTTTGACGTAGTGGGAGGAGAGTACGGTGAAATGGTGCAAGTATAAACGTGTACTTTTCTAAGAACGATGTCAGCGCTGTAGGGGCACAGACACGTTGGTCCGAATACACATGTTTTGTACACAAGGAAAAATCTTATCAGAATTAAAACTTCGCAATATAAAAAACCAATAACAGAAATAAGTGGGAGTTAGATAGTTATTATTTTAATCTCAAAATTGATAGGAAGTATGAGATAATGAGAAACTGAATCAGTTATCTATATAATGATGTTTTTATTATTAATTTAACATTTCTCAATGAAAGATAAATTAAATTTGAAGAGAAAAATTTTCGCCTAGACCGGGACTCGAACCCGGGACCCTTGGCTTTCCGGGCCAAGTGCTCTACCAACTGAGCTACCGAGGCGAGTTACGATCTAGACGCAAATTTTTCTCTTATATACATTGTAATTCCCTATCGCCAAATGCTTTGAAATCATTGTTTCTATCTTTGCAAATGGCGGCTTCTTAGTTAAGAAGACATTTATTGGAAATTTAACATTACTTTAAAAGCCAGTAAGGCCTCTAATGATGTTTTTATTATTAATTTAACATTTCTCAATGAAAGATAAATTAAATTTGAAGAGAAAAATTTTCGCCTAGACCGGGACTCGAACCCGGGACCCTTGGCTTTCCGGGCCAAGTGCTCTACCAACTGAGCTACCGAGGCGAGTTACGATCTAGACGCAAATTTTTCTCTTATATACGTTGTAATTCCCTATCGCCAAATGCTTTTGAAACCATTGTTTCTATCTTTGCAAATGGCGGCTTCTTAGTTAAGAAGACATTTATTGGAAATTTAACATTACTTTAAAAGCCAGTAAGGCCTCTAATGATGTTTTTATTATTAATTTAACATTTCTCAATGAAAGATAAATTAAATTTGAAGAGAAAAATTGTTGGTAGAGCACTTGGCCCGGAAAGCCAAGGGTCCCGGGTTCGAGTCCCGGTCTAGGCGAAAATTTTCCTCTTCAAATTTAATTTATCTTTCATTGAGAAATGTTAAATTAATAATAAAAACATCATTAGAGGCCTTACTGGCTTTTAAAGTAATGTTAAATTTCCAATAAATGTCTTCTTAACTAAAAAGCCGCCATTTGCAAAGATAGAAACAATGGTTTCAAAAGCATTTGGCGATAGGGAATTACAACGTATATAAGAGAAAAATTTGCGTCTAGATCGTAACTCGCCTCGGTAGCTCAGTTGGTAGAGCACTTGGCCCGGAAAGCCAAGGGTCCCGGGTTCGAGTCCCGGTCTAGGCGAAAATTTTTCTCTTCAAATTTAATTTATCTTTCATTGAGAAATGTTAAATTAATAATAAAAACATCATTAGAGGCCTTACTGGCTTTTAAAGTAATGTTAAATTTCCAATAAATGTCTTCTTAACTAAGAAGCCGCCATTTGCAAAGATAGAAACAATGGTTTCAAAAGCATTTGGCGATAGGGAATTACAACGTATATAAGAGAAAAATTTGCATCTAGATCGTAACTCGCCTCGGTAGCTCAGTTGGTAGAGCACTTGGCCCGGAAAGCCAAGGGTCCTGGGTCCGAGTCCCGGTCTAGGCAAAAATTTTTCTCTTCAAATTTAATTTATCTTTCATTGAGAAATGTTAAATTAATAATAAAAACATCATTAGAGGCCTTACTGGCTTTTAAAGTAATGTTAAATTTCCAATAAATGTCTTCTTAACTAAGAAGCCGCCATTTGCAAAGATAGAAACAATGGTTTCAAAAGCATTTGGCGATAGGGAATTACAACGTATATAAGAGAAAAATTTGCGTCTAGATCGTAACTCGCCTCGGTAGCTCAGTTGGTAGAGCACTTGGCCCGGAAAGCCAAGGGTCCCGGGTTCAAGTCCCGGTCTATGCGAAAATTTTTCTCTTCAAATTTAAAAAAATTTTATCTATATAATATTTAAAGAAAGTGACACTTTGAGATTTATTTTAAATAATAGGAGTTAGATATGGACAATTCACCTCATATCTCTAGATTTCTTGAAGACCTGGGTATCGATGCTTTTAGTATCACGTCAATTCTTTCTAACTCAAATCTACAAATATGAGATGAGTCGTATATATATATATATATATATATATATTTATATCTCATCTCATATTCTGCTCTCTCACCTGAGACATGTTTCAAAGGACATTTTATCCATTTTCAGTCAAAACCTGACATTTGAAATGACAATGGAAGTCTTTTATATATTCTCTTTCTTATGTGGAGAAGATGAACCCCACAAACAATTTTTTTTTTCCCCAGAAACTTCAAAATTCTTTATTTATAGACACACACTAATGAATTTTGAAGTCCCCACAAAAAAGGATTTGATTGAGGTTCATCTGCAAAACCCAGAACAAGGGAATATCAATGTCCATCTCAATAGTCAGTTTTTGATATAATAAATTTGGGAATTTTAACATTATGGGGTTTCTTAATAAGAATCAAATTAATGAATTCTTACATCATACATCTATGTTTTTTTTTCTGATATTGCAGTTCTGTGTTAAAAAAACGTAGATGTATGAGGTAAGAATTCACCATACATTTGATCCTTAGTCAGTTTTTGGCTGAAAATCAAGGAAATATACTTCAAAGTACGTATCCAGTTGAGAGCAAAACATGAAATGAGGTTAAATAATCGGTTAAATTTCTTCCTTGTACTGAAATACAAGGTAATAGATGTCACATATACGAGGGTCATACTGAAAGTCGTGAGCAACCCATTGTTAAAATTCAAATTTCAACAATGTAACAAAAACAACAGCAGGATCGTAAGCTACAGACTTTATACCACAACATTACCTTTTGTGGCATCATAGCTTCTATCATGTGACCACACGCAGTGTTTCCAAAATGGCAGACATCAATGTTTCGTTTCGACAGCGCGCTGTCATTGAATTCCTTGTTAAAGAGGAACAATCTGCTGTTGATATTCACCAAAGACTTCAATGTGCTTACGGAGATGCCTGCATGGGTGCCAGCAGTGTTAGGAGATGGGTGAAACATTTTAAAGATGGGAACACGAGTATCAAAGATGAGCCTCGTAGCGGTCGCCCACGCTCTGCCTCCACGGATTGCAACAAGGAAAGAGTTGATGCTCTCATTAGAGACGACAGGCGTATCACAGTGAATGAAATTGCTACAAAACTTGCAGTAGGACACAGTGCAGTGCAAGAAATGATTCACAGCTTAGATTACCGAAAAGTTAGTGCCTGTTGGGTTCCACGTTTATTGAGTGAAGACCACAAACTTCAGAGAAGAACCATCACCCATAACCTTCTTCAGAGATTTCAAAATGAAGGTGATGATTTTTTGACGAGTATTGTGACAGGTGACGAAAGCTGGTTTCATCGCTACGAGCCTGAAACAAAACGCCAGAGTATGGAATGGCACCACTTGAATTCGCCATCAAAGAAAAAAGCGAAGACAGTGTAATCTGTTGGGAAAGTTATGGGCAGCGTCTTCTGGGATGCACAAGGTTGCATTCTGGTTGAATTTCTTGAACCTGGACAAACCATAAATGCTGCCCGCTATATCCAGACACTTGTGAAGCTCCGTCGTGCATTGCATGACAAATGCCCTGGAAGGAAGATCATTCTGCAACACAATAATGTGCATCCTCACACTGCTCATGCCACTGTGGAGAAGATCTGGACATTTGGGTGGGAAACTCTTCCACATCCTCCCTATAGTCCCGATTTGGCACCCTCACTACCATCTTTTTGGTTCTGTGAAGGAGCAGATGAGAGGCCAACGCTACGAGACGCTGGAGGATATTCGAAAAGCAGTGAGTCAGTGTCTTCGTGCAGCTGGAACGGACTTCTATCATGAGGGAATTTTCAAGCTTGTGGAAGGCTGGACAAAATGTGTGCAAAGAAATGGAGACTATGTTGAAAAGTAGCACAAAGGTCTGTAGATTAACATGGTGTACTTGTTAAATTAATATTGGGAAGCTAAAGCTATTACTATGATAGAAATAAGTAAATTAATAAACACAATTAAATTATTGTAAATCAATGGTAAAGAGAAAAATTTTTGCCTGAACCGGGAATCGAACCCCGAACCTTTACCATTGATTTACAATAATTTAATGGTGTACTTGGTTTGTCTAAAATAAATATTATGATTGTTTAAAAAAATGTTGCTTATGACTTTCAATATGACCCTCGTAATATATTTTGCTGTTATGAATAGAGTCAATGAACTGTTTTTTTTGGCTGGCTCGAGACAGGGTTTGGTACTAAGATTAGCTGATAATGGGTTCGTCCTTCAAATTTTCTAATTTAAATCTTAGTAAATGTACTACAGCCATATCAACTGCTAACTGCTTAAAGAAAGGGACATCTGACCATTTAAGCTCATTTGCAAAATCTTTTACAACATAATCCATCATATTGTTTATTTTTTATTTCACTCACCTCATACTTCATAACTCCTCGCAAACCCAGGATTTCGTCCCATCATTTGTGACATTCTCAATGGTACTAAGATTAGCTGATAATGGGTTCGTCCTTCAAATTTTCTAATTTAAATCTTAGTAAATGTACTACAGCAATATCAACTGCTAACTGCTTAAAGAAAGGGACATCTGACCATTTAAACTCATTTGCAAAATCTTTTACAACATAATCCATCATATTGTTTATTTTTTATTTCACTCACCTCATACTTCATAACTCCTCGCAAACCCAGGGTTTCGTCCACATCATTTGTGACATTCTCAATGCTGTGTCACGTTCACAACTGACATCCAACGGCCTTCTATCCTGCAGACTGACCTCCACGCCATCTGATGGCTGACCGACAAACTTCCAAATCAGTCCTCTTGCCTTATAACCAGGTATTTCAAAATTCATAGTTGTATTTTCATTCTTGCATATGTCAATTTTTTCCCAAATTGTGAGTTCTTTGGTTTTTCCAATTGTTTAAGTAATTTTGTTTTGGTTTCTATTCTATGTTTTTCTGACCAGGCATGTGCAGCTATTGCAGATTTTTCGGTTCCTCCATTTTTTACATTTCTGAGGTGTTCCTTTAATCTTGTATTTAGATTCCTTTTTGTTTTTCCTATGTATATCTTTTCACAATCTTTACAATTAATTTGATAAATTCCCGATTTTTTGCAGTCTTCAATCTTTTCATTTTTGTTGGTTTTTATTAAATTACCTAAGCTGTAATCATTTTTCGGTGCTAATTTAATGTTGAATTTGTTGAAGATTTTTTTAAACTTGTCAAATACTAAAGGATGGTACGTGAACTTCTTGAATTTTTTACCAATATTTTTATCTGTCTGAAGAGTACTTTCATTAATCATTTTTTGTTCTTTAAATTTATTTATTTTCTTGTGTATCATCTTCTCTTGAAAACCATTATCCTTCGCAATTTTTATGATGTGTTCTTTCTCTTTATTGTAATTTTCTTTGCTCATGGGGACGTTCACAAGTCTGTGTGTTAAACTATTAAATACTGCCTGTTTGTGTGAAAAATGGTTAAATCCTGTAGCTTTTATATATATTGTCAATTTGAGTTTCTTTTCTGTAGATTCCAAATTCTATATTCTTTTTTTCCTCATTCCTAATCAGTTTTACATACTGGGTCTCTATTCTGATCTAAAATGTGTAAATATATGACTGGCTGCATTTAAAAAAAAAACCGTAGGTAAAAAATGAGATAACATTTTAAATTTGTAAATAAAAAATCACCATAAATATTAAGACTATTTCATATTATTATATGTATTAATACTACATAACTATCATATTTATACGAATGTAAGACAATTTTTTTCCCCCAAAAATCTGAAATACAAAAATCATGACTCGTCTTAAATTTACAGACCAGGAAATAAGCCCAGTCAAGGACAGTGCTTTTACATTGCATACACTCTAATTCAACCCAGGAAGTTACTAAGGACCTTACGGGCTAAGCCAGTGTCCCCCTACGTACAGGGGGTAGATGTTGCCAAACTCACAATAACAGTATTTGTTTGTTTAGGGAGGGGTGGAGGGGCAAGGTTAGCAGTGTACTTTTTCCAAATCTAAGTACTATACATTTAAAAAACATAAGTTTTTCTTTTACGGCATGCAGATTAGTTTTATAGTAAATATGAGAGTCAACACTTTCACACAGGAAGTACAGATCCGCACGAGCTCAGTGACAAGTGGTAACTGTATTTTTTCTTTAAGGGGGGGTGGCTTGGACGGCTACAACTTACAACTGTGTACCTACTGTGTTGCATACTTCAGTTTTATTTAAGGATTTCTCTCAAGAAAATACCGTTAAAATGGAACCCAGTTCCCTATTCCAAACACACAGTAACTTCCAGGGTTGAATCTGACCGTAGAAGGCTACATAGCTGCCACTAGTGAGGTCAATATTTTTTGCTGCATAGTACACAGTTACCAGCTAGGAAATGTTCGCATATGTAACAATGGGCAAATAATATGCAGTAGAAAATGAATATAATATGATAGCCAATAGGAAAGCTGGAAAACAATTGATAAAAAGAATCTTGACAATAACATTAAAAAATTGTAATGGTTAGCAGTACAGTTGAGAAGATAAGTTCATGTGTGTTGCTGCTAATAGCACCCCATAAAGACTGGCACTAGGCCGATCATTCAGTACGCTGCCTTGTCAAGAGATGGCAGTTCAGTTGCAGTAAGTGCATGAATCTGCCCACCAGGTGGCATTTGAGAAAGTGTTGGCAGCACTGGAGAAAGTGGCAATCTGGTTTTGGAAAATACGTAAAAAAGGGTCTTGAAAATTGGGGGTCATCTTAAATTCGAGATTGTCTCACATTTGGGTAAATAAAGTATTTTATCATATTTGAAGAGAAAAATTATACGCTCAGACTGGGGCTTGAACCCAGGACCTTTGGCTTTCTAGGCCAATACTCCATTCCCACCGCTGAGCTATCTGAGCAAGTTCCCATCTAAATGCTAATTTTTCTCTGATATATGCTGTTAATTCGTGCACACCAAATGCTATAAAACCTTTGCTTCTATCTTGCAAATGGCAGTTTCTTTATTAAGACATTTATTTGAGAATTTTACATTACATTATAAAGCCAGTATGTTTCTTTCGATGTTTTTTATTATTCATTTCATACATCCCAATGATGGATAAATCATATTTGAAGAGAAAAATTATACGCTCAGACTTGGGCTTGAACCCAGGATCTTTGGCTTTCTAGGCAACGGCTCATAGCATTTGGGGTTAGGGAATTAACTATGTGTAAGAGAAAAATACGCGTTTAGATTGGAGGCCTAGGTGGCTCAGATGGAAGAGCATTGACATACAAAGTCAAAGGTCCTGGGTTCAAACCCCAGTCTAGGCGTATATTTTTCTTTTCAAATATAATTAACTCAGATGTTTACATCAAGACTGAAGAAGTTAAAGAGACGATTTAGGCATGCTCATTCCCATAAAAATGATAACTAAATTATCCTTCAACATGATAATGCAAATGCCACACGCTAGCCTGCACACCCGTCGAGAGATCACAAAGCTTGGGTGTACTAGCCTTCCTCGCCCACCCTACAACTCAGATCTTGCTCCTTCTGACTTTCATTTATTTGGGCCCCCCTGAAGGATGCTATCCAAGAGATGCAATAAGACAATAATAAGCAAGTCATATGAGACATCAGTACTTGTCTGAGAGTGAGACTAGCTGAATGGTACTGAACTGGCATACATGTTCTGACATTTAGATGGCATAAGACCATAGAATTGAATGGAACATATATGGAATAAAGGTATCTGTAGCCAATTAATTGGGGAATAATATAATATATTTGGAGTTGTAATTAAAGAAACCTTCAGTAAGAAAAAAAATTATGTACATTACTTATTGAATGACTTAGTAGTTAAAATATTTCTCTTTATTTTCAAAATTAGGAAGCTGCTATCATACACTTGTGGTCTATATTTGAGTAAATATGGAACACATTAATGAGCCATACACAAAACTCACACGAAAATAAATAATGTTAACATAAATATCACACTGAAAATGCATTTATAAGTTAATATGGCTTCTAACTATATATACTAAATTTGATTATTGTGTGTGTATGTATATATATACATTTCCCTAAGGTTATGTTTATTTGTGATCATTTGTAATTGTTTTAACTAAATGGTCAAATCAAGATTTTCTGAAGGTCATGGCTACCGTGTCTAGTCTGTGAAGTTTGTTTTTCTCTTCTCCTAAGATGTTAAACCCTCTAGGATCATTAAAATACAAAGGAGAGTGATATACAGGTCCCGCGCCGTAGCCGAGCGGTTAAGGTAGGAAGCCTTGGCACAGAGCTAAGGGACTTGCGCTGGTTCGAGTTTCCTTGGGGGAAAAAATTTTCTCATGGTATTTCGGCCAGTATGGGACCGGTGCCCACCCAGCATCGTGAGGCAATTGGGTAGCTACAATAAGTAGCGGCTCCAGGTTGAGGAACCAGCTATAACGGCTGGGGGACTCGACATGCTAACCACATGTCACCCCTACACTGGCTGTTGATCATCTGCCTCTGTGATTGACACATGTGGATGTGAAGGCCCAGCAGCCGGCTGGTAAAAGGGCAACCGCTGAAAAGTGGAAAGACCCTCAATCGGAATCGGTGATATACAGAAAGCAGTGGAAGCAATTGAATTCATAAATATCCATAGCAAAATACAATTATGGCATGAGTCTTTGATAAAAGAAAAGAGAAAAAATGTAAATTAACTCCATATTTGGATAAATGGAAGGGGAGATACTGTGAAGGGAAATATTGTGATGCAATATAAACAAGAATGGAGAAAGTTAAATAAAGAATGGAGAATACTGAGTTTGCAATGAATGACCTGCCCTTGAATGAGACAGACATCTGGCATCCTGATTGAACCACTCTAATGGCGCCACAACATTGGTATTGTCAATGGTTTATTTTAGGAAGTAATATTTTGAGGTTCTTTTAATCAAGTTTTTTTAAGACTGGAAACATCTTACCTCAAATTAATGTTGATTTATTCTCGAACATGTTTCGATATAATCTTCTATATCATCTTCATCTTGCCGGAGTCTGGGCTAGCTGAAGATGATATAGAAGATTATATCGAAACGTATTCAAGAATAAATCAACATTAATTTGAGGTAAGATATTTCCAGTCTCAAAAAACTTGATTTGGTATTGTTAATGGACAGTTCAATTTCAGTGAAAGGTGTGAAGAAGGAGATTTAAGTCAAAATAAAAGATATTAAAAATTATTTTATTAAGTAAACGTAATTTAAGTAAATGTTATTAAAGAATTTTTATAAAACTCATGATGGGAATTAACATTATGAGGCTCTCAATTAATAAAATTAAAATGAGTTGTACATCATCTCACCTCCTGCACTCTGTGTTCTTCACAGTCATCTTTTCGACTGTTGATTTTCTGCCTTCACCATCATCTTCTAAACTGGCACCTAGTGTTGATTTGATGAACTCAGATTTGGCAAAGCCCTTGGAGTTAGTTTGGGAAAAGATATACGTTCAGAAGAACAAATTTAGATCCACGAATTTTGAAATTCCCGGCAAGCAAGATTTAATCTGAAAGTTCATCAAATCAACACTAGACGACAGTTTAGAAGATGGTTGTGAAGGCAAAAATTTAACAGTCGAAAAGACATCTGAAGATTGGACTTTTAAGAAGTATGAGATGAGTCAAGAAACCATTAAATAAAACCTCATAGTGTTATTTCCTACCTACATAACTTAACTGAAGATTGCAACAACTGTTCCTGAAACTGGAGTCCTGCACTATGAAAACAAAGAGTGTATGAGGTGAGATGATTTTAATTTTATTAATTTGAAAGCCTCATAATGTTAAATTCCATCATATTCATATTAATTACATTCATTAAAAAATGGTTATAATAAATTAAGTAGATTGCTGAAATAATTGCTTTTACACATTATTGTGTATAATTAAGAAATTAATATATTTGTAAAACTGTTAATATTTCAAATTTTCAAATTCAGAAAGCCCCAACCAGAAAAATAAATCTCATAACTGGTTAATTTCCAGACTAATGTTTACTGGAACTTTTTTTGCTTTTTTTTCATTTTACTTCTCATCCCTACATTTTTGGACCATCACTTTTGAAATAAGGCTATTATACTAACTCATGTCAAGTTTTTACTTACCCAAAGTAATACGTCTGCTTGGCTCACAATTCTCATTCACCAGTTTACACTGCGGTTCCCTGATACCATTACCACAGCCACTCTGCGGACATATAAACACATCACATACAATAATTGAGTTTGTACTTTTTAACATTCTTACCTCATATGATTGTTTAGTTGGACACATGAGGTAAGAATGTTAAAAAAATACAAACTCAATTATTAAATTAAATCTCATAATGTTACTTCCTAATGATTAAAAAAAAAATCACATACAAACCTACTTATGAATGATACAGATTACATTCAGTGTGCCAAACTTTCCTCACCTCTTCATTGTCTTCCTCTTCATCTGAGTAACCTCCTCCATGAAAAGCAAGCTCCAGACGCATCAAAACTGCCGCCACTTTCACTCGGGTTCTCATTAGCCCTGCATAGAAAGGTTGAAATGAAAAGTCTTATTCTTATACATTTTTTTTTAAAACTGCCCTTTAATATTAATTTCTTACACAATTAATCATCATCATCACATTCCATGCATAAAAATAGGCCACTGTTGACCCATTTCAGGGTCCACTATTTCAAGATATATGCTGTAAACATTTATTTCCATATATGGAGATATTCTCTTCCACCGGTTACATATTGAGTTCTTGCACGATCTTGTCATTCCTGTTATGGTCAAGAAGTGTATATCCTGCAGATAACTTTTTGTTTTAGAACACAATCTCACTTCCACTGAGGAAAGGTAGTATTGCAAGAGTTTTATATAAGTAACATGAAATGTTTTTGAATCATATTTCATTTTAGAGTACAATTTAACACTCATAATATTTGAAGAAAAATTTAGTAATTTTCTTAGATCTTTCTCTACTACATAAAATATTACACCCCAAATATTGAAAAGAATTTAATTGTTCTAAAATCATTATCAACTAAATTTTGTTTCCAATTAGATTCATACTTTTAAATATTTATTAAAATTTAATCACTCACCTCATATTTTTCTTCTTATTTTAATTTAAATGAGTTTCGGAACTTCACATTTCCGTTCCACTGTCAGTATCTTCGCGACTGTTATATGGGGAGAATGATAAATTTTACCTAAATGAATATACCTCATAGTGTGAATTCCGGAAATAAGTTATTAATAGAGGACCATGTTTAATCTCGAGTTGTTTGAAATTGTTTAATAATAATAATAATAAATTCATTTCAGTACTTATACGGTTTTCCGACAAATACAGGATGATACGAATCAAATTAATTGTGAATTCTTCTTACCTCATATATATATCTATGTTTTTTAAACACAGCACCACGGTATCAGAGAAACATCTTCTCCATCGTCAGCTGTTTTCATGATTGTCAATTTTTTCTTTTGCCGGTAATTATCCAAACTGTCATCTGGTGTATTTTTTGAAGAATTTTGTAAACAAGCTTGGTTCGTCCGGAATTTCGAAGTTCATGGTTCTAGTATAGTTTTTTAATATATATCTTTTCCCAAACTGATAATTCCAAAGGTTTAGATAGATGTTTCAAAAGTTTTGCTTCTTTTTTCAATTCTATGCTTCTCTAATAAACTATGTGCTGCTATAGCTGATTTTTCAATTTCTCCATTTATCAAGTTTCTAAAGTGTTCTTTGTTTTACGAGTTTCTAAGTTCCTATATACACTTTATTGCAAACTTTGCAATTAATTTGATAAATTCCAGATTTTTTGTTGTCTGGGGTGTTAACTTTTTATTAGTTAACAGAAGATTACCCAGAAGAATTCACAATTCATTTGATTCTTATTAAGAAAACCTCATAATGTTAAAATTCCAAAATTTATTATATTAAAATACAGGATGATTCCAATTTACATTTCAACAGATTGTAGATGGGGCATGATAAACAAAGTTTTGGACAATTATGAAGGAAAATTGATATTTCATATATGTTACTTCTTGCTCTAATACAACCATAACTATAGTAACTACATTACTACAGTTTCCAGCTGTTCAGTATGAGTGATATTTTAAAAATCAATGATGCTGACTAAAATCTACTGTATTTACCTGAATATAAGACAACCTTGTTTTTCTTACATCTGAAATCCAAAATTGTGTCTTGTCTTAAATTTGATGATTAAGAAATAAGCCAAGTGGAGATCAATAATTTTACATTCCATAGTACACAACATAGTTATTGGCTATTGAGATTAATATTTTTATGTTGCTTAAAACAGTTTGCATTTGGTTAATAATTTTGATAATCATGAACATAAAACAATGATGAAACAATAAATGACTGGAATTTAATACATATAAATCAATGCTCAATAGGAAGGTAGAAAAAGTTATTGCAGTAAAGATTCTCGGCAATACATTTGCAAATTATGCCTGTAAAGTTGTGTGGAGAATTTTCTTCTTCTTCTTCTTTCCAAGTATTAGGCCAAGGCCTGTTACGATCCTATAGAAAATTCCTCATCTAGGGATATGTGGATGGCGACCACAAGGTGCCCAAGCTGAGCAAAACATTTCTTCCACTTACTTGTGTTTTGCACTCTTTTAACTTTACTATCTAACCTCTCTTGGTTAACTCTTGTTTTTTTCGACCCCGACACTATTAGGGCATCCGAGGGCTAGGGAGTCTTTCCTTTCTTCCATTCTTCTTCTTTCCTTTATTTTCTTTTCTTCTCCAGAAAAGCCTGACCAGAGGCTATAAGATGGCAGTCCCATCACTGGTCTTGCCTTCCTTTGGCCGGCAACCAATCGAAGGGACTATTATTATGCTTTCAAGTCTTATACGAGAATTTCCCGGAGAATTTTCTTACACATTATTAAATATATGTAGGAAATACCACTATGAGATGTATTTTAATTATATTTGAGTTGTATATTATGACTCACCTTATATTTCTTGATTTTTATGCAGACTAGTTTTTTGCTAACTGTGCGACATTCTTGATGCTTTACAACAGTGACGAAACTAGTAATTGTAAAGCGTCGAGAATATCACACAGCGACGAAACTAGTCTGCATAAAAATCAAGGAATATGTGGCGAGTCAAAATATACAGCTCAAATATAATTAATTTTCTTATACTTGTTTAAACAAGCACTTATAAAAGTCAGATTCCAACAAAAAATGTGATAGTAATAAATTCATAGATTGCTAATAGTTCATGGAGACATTAGGATGGTAATTTCAAGTTAATAAAGATACTATGAACAACTGTGGGATAGGGAAAAAAATTTGGTATCGCCGAAGTTAACATTTTGAAGTAGCAACAAATTAAGTAAAAATTTATAAACATTAATATCAATCCAAAAATCATTTAGGGTCAGTTTCACCAAGAGAGGTAACTGTATTACGCCAGTTTTCCCCTTGTATAATGCATAGCTTAAACTAACGTAATACAGTTACCTCTCTTGATGAAACTGGCCCTTAATGGTGGAAGACATCATGAATTGGAATGAAAAATTACTGAGTTTATTTGAAAGAAAAATTTTTAAAAAGCCTCTTCCAAATTAGGGGATTGTCTTAAATCCGAGTCATCAAATTAGAATAAATATTGTAACTCTGGCGAGCAAGATTTGATCTCAAAGTTCGTCAAATCAACACTAGATGATAGCTTCGAAGATGAAGATGTACACGAAAATTCAACAGTCATAAAGATGGCTGAAGAAAGGAGAGGGAGATGCCTTCTGAAACTGTAATCCTGTTGTTGAGGAACACTGAGTTTATGATGTGAGATTTTCATAACTCACTATTTATTAAATTGTAACACCTCACCTAAAATCTAGATTATAGTAGTTAGTATATTTTCTGTTTTACTCTATTTCATTCAGTAGAGAAAGAATTCTAAAACAGTAACTGAGATATTGTAAGGCTGAAAATTATATATAATGTATTTTTAATGGTTTTGGTTGTGTCAGAAAAAAGGGGCATAAGTGAAATATTGGTTTTCATTTAAAATTTAAAGTTTTGATAAATAACTTGGTCACCAGAAGTTTTGATGCTGTAATAATAATGGAGTTGTTCAATACCAAATCTCTAGTTTCAATATATAAGCTGCTCACAGCAGTGACCCTGAAGTCTGTTGTGTCCGTCACAACTGTAAATGATTATCCAGCAAATATAGTGGTGACACACAATCCCCAAACCATTATAGCTTGTTTTCTAAATGTGCAGTTGCAACTTATCACAGCTTATATTTGAAAAGAAAAATATACACCTAGACGGGGTTTGAACCCGGGACCTTTGACTTTCTATGTCAATGCTCTTCCATCTGAGCCACCTAGACCTCCAATCTAAACGCGTATTTTTCTCTTACACATAGTTAATTCCCTAACCCCAAATGCTACGAGCCGTTGCTACGATTTTTGCAAATGGCGGCTTCTTTGTTAAGAAGACTTTTTATTGGGAATTTAAACATTACTTATAAAGCCAGTAGTGCTTCTTTCAATGTTAATATTATTCGTTTTTAAACACCTTAATGATGGACAAATTATATTTGAAAAAAAATATACGCCTAGACTGGGGTTTGAACCCAGGACCTTTGACTTTCTATGTCAATGCTCTTCCATCTGAGCCACCTAGGCCTCCAATCTAAACGCGTATTTTTCTCTTACACATAGTTAATTCCCTAACCCTAAATGCTGGGTTCAAACCCCAGTCTAGGCGTATATTTTTCTTTTCAAATATAATTTGTCCATCATTAAGGTGTTTAAAAACGAATAATATTAACATTGAAAGAAGCACTACTGGCTTTATAAGTAATGTTTAAATTCCCAATAAAAAGTCTTCTTAACAAAGAAGCCGCCATTTGCAAAAATCGTAGCAACGGCTCGTAGCATTTGGGGTTAGGGAATTAACTATGTGTAAGAGAAAAATACGCGTTTAGATTGGAGGCCTAGGTGGCTCAGATGGAAGAGCATTGACGTAGAAAGTCAAAGGTCCTGGGTTCAAACCCCAGTCTAGGCGTATATTTTTCTTTTCAAATATAATTTGTCCATCATTAAGGTGTTTAAAAACGAATAATATTAACATTGAAAGAAGCACTACTGGCTTTATAAGTAATGTTTAAATTCCCAATAAAAAGTCTTCTTAACAAAGAAGCCGCCATTTGCAAAAATCGTAGCAACGGCTCGTAGCATTTGGGGTTAGGGAATTAACTATGTGTAAGAGAAAAATACGCGTTTAGATTAGAGGCCTAGGTGGCTCAGATGGAAGAGCATTGACATAGAAAGTCAAAGGTCCTGAGTTCAAACCCCAGTCTAGGCGTATATTTTTCTTTTCAAATATAATTTGTCCATCATTAAGGTGTTTAAAAACGAATAATATTAACATTATCACAGCTACTCAATAGATCACGATGCTAGAACAAAATTCCATACAAAAATTTCTTCCCTATGGCGACTTGAACCAGCACAAATCCTGTAGCTTTACATCAAGGTAGGATGCCTTACCATGATGCAAAACTGGAAACTTAAAATTATGTTTATTTTTAATTTGTTAATTTACAGCTGATACAACTCAATAATATCACAACTTATCTGTTGGTTCTGACAGATTAGTGTCGTTTGACGTAGTTTCATTGTTTCCCAGCATCCCTAGAGAAACCACTCTTGAAATTTTGGAAAAATGGTTAAATAAAAACAAATTAGAAAAGAATGTATAAAAGAATTTATAATTCTAACTAAATTGTGCATTGACAAATGTTCTTTACAAATAACGGAAAATTTTTCAAATAAAATTCTGGGCTTTCTATGGGAAATCCTATATCACCCTTTTTGGTCAATTTCTTTATGGGAAGTTTTGAGCAGGAAATAACACGTGGACAGCCTTTGATTTTCAAATTTTGGAGTAGATATGTTGACGACATAATTGCTATTGTGAATCACAAGCTGTTGAACATTCAGAGTAGAATAATAAAATTTACCATGGAAACTGAAAATGAAAGACAAATCCCATTTTTAGATCTCACTTTAAGAAGAAACGAAGAAAACAAGATAGAATTTGGAATTTATAGAAAGAATACACATATTGACAACTATATTAAAGCTTCAGGATTCAACCATTTTGCTCACAAAGAGGCAGTTTTCAATAGTTTGACACACAGATTGGTAAATCACACCTATGAGCAAAGAAAACTATGAAAAAAAAAAAAGAACACATAATTAATGTTGCAACAGATAACGGTTATGAAGAAAATATGGTACACAAGAAAATAAATAAATTTAACAGACAAAAATTAATTAATGATAGCACACTCATAAAAGAAACAGAAAAAAATTAATTCAAGAAATTCACTTACCATCCATTGAAACACCGTAAGTTTCATAACATTTTCAAAAAGTTTAATATAAGATTAGCATCAAAAAATGAATACAGCCTTAATAGGATAATCAAAAAACCAATAAAAATGAAAGAATTGAAAATGAAAACAAATCAGGAATTTATCAGATCAAATGCAGGGATTGTGACAAAATTTATATCGGAAAAACAAAAAGAAATTTGAAAACAAAGGTGAAAGAACTTCTTAGAAACATAAAAAATGGAGAAGTGGAAAAGTCAGCAGTGGCTGCTCATGCTTGGTCCGAAAAACATTTAACTGAATCAAAAGCCAGTCTAATTAACAAATAGACAAACAAAAGGAACTCACGGTTTGGGAAAAGATCCACATTGAGAAAAACAAAGAAAAACTTATGAACTTCGAAATTCCTGCAAATCTTGACCTGATCCAGAGGTTCATCGGTCCATCAACAAGGGAAGAAGAAGTATTTCTTCCGATCGACATAACATCAGTCGCCAAAAAAGTACTGAAGATGAGACTGTTATGGTCTCGAAATTGCAATCTACTAGAAGATTTATATGAGGAGAGGTAAGAAACATTTAATTTCACCATAAATTAAACCTCATAGTGATTAATTCCTATAAAGTTAAAAATAAATTGGTATGTTGCCTAATTCTACCTGCACAAGGCAAGTCACAACTGCTCTCTATACATTTGCCCAACCATTCTCTCATTTTGGGATGATCTAACTTTCCTACAGAAATTCCTGCATTCAAAAATGCCTCCATAGTGTCAACAATGAACTCTGTTTTGTCTTCTTTTGCTTTTTAGCCTGTAAAATGGACCCTTCAACAGATAATTGGCACTTCACTGATGTCTTTGCATTCCTAGTGTTTTTTCGAGTTTCACTGCCTGTATGTTTTAGCATTGTGTCCTTTCTTTCATATTCTAATCTTTTGTCACAGTACCGGCACATCAATATTTTTTCATATTTTACAAAACTGAATTTGTATATCCTATTTGTGGCTGACATACTTGGTTTTGGCATGACTATAGGCAAAAAATTAAAAAACAAAAAACAAATGATAATGAAAATTACTTGAGACTTAAGTAAAACACAAACTGACCAAGGTTTACATTTCACATTCACTGAATGTATGTTGATTGAAACAAAGTTTGAAGGAGGAAAGATGGGGAATTGTTGTTCAAACTGTCAGTATTTGTTTTAATAAATTAATGAGTCATTTTAACATCTTACCTCATATTTCATGTTTTTCAAACACGGTAACTATAGTTTTCAAATGATCTTGTCATTCATTTTCAACCGCCATTATGACTACCGGATATTCGTTGGAACAATTGGAAGATGTTAAATATTTTAGAAAAATGGCTTATTTCCTTGAAACTACAAAGAGAAATAATTAATGAATATTTGAATCTTACAAAACTTTGTATCGACAACAATTTTTTTACCTTCAATGAAAAATTTTATAAACAAATCTCAGGTCTGGCTATGGGAAACCCACTTTCACCATTTTTGGCAAATTTATTTATGGGTTATTTAGAATGTCATATCACCAATGCTTATCCCTGGATGTTCAAATGTTGGTATAGATATGTGGATGATATTTTCTCTGTGATAAATTTTAAATATATTGAAGATGCATTAAAATTACTCAACCTCCAGGATGAATCTGTGAAATTTACTATGGAATTAGAAAATAATAACCAAATCCCATTTTTGGACCTCTACATAAGAAGGAATGAACAACAACAAAGAATTGAATTCAATATATACAGAAAAGATACTCATATTGACAATTACAATAGTCTTCAGGTTTCAATCATATTGCGCATAAGCATGCAATTTTCAACAGTTTGATATATAGATTATTGAATGTTCCACTAAATGAAGAGGATTTTAAGAAAGAATACAATCACATTTTGGACATAGCTAATTTAAATGGTTTTGGAAAGGAAATAATTATAACTAAATTGAAGAAATTCAGACAACAAAAAAGATTAAAAGAATACACTACCCTGCAATCTGATTCAAAGAAAGGAAAACAATTTAAGAAAATCACTTATCATCCTGGAATACATAACAAATTTCAAAAAATTTTCAAGAAATTCAATATTACATTGGCACCGATAAATAAATTTAGCCTTGGTAACTTATTAATAACCAATAAGAAAATGAACACCCCAGATAGTAAAAAATCTGGAATTTATCAAATTGATGTCGAGATTGCAATAAAGTATACATAGGAAAAACAAAAAGAAATTTGGACACTCGCACAAAGGAACACTTTAGAAATATTAAAAATGGTGAAATTGAAAAATCAGCTATTGCAGCACATAGTTTGTTGGAAGGTCATAGAATTGAAAAAGAAGCTAAACTTCTAAAACATTTGGAAAAACCTTTGGATTTGACAGTTTGGGAGAAAATATTTATACAGAAGAACAAATTTAAATCTATGAATTTCGACATTCCGGATGAACGTGACCTCATCTCGAAGTTCATCGAATCAACACCAGATGCAAAGATATCTCGAAGTTCGTCAAATCAACACCAGATGGCAACGTTATAGAGGGAGATTCCAACGAATATCCGGTAGTCATAATGGCAGTTGAAAATGAATGACAAGATCATTTGAAAACTATAGTTACCGTGTTTGAAAAACATGAAATATGAGGTAAGATGTTAAAATGACTCATTAATTTATTAATTAAGAACCTCCTAATGTGTTTCCCAATTTTAACTTTGAATAAGTATTTGTTTTGTTACATTTTGTTAAAATTCCATGTTATACATATGTATTTCAATAGAAAAAATGTGTTTATGTAATAAATTCTGTTTTTAATTAAATTAGGAATAATAATATTTATCAATATGATATAATTACTCAGGGTCCATTGTTGGCTTATTCAAATTTGGCAGTGCTTTCATTAATAAATGAGTTGGAGAAAATGTTTTAACATCTCACCTCACAAAGTTGCATGTCTTTGCGATACCAGTTTCAAAAGTATAGTATTACTTCAATCTTCAGTCAAATCGTGAAGACACGCAACTTTGTGAGGTGAGATGTTAAAACATTTTCTCCACCTCATTTATTAATGTAAATACCTTATAGTGTTTCCTCCCACTGTAATTTTAATTAAAAGAGTGCTTGTATTATTGTCAGGTTACTGCTTATACTTAAATGTTTTCTTCACATTTGAACATACCATTACTTTATTTTAAAATACAATAGGAAGTAACATTACGAGGATTGTTTAGTAATTAAAACGTTTTGTCTGTTCATTCTTGCTTCTTATAGTTGTTTTTGTCGAAAATATGTTTCAGGGCTTCTTAGCCCCATCGTCAGTGATCACAGATTATTTTCCAAAATCCGGTAGTCATAATGTCGGTTGAAAATAAGAGAGATGGTTCTCTTGAAAACTAGTTCCCATGTTTAAAGAAACACAAAATATGAGGTAAGATGTAAAAAATGACTAATTAATTTACGAATCAAGAACTTTATAATGTTATTTCCCATATTTAACTATGAATTTGGAACTTCCCCATTTTTTATTTACGGCAAAAAAATATATATGGACCTACCTATTAAACTTTTACCCCTTTTTCATGATGTCAATAGATATCCTTATTTACGGTATAATTTCATATATCAGCTTTTATGTTCCATGCTGACTCACCTGTAAATTCTGTTATTTTCACCACATCCTCAATGGTTAATGTGGGATATTTTTCACTAGACTGTTTGAAAATATTCTAGATAATTTGTTTCTCTCCTCTTGTTAAATGCTTTGCTTTCCAATATTTAAGAAATTCTACAGAAATTTTGCAATTTTGAAACAATTGAAATTCCACATGCATAAGAAAAAACCAATGCTTATTTGATGTATTAAAACTGCAATTATATATTTTAAGATTCTCCCATATTACTTATATAGGCATGCTATATAATATATATTTTTTCTTGCACACTTAAAGGTAAAACCATCTGGTTTTGTTTACATTACAACTGGAACTTTGCTCATAAGAGATATAGCTCTTATTGGTAGCTACAATGATGTTTATATAAACAAATAGTATTAAAATATATAATTGGTTGCAGTTAGTTTAAAGATAGTTACCATTCAGGGATATCTTCGTCCCAGGGGCGACGATGTGGATTGTGACCAGGTACTGTGGTATCATCCCACCCTTTGCCTCGCTCCCAGCTCTGACCTCGTCCAGGTCCACCCCTCTCCACATCACCCCCATCCTTGTCACCCTCTCTCCAACTGTTGCTCCTCCCTAAAAGTATTATTTGTTACATTAGCTTTGTTTTTATAATGGTCCCTTTAAACCAATTTTAATGTGGAAAACACAACTGCATGAAAACAGTAAGTCTGCATCAAATGTATAATGTTGCTAGTATCAGCTAAGTAAGTACAGTTCTGAGAATGAGTTTAACAAAGTCAGATTATCAATTTGTTACCCCACCGGAGAAGATACTGATTAATTTATTTCACATGATTGATAACACAACACACAGTAAAAGAAATAGTAACGTATTAAAGGGCAATCGAAGAATGGATAGTGCTATACTATTATTCTCTATTATTTTATTTTAATGAAGCTCTAACAACTAAAGCCATTAGTAACATAATCCAAAATCAGGCCATGAAAGAGCCGACAAATTTTGACCAGGAGCCTCTTTTCAGGCTTGAGGTTCTTTCATATGCCATATAAATATATGACACAGGACCTATGGTTTTAGTTCCTTCAGGGTTTTTACACGCTTAAATATCAATCAACACCAGCTGGGTTTGAACCTGTGAATCTTGGATCCAGAGACAATCACTACTCCACCAAAATTATAAGAATGGAAAGTCCATTTCAAATATGAATCTAAAAAATTATCTAGTATACTTTTCTCATGCAGATTTAATATGGATCAATAGTACTGTTTTGACTTTTTACTATTCTATTATTTAATATTCAGACAAATTAAAATTCACGATAAAAATCCATTGAGATATTAATCTCAACTGGTTTACCGAGATATTATGATAAGATGCTAATTTTAAATTGATAATTAGGAAAGCAGAAGCTATAAATAAATATGCAGTGGTGAGAAAATTTGGTGTCTCTAAATGTAACATTCATAAGTGGCAACAAATTAGAGAATAATTGACAAATGTTAATTCATCCTGAAAATTATTTAGTGGACCAAACGAGAAATATCATGAAATGGAATGAAACATATTGAATACGTATGAGAGGAAAGAAATGAAAGTTTTTTTATCACAAGAGAGTTGATAAGGATGCGAGTGCTGAAGATAAAGCCCGAGCTTGTAGAAATGGAGATGAACAACACGTGTCCTTCAAAGCCAATGTCTACTGGAGCTTGTATATGATGAAAAGACAGCAATGGCGGTGGCAGTGAAGAAGTGATGAAATGGAATAGTATTGGTATGTATATCAAGAAAATTCTTAAAAATGTTTTCAAAATTGTGGAATCATCTTAAATTTGAGATCAATTTATATTTGGGTATATATGGTAGATAATAATATATTTGAAGAGAAAAAATATACGCTCAGACTGGGGTTGAACCCAGGAACTTTCATTTTCTTTGCAAATGCTCTATGCTCTACCGACTGAGCTACCTGAGAACTCCAATCTAAACACAAATTTTTTCTCTTATATACAACGTTAATTCTGAGCACCAAAATGCTGCAAAACCGTAGTTTCGATCTTGCAAATGGCGGCTTGTTTATTAAGAAGATCTTTTATTGGGAATTTTACATTACATTATAAAGCCAGTACCGTCTCTTGATGTTTTTACTATTAATTTAATACATCTTCAATGAAGGATAAATTATATTTGAAGAGAAAAATATATGCTCAGACTGGCATTTGAACCCCCAGGACTTTCCGTTTCAATATGAATACTCTACCAACTGAGCTACCTGAGAACTCCAATCTAAACACAAATTTTTGAAGAGAACTTGTTAAATTTGTTGTATGTTTCAGGATGGTAAGAATTTTCTTGAATTGTTTTTCTTTCTTGGAATTAGATTGTTGGGTTGTATTCTTTTAATCCTTTTTGTTGTTTGTTATTTTTAACTCACTTTTATAAAATATTAAATATCTCATAGTATTAATTCCCATTGTAAAAGTTTTACCTCTGTAGAGGTGCTTATGTTACTACATACATGAATTCTTACCCCATTTATCAGTACGGTTGTTTGTAGCAGTGCGCCAGCCATCCTCATCTTCACCACTACCTCTGTGACGTCTCCAATTGTCATGTAAAAAGCCACGCCCACCACTCATTTCTTTGCGAGGTGATGATGCAGACCCATTCCAATCACAAACTTCTGCCCCATTTCTTTCACTCCAGCCTCTGTCAGACAATGAGTTCTGCACAAACATGTAACATTCATTTTACAAGCCATCTGTAAGCTGGACAACAGAACTAGAACATTAATTTATTAATATGTATACTATTATGACTTGGGATAATATAATAATGTAACTGATAGAATTTTTAGTGGATCAATTTGGATACGTTTTATAAACTTAAATTTTTTTATACATTTCTGGTGTTCTCTTCTGACATTGATATAATTGTAACCCACTTCTGAAGTTGGGGTGCCTAGAAGGCGGAGTTACCCCAATGATATAATGGGTGATGAATGATAATGAAGCGCCAGGAGAGTTCTTAACCTAAACTTAACCTAAATTCCATACCATGGGCAACCGCAGGAATAATTCCTTTTAAGAAAAAATTCCTAAGGTTGACTGGGAATTGAACTCGGGATCTCATGAACAGTAGTCAGAAACACTGACCACTAGCCCATGAGGCTGGTCATAAACTTAAAAATACTAATTATCAAGAGTAAAATAATGAGTAGTCAAGAATTTATCTTAATAGAATCGGAACCATGAGCAGTACTTGTTGACTATTTAGTGGGGGAAAAAAAAAATGTAAATATACATATATTAAAAAATATATCTACAAAATCTGAATATAAAATATGAATACTTCAATCTGACATTTGAATTTCCATTACCAATCACACAGACGAATGTCAAAAATAACCCTTTGCTCTATCTAGCAAATTAGAATGCACTGAATATGCTTTGCCGCAGCCCCACTTAATGTACTAGAACTGGGTTATAATAGAACTGTATTTCTACTTCTATTTATTTTCTTGGAAAACTGCACTACTTCTGCCATTCTTTGGTATCTGTGGAATGCCTTAAATTTAGCAACAAGGCTTTCTTTGTAATATAAAATCTTAATTGTAATTATTATTTATTTTAATCATAAAATTATTGAAATATAACTTTATCCATCATTTGAAGATAAGCCAACTGAACCACAGAGAGACATGAGTGAACAAAAATCTCGACCATCCTATCACTGCCAAACAAAGTGTAGTGTCAAGGTGCCTTCACTACAACTCACCTGGGATCTGTCAAATGTTCGTATATTGCGTTGGAAATTTGAGGACGAAACAGGCCCTTCTCCCCGATCTCGCAGGCTATTATCACTTGGCTCTTCATAACTGAGACCCCGAGAATAATGAAAACTACCTCTCCCACGACCTCTTCCTCGATCGATACTACCACCACGACCTCCACGAAGAATTCCTGATATTCCAGTTGTGGTTTTCCCTGACAGCCGTAGTACTGCATCACTATTTATACCTCGATTCCACATACGCTGTATAACACACAAACAATATTAAAAATCAATGATTTTATATTATCTGTAATTCAAGATAAAAAAAAAGACTATCGCTAACAAATGACAACCCATGTCTATAAGCATATAAATAATGTATAATTCATTCCATACTGTCTTATTTCAGTACTTTATTATCTTACAAAAAATCTTGAAAATGGAACATTATCATGTACAGTAATATTACAAAAAAAAGGAGAGAGAGAGAGAAAGAAAGACGTAACTTTCACCAACATATGAATTCTAATTATATTATTTTTGGTTTGATCATCTTACCTCAATATTAATGTTCAAGAACAAATCAACATTAGTATTGAGGTAAGATGATCAGACCAAAAATAATATAATTAAAATAACCTCAAAATATCACTTCCTAAAATTAAATATTAACATGAATTCTATTCTATAGTAAGTCTGCCTAGTGGCAGGTCTTCCACAGCAATCATAGCATTTTCAAGTTATGCTTTGCAGCTTTACTAGGGAATTATAGGTGCGGTAGCTTCCTGTTGTTTTCCACATGGGTGAAGGATGAAGATTATAATGATAAGGATGATGGCTGGATGATTTTCGGGGACTGTTGTGCCCTAAGCTTCCTGACATTTGTCTTACAGGTGAGGAAACACCCCCAAAAAAAATGCTCACCCAGGAGCCTATCCTGACCAAGAATCGAACCCGGGTCTGCAGTGCGACAAGGCAGCATGCTACATCGAGACCACAGCGGTGGACAAACCATAGCAAATTTGCATTTGCAATTAAAAAAAAAGCAACGAATCAGCCTCCAATTTTTTCATTAAAAATAATACTGCAAACTACATACAACTATCAACTGGCTATTAATAACATATTCACATGTGCCAATTACATAAGTAGACAATTATCCAACCAATATAAGGGTAACGTGGCCAGTATGTCGGGCCCCCATCATTATAGCTGATTTTCTCAATCTGTAGCTACTACTTATTCTTAGAAGTAGCTACCCATATTCCTCATAATGCTGGGTGGGAACCACTCCCATACACTGACCAAAATTCTATGAGAATTTCTTCCCCTGAGGGGGCTGAACTAGTGCCCATCCCTTAGCTCTGTGCCAAGGCATGATTGCCTTAGACACTTGGCTATGACACAAATATTAATGCAATGATTAATACAGTATCTTGTTTGTAAATTCCTTACACATACTTATATATTAAATTTGGGAATTTTTAACATTATGTGGTTCAATTAATAATAATTAAATGAATTGTGATTTCTTCTTACCTCATACTTCTATGTTTTTTAAACACAGCACTGCAGTATCGGCGACACATTGTCATCATCAGCTGTGAAAACAGCTGATGATGACAATGTGTCGCTGATACTGCAGTGCTGTGTTTAAAAAACATAGAAGTATGAGGTAAGAAGAAATCACGATTCATTTAATTATCCTTACACATACCACTTTTAATTGTATTGTATCTTCAAATAGTCCTAATAATTTTAACAATACACGTGAGCCAATTCATTTTGAGCATAATTTAGGGGTGACATTTTATATAAGTTGTTGAAAAATTATGTGTAACTTAATAATTATTTATTAAAAGCAATGAAATTCGACATTTCACGAAATAAAATTATATATATGTCAAGGATGGAAAGTATTTTATGAATTTCTTTCGAAATTCCGATCTCAGTTTTGCTTCAACAATGAAAACATCTTAAATCATGTGTAAAACCTCACTAACAATTCTGGTTACATAAAATACATATAACTACAGTAAAAAAATACTACACAGGAGCAAGAAAAGATTAATTTTTGTTCTCTATTACTTGATGTTAATATGAAATTAACAATTTTTTATCAGAGGCTCATCGGTCCACCAGAGAGAGTAAGCAGTTCTTTTGAAAAACATAACATAAGATCATAGTTAAATATGGGAAATAACATTATGAGGTTCTTAATTCGTAAATTAATGAGTCACTTTTACATCTTACTTCATATTTCATATTTATTTAAACACGGGAACTAGTTTTCTCTCATTTTCAACCAAAAAAAAATCTGGAATTTATCAAATTAATTGTAAGGACTGCAATAAAGTATACATACGAAAAACAAAAATGAATTTGGACACTCGCACAAAGGAACATTTTAGAAATATTAAAAGTGGTGAAATTGAAAAATCAGCTATTGCAGCACATAGTTACTTGGAGAATCATAAAATTGAAAAACAGGCCCAACTTTTAAAACATTTGGGAAAACCTTTAGAATTGACAATTTGGGAGAAGATATATATTCAGAATTTAGATCCATGAATTTCAAGATTCCTGATGAACGTGACCTTATCTTGAAGTTCATCAAATCAACACCAGATGGCAATGTTATTGATGGAGATTCCAACGAAAAGCCGGTAGTCATGTCGATTGAAAATGAGAGATGGTTCTCTTGAAAACTAGTTCCCATGTTTAAAGAAACATGAAATATGAGGTAAGATGTAAAAATGACTCAATTTACGAATAACATTAGTTAATAAGACACTACTGAAGATGAAGCCACCCAGGCTTTGAAAATGGTAAAATTAGAAGACTGGATATGAGGTGAGGTATAAAGAATTTTAATTTAAATCTGAAATGAACAATCTTATTCTGACCATTCTTCTTCTCCTCTGGGCACTACAATTTTATTGATGATTTAGCCCTCTAAACTATTGTATTCCATCTGTTCAATTAAGAACTCCCAGCTCTTTGATGCCTTCAAATATATAATTAACCCAACTATTGTTGGGTCTGTCAATTGAACTGGAATTCAAGGGCCTTCAGTCCGACTAATTTGTCATCGCCATATGAATTACATTCGAAAAAATGCTTATCTTTGTGCTTAATTACATTTAAACTTTGGATCAGCTTAAATAATTCATTCTTGATTTTTCAGGTAATGCCTGCATTTTTTGTGGTATCAAATATTTTTTGCAAAATTTTCCTTTCAAAGGCCAATAGTTCGTTTTTTTTAGTTTTCTTTTATCTTATCCATGTTTCACAAGCATATCATTGTAGAAAGGATTTTTTATATATATTTTAACTTTTGAATGTCTGGAAACAAATTTATTTTAAAAATAAGATTGTCATAATACACTATCCAGAATTTGATTTTTTTTTTGCAATCATATTTCAGTTCTTCCATTTGTCTTCTTAGTTTCAAATAGTATAATGAACTTGTTCATTACATGAGGCCCTTGGAATTAGCGAAGGTGTAACTGCAAAAAACTAGTTTCGAAAAAAACATGCTCAATGCTTCACCAAATTTTCCTCAACATTGCAGGACATTGCATTTGCATTAACATGACAGTTTCAATCCTTGTATTTTTTGAATATATGAACCAAACTAACTACAAACCAATAATTTAAATTTACATTCCAATATAATTAATTACACTTAAAGATAATCAGGAAGCCATTACTTCAGAAAATAAAATCTATACTAATCGCATGTGTTAAGTGGTAAATTTGACATATATTCATAGATCCTTAAACTTAATTTATATAGAAATATAACATTAAAATAAAATAAACAAGAAATTAGTTTAATTTAATATAACAAATTTAGGAAATTTAGAGTTGAACTTTTATAGGAAAAAATCACTATGAGGTTTAATTTAATCTTAAGAAATCAGTGATTTCATTGGGTAATTCTACTTCTACACTCAGGGCAATCTTGGAAGGCAGGTTCATCTGTTAGTACGGAGCAGAGAGAGATGGAACGATTATTACACTGTTGCCACATCCTTGAAGACATGCACAATATTCAAAATATTTTTCTTTGCCGTAACCTCAACATTTTCATTTTCATTTTACATGTAATATACAATTGTATGTATACAATAATGAATAAAAACAGTTAAATCATTGATGTAAATAAAAATATCAGAAAATTAATGTTATTAATGTAGTTAAACTGTTATAAAATGCAATTTAAAAAAATATTAATAATACCTATACATCACTCAGAAGAAGACATACCTGATGGCATCATTAGGGGTCGTATGCAAATACATTAGTCTCTACTCAAATTACTTCCAATCACTGGTGAGCTGAGATCGAATTAACGGCCGCCTTAACCGGTCATGCATGAATGTTGACGTTTTCGTAATATTGGCAATGAATTACCCAGAATTCTCAGCGATAAAACCACTTCCGTTATTTTCGTCTGCTATAGAGGAATGCATTTATGCTTGCATCCTGCAAATAATACCGTATACAAACATGTCTGCGACGCGCAATATTACGCCGATTCTCCTGTTCTTCCAGTTGAATTCTTTGGTAGACTCTATCAAATTCCTCTTCTCTGTGTATACCGAAAACATGATCGAAGTCTTCAAGGTCCGACATCTTGGATAAGTTTCAAACTACATCAGTTACCATCGGTTCCCTTCGGGATTTTCACATAAGTTTATATCTTGAGCTACGATCTTAAGGTACCTTGTCAGGTAGCTTACAATTATTACCGCGTGAATAGATTTCTGAGTAAGAAAAATGTGTTTGAATAAAACTTTATCAGCAGAGAACGCCTTTTACTGTCTAATGCGTTCAAACATTCAACCCTAGGATCTTCATCTTCTTACTCTTCTTCACTACTGTATCAGTGTTATTAAAATCATTCATATTTGTGATTGGTTTAGGATGTTTTGGATTTTCCCCAGAGATTGAAACATTAAATTATTACTATTGCTTTCATTCATGATTCTCTACACAATGGCCTCACATCACAAGCTACAGCAGCCATCTCTTGAGGACCGACAACACTGTTACTCCACAGCTTTCTGTCTGCTTCACTTCTTTTTACAGAATTGGTACAGTTTAAATACAATTTATCTTCAATGCTTTTATTTATTAGGATGATATAGGAGATATATCAAAACATGTTCGAGAACAAATCATTAAATTGAGGTAAGATGATTCCAGATTCAAAAAAACTTGATTAAAAGAACCTCAAAGTATCCATCCATAGTAATTCTGCCCGAAGACAGGTCCTTCACTGTAATTTTTCATGCTATGCTTGCAGTTTACTATGGAATTGTAGGTGTGATAGGCTTCCCATTGCTTTCCACATTGGTGAAGGATGATGATGATGATGATGGCCATATGATTTCGGGGACCGTTTGGACCTTAAAGTTTTCCTGACATTTGTCTTACAGGTGAGGAAAAACCCCGATAAAAACCTCACCCAGAAAAAACTGCCCCAACCGGAGATCGAACCCGGGCCCACTGCATGACAAGGCAGCAAGCTACCTCGAGACCACAGCGGTGGTATCAAAATATAACTTTCTAAAATAAACCACAAAATATATTACTGAAATATCTATAGTGGGTTGCCAGAATATAGGAAAGAAGTATCCGATTATCTGTGTAAACTTCTGTGAGGAAATATCTATAGATTTTGAATACTTTTCAGGAATGCCATTTGATGAAAGATTAAAAAGATTCTGTTCATACCTTTTTCTGCATCCTTCTTACAGATTTATTTCATCATGTTGTGCATTGTATGCTTTGTGAATACCAAATTCCATCTTATAATTACTGTAAAAAAAACAAAAATTCTCCCCTCTGAAAATTTGGTGTCCTGAACTTGTCACTTTGTTTATGTGATCCTACAGGATGCTATCATTTTTAAATGAACGCCAGATCAAAAGTGTTCCTTTTTCCTGCATACTTTAATTTAATCAAAATCACAGTGGAAGTAACACTATGAGGTATTTCAATTTATAAATGAGTTGGAGAAAATGTTTTTATATCTCTCTTCATAAAGTTCTGTATTTTCACAATATCGGTTTCAAAAGGTCATTTTACCTTCAACTTCAGTCAAACTGCAACTGTTGAAATTGTTGGAGCTTAGAGAAAAAAAATCTACATTCAGAAAAATGGAAAGGAGAAATCATTGAAATTCCCATGGAGAATGGTTTGATTATGAGGTTCTTCAGTCTATCAACATAGGGAGCAAGTGGCTGCTCTTCAAAACAATGTAACAACAGTCATGAAAATACTGAGGATGGAACCGAAGAGGGTCCTGAAACTGGTCTAAGAAGAAGAATAATATGGTAAGGTGATAAATTTTACTTAAATAAATAATACTTCATAGTTGAATGCAGGCTTTCACGGCCGGTAATCATAATGTTGAGTGATTCCGGGTTATGTGGCCGTGGTCCATAGTTGGTGTTGATACCAGACGTTTCGCCCTCAACTGTGGAGGGCATCTTCAGTGGCGAGTGCTTCTAGGCGTGTTTCCTGGTCGGAAGATCTACTTGATCTTCCGACCAGGAAACATTCCTAGAAGCACTCGCCACTGAAGATGCCCTCCGCAGTTGAGGGCGAAACGTCTGGTATCAACACCAACTATGGACCACGGCCACATAACCCGGAATCACTCAACAATACTTCATAGTGTTAATTCCTAAAAAGTCAAAATAAACACTTAAGTTACTTTTAAAATACAATAGGAAGTAACATTAAGAGGTTTAACTTTTATAGGAATTAATCACTATGAGGTTTAATTTATGGTGAAATTAAATTTATATGAGGAGAGGTAAGAAACATTTAATTTCACCATTAAGATGTTTGTTTAATAATTAAAACTTTTGTTTGAAACATATGTTCGACAAACACAACTCTAAGAGGTAAAAATGAACAGACAAAATGTTTTAATTACCTAGGGTTGCAAACAGCATTTGTTATTACTGTCAACATTATCTTGTAAATAAAATTCTGTCTCAGATTTTGAGCAGGCAGCTGGCTGTAGGATGATTGTATTTGTGGAATGTAAAGAGTGTTATATGAGGGATACTGAGAGAAAGAAGGTGAAACCTGGTGATAGCATGTAGTCTATTCCTATCGAAAAGCACCAATGGGCTGCCAGATTTAACGTCCCCATCTGATAGATGAATCACTATCAATAGTACCACAAGCCTTTTCAACATAATTTGCAATTAGTGCACAATCTAGCAATTACACCACCACCTTTCCTGGCACCAAGATTAAAAATTTTATAATTAAATTAATAAAATTTTACAATCAAATTTTTTAACTGTCAGATATCGAACCCTGGCATATTAATCAGGAAGCAAGCATGCCATCACCTGAGCTAGCAAGGCAGACAAATATAATTTGTGCTTTTACAATTTTGCAATAAATAATACAGTACTACAATAAAAATCACATAATTTGTCATTCATAATAAGGTTAAAATTAGTTAATAAGTCATATTTTACTGATGAATAATATCTTTTGCAATGTTGTACTGGAATTCCTTCCTGTCTAAAACACACTTGCCAACAAAATTACAAATGGGTCATCAAATACCAGATGCAAACTCACATAAAATGTCTTACGTACAAAAAAGTATGGTAATTGATTAATTAATAAACCTGATCTGGACAAGAGAACTCTTCGAAATAAGCTTAACTCACCGTCTCATCCTCTGTCATCTGCTGAAGAGCAAGAGGTTCCTGCGTCTTCTCCACATACAGTGATGGTATACTACTCAGCAGATCTGGTGCCTTCACCGTATGATCGAAAAGTGCCAGCATTTCTTCACGTCCATACCGGTGTTCTGCAAGCTGACATCTGGGTGTGGATATCACGCTCGGCTGTGTGCAGCCATCCTGAGACAGGTTCCGCAACCTTATAATGCAAAATCATATATCAGTTACAACAGTGCTTCTCAAATTGTGTATCATACATACCTATAGTCTCCTAGAACGTAATATGTTATTCATGCTAGGTATTTCAACCTCACATAATGAAATTGAATTAATTCCAAAAAGCACACAAATACAAAAATATAATTATATTATTTTTAGTCTGATCATCCTACCTCAATATTAAGGTTGATTTGTTCTTGAACATGTTTCAAAACAATTATGTTTTATCGTCAGCTTTTCCAGACTGGTTTTATTTATGTTGGGCATTATGTTGCACAACCTGGATGTCGATGTCAGCTCCATCCTGTGGTTGGCCAAAGAACCTCCAAACAAGGTCACGCTCCATCGGTATATCAAAATTCATAACTCTATTTTTGTTCTTCTGAATATAATTTTTTTTCCCAAATAGTCAGCTCTTTTGTATTTTCTAACTGTTTTAATAATTTAGTGTCCGAATTTATATTATGTTTTTCAGACCAAACATGAGCAGCAACTGCAGATTTTTCTATTTCCCCAATTTTAATAATTCTTATGTGTTCTTTGGTTCTAATGTTTAGGTTTCTTTTTGTTTTTCCTATATATATCCTTTCACAACCCATGCATTAAATTTGATATATTCCTGACTTTTTATTTTTATCAGTTTTTTCATTTTTGTTGGTTTTTATTAGTTTATTTAAACTGTAGTTATTTTTTGGTGCTAATTTAATATTAAACTTCTCAAATATATTTTGAAATTTATTATGTATCCAGGGGTGATATGTGAATTTCCTATATTTTTTCATAGGTGGTACTTTTTCAAGAGTACTTCTGTTTATCATTTTTTTGTTTTTTATACTTTTCTATCCTTATTTGCACCATTTTTTCATCAAACCCATTTTCTCTTGCTACTTTGATTATGTGTTTTTTCCCATGTTTGAAATCTTCCTCGTTTAAGGGTAAGTTTACCAATATAGGAAATTCACATATATAATAAATATATAATATATATATAAATATAATAAATTCCAAAAGATATTTGAGAAGTTTAATATTAAATTAGCACCGAAAAATAACTACAGTTTAAATAAACTAATAAAACCAACAAAAAAGAAAACTGATAAAAATAAAAAGTCAGGAATATATCAAATTGAATGCATGGGTTGTGAAAGGATATATATATATATATATATATATATATAGGAAAAACAAAAAGAAACCTAAAAATTAGAACCAAAGAACATATAAGAAATATTAAAAATGGGGAAATAGAAAAATCTGCAGTTGCTGCTCATGTTTGGTCTGAAAAACATAATATAAATTCAGACACTAAATTATTAAAACAGTTAGAAAATACAAAAGAGCTGACTATTTGGGAAAAAATTTATATTCAGAAGAACAAAAACAGAGTTATGAATTTTGATATACCGATGGAGCGTGACCTTGTTTGGAGGTTCTTTGGCCAACCACAGGATGGAGCTGACATCGACATCCAGGTTGTGCAACATAATGCCCAACATAAATAAAACCAGTCTGGAAAAGCTGACGATAAAACAGAATTGTTTTGAAACATGTTCAAGAACAAATCAACATTAATATTGAGGTAAGATGTTCTGACTAAATATAATATAATTAAAATAACCACAAAATATCGCTTCCTAAAATTAAATATTAATTACAAAAATATAAATTTAGATATTATTACACCATCATAATATTATTTATAAATAATGTCACCTGTAGCTACTGAGTATTGCTATAAAATGTAGACAGGCACTAAGTCCACCAGCACCAGCCATTATAGTTAGTTTTCTCAACCTGAAGCCAGTTGCCAAAATTCTCCATGATGCTGGGTCACTATGCCCATACTCGCTAAAACTCAAAAAAATTCACGACACATCCCAAGTGCTTGTGACATGCATGACAGAAGTTGCCGCACCAGACCCACATAACTAACTAACTAGCACTTTTGAACCCACAGGTTCACCACTGCATGGACATAAGCTCTCCATACACCCCTATCCTGAGCTAATGTTATCCAATCATTCCCTGTATAATCTACTTCCTTCATATCATACTTAATGTTATTCTCCCATCTCATTCTTGGTCTACCAATAGGCGTTTTCAATATGGTTTTCCTACAAGAAGCTTCCATGCAAGCCTTTCATTTCCCATTTGTGTCACATGTCCTGCCCATCGCAGTCTACGAGACTTAACTGTTATTATATCTGACTTCCTATAAAGACAACGTAGTTCATTGTTATGTAGTCTTCTCCATTCACCTGTCTATCTCTCTTTCATCCAACTTTTTCCTAAGAACTTTATTCTCAAATACTCGTAATCTCCTTTCCTCCCTTAAAGTAAGAGTCCATGTTTCACACCCATATAATATAACTGGTAGAATAATAGTTTCATACATTTTCAGTTTAATGTTTTTTGAAAGCAGTTGGGACATCAAGAGTCTCTGAAATGCATAATAGCACGAATTTCCAGAATTGAGCCCATGTTTAATTTCTTTGTGCATCTCATTCCTATTTGTGGTTACTGTTCCTAGGTATTTGAATTCAGCCACTTCCTCAAAATTTCCCTCATTTGTTATTAGCTGTCCATTTCCATTATATAATGAATTTCTACGTGTGACCATATATTTAGTTTTATTCATATTTACTTCCAATCCTAATTTCATAGTGTTACTCAACAGTGTGTGCGTATTGTCCTTTAGTATCTCCTCGCTATCGGCCAGTAGTACCACATGATCAGCATAAACTAACAGCTTATTAATACCATTCAGTTGTAAGCCTTCCTTATTCTCTAAAGATTTAATGGCATGCTCTAGTACAAAATTAAATAGAGGAAATAGTGCATCTCCTCGCTTCAACCCATTGTGGATTTCAAAAGTATCCAAAAAATGTTTTGCCTACACGCACCCTACTCTTTGTGCCATTTAGAAACATTCAATGCCATTTAGACACATTCGTATAAGTCTAACTTTTTAGGAATTCCGAACTCCAGCAGGATACTATATAACTTCTCCCTCTTAATTGAATTATATGCTTTTTTGAAGTCTACATATAGTTGATGTACAGTACCACTATATTCCCATTTATTTACTAAATTCTGTCTTAAGTTAAAAATCTGATCGTTGTAGACCTGTTTCTTCTAAATGCACATTGATGATCTCCTAGAATGTCATCAATATAGGGAGTAAGTCTGCTTACTAATATATTTGTTAGAATTTTGTACGAAGTTGAAAGTAATGAGATGCCCCTGTAGTTGTTGCAATCAGTTTTATCTCCTTTCTTATAAATTGGTACGATAATTGATTCTTTCCATTCATCTGGAAGAGCTTCTTTTTCCCAAATCATACTAAGCAACCAGCATATCTTGTCCAATTTTTCTCCCCCTGATTTTTTCTCTTCCCCAAATCATATTAAGCAACCGTAGTATCTTGTCCATCAATTTTTCTCCCCCTGACTTTATCAGTTCTGCTGGGATCTCATCTGAACCTGATGATTTAAACATCTTCAATTTTTCTATTGCCATTTCCACCTCTAATGCACTTGGTTCTGCGACTAGCACTTCTGCCGTCTGTAAATTATCTTCTTTAATATCCTGTTTTCTAAGTACATTTAATAACTGATTAAAGTAACTTTTCCATCTATTTGATATACTCCTGGAATCTGCAATCATATCCCCATTTTCATTCCAAATTATTTTCCTGCATAGCAGTGGATAATTAATGTCCCATCAGAATCACTGTAGGATGTCCAGCAAATTACAAATATGAAATTCCTATTTCCAGGTTTTTTTATGGGATCGAAAAATAATTACCGAGGTTTTTTAGTGCTAAATTAAATTAATTTTAGTAAAGTCTAGTAAAGCTAATTTTGTAAAAAATCTTTTTTAATCTGTGTAAGTGATAAAGACATAATTTATTTTTATGGTAAGGGCTTAAATAAGAATATCAAAATAATTTATAATTTTCTTTTATTATGTGAACATGAACTATGTTACCATAAAACATTGCAAACAATCTCACGTTAATTTTTTTTTTTTAATTGTTTGACAATTTGTATAGATTTCAATAGTAGTAGTAGTCCTGGGAAGCATAGGGCCCTTGATAAAAAGCTCGCCAACGAACTGTGTTGTTTGCCAATGTCTCAATTTCATTCCTACTCATCCCTGCCTGTTCAGCTTTATACATGACGATATTACACAATGTTGTCCAAAGTCTTCTTCTTCGCTTCTTAGTCCTTGGGGGGTTCCAATCAAATGCCATTTTTGTGATGTTGTCATTCTCTCACCTTAACACATGACTAACCCATTTCCATTTTCTGAATTTAATTTCTTTACAAATTTCATTTTGATTCGTTCTTCTCCAAAGTTCTTTATTTGTTATAATCACTGGCCACCATATACCCACGATATTTCTCAGGCAACGATTTACAAAGTTTTGCAATTTCTTTTCAATTTGTTTTGTAGCCTTCCAAGTTTCATGGCTGTATAATAAAATTGATTTCACATTTGAATTAAATAATCTTAGTTTAAGTCTTGAGGAGATTTGTTATAGCTTTCAATAAAATACTAATAATAGAAAGAATTGGTTGATTGTATAAGAAAAGCGAAGGACCAAGTGAAAAACACTAGCCGAGAGTTACGTTAAAAATTCTTGTGTTCAATAAGCTGACTATAAGCTTACTGCATAGAGTTCGAGTTGATCTGGCTTATTGAACTGTGTGTGCTCAAGTATTGTTTTGTAATACAATATCATGTTGGCTAGGGCCAGCATTTAGAGTGGCAGCATGACTCCGTCAAATGTATACTTTGCTTTACTTCCTGGTTACTTTAAAATTCCCGACTTATTCTCAGTTTTCAAGATTTTTCCCAACTGCTAGACACCCTGAACTGTATTTATAATGTAATTTTACTCAAATTATGAAATGCATTTAGCATATCGATAGTCCAGAACCATACTGTTCTAAGTCCATTTTGTAGTATTCTTGTTACGTTTCATGTCTCGTGTCCATGTGCATTGTGAAAACGAACAGGAATTCGACATTTCAATTAAAAATGCTATACAAAATATTGTATTCCTGTTTTATTCTCACAATGAACATGGACATGGGACATAAAATATACATTTCATAACAAGAATAATTATTCTACGAGATGGACTTAGAACAATATAGCTCTAGGCCATCGATATGCTCTTTTAGTTGTAACTATATAATATATTGCAATACAAGTATGGGAAGTATATCATAATAGAATTGAGGAGAAGTTAGAAAAAACAAGATGATGTCGAGTTTCTGTTAAGACACTTCACATGTATTGTATACTTTTTTTTTTTAACGATGGATATTGATATTAATTAAAGAGTAGTAATAATTAAATTAGAATATTTTATATAGGAGAACTATTGAACTTTTATAGGAGATTTAATTTAAGATAAAATCAAATGTTTCATACTCCTCCTCATAATTAATCTTCTAAGTAGATCGCGATTTTGGGTTCATGGCAAACTCATCCTCAGTACCATTTTACCAACTGATCTTATGTCGAACGGAAGAACCACTTCTTCTTCCCTCTGTTGGTGGATTGATAAATCTCTGGATTAGGTCAGAATTAGCAGGAATTTCAGAGTTCATAAGTTTTTCTTTGTTTTTCTGAATGTGGATTTTTCCCCAAACCATGAGTTCCTTGTTTATCTATTTGTTTAATTAGAATAGCTTTTGATTCAATTAGATGTTATTTGGACCAAGCATGAGCAGCTACTGTTGACTTTTCCAATTCTCCATTCTTGACATTACTAAGATGTTCTTACACCCTTGTTTTCAAATTTCTTTTTGTTTTTCCTATATCAATTTTGTCACAATCCCTGCATTTGGTCTGATAAATTCCTGATTTGTTTCTTCTTCAATTTTTTCATTTTTATTGCACCAAAGAATGAATACAGCCTTAATAGGATAATTAAAACCAATAAAAATGAAAAAATAGTTAAGAAGAAAACAAATCAGGAATTTATCAGATCAAATGCAGGGATTGTGACAAAATTTATATAGGAAAAACAAAAAGAAATTTGAAAACAAGGGTGAAAGAACATCTTAGAAATATCAAAAATGGAGAAGTGAAAAAGTCAGCAGTAACTGCTCATGCTTGGTCCAAAAAACATCTAATTGAATCAAAAGCTAGTCTAATTTAACAAATAGATAAACAAAAGGAACTCATGGTTTGGGAAAAAATCCACATTCCAAAAAAACAAAGAAAAACTTATGAACTTCGAAATTCCTGTGAATTATGACCTGATCCAGAGGTTTATCGGTCCACCAACAGAGGGAAGAAGAAGTGGTTCTTCCGATCGACATAAGAGCAGTCGGCAAATGGTACTGAGGATGGGTTTGCCATGAACCCGAAATCGCGATCTATTTAGAAGATTAATTATGAGGAGAGGTATGAAACATTTGATTTTATTGATGTTTTTATTATTAATTTAACGCATCTCATTGAAGGATAAATTTAATTTAATTTAATTTTATAGAAGAACTAGCTACTGAAGATGCCCAGTTATGGACCATGGCCTTATAGCCCAAAATCTTTTAATACCATATATTCACAATTACCAGAGAAATTGGCAGAAACAACTTAACAGAATCCCTAGAGCCATCATATAAATCCATGGAAAATATGCTCAAGAACACCAGTGTTTCATTCAGACTGTCAGAGTTCAAGAATACTTCTACGATTATCACAAGAAAGGTTGACAATCTATGAATCTACTGATTTTAAAAGGAAAAAAATTAAAAACACATATCATAGGCTAGTATTATGTCTTTATTAAGAAATAAATTATTAAAACTTTTCTGGGTTCACAAAGACCCTGCATTGGTCCATATCCTCTGCTAACTGAATTCAGTTTATAATCTCCAATATCCAGTTCGCTGAGATCCATCTGAATATTATCCTCCATCTATGTCTAGACCTTTCTTAATGATCTTTCCCACAAGGTTTTCTCAATAACATTTTTTTAAACTTTTTTTACTGTCACTAATTCAAAGTTATTGTATTTAACAATGCTCTTTAAAACCCAAAGGTCATTAAGATTGCAATTCAAATCTAGACATAAATTTTTTTAAACTTTTTTACTGTCACCCATTCAATGTTACTTCATTTATCAAATGGTCTTTAAAAGCCAAGGACATTACCAATGCAATTCAAATATGGACATGAAAACACTGACAGGTTTACTCACAGGCTTCTTTTATACAGGCTTCAGGTTGTTTCACATATCCTAAATCTATATCATCGGATCCATGGCTTTATTTCCCTTCCAAAGGAAAACAAGCTCAAGATTTTTATACCTTGAAGTATCCAGACCCCCGTCAGGTCAACTTGGAAATCTTGAAATCATACACAGAGCATGGTAACCAATAGTCCATCTGAACTATCACCTATTCAAGCTACAAATCTTCCCATCTCAAACTCCTACATCTAATATCTGATTATATACACTGAATTTTTAAAACATCAGCAGGTACTGATTATACTCCTAGGTACCAGGCAGATGCACACTAAACTTCACATGAGTGCTCGGTGGCTAAGGAAGTTCACAGCCCTAAGTCCCAATCTTTAGGCTACAAATGCCAAAATAAGCTAAATACACACACAACCTAATTATATAAACTGCTAAAAATGGCTGTCATTTTCATTCAAATTTTCCTCTATTAGAATTTGTAAAGTTTTCTCTTTTTTTAGTCAAACAAGTTATCAGTACTGTGAACTTTTTTCACTAAATTATGAATAGTTGTTTTGTAGGGTAAGTCACTAAGGAACTTAACCCATTCGCCTCAGAAGACAACGTACACTCATCAGCTGTTAAATGGCCTTCAACTCAGAAGACAAGGTACACTCGCTTAACTCTACTGTTATAAATTTTGCACATCCCTTGGCAGGGTAATCTGTTGTTAATATTTATAAATAATAGAGGAATGTGTATTTGGGCAGACTCTTCAAACATTGGATTGAGACCATAACAGATCACTAGGTCTATCACATGAAAGGAAGAAGAAGAGGAATGTTTTTTGGTATTCGCCCTTTGTTCGTTTTGAATGTCTAAAAATAGACAATATAATTTACGGTGAGTTAAATGTGATTTTTGGTAAAATGCATTGAGTGTTTAAACCTGAAGCAAATGGGTTAATCTGAAATTTCAAACATATTCTTCTAAATAAACATACATATATATATAAAAATACATTGCTTTACTTTTCTCACTAAATTATGAATGGATGTTCTATAGGGTAAGTGATTATCAAGGAGCTTGATATGAAATTTCCAACATATTTTTTCTAAATAAACACACACACACACACACACATATATATATATATATAAATACATTGCTTTAAGATCTACCATATATTATTCTCTTATATGGAAAATTATAATACATTAGTACTAGTAGTAGTATGCCATTGTGTACCTCATCGAGACTTAGACGTTCTTTCCCTATAGGGGAGAAATTCACCTAATTTAGTTACACTTGTTTTCATATAGATGTCACTGAGTAGTCCAATCAGCATTCTGCCCCAAAGTGACATCAAGTAAACCAAGATATTACTAGGATAGGAAGTTCAGTAAATTATTTTTATTCAGAGTTGTGGTTCTTTTACAAGCCTGAAAATCATCAAACTTTGGACCCTTGGCTTAAAGTCCCTTCTGCAAGACTTGTCCCTTGAATTTTTCCATCCTTAAAAAAAGTTAATCAACCACGGCCAGGTTTGGACCCATGACCCTCGGGACTAGATGCAAGGAACATATCCACTAGACCACCAAGGCCGACTAATTAGTAACAACCACAATTTCCAGTTAAGTTAATAACCAGCGAACAGTGCAGAAAATTTATTAATAAGCAGCTATTATAACACTAGCACCAAGTTCATACTAGAAGTTTAATGTGTTACATTAAGTCTGCCTGCTAACTAAGCAGACTACTCAACACACTGCTAATATTTTAAAATTCACACCCCCATAGTAGGGCAACTAAAAACACATACCTAATGTATTGCTGTTTATTATCTAATATATAAAAATTAATGTTTGTTTGTTGTTCGTACTTAATGTATGGCCATACCTTTGATCCGATTGTGATGGGGTTTTTTACAAAATGTTCAGGAGATTCCCGGGATGAACATAGGCTATAAGAGAGTTGTGATATTCAACCCCTTCACCCCTAAAAATCACCCTTTGTAGTGAAAAACATAAAATAAAGTCCCTATTTTGATGCTTAAATGGCTTATGCTGCCTAAACCATAACAAGTACACCAAATTAATGTACACAGAAATGAATATCTCAAAAAAGTCAACAAGAAAGTCTGCAACAGCATATGTTTATCTTTTACGGATAACTCACAATAACCATTTTTGTCTTTCATTGATGCCAAGATTGGGATAAGTAGATTCCCGGGCAAGCGTACTCTGCCATATTGTTCATCCGACTGAATGTTCAGGAGATTCCGGGCATGAACATAGCATATAAGAGAGTTGTAATACTCAACCCCTTCACCCCTAAAAATCACCCATTGTAGTGAAAAATGTGAAATAAAGTTCCTATTTTGACGCTTAAATAGCTTATGCTGCCTAAACCAAAACAAGTACACCAAATTAATGTACACAGAAATGAATATCTCAAAAAACACTACAAAAAAGTCTGCAACAGCATACATTTATCTTCTATGGATAACTCACAATAACCATTTTTGTCTTTCATTGATGCCAAGAAGATCGGGATAAGCAGATTCTCGGGCAAGCATAACAGCGCGCAGGTGGTAGTAAAAACATATTAACATTTATTTAGGAGTAGCAGCGCACGCCGGGTATTAACTAGTGAACTATAAATCATTCTATTTTTTATGTTTTTATTAAAATTAACATTTACCAATCCTGGATAGAATCTAATTTAAGAAAGAAATAATACTTGAACCGGGACTTGAACCCTGGATCTCTGATTCTGTACATCAGTGTGATACCGATTATGCCATTCAAGCACTGTAAAGAATGTCAACATTCCTTTCCACTTATACAATTCTCGTTTGTCCGAAGGCTGACAGCTGTCGCTACCATCACACCAACTAACATCTATTCAGAAGTATTTTTATTGAGAATTCATACATTACTTTTTAGCAGTAAAGCTCCATATTTCAGAGATCCAGAGTTCAGGCCCCGGTTTGAGCATTAATTTTTATTCATAGTTAAATATGGGAAATAACATTATGAGGTTCTTATTCATGAAGAATGGGTCATTTTTTTGTATCTTACCTCATAGTTTGTTTTCTTAAACACAGGAACTGCAGTTTTCAAAAGCAAACATCCCTCCCATTTTCACCCGACATTATGACTAGTTGTAATCTCTATCTGTAACATTGCCATCTGGTGTTGATTTGATGAACTTCGAGATCAGGTCTCATTCATCAGAAATTTTGAAATTCATGGATTTAAATTTGTTCTTCAGAATATATATATATATATATATATATATATCTTCCCCCAAACTGTCAATTCTAAAGGTTTTTCCAAATGTTTTAGAAGTTTGGCATCTTTTTCAATTTTATGACTCACCAACAAACTATGTGCTGCAACAGATGATTTTTAATTTCACCATTTTTTATACTTCTAAAGTGTTTCTTTGCGCGAGTGTCCAAATTCCTTTTTTGTTTTTTCTATGTATACTTTATTGCAGTCTATACAACTAATTTGATAAAATCCAGATTTTTTACTATATAACAAACTGGCACTATCGAACCCGTAGGTTCAAGGATACACAGACATGAGATCATACATCCCTATCCTGAGTTAATGTTTTCCAATCATTCCCTGTATAATCTACTTCCTACAAATCATACTTAATGTTATTCTCCTACCTCATTCTTGGTTTACCAACTGGGCGTTTTCAATCTGGTTTTTCTACAAGAAGCTTCCATGCACATCTTTCATTCCCCATTCGTGCCAAATGTCCTGCCCATCGCAGTCTAAGAGACTTAACTGTTATTATACCTGGCTTCCTATAAAGACCATGTAGTTCACTGTTATGTAAGTCTTCTCCATTCACCTGTCTGTTCATCTCTCTTTGGTCCAAGAATTTTCCTAAGAACTTTATTCTCAAATACTCGTAATCTCCATTCCTCCCTTAAAGTAAGAGTCCCATGTTTCGCATCCATATAAAATAACTGATAGAATAATAGTTTTATATATTTTTAGTTTAATGTTTTTTGAAAGGATTTGGGATGTCAAGAGTCCCTGTAATGCATAATAGCATGCATTTCCAGAATAGAGCCTACGTTTAATTTCTTTATGCATCTCATTTCTATTTGTGAGTATTGTTCCTAGGTATTTGAATTCAGCCACTTCTTCAAAATTTCCCTCATTTGTCAGTAGCTGTCCATTTCCATTATAATAATAATAATAATAATAATACTTTATTTATTCTGGCAGAGTTAAGGCCATAAGGCCCTCTCTTCCACTCAACCAGCACAAATACAAATAAATATTTGACAAATATAGATATACACTATACTAATTATAAACAGTTAAAGATACAATAAATGTAGCAATGTAAATGTCATGTACAAACAACATTTTATAGGGTAATAATAATGATACGATAATAATGATAATAATAATAATAATAATAATAATAATATAAATATGATACATTATACGGGAAACACCAATTAATATATATATCTTACACTGGATAATAATGAAGTCGAGTTTAGAGCAAATATAAATTTAGATTTCTTTTAAAAGATGCCAATGTCTGGCAGCCCCTTATTTCTTGTGGTAGGGAATTCCAGTTGCGAGAAGTGGAGATGGTATATGATATGGAGTGATGTGATGTCCTATGTTGCGGAATATTAAGTAAGAGACTATGTTGTGATCTTGTGTTTAAGTTATGGTTTGAGGATAGATACTGGAAACGGGATGATAAATAATTGGGAATCGAGGTATGTAGGATCTTATATAGGAGAATTAGACAGTGCGATTTTCTTCTCTCTTTTAGATGTAGCCATGACAATTCGTGGAATAATGGAGAAATGTGATCGTATTTTCGAACATTAAATATGAATCTGATACACATATTATGGACATGCTGCAGTTTGTGCGACAATCCGTCATTTATGTCAGTTAGTAGAACGTCACAGTAGTCAAAATGCGGCATCACTAAAGTTTGGATTAAAATTCTTTTAAGAGTTGTAGGAAGAAAATGTTTAAGTCGCTTTAGGGAATGCATTATGGAGAAGATCCTTTTAGATGTTTGTTTTACTTGCACATGCCAATTTAAATTAGAATCCAAGTAAAATCCCAAGTTTTTAACGACGTCGGTATAAGGAATTTGTTCATTATCTAATATGACAGCCGGCATATTGCCATTGTTTATGGAGTGTAATAGCCTTGGATGTCCGATAATTATTGCTTGCGTTTTGTTTACATTTAGTTTCAGCCCATATTGTCTGGACCATAAAGATATATGCCTGAGGTCAGTGTTTACTTTGTCAATATATTCATTAATTTCGTCAGGCCTAAAGTGTGTGTAAATCTGTAGGTCGTCGGCGTAAAGATGATGCTTGCAATTTTGTAGTTTCTTGGTCACGTCATTAATATAAATCGAGAAGAGAAGAGGAGCGAGGACGCCGCCCTGAGGTACCCCTTTCCTCATCAAGCGCCAGGAAGAAATGTGATTATTAACAGAAACTGATTGCTGACGATTAGTGAGGTAAGATGTAAACCAATCAAGGCAGTTTTCCGACAGATGTAGTGTCTTTAGTCTTGCTAGCATTAAGTCTATATCTACTGTGTCAAAGGCTTTGCTGTAGTCGAGTAGGACTATTGCGGTGAGTTTGCTTTTGTCCATTGAGTCTCTTATGTCCTCTACAATATCAAGTAGTGCAGTACTCGTGTGATGTCCTGTTCTAAAACCAGACTGATGTTCATCAAGTAAGTCGTGTGTGGTGAGGTAGTCTGTTAACTGTGAGTGTATTATGTGTTCCAGTGCTTTAGATAAACAGGGAAGAATACTAATTGGTCTATAATCATCGAGTGTTGTGGGAGTGTTTGATTTCGGTGTAGGACGAACTAGAGCCATTTTCCAGAGTCTGGGATAAGTCCCGGTCATTATAGAGGCATTAAAAATGTGGGTTATTGTTGGGAGAATAATATCTATTATTTTTTGCAGGAGAGTTATTGTTATATTGTCTATTCCTTGTGCTTTAGATTTAATATGTAATACTGCTCTTTTGGCGTCATCAGGTGAGATATAGGAAAAAAAGAATTTGTCTCGGGTGGGTTGGGAATATGACATTAGTTCATCTATTGTCTGTTGTTTGTGTTGTGAGTTGTCAGTAGGGAGTCGGGTAAAATGGTCATTCAACTCATCTAGTGGTAGGTCAGCTGTTTCTACCTGTAGTTTATTTTGACAGAGGCCTATTGATTTTAAATTTTTCCACATGTCAGCTGAGTTGGACATAGATTGTGTAATAACAGTATGGGCATATCTTAGTTTTGCATTCCTGACAGTCTGGTTGACTTTATTCCTCAGATGTTTGTATGTCTGTAAGTCTGTCAGTTCTTTGTTCCTCCTGTATTTCCTGAATGCTACGTCTCTCTCAGTCATAAGCAAGCGGATATTATCAGACATCCAGGGTGCAGGTGGTCTGTTTATACGTCTAGTCTTGATAGGTGCGTGTTTGTCATACAATTGTAAAATCATGTCATTAAAATTTTCAACTTTCTCGTCTACAGTCCTAAGTGTCCATATGTTGTTCCAAGGTAGTTTTGCAGCGTCATCAATTAATTGTGCATAATTTATATGTTTCAAGTCTCTGTATGTTACAAGTCTAGGTCTACGTTTAGAGCAAAGGAGTGAATATTCAATGTATATTAAGTCATGTGCAGAGATGCCTGGAGCTTCTATCTGTCCACTAGTTATAACTTTTTGAGGATTATTTGTTATAATTAAGTCTAGTAGTGTGTCAGAATACCTAGTATGATGGGTTGGTTCTGAAGGCAGTATTGTCATATTGCATGACTGGAACATTGTCTGTAATTGTATAGTGTTGTAAGAATTTGTGGCTAATAGGTTAGTGTTGAAGTCTCCTAGTACAATTACATGTTCATAAGATGGTATCAGATTTTGGAGAACTGTTTCAATGTCATGCACTAGTGAATATACTAGTCATATAACAATATAACAATAACTTTATCCCTAGCATTACCTCTATGATTAACATTTATAGTATTTGGATGAATCAATAATACACAACATATGTTTGCCCATTTGGTCCCGACATTTGGGGGCTTATAAACTACTCCTAATAAACATTTCTGCATTTTTGCTCTAATTTCTATAAATAGGTATTCGGGTCGAGACGAGTATTCACTAGGCGAATGGGATACAATTTTCGGTTGTAGATCGGAATGTATATACATCGCCACGCCGTCTCCATTTTTCCCGAATCTGTCATTCCTAATCAAGGTGTAATTTTGCATGTTTACAAGAGAAGAAGGAAGGGTATTTTTCAGCCATGTTTCAGAAATTAAAATGGCATGCAGATTTAGTGTTGAAAATATAGTTTGGAATTCTGAGAAGTGGGACAGGAGTGACTGTGCATTACAATGTGTTATTTTGAGTGTATTGCTGTTCAAAGAGAAACGTGATTTTAAAAGGTCTGAGGTGGAAGGGGTATGTTGAGATGGGGACAATGGAACTGTCAAAGACCAAAAAGGGGCTGCAGGTGCATTACTTAAATCTATGGTTGAAATGTTACTAACTAAAACAAGAAAACGGTAAATATTAAATATTAATTGGTGTTTAGTATATGAAGTACAAAATAAAATGAAGAAAAAAAATAGATTATACACGAAAAAATGAAGGAAAAAAAATGAACACAGTAAATAATTAAATACTAATAGCAATAAATTACAAAAAGTAACAAGTTTCTGAGTTGATAATTATCACTCTGACCTGAGATCTGCTAGATGATTTATTCGCTTTTTTCTGTCTCCTATCTTAACAATGACAGAACCATCTTGGGTCCAGACATTGGTTACGCCATGAATATTGATAGCTTCGCGAAGTAACTGATGCCTAGCACTAGTAAGGTCCTCACGAATCTTAATTCCACTGCCTTTCAAATTCTTTTTATTTCAAAACACCTCACTTCGCTTACGGTAGGACACAAATTTAACAATGACAGCCATAGGTCGTCCACCATCTGTTTTTCTACCTACACAATGACTACGGTCAATGTCACTGACCTGGAGACAAACACCAACTTTCTCTGCTACCTGCAAGGCGATGGCATCTGTGTCTTCATTTTCTTCCTCCGCAATGCCAAAAATACGCACACACTGACGCCTTTGATATTGTTCTAAGCTATCAATCTTAGATTCCAAAGTCACTATCTTGTTATCGCGGTCCTGAATAGACTTCTGGAGTTCACTGATTAAGGCGTGACTTTGCTCTAATGCCACTTTTAATTCTATAACCGCCGCAACAGTCTCCTTTATTATGTTGGCAACACTTGACAGCATGGTAGCATCTTGTAGCGACTCTTGTAAGACACGCTTCACCACCTCTTCTTAATGTAGAAGAATATTTACTTTTTACTGTCTGGGGTTTTCAATTTCTTATTGGTAATTAATAGATCACCAAGGCTAAATGCATTTATCGGTGCCAATGTAATATTGAATATCTTGAAATTTTTTTTAATTTGTTATGTATTTCAGGATAAGTAATTTTCTTAAATTGTTTTCCTTCCTTTGAATCAGATTGCAAGGTGGTGTATTCTTTGAATCATTTTTGTTGCCTGGATTTAATTTATTTATAATTATTTCCTTTCCAAAACCATTTAAATTAGCTATATTCAAGATGTGAGTGTATTCTTTCTTAAAATCTTCTTCATTTAGTGGAACATTTAATAATCTACATATCAAACTGCCGAAAATTGCATGTTTATGCGCAATATGATTGAAACTTGAAGACTTTATATAATTGTCAGTATGAGTAACCTTCCTATATATATTGAATTCAATATATTGAAGTTCCCGTTTATTGGAATATAAAAGTAACTGCAGACAAGGGCAAATGAACAAATCAGCTGTAGTAGAACATGCTATTACAAATGGATATCAGATTCTGTTTGAAGATACACAAGTTTTAGCCACAATGCCCTATTATTTCCCTAGACTATACAGAGAGGCTATTGAAATCTACAAACATAAGGACAATTTCAACAGAAAATAAGAAGGAATAAAACTGGCTAAAGCCTGGTATCACATATTAGACAATAGATGTTTAAACATAACCAAGAACAAGGAGACAGTTCAGAACCAATCAGACATTAGAATGACAACAATCAGCCAATCAACATCAACCACGTCCAGTCACCCAGGGAGCAGCACTAGTATAAATAATGGCTTCCAGCAGTCCACTGTTCATTCTCAGTCGAGCCTCCGACCAGGGAACGTATGGAATAAACACCAGTAATCAACCACGGTCACATAGCCTTGAATCTCTTAACATTAGATGTCTTAACGATTTTTATTATTAATTTAACACTTCTCATAGAAGGATAAATTATATTTGAAGAGAAAAATTTTCGCCTAGACCGGGACTCGAACCCGGGACCCTTGGCTTTCCGGGCCAAGTGCTCTACCAACTGAGCTACCGAGGCGAGTTACAATCTAGACGCAAATTTTTCTCTTATGTACGTTGTAATTCCCTCGCGCCAAATGCTTGAAACCATAGCTTCTATCTTTGCAAATGGCGGCTTCTTAGTTAAGAAGACATTTATTGGGAATTTAACACTACTTTATAGCCAGTAGGGCTTCTATTGACGATTTTTATTATTAATTTAACACTTCTCATAGAAGGATAAATTATATTTGAAGAGAAAAATTTTCGCCTAGACCGGGACTCGAACCCGGGACCCTTGGCTTTCCGGGCCAAGTGCTCTACCAACTGAGCTACCGAGGTTTCTCTTCAAATATAATTTATCCTTCTATGAGAAGTGTTAAATTAATAATAAAAATCGTCAATAGAAGCCCTATTGGCTATAAAGTAGTGTTAAATTCCCAATAAATGTCTTCTTAACTAAGAAGCCGCCATTTGCAAAGATAGAAGCTATGGTTTCAAGCATTTGGCGCGAGGGAATTACAACGTACATAAGAGAAAAATTTGCGTCTAGATCGTAACTCGCCTCGGTAGCTCAGTTGGTAGAGCACTTGGCCCGGAAAGCCAAGGGTCCCGGGTTCGAGTCCTGGTCTAGGCGAAAATTTTTCTCTTCAAATATATTAGATGTCTTACCCTATTCAAAACAATTCCATAAAGGTGATACTCGATAATCTTGGTAGAAATCCCTGACCATTGCACTATGTCTATGAGATTACAGTTTTCCATCTTAACCAATACCGCAGTATTTTCATCCAATACCACAGTATTTTCATCCATGCTAATACTGTTCCGAATATCCAGTGATATGAAAAAAAAAAAATGTCCTACATTGTAATGATCTAATGAAATATATAGTTTGATGTTGCAAAACTAAAGAATCATGATGGTAACACAAACATACTACAACATCTAATTAAAGCATTTGAGATAGTTCACAACTGGTGGCTACATGCAGTTTCTTACATTTCATTGACAATACATATTTTTTAATATTACAGATAAGTTTAAAAAATCAATGGCACAACAGGCATTAAGGCACTTGGCCTACCATCCAGCCGCTGGCCTCACATCCACATGTGTTAATCACAGAGATAGACGATCATGCAGCCAGTGTAGGTGTGGTGTGATCAGCATGTTGGATCCCCCAGCCGTTATAGCTGGTTGTTTCAACCTGGAGCCGCTACTTATTGTAGCTACCCAATTGTATCACGATGCTGGGTGGGCACCGGTATCATATTGGCTGAAATTTCATGAGAAAATTTCTTCCCTCATGGAGACTTGAAGCCGCTCTGCACTAAGGTGTCTTGCCTTAACCACTCGGCTATGGCGCAGGACTTACAGATAATTTCTTATTAAATTATATGATGTGTTTAGTGATTAAATTTATATTTCTGTCTAGAAGTGATGTAACAGTAATAAAATAATGTAGTTGGTAACTAAAATTTGCTGCCATTTTAAAATCTAGAGACTAAAGTTGAGTAGATTATATTTATTTGTTGTTTAAAAAGATACCTTTCTAGCAGTTTAACATTTTGGTTATTTATTGGATTTTCACATTGCATTCATATTTTTTCAATTATGTTATGCATTTATAAATTTCTTCTTCTCTTCTTAATCATAATTTGTATGATTTTCATCTTTATTTCCAAAATCAGTCCTCAGAGGAAGATGTATTGGATGTGCATTCACTGTCATCCTTCTCTTGGCTGGTCTTCCTCTTGTTCTTCTCCCGTCCATTGGTCTATCTTCTTTAGCTCTGTTTGCAAGTCAGTTGTCTTCCATTCTTTCTATATGACCCTTCCAATATTTTCGTCTATCTGTAATAAATTTGGTTATGTCTTGAATAGGCCTATGACATTTGTCCCTAATTTCTGTGTTGTGTATTTTATCAAATAATGTTTTCCTCTGAATAGTTAAGATCTTCATTTCACATCTGCTTATAATTTGTTTAGCTTTTGTTGTATTAACCCTAGTTTCTGCTCCATATACGATAACTGGTCGATTCTGTATGTGTGTGTTTTGCTTTCTATTGACATATGTTATAAATTTAATATAATATATTCCCTAATGAACATAATAATGTGGACTTATTATACAATTACCAGTATTTGACCAATGTGGTCAATTAATGGGGATTTACTGCTGATGTCTCGAGGTAGCATGCTGCCTTATCATGCAGTGGGCCCGGGTTCAATTCCTGGGCGGGACAAGCTTCCTGGACGAGGACTTTTTGCAGGGTTTTTCCTCAAATGTCAGGAAGCTTTGAGGCCCAAACAGTCCCCAAACATCATTTCCGGTGTGGAAAGCAATGAGAAACTACCACACCTATAATTCCCTAGTAAAGCTGCAAAGCATAGCATGACAATGACAATGCTAGGACTTGCCCTAGGGCAAAACACTATAGAATAGTGGTCAATCTTTTGTTTTAGTAAGTACTGTAACTGTGTTTTCCATAATGAATTCATTATCAGGCAACATATCAATTAAGGACATGTTAGATTATTAACTAATTATTTCATTGGTACTATCGAACCTGGAGGTTCATGGATATGCATTCATGGTATTTTGCAATCATGCTCTGTATAAATCACCTCTACTGGGCTCTTTCCTCAGGTTTTCCTACAAGAAATTTCCATGCCAATCTTTCATTTTCCCATTTGTGCCATATAGTAAAGTAAAGTGATCCCACAACAGGCCTCAGGAGACCCTTGGGGTAGTAGGAGGTTAAGGCTCCTACTTTTTCTAGACAATCGGCACTTTATGTCAGCCGGGTTGTCAGCCCTGCGTGACGGCCGCCTTTACCCCAGAACAAGCGTCTGGTACTCATTTCAGTTAGAGGCTGAGTCGACCCCAGGGCCATAGTGCCGCCAGAGGGTTTGGGTCAGTTTAAAAATCCTGACCCCAATGGGACTTGAACCCTCGACCCTCCGGCTTGTAGCTCAGTGCCTTAACCACTACGCTACGGCGTATGTCCTGCCCAATGTAGTCTATGAGACAATTGCACTTTTTACATCTGCTTTCACATAAAGAACGAGTAACTTATTGTTAAGTAATCTTCTCTAATCACCTGTCTGTTCACCTCTCTTCGGTTCTAAATTTTTTTTTCTAAAAATTCATTCTCATATACAAATACTCATAATTTTTCTCCCTTAAAGTAAGAGGCCATGATTTGCACTTATATAACTGGAAGAATTACTGTTTGATATTTTTAGTTCAACATTTTTTGAGAATAGCTGGGACAACAAGAGTCTCAGTAATGCTTCATAGTTGTGATTCCTGAGTAGAGGCTATGCTTATCTTTTTCTGCACCTCACTCCTGTTTGTAATTATTGTTCCTAGGTATTTGAATTCAGTTACTTCTTCAATATTTCCCTCATTTATCATTAACTGTCCTTTTCCATTAAGATAAAGTTTGAGAATAGCTGGGACAACAAGAGTCTCTGTAAGGTTTCATAGTTGTGATTCCAGAGTTGAGTCTATGTTTAATTTTTTCTGCACCTCACTCCTGTTTGTAATTATTGTTCCTAGATATTTGAATTCAGCTACTTCTTCAACATTTCCCCCATTTGTCATTAACTGTCCACTTCCACTAAGGTAAAGTGATCCCATTACAGACATTGGGCCATTTCCAATATAATGTATTTCTATAAGACGCCAATTTTGGAATATATTAAACAGTACCAACTAAATTGGAAACACCATCTTGAAAGAATGAGTTCAAATCGGATTCCCAAAGCTGTTTATAATTATATACCAAGAGGACGAAGATCACTGGGCCGTCCTATGAAACGCTGGAGGGAAAATTTTCTATAGGATCGTAACAGGCCTTGGCCTAATACTTGGAAGGAAGAAGAAGAAGAAGAAGAAGAATGTATTTCTACACGACCATATATTTAGTTTTATTGACATTTACTTCCAGCTTTTGTGTTATTTAATATGAGGGACATTTCATAAATAATGCATACTAATTTTCTTCTTCTTCTTCTTCTTCTTTAGTAGGCGACTACAACCTCATTGAAGTTTTGGCCTCCTCAACTATTTTTCTCCACCTAGATCTATTATGGGTACAGACTGGCCAATTTCCAATTTTCATTTCTAACATATCTTTTATAACATCATCCTTCCATCTGTTTTTTTGGGCGTCCAGCTGTTCTGGAGCATATTGGTTTCCATTTGTATATATTCTTCTTACAAGCCTGTCTTCCTGCATTCTATTTATATGTCCAAACCAGCGCAGTGTTTGAGCTTTAATGTGGTTCATTATTTTTTTTATTTCATATTAGATTATTTAATTCAGAATTCATTCATATATGCCATGTGCCATCACTTTCTCTAATTGGTCCAAAAATTCTCCATAAGATCTTCCTTTCAAATATTAATAGTTTTTGTTTATCAGACTCCTTCAGTATCCATGTTTCACAGCCATAAGTTACAATCGGTCTTATTACTGTATTATACAGTATACAGTTAATCTGGAGACAAGTTTATTTTGAATAGTATTCTATTTGCATAGTAAGCTATATTGCCCAAAGAAATTCTTTCACCAATTTCTTCCTCTATATATAGTTTTTTCCATTTACAGTTGAACCAAGATATTTATATGATTTTACTTCTATATTTGTATCATTGATGTTCAGATTACTTTTTTTTTTATTTCTTGTTGTATATTTTAAGTATTTTGTTTTGGAATTATTTATTATTAATCCATATTCAACTGTTTTTTTTTTCAGCAACTGGAAAGTTTCTATTAGTGTTGGTATGTTCCTTGCTGTTATTAATATGTCATCTGCATATGCAATACATTGTTTAGATTTGGTACTAACAGCGGGTTATACCAGATGGGATCAGAAAAGGAACACTGATATCTTAAAAGAATTGAAGACTACACCAATTTTGGAATTTATTAAACAGTACCAAGTAAATTGGAAACACCATCTTGAAAAAATGAGTTGAAATCGGATCCCCAAAGCTGTTTACAATTATATACCAAGAGGACGAAGATCTCTGGGCCGTCCTATGAAATGCTGGAGGGAAAAATTTCTGTAGGATCGTAACAGGCCTTGGCCTAATACTTGGAAGGAAGAAGATCTAAATGTTTTATTATTGAATCAACTACTATACTAAATAGTGTTGAGGATAAGATTTTAGTAATCAGATCAAATAATTTTAGTTTCAATGTTCTCCCTCCTTGTTTGATTATTTCAGCAGAGATGTTATCTGAACCAGCAGCTTTATTTGATTTAAGATTATTAATTATATAACAGATTTCATTGTATGATGGTGGTGTTACTTCTTGTTGATTATACTCGTTACATTCTTCCTCTCTTAGAGTATACAGTGGTGTTGTAACAGTTGGGTTCAACACGTTACAGAAAAAAACTTTCCAACTATCTATAACAAGGTCTATTTTAGTTATAAGATTGTCTTCATTATCTTTACAAACGGTTGGTACAATTACCTGCCATTGATTAAACTTCTTAAAACTATCAAAAAATTAATTTTCATAATTTTTTCATTAAGCCATTTTTTTTTTCTGTTTCACAATTGCATTAGCTATCTTTCTCTTTTTTCCTTGTAGAGATCATTATTGTTTCTAGTTTTGAATTGTAACATTTTCGTTCTAGCATTATCTTTCTCTTGTATGGATAATCTACATTCATCGTCCCACCATTCATTTCTAGGGGTTTTTTTCTTGTTCTTGTATTATCTCTTTAGCACATTGGAGTATTTGTAATTTTATACTTTCCCATTCTTCATTGTTTGATTTTCGGGTACATTCTTTAAATTATTGTGTAGTAGTTTCCTGTATTCTCTCACTTTAAAGGGATTCTGAAGATTTATTTTATTCCATTTAATTACATCAATTTGCTGTATTAGTTTCTTTCTATATATTTTAGGAAGTTTTTGTTTGATTACTACTTTTACTAGGTAATGATCAGAATCAATATTTGGGCCTCTCATTGACTTTACATCCTCTATTAAATCCTGTTTCTTATATTTATTTATCACATGATCTATTTGGTTTGTTACCGAGTGACCTGGTGATACCCACGTCCCTTTATGTATTCATTTGTGTTGTAATTGGGTGCTCATTATTTTGAGATTATTATAAATAATAATAATAAGCCCATGTTTCCCTTAACAAAGATTTAGTCGCTCTCTCCCTACATACCAATTTAGTTACACTTGTTTTCGTATAGATGTCATTTGAGTGGTCCGTGGTCAGTGTTCCACCTCATACTGACATCTAGGAAACCAAAGTAGTACTAGAACGGGAAATTTGGTAAATTTTGCTTAGAGGCCTTTTCATTCAGGTTTAAGGATCTTTTACGAGCCTGAAAATCTTCAGACTCGGGACCCATGGCTTAAAGTCCCTCCCGGATGACTTGCTCCTTGGATTTTCCCATCCTAAAAAATCCATCGACCCCGGCCGGGTTTGAACCTGTGACCCTCGAGACCAGAGACAAGGAGCATAACCACTAGTCCACCGTGAGATTATTAACTATCGTAAATTCACATAACATATGACCATTATTATTTGTTTCATTATGTAAGGTTTGTTTCCCAGTTATATTACTATATGCTGGTTCTTTTTACTGAAGTCTCCTAAAATTATGGTTGTATCACTTTTAGGTATTGTTTCAATTACTTTCTGTAAATCTTCATAAAATTATTCTTTTACTTCAATTTATTTCTTCTGTTGGTGCATATGCATTTACTAAGGTTATTTTATTATATTTCCCTTTAATTCGTAATTTACAAATTCTTTCATTGTAGGGAGAGAAATTTATTACATGTTTTAGTATTTGTTTTTTACATATAAATCCAGTAACAGCCTGGTCTGATTTAGAAGCATGTCCACTGTAAAACATAGTAAAGTCTTTCTTAGTTATGCTACCATTACCAATCCATTACCACTGCTATAATATCTAAATTAGTTTTGTTGAGTAGTCTGCCAGTTCTTGGATTTTCCCGGGTTGAAGGAGAGTTTTAACATTCCAGGTACCAATTTATTCATATTCTGTTGTCCTTGCTTGGGTCTATGTCCAGTGATCCGTCCGGTTATATTATGTTGAGGTTGTTTAGCCAGTAATTGTTTTTACGGAGTTAGGGATTTGGCCTAACCTGCAACCTGGAGGGCCGGGTCATTTGAATTCGGGGTTTCTGTCCCCTAAATCAGTTGCTTTTACTACAGCTCTTGAGTCTGATCTTACCCTTGAAGAACTTCATCCACCAGCTGTGCCGTTCAGAAGGACTCCTTCCCCGCCGAAGCTGTCGTTGAATCCCTCGTCTGGAGTACTTTTTTGTCTGGTCCCTCATCTTTGACCTGTCCGACAAGGGAGACCCTACCAGTGGCTATGCTACCATCAGCATAGCTCTCAGGATCATTGGGACTCACAAGCTACACCACCAACTTCAAGGTCCTGTACTCCCTAGGTGGAACATATTAATTTTATACATTTATTATTTTTTTAATATCTCATTACAGTCCTTCAATATAGTCTCCCTGCTTCTCTATGACTGAATTCCGTCTTGGAAGCTCTATTATTCCATCTAGGACATCACTTCTGTTCATCTGTCGAATAGCTTGGTTAAAGGTGGTAGAAAGTTCTTCCAGAGAAGGATAATGATGTCCATGCATGTGTTATTTCAACTTTGGGAACAAGTCAAAGTATGATGGACTCATTTTCGGGCTATAGGGAGGATGCGGCAACACTTCCCATTCATATTCATGCAGTTTTTTTGGGCTACAACATTGCCAATATGAGGGCAAGCATTGTCATGGAGAATGAATGGCTCAGCTTCGAGCAACTGAGGTTGCGTTTTGTTGCATTTTTTTACACAGGTTTTGCATGAAGTTACAATAATACACTGCTGCGACCATTGTTCCACGTGGGACTCTGTCATGATGATTCCTTGGTGATCATATGCAAAAAACATCATTTGTTTGACCTTTGATTAAGCGTGTCAAAACTTTTTTAGATGTGGAGAATCTGAAGCTCTCCACTCATTGGACTGTGATTTCAATTCCGGTTCAAAGTCTAATCCACGTTCCATTAGCAACAATTCGACACAAAAATCCTTGACCTTCACGGTCAAATCATTGTTTGGGCAAGGTTGCAATGTCCAGGCGTTTCTGCTGCTGTTCAGCAGCCAAACAGTGTGGGATCCATTTTGCAGAAATTTTCCTTTTCTTCAAATCATTTATCAAAATTCAGAATACAGACGGAGAAATTCCCGTGGCTTCAGAGAGTTCCTCGCACACGGCGATAGTTTTCAAGAGCATCTGTGCCACAAGTTTAACACTTCATTCATCTGTTGACGTTTTTGGCCTTCCGGGTCTTGGAATATCGTGTATGCTCATACAACCACCACAAAAATGATCAACCCAATGTGAAACTGTACTACGGTCCATTGTAAACTCACCACAAACTTCACTTAACACACTGCCTGATTTTTGCCAGGTAAAGTTTTGATCCTAATGTATGACCTCTGGTCTTTAACAGTCACAGTACCTGCAGGGTCCATTTCTACCTCTTGCCAATTTTATGTGAAAAACCGAAAATATGTGCTTCTTTCTCAAGCTCCCAACAACATCTGACAATTTTTATTGTTGTTACATCATCCAATCCACAGTAATACCAACCTGTGCATTATTTATGAGATGTCCTTCGTACTGTGTGTATGTGTGTTGGCTTTTAGTATTTCTTCACTATTGTCTAACAATGCTACAGCATCAGCAGCATATGATTATATAATCTAATAAGGTAAATTGTAAAGTAAACCTACCACAGACCATGGGGAGCCTTTGTGGTAATGGGAGGTTAAGGATCCCACCTTTTCTATATAATTAGCATTAGATCTCAGTCAAGTTGTCAGCCCTGTATGACAGGATTATTTACCCCCAAAACAAACATCTGGTACTCATTTCCTTTAGATGAGTCGACTCCAGGACCATGGTTCTGCCAGAGGGTTTACAACAGTTTAAAAGCCCTTATCCACCAAGACTTGAGCCCCTGACCTTCCGGCTTCTACAACATATTGCCTTTACCAACTATGCTATGACATGCCTACGATTATAACCTAATAACCTTATTTCATTTTGATTCTAAGAAAATTGAAGAAAAAGTGAAAACAGAACTGTTTTCAGATATAGTGAAGAGTACTAAAAATACCCTGGTGATTGTACAAATAAGAGAAGTGAGAAGACATTCACCATTGCACATTCAACGGTAATGAATAAATTTAAAAATTGTGTACCACATTAGCCACGAAAATGGGATGATCAACAATCCTTACTCCGTAATAAAATAAGTTGAGTCTGCCATCATCTTACCTCATATTTTATTGTATCTTGTAAGAGATGCTTTGAAACATGTCTTACAAAATACAAAAAAATATGAGACTCTGTACCAATTGATGATGGAGCAGAGATGCTTTGAAACATGTCTTAAAAGATACAACAAAATATGAGGTAAGATGACGGCAGACTTACTTTCTATTGTATTTTCATAATCCTTACTCCAGATGAAGAAAGTGTTTTGTAGTTGGATAATGCTAATTTTTTATATGAAAACATGAATATTAGTAAAGAAAGACAAAACAGAGTGCAAGCAACAGAGATGAGAATTTTGAGGATCAAAGAAAAAACCAGGCAAGATAGAATTAGAAATACAGAAATTAGAGGATGGCTTGGTAACAAACCACTACAGGAATATGCTGAGCAAGAGAGGTTACAATAGTTCAAACATGTTAAGCGAATGGCATTAGACTACCAAGAACATTTGAAATGAGAATAAAAAGTAGGAAGCAACCATTGGGAAGGCCAAGATGAGGTGGATAAAACAGAAATGTAATACCTATAGGCACAAAGAGTAGAATGGATAGCAATCATTAACGAAAAAGCTGGATGGAGATGTCTAGAGGAAGCTAAGTCTGATGACCCACAAAGGAAATGGAAACATCCTACAAAAGAAGGCAAATCAAAAATATGTCTTTATTGTAGAGAATGGCCGGATCTTAAAAAACTTGACCCGTAACTTGTAAACTGCTGTTGATCCCATCTCATATAAGTTCTCAAATAGAGTAATGTAAGAATATATATTTTTAAAGCTCTCAAACTGTCTAAAGATATTATTACAGTATTTAAGCATGTATTGACCTCATCCAAGTTTAGCGATAAATTGGGGAAAAATATTTGTCTTATATTTTCGCTAAGAAGCAGTGCAAAAGATAAAGTAGGCCTACACCATTTTTAAATCTGGCAATGTTGTAAATTCCAAAGCTTCTGTTGCCGTATATGTAATGGTACATTCGGGCTGCGGCTCAGTCATTAACACAAGGGTTAACCCATTCGCTTCAGGTTTAAATGTTCAATGCATTTCCGCAGAAGCCGGATTTAAGTCACCGTAAATTAATCATATTGTCCATTTTCAGACATTCAAAACGAACAAAAGATAACGGTACTTGAGATCACAATAAGGGTGAAGGCCAAAACATATTCTTCTGCTATTCATAAATGTTAACAAAACATTACCCTGCCAAGGGATGTACAAAATACTGCAAAACATATAACAGCAGAGTTAAGCGAGTGTACCTCGTCTTTTGAGTTGAAGGCCATTTAACTGCTGGCGAGTCTACCTCGTCTTTTGAGGTGAATGGGTTAAAGGGTTGGTCAGTTGGTGGGTATGGTAATCATCGTCTATCCTGTTCACTGTGTGTAAATGTGGATCGGTGCAGAGCAAGTTATACCTCCTAATTCAAGCTACAAGTGGTGCACTATACAGCAGAACACGGAAATAGGACAGCAGGAAGAAAGTTTGATGTGGCCAAAAAATATGTGAATGTGGATCCAAACTAAACATGCACTTGAAAACACATCACAACATTGACAATCTTTCCGTGGAAAGAAAGCAAAATATCCACAGTAAGAAAAAATTCTCCTGGATTACATATGGAAAACAAGGACAGACGGATTTTATATTGTCGAAATGATACAGTTCGAAGGCCTTAAGATAGCCAAGAATATGGAAATCGCAATGAATTTAAAGTAAGTTATTGCTGGGCAAGGCAATTTATGACACGTCACGACCTTGTAATTCAGCGGCATACAACAATAGTGCAGAAACTTCCTGATATGTACCAGTTATCTAGTTATTTCATGTATAAGCCGCATCCTAATTTTGGAACTTATATTTTAGGTAAAAAAAGTGCAGCCTATACACGTGTAAATATGGTAGTATAATATATTATGATATATAGCATAATACTGTGTGTAATTTTTTATTCAGAGTAAGTAACCTGGTCAACTACTGGTATATGTCTGATCATTCAATGGTCTTTTTGGATAATGTTTCCAATAAGCGCAGTGAGAATTTTTTCTAAGTCCCAGGCAGACACCATGAGCATACTTACTTACTTACTTTACTTACTCACTGGCACTATCGAACCCATAGGTTCATGGCCGTGCGGACATAAGCTCTCCATACATCCCTATTCAGAGCTAATGCTTTCCAATCATTCCCTGTATAATCTACTTCCCTCAAATCATAGTTAATGTTGTTCTCCCCACCTCATTCTTCGTCTACCAACTGGGCGTTTTCCCTCTGGCTTTCCTACAAGAAGCTTCCATGCACGTCTTTCATTCCCCGTACGCGCAACATGTCCTGCCCATCGCAGTCTACGAGACTTAACTGTTCTTATTATATCTGGCTTCCTATAAAGACCAAGTAGTTCACTGTTATGTAGTCTTCTCCATTCACCTGTCTGTTCATCTCTCTTTGGTCCAAAAATTTTCCTAAGTAGGCCTACTATTCTCAAATACACGTAATCTCCTTTCCTCCCTTAAAGTAAGAGTCCATGTTTCGTACCCTTATAATATAACTGGTAGAATAATAGTTTTATATATTTTCAATTTCAGGTTTTTTGAAAGGAGTTGGGACATCAAAAGTCTCTGCAATGCATAATAGCATGCATTTCCAGAATTGAGCCTATGTTTGATTTCTTTGTGCATCTCATTCCTATTTGTGATTATTGTTCCTAGGTATTTGAATTCAGCCACTTCCTCAAAATGTTTCTCATTTGTCATTAGCTGTCCATTTCCATTATATACTGAATTTCTACGTGTGACCATATATTTAGTTTTACTTATTTTTACTTCCAGTTCTAATTTCTTAGTGTTACTCAATAGTGTGTGCGTGTTGGCCTTTAGTATCTCCTCGCTATCGTCTAGTAGTACTACATCATCAGCATAAACCAACAGCTTATTAATACCATTCAATTGTAAGCCTTCCTCATTCTCTAAAGATTTAATGGAATGCTCTAGTACAAAATTAAATAGTAGAGGAGATAGTGCATCTCCTTGCTTCAACCCATTCTGGATTTCAAAAGTGTCTGAAAAAAACTGTTTGCCTACAAGCACCCTGCTCTTTGGGCCATTTAGACACATTCGTATAAGTCTAACTAACTTTTTAGGAATTCCAAACTCCAGCAGGATACTATATAACTTCTCCCTCTTAATTGAATCATATGCTTTTTTGAAGTCTACATATAGTTGATGTACAGCACCATTATATTCCCATTTCTTTTCTAAAATTTGTCTTATACTCTAAAAATCTGATCTGTTGTAGACCTGTTTCTTCTAAATGCACATTGATGATCTCCTAGAATCTCATCAATATAGGGAGTAAATCTGAGACACCATGCGCATGCGCCAACAAATGCAAAGCGGTTTACTCTATGGAATATTGCGATGCAACCAACATTGTACATGCTATTTAACAAACCTAAAAGCTAACCTAATGCAATTTAAGTACTCTAACCTGTGAAAGAATTCAACTCCCAAAAATAAATAGTAAGTTCTGAAATTCTAAAGTAATACTCTATTACGGCTGCACTGTTGTGTTGCATAGAATATTTGTTAAAATCAATATGCCTGCCACGTCTTCATGTTATGCATATAATTAAATATCATAGAATAATATGGTAATCATTAGAAAAAAATGTAAAATTTACTGTAAATAGTAGGAAAAATAATTTTAAAATATAACCTGTTGGCACTTGTGCGTGGTGTCTACTTGGGACTTAGAAAAAATTCTGACTGTGCTTAATGGAAACATCAGCCGTCCTTTTGTGATCAACTACCGGCTGATTATTCATCCAATATAGTTTGTTTGAAAATGTTATATAAAATGTATTTTGTGAGTTCATTTTGGAGTAGAATACCTAAGATTTTCTGTGTTTTATAAGAATTTGTCTTATCTCTTACCGAAAAATTCAATTAAATACTTGCCTGAACTATAGTTTATGACTACGCTATATCAGACACTATGCTACACCATATGACACAGTTGCACTAGTTACTTTTTTCTGCTTCTACTAACATTTCCTGCTATTTTAAAGTTTTGTAATGATTCTTAAACTTTTTTTTACAATTCTTAAACATCTATATGCAAAATCTCTCAATCATCTCTTCATAATGTGAATTCGCAAGGCCTTGTCAATAGATGGCAGGACTATCTGTGCTACCGGTATGAGCAACTTTCACATAAATTGTACTATACTCGGACCAATGGATCTGTGCCCCTGTAGCGTTGGCATCGTTCTTAGAAAAGTACACATCAATACCCACACCATTTCACTGCACTCCCCTCCCCCTATGTCAAACAAGTAGAGTAGGGATGTTGCCAAACTTCCCCCAGTGTCATGGCTCTTGAATATTGAATAAGCAAGGTTGAAGTCATGTTGACAACACACAAGTGCAAGAGAGAGATAGAGAAATGCAGGGAGGGAAATGATTTGCCAAGGCAGAAAAATGAAATAGGTTTTAGTTCGCATATCTTACGGGGGCACAGTTCCATTGGACAGACAATACTACCATTTTATTTTGTAAGGTACAGAAGAGATAAATTAATGTACACCATAGTTTTGAATAATAGGTAAGTTATTTACTTTGTTAGGTTACAAAATTACACGTTAGCGTACATCTATTTTTAAAAGCGTTAGGAAATTTACTGTGAAGGTTGGTCATACCGATTGTACACATAGTTGTCATCTATTGATCAAGTTCAAAGTCTTGCAAATGTACACTACTATTCTTTAGGACTTAGAAAAATTCATGGTGAGTCACAAACTGAGATTTCTCCAAATATTTTCTCAAAACCTTTTCCTTAAATGTCAACTATTGGCATGTGAACCCTACTGTGCAATGTTTCACAGATATTTGGATTTATGACATTTGAACAAAAATAAAATGCTAAACGAAAATAAATCTAGTAAGTATTATGAGTTAGTTACTTTGACTCACCTCATATTTTTTTGATATTCTGCAGTCTATAGTTTTGTTGCATCTATGCAACATTGTTGATGTAAGTCACATAGTTGCGACGAAACTATAGTCTGCAGAATATCAGAAAAATATGAGGTGAGTCAAATCGACAATGTCGCATAGATGTGACAAAACTATAGTCTGCAAAATTTTAAAAAAAATATGAAATGAGTCAAAATCATTAACTCATAATAATTAAAAGAAACCTCAAAGTGTTATTTCCTACAAATATTAAATAAACCTTAGTAAATTTGTATTCTATGAAATTGACATTAAGTCAAACATTACCAGTATGTAAGAAACTATACAATGCACCAGAAACTCTTTACCTATTGTTCCTCAATGATTTTTTAAGTTCTACAGAATAGCAGTGTATATGTGAAAGGTTCATGAAGTTGCTAATAGATTAAAACACATCTGTGAAACTGGTGTGACCAACCTTTGCAATAAATTCTCAAATGTGTTTTTAAAAAATGGATGTATACTAACTAGCTACTTCTAACCTAACAAAAAAAATTACATATTATCAATTAATATGCACACTAACTTGTCCCTGGATAATCTTTCCATTAAGCGCAGTTTTAAGTCCCAGGCAGACACCACCACGCATGCGCCACAAACACGAAGTGGTTTACTCTATAGGATATCGCGTTGCAGGCAACATTATACATGCTATTTAACAAACCTAAAAGCTAACCTAACGCAATTTAACCTGTGAAATATCAACCTAAAAGCTAAGTTAATGCAATTTAAGCTCTCTAACCTGTGAAAGAATACAATGCCCAAAAAAAATAGTAAATTATCAAATTCTAAAGTACATAACCTATGTTGGCTGCACTGTTGTATAGAATATTTTTTAAAATCAATATGGCTTCCACATCGTCATGTTACATATATAGTTAAATATCATAGAAAAATTTAGATAAGGTGTATAAAATCATCGCATATGAATTCTTCTAAGTTCTATAGAATCGCAGTGTGCATGCGCGAGTTACAGGAGTTGCTGTAATGGTTAATGTAGCTTCCAGTAGATGGCTCTGAAGTCGGCATTACCAACTTTCAGAATAAATTCCCAAACGCTAAAAAAAATGGACGTAAACTAACTTTCCGTTTCCTAACCTAACAAAACAGTTTATATGCATATTATTTATTTCTAAATGCAAAAAAAAAATGGACGTAAACTAACTTTCCATTTCCTAACCTAACAAAACAATTTACATGCATATTGTTTGACAAACTATAAACTAATTTCACATACACTAACACTAAATATGGTTTTGAATTATTTTCAAATGTTGGTAACTGCAATGTGAGTCGCCTAGCGGAAGTTACATTAAGCATTTCTGCACCTGTAGAACTCTATGTACAATATTCGCATAATTTAGAAATATTTAAGAATTGTAAGAAATGTTTATAAAATGGTTTCAAAATGTTTAAAATAGTACCAAATGTTGTTATAAATGGTTGAAAAGTGTTTAGTGTATCAGTGGCATAAGAATATTACATGGAAAATTGTGTGCGACGGTTTATACACCACAGCCAATATGTTCAAATAATCATTAGAAAAAATTTGGGTATGGTGTACAAACCGTCGCACAAAATTTTCAATCTTATTTCTTATGCCACTGATGCACTAAACACTTTTAAACACGTTTAAAACATTTTGCAACACTTTTAAACAAGTTTTAAACATCTTCCAATGTTGCAACGATCTTTTTTTTATATTTATATATTTACGTAGAACATGATCGTGCTACATTGCTTACTTGCTACTTTCTGCTATTTTCCCTTCTCTTCCTATGTTGTTCCAACATTGCCACCATCAACAACCCAAAATACTCCAGATGTTGCCAACATCACTTCCACGTTCTCTGGATTTCACCTACGTTAGAGTAATTGATTGTGTTACAGTAATCGATTTAAGTTTGGTTAGCTTTTAGGTTCCTTGTTTTTAAATGTTGTTTGATACGTAAAATAAATTACCTCTTCATATCTGTTATTCTATGAAAAATTCAAAATGTCGGACGGTTACCACGTAAAATCATATTTCCACTAGTTCATTTTGTGTTAACTATACATATTTAGACATATGGCCATCGCAATCATCATAATTCATATTCATCTTAGGTTAAGTTTAGGATCAGGGACTCTCCTGGCACATCATCACCCATCATATCATCGGGGCAACGTAACCCCGCCTTCCAGGTGCCCCAACCTCAGAAGTGGGTTACAAGTATGCCATGCCAGGAGAGAAACCAGGAATGTTGAAAGACAAAAACCTGGGGCATTTGAAAAAAAAAAATGCATATTTAGACAAGTTCTGGGAATTTTGTGTCAATGTTGGTCATACTGATTTCACATACATGTAGCGCCAACTGCTGGAGTTTGCATTTATCTTTCTGGGATTACATGAAGCACTAACGCATGCGCACTGGGATTCTATAGAACTTAGAAGAATTTATGTGCGACAGTAAGTACACCTTATCCAAAAATTTTAATTTGTAGTAAATGGTGGGAAATAATTTGAAAATAAAACCCTGTTAGTATATCCACATGGGTGTCTGCCTTGGACTTAGAAAAAATTTCTCACTGCGCTTAATGGAAACATCAGCCCTTGTCCCTTTCTAACAAAATAAAAAACGAGTAGTGCAATTTTGTTTTTGATATATTACATCATGGCAATACTGGAGGAGAGGGAAAGTGAAGATCACTGCTACCACATTTTGTATACATAGGAATATATGTAAGAATTGTAAATAAAGTTTAAGAATTGTTACAAAACATTTAAAATCATAGGAAATGTTAGTAAAGCTAAAAAAAACGAAAGGATTGCAACAGTGTCATATGAATGTTGCATGTCATATGAATGGTTGTATTACATAGTACAGAGAGACAATGGAAATTCAGCCTAATGTGCCTATTTTCCTTATGATTTCCATAATATTATGTTACAGAAATGGGACCATGGTTGGAGATCAAATCACAAAACTAATACTTCATTTATTCAGAGGTATATGCAGCATGTCTTGAGTTTGCAATCAAAGAATTGGAAACTTAACCTACATGTGCTCAATATACATTTAGTGTTGAACGTCTAACTCAAATTCCAGCATATTAATGTGAATTTTACAGCCCAAATATTTATATAGAACTATATTATACACATATAATTCAAGACATAAAATGAATAATCTTACCATTCAGGACCAAACTTCATTGATTCAGTCATCATAAAACTGCCTGAAACAATAAACACAAAATTTCGTGCCACAATTCTGCATAAAAGTCATAACACACATATATATCAATTATATGTATCATTAAACTCTTATTAAAAGATCTCCAGCTAAACCATATTGCAAGAGCAAAATTAACTTCTAATGGATACAAAAATAGTTATGACTTATGGAAACATTAGATTTTGTAATGCGAAAATCTTGAAAGAATATGACAAAATATATAATATACTTTCAGTAGTTGATTTTAATTCGCAACTGTATTTTAATCATTCAGTACGAATCCTTAAAGAAATACCCCGAACAAATACTACTAATTAAATCTGACCGAGGCCACATACTGGTTGGTACAAGCCGAGGTGGCAGTCGTACAGATTCTTTTATCTTTTTTGTATTGAAATGACAAGCAACAAATTTCATTTTCATAGCATATACCAACATTTCATGACAAGAATTAAGAAAAATAAACTCCTTTTTAGAAAATAAATAATTGCATAAAGATACCTTTCTTTCTTACTTTCCGCAGGACAATAGTGAACGAATACCACACACCAATATGGCCGAAAGTTTTAATAACGACGCATGCGCAGAATTTACGTTACGTATTAAATTTCACCAATCAGAAGAAATATTGTTAGCAAGTTTGTCATTCTGTTTACAAAATCAGCTGGATGCCAGAATTCCTTGAATATGTTATTTTACCTTCTACAACTAAAAAATAAATATAATTTATAAATATGTAATGAGACAATTGTTCAATTATTCAGTTCGTCTCCGTAGTATTGATAATTTTAAATACATTTCTGTTTTACTATCTTCTTCCGGAAGAACGTTGAGGATCACATCTCGAAATTTAGGTCATGATAGCCACTCCCCAAATTTAGAACAACGGAAAAAAGAAATAAAAACATAGCAAACAAAACTTAACTGAAACCCAAACAAAAGGAGTTACTCCTGAACAGGATACATGAGTTATGTATTGTACATTAATACCATAATATTTTAATTTTATTTCACACTTACTCATGTCTTAAACTTAAAAAACTAAAACTGAACTCACTCTAACCTTACATTTGTCCTTTTTGTCTAGCATAGGTACATTCCCCTTTAACCCAAACAAATAATGAAATTATAAGATGAAATCTCTATAAATAATTTTCAAACTATTATAACATTGTTTGAACATGTAGATCTAAAGTTGATAAAGTAACCATCTGCAATTTTCTATAAAATATTTACCAATTAAGCTAAATGTATGATGTTTCTCTAAACTTGCATGTGCAAACATTGTATAATTATTTCCCCCAAAATACCTTTCCTTTATGCCCATACAATATACAGCAGTTACTGTATTTTTATGTTTGCTTCATTTAAGACCACTTATTTTGTTACCCTCGAAACTATGTCATTTGGTATTTTAAATTTCAAGATATTTGATAATTTCATAAATTACCGGTGCAACTTAATTCCTATTCACTGGTAATCAGTACACAAAATGTAAATGAATTAAACTGAAGAAATTTGCCTGGTTATATGGTGTTTGGGGACGATTTGAGATAGGAAACTCAAACCTAGGATAGTCCAGACTTTTGAACAAATAGAATCTGAATTAAATTTGAAGAGAAAAATTTTCGCCTAGACCGGGACTCGAACCCGGGACCCTTGGCTTTCCGGGCCAAGTGCTCTACCAACTGAGCTACCGAGGCGAGTTACGATCTAGACGCAAATTTTTCTCTTATATACGTTGTAATTCCCTATCGCCAAATGCTTTTGAAACCATTGTTTCTATCTTTGCAAATGGCGGCTTCTTAGTTAAGAAGACATTTATTGGAAATTTAACATTACTTTTAAAAGCCAGTAAGGCCTCTAATGATGTTTTTATTATTAATTTAACATTTCTCAATGAAAGATAAATTAAATTTGAAGAGAAAAATTTTCGCCTATCTGAATTACTAATTAACATTCAATAATCCAGTATTAAAGTGAAATAGAAGTATGGAATTGTATATGATTGCTTAATTAGGATTGGCTAAAACTTACTCATAATTTCAAAGTTTAACTTGTAATCAGTTTTTGAAGGAAACATTTTTTTTTAACAATTACCCATTATTAGCTGGGAATTTTACAAACCTAATAAAAGACGAGTTGTTACCATGCTGATCTCTGGTTCCGATGTCTGCAATTTCAAACCCAGCCAAGTCAATGGATTTTAAGAGCATACAATTCTGATTATGATTTCCTTCAGAAGGGATGTAAAACTGTAAGTTCCACGCTATAAATTTACAGCATGCACGAGAACCTCAAGCCTGAAATATAGATATTCTCATAAATAATGTCTTTGTTTTGAACGTTTTCTGACAATTAATTAAACTACACTTCAAAGTAAATACCTTCAGATTCTATGGTCTCAAGTCTTCTTTTAGCAAGATTCATTATCCTGCAACAGTTTTTCATACAAAGAATTTGTTGACACCATTTCCACGACTTCAATGTTTTTGGAATTGTATGCAAGAAACAGGCCATAGATAGAAACAGATGATAATCTGAAGATGCAAGATCAGGGCTATGTACTGAGTGTTGTAGCAATTTGATTCCTCCCAATTTCTAAATATTTGTTATGGTATGGAATTGTATAAGTGGAAAGAAAGATTGGTGGCTGTATTGGGGCTTAAATCTAGTAACGGACTGCATACTGACATACAGAGTCAGAGATCCAGGTTTCGATTTCCAGTTCAAGTGATAATTTTTATTTTCAATAAAATAAATTTGTTATGGTTGTTCATGCAGTATGGGGTCCAGTCGGGTTTCGACCTGGAATTCTCAAAATTTCATCAACTTATTCCAATTGTTAAGAATAAAGATCAGCATCGACTGCACGTCTATTTGGAACAAACTCCCAGTGAATTACATTTTCAAAATTTCACCAGACACACAATGTTACATAAAAAACTGATATTACTTATAAGATGTACGAAATTTGTTGGCCCTTTTATGCCTAGATTTGAAATGCAATGCTGATGAATAGAGCTGTTAAAAAAAAATATGTAAAATACACATATCTACCTGAAAGAGCTATATTTTGGAAATATGGTTAAGACCTGCACCTAGTCAAGTGGTTTAAGACATCATGCCATGGTGCAGGAGTATGGGACATGTGCCAGTTCGAGTCCCCATGGGGGAAGAAATTTTATCGTGGAATTTTGGTCAGTATTGGGATAAGTGCTCACCCTGAATTATGAGGAATTTGAGTAGTTACAATAAGTAGCAAATCCAGCCGAGAAAACCAGCTATAATGGCTGGAGGATCTAACTAACATGCTGGACATGTCATCCCTATACTGGTTGATGATCATTTGTCTCTATGATTAACCCTTCAGAGCGGGTGGAGTTAAATGGCCGGCAATATGGGAGGAGAATCACGGGTATTTAAACTCAGCCGTTCAGTGCCAGTATTCCAATAACGCATTTAAATGGAAATATCTTGAGCAATTTAAATGTTTTTGCAATTCGTTTATGATAAACCCTTAATATAATATTTAATTAATTAAATTTGTTACGGTTCTCACGTAACATCTCTGCATGTGCAGACTTATTTATGATTGTTGTGCCACAGTTGAAGTAGGTCCTCTTTGTAAGTTTTTTACATAAGTATCACAGTGAATTGCACTAGGAATTCTTTGAAGAATTCAGAGAACCGTCTCTACCTAACAACTCAACAAAATATTTACACAAAGAGAAGGGTCTTCAAAAAAACAAAAACAGAATGAACTTCAAAAATTGGTGTGATAAATCTTCAAAGCGTAAATCAGCTGTTTGACACTTGGGCACAACAATAAGAGTATTTTTTTCCCCTTGTGTTTACTTTGTTCATGTTTATTACAAACACATTGCTTCTATGTGTTGACCTTCTTTCTTGTAGAGGAGGGGCGCCTTCTCCAAATGTGTCTTTCTAACACTTTGGAAACATTATTTTAGGTCATGTGCCTTCAAAAAAATTGTCTTTCTACACACGAGACCTGTTGTGCTAAAAGACCTTCATTAACTTTAAATTTCAATGTCTTTCTTCTGGTTTCCATGGTGAAACCAGTTGATGATATATGACTATAATAGCTTCACCGGAGGCGTGGACATGAAAGACCAACATGCTACATGCCGGAAGATTGAGGGTTTGAGTCCCGATGGACCAGAATTTTTAAACTGAACCAAACCTTCAGGAGGCACTGTGACTCCGGGGTTGACTCAGCATCTAACTGAAATGAGTACCAGATGCTTATTATGGGCCATCAGACAGAGATAAGTGCCCAGCTTACATCAAGTACCGATAGTCTAGAAAAAGTGGGAGCCTTAACCTCCTAAAATCCCAAGGAGTTCCTAAGTAGACCACTTTACCTTTTAGATACTGAGTGAATAGTAGACTAACTACATTTCCACAATGTAAGGATATCGCCAATTGATTTTATATATATATATATGAAATTTACTGTTGTCGCCTTTTCTATAGCGTAAATCGGAAATAACTTTGTTGGGCCTTTATATGTACTGAATTTTGCGACATTATTATTAAAAATGAAGAGATTTCAAAATAGATTCAATTTGATAGACAAGCTAATCTACAAAAAAAGGGCGAATTTATTTTTCTAAGAAATCCTTTATCAAGTTATAAATATAAGAAAAATGTCAGAGGCCTCAAGATTAAATGCAAATATAAAATTATTTTAACTTGTAACTCAGGGCCGTCATCGATTAATATATGCACTAATATAAACTTTGAAGTCTCTACATAAAATTTATACAAATGGTAATTAGTTAATGTAAACACAAAGATCATAATAACAGTTTAAAGCAATGTGTGTAGCTAGCATACACGTCACGTCGTTCTGCATTTGGTGAAGAATTCAACCTGCATACATGTCATGTCGCTCCACGCTGACGGGTTAACACATGTGGATGTGATGCCAACAGCTAGCTGCAGGCAGGGGTCTTCTAGGCCTGTTGTGCCATGGAAAAGTAAGTTTTTAATACAATGAATGAACAAGTTCACTTCTTATCTTACCTCATAGTCTATGTTTTTTTTTATTTTTTTTAAGAAGGATTCCTCTTGAAAACTGCAGTTCTCATGCTATTCCCCATATCTAACAATTAAGTTTTCGATAGTTGGACATCATCCAATACCTAATTAAGAAGAATTAAATGAATCGTGATTTCTTCTTATGAGGTAAGAAGAAATCACGATTCATTTAATTCTTATTAATCGAACCTCATAATGTTAAAAATTCCCAAATTTAATATATAAACCTAATTAAGATACAAACCCATTTCATTCCATTCCATATGCCTATAATTAATAATGGATAGGTGACATTATAAAGGTCTAGTTTTAATTTATGCAACACACTGCAGACCATACTGTCTAGGTGATATGCTGTACGTATCTATAGTGCAATATGAAACTTAAAGCCTGCTACTGTTAGATAAATATTATAGTAAACTAATAGCAATAGAAATTAAATGTACATAAGAAGAGCTGTGGTAAGACATGATGAGATAGAATAAGAGAAGAGATCAGACTGAAGAAGACTAATAGATGTTATTGAAGAGAGGGAACTTATGTTGTTTGGGCACATATACTGTATGTCAGATGAATGGAAACAAACGAGACATGAAAATGAGAACACAGGTAAGAATCAGAAGAGTAAGGACTAATGTTAAATAGGAAAATACAATGGATTGAACAGGACAAATGTGAGACAAACAATAGTGGAAATGAGTAGAATGTGGAGGGATAGAAACCAGTGGAGGAATTGGGTGGACTGAAGTGAACCAAATGCCTAATGGGAGCAAAAAAAAAAAAGATTTCCCATACAGAGAGAAGTGTAGGTTGCATAATGTAATGTAAGTACAAAAATGAAAAGAAAGCAGAAGGTAATCAAAAGGTACCATGGTTTCTGTCAGTCTTAACATTCCTCTCTAATGGATAAATCACATGTCATCTCTACATAAATACTGTGAAAGGGTTTGGAATTAAATCCATGTATCTACAAATTGTACATTACCTCACCTCCTTGGAGACTGTAAATGTTGCAATTGAAATTTCCAAACCCAGACCTACTAGTCAAATATACTATTGTGAAGCATCATATAGCAGCATCTGAATTTCACGAGCGAAGGCGAGAATAATGGTCTTACATTAGTAGAAATGGATTCATAAGTTGTTGAATACAGGTTTTCACGGCCAGTAATCATAATATTATGAGATTCATGAGTTGCTGAAAGAAGCAATTTTCAATAGTTTGATACACACAGACTAGTGAACATACCCCTGAACAGAGAAAATTGTGAAAAAGAAAAATAATGCATAATCAACATGGCTACAAATAATGGATTTGAAGAAAGGATACATAGGAAAATAAAGTTTAAAAGGCAAAAATGTATTAATCAAAACAAAAAGAAAAAAAACATAAAATTCAAGAAATTCACATATCATCCATTGAAGCACCGTAAGTTTCAATTTTTTTTTTAAACTCAACATATAATTGGCACCGAACAAGACTTCAACATCATTAATTAGATCCAACAAACATGAGATAGAACAAAACAAATCACAGATTTATCAGAATGAATGTGGTGAATGTGAGAGTCTACATAGGGAAAAAAAAACAATGAGAACTTTGAAAACCAGATTAAAGAAACATTTCAGGAATGTCAAGAATGGGGAAGTAGAAAAATCTGCAGTAGCAGTCCATGCATTGTCAGAAAAACATCTTATTGAAAGAAAGGCTAAATTAATTATTAAAACAAATAGATAAACCCAAAGAACTCACTATTTGGGGAAAAAATCTACGTAAAAAATGAAAAGGAGAAATTAATGAACTTTGAAATTCCCAGGGAAAATGATTTGATTTCAAGGTTCTTCACTCTATCAACAGAGGGAACAGGAAGCAGTTATTCAAGTCGACAAAACAAATGATGTGAAAATACTGAGGATGGAACTGAAGAAGAAAGTTCTGATAATAGTCTACGAAGAAGGTTATGAGGTGAGTTGATAAAATTTTACTTAAATAAAAATACCTCAATGTTAATTCCTAAAAAAAGTCATCATCATCATCATCTGCATTCATGGATTAGGTCTGTTGACCCGTTCCGACTTCAGCCCATCTCTTTCTAGGTCTGCCCACATCTCGGGTGCCTTTAGGTTTGTATTTTGTTATTTGTTTTGGATATCTATCTTCATTCATTCTGTCTATGTGTTGCTTCCATTTTTGTCTATATGTATCTATTTTATCAGTTATTGCAAATATTTCAAGTTCCTGTCTTATTTCTGTGTTCTTGATTCTGTCTTCCTTAGTGCACCCTTTAACAGATCTCAAAAATTTCATTTCTGCCGCCGTTATCCTACTTAGATCTTGTTTTTTATGTATCCAGGCTTCTGATCCATAGAGCAGTACTGGTACTGCCAACGTTTTATAAAATTTCAATTGTCTCTCTCTTGTTGTTTTGTTATTTAGTGATCGTTTTATCGTACCACATATTCCCTGGAATTTTGCTATTTTATTAGTTATCATTATCATAATTAAATGAAATGTCACATCCTAGATAATTGAGATGTTTCACCTGTTCTATGATTTTGTTTCATATTACTATTTTGGATCTGATTTGATTTTTCCCTTGGAATGCCATTACCTTAGTTTTTTCTATGGATATTTTGAGATTATATGGTTCACATATATTATGTAATTTAAAAATATTCCTTTGCTATTATTACCTGGTCATCAGTATACAATAATGTTTCAAGTAGTGTGTTTTATCTAATTTTATTCCTTTATTTGTTTCTTCGTTCCATTTTTTTATTATATCATTGATGTATAGGTTAAACAAAAGTGGAGAGATACTGCATCCTTGTTTAACTCCTTGATTAGTATGAATTTTATTTTTACTTACTTCATTTCTAGTTTTTATAACAAAATTTGGGTTCCAGTACAAACTCTTTATAGCTGCTATTAAGTGTTTCGGAATTCCTTTTTCTTTTAAAATTGTCCAAAGTTTTCCTCTGTCTACTTTATCAAATGCCTTGACAAAATCAACAAAAGCCATGTGTTTCCATGTTACATTCTCTTCTTTTGTTTATAAATTCTTTTATCATAAATATATTATCCATACATGAACACCCTGGTCTGAATCCACTTTGTTCTTCTGTTAACATTACCTCTGCTATTTGTTTTAACCTAAATGTTAAGATTCTTGAGTATATTTTATAGCCTGCAGTTAAAATGCTTATTCCTCTGTAGTTGTTTCAGTTGTTACGTTCTCCTTTCTTAAAAATAGATTGTACTATTGCTGTTGTCCAGGTTTCTGGTATTGTTGCTTGTTTCCAACATAAATTTAAGAAATGTAATAATCTCAGTTTAAAAAAAAATCCTCCATATTTTATTAATTCCATATTAATTCAGTCTATTCCAGCTGCCTTTCTGTTCTTGGTTGTTTTCAGTATTTCTTCTAATTCTTCCATTGTTATCATATCTATTCCTGTCTCACACTCATATATGTTATCTTTAGTTATTTTATTTTCATTATACCACAGTTTTTTATACTAAAAAAAGTAAATCGGTATTTATTTCAAATTATATCTATTTAATTTTAGGAAGTAATATTTTGAGGTTAGGTGGACAAGTTGTTCGCCTCCACGCGGTGTCCCCTGGGAGCAGATTTTGATATTTTGCTGCAAAATGAACAACAATTATAGGTGCAAGAAGCACCAGTACAAAACAAAAACTGCTCTTATTAGAGCAAAAGAAAGAACTACACTCTACATCCTCCAGTGGAATGCAGGAGGATTATCTACTGCAAAAGTAACAGAATTGATGAATGAAGCGGTAATCCAAGACATAGATATTTTTATAATTACTGAAGCTAATATTAGCCCACAAATGAACAATTTATCAACACACCTGGATACAACCAACATATCTTATATAAATCCAGACAAATAGCCAGTGGAATCCTAGTAGGGAGTAAAACAACCCTCACCACAAATTTTGTAATTATCAAGCAAATGGATGAGTATGATACATCTGAAATCATAGAAATTGAAGTATGGAAACAGAATTACCATACTAACATCTATGGAATATACAGTCCTCCTAATAAACATTTTAATCTAGATATATTAGACCTCACACGTAATAACACTGTAATAGTGGGAGACTTCAATGCAGCTTCCCCAAATTGGGGCTATACTTACAAAAATGCATCAGGCAAACCCGTAGAAGAATTTCTAGCATCCAACACTGTAGAAATACTATACAAACAACAAGATCCACCAACGTACCTCCATTATAATGGACATGGAACAAATCCTGACCTATCCATTATTTCATCAAATCTTTCAAATGTTGCAACTCGCACAGTAGAAGATATGGGGATGGAGCATAGAGCAGTCACCACAAAGATCAAATGGACACACACCTTTGCACCCACACAAACCAGAATCACATGGAACTTCAAAAAAGCAAATTGGAATAAGTACACAATAGAAACAGAAGCAGACACCAAACAATCAAAAATCGAAACAAAACCAAAAGATGAACTAAGAAACATAACCAACATAATACTACACCGAGCAAAGACTAACATACCAAGGGGGAGGATTAAAAGATACAAACCCTTTTGGAACACACAACTTCAGGCAATAAAAATAGAAAGAAACAGATTAAGAAAAACAGCTGAAACAACAAAAAATCCACAAGACGTACAACACTGGAGAAAACAAAGTGCCATTCTCAAAAGAGAAATTATTAAGCAAAAAAGAACTTTATAAGCAAAGCAGGGTTTGCACCCAAAGGTAGATCAGTATACACTTTTATAAAAAAAGTTAACAATAATAATGCCAACCGAAACAAACCCCCAATAAAAATAGAAAATAAGCCTATTACCGATGATAAAACAATTGCAAATAAATTTAACCACCACTATGCCAACGAACACAAACTCAACAAATATGCAAAGGACAACCAAAAAGCAATCAAAACCAAAATTGCCAAGAGCAACCTAAACAATCACACGAAACCACATGACATATTTAGTAAAAAGTTCTCTATACAAGAGCTGGAAGAGGCAATAAAGAAGACCAAAACAGGAAAACAAGCCGGACCAGACAGAATATTTCCAGAATTTATAACACATCTGGGACCTTCAATGAAAAGAAGATTACTCGACTTCTACAACAATGTTTGGCAACAACAGTACAGCATACCAGCAGAATGGAAAAAAGCCATTGTAATACCTATTCAAAAACCTAATAAACCAGCAGAAGACATAAATAGCTACCGCCCAATATATTTGACATCCGTACTAGCCAAGATAATGGAAAGAATGGTTATGGCTACATTAAATTGGTATTTGGAAACACAACACCTTCTGACTCCAGAACAGGCAGGTTTTAGACCAAAACTTTCAACAAGTCACCAATTGGTTAAATTCACCCAGGAGATCAAGGATGCCTTCAACAGAAGAGAGAGTGTCCTAGCAGTATTGTAGACCTACAAGCAGCCTATGACAAAGTGTGGCGCACCAACCTTAATTGGAAGCTACAAAAAATGGGAATAACAGGCCAAATGTTACACTGGCTTAAATCCTTTGTAACACAAAGATGGATAGCTTCCAAGTATAACAACCTCCAATCAAATTACGTCCAAACCAAAACAGGACTCCCACAAGGCGCCGTCTCAAGCACCACCCTCTTCAATAGTTACATCAATGACCTCCTTAAGGAAATCAAAACTAATCAGCACTTCAAATGTGCACTATTTGCAGATGATTTAGTCATATGGACGAAGGCCAACAATTCAGCCAGAAACCACAAAGAACAGCTGCAGAAGTATATGGACAACACCATAAAAAGGCTACAACACTGGTGCACAATTAACAACATGGAAATCAGCATGTCAAAAACATTTTACCAGTACTTCTCACTAAGACACACAAGTGAATCCTTCAACATACCAATCAACAATAGCCCGATAACCAAATCCAATTGCACAAAATACTTAAGAGTCCATCTAGATAATAAACTAAACTGGGAGCATCATGTCAACAAGATCGAAGAAAAAGCGAACAAAAACTCATACATACTGAAGAGATTAGCTGGGAAGAAATGGGGAAGCTCATTGGACACCCTAAACAAAACATAAAATCTACATGAAACCAATTATAACCTATGGAGCAGAAACAATAGTAACAGCTGAAGACACCACAATGAATAAACTAGAAATAATCCAGAATCGAATGCTAAGATTAGTCACTGGAACAGTAAAATCAACTAGCACTGCAACTATGAGAATGTTCACAGGCAACCCCTCAATTCAAAATGAGATAGAAAAGAAATCCTGCATCATGCACACAAAATTAGCAGCGCTACCAAAAGCAATCCAACCTCAAAGCACAACAAAACCTTCCTTTCTCCACAAAACTAGTAATCTTTTCCAAAAACATAAATTAGATGCCAAAACTGAACCAACACCTCAAATACCAAGCCCATTAGATTACCAACTGTACAATGCAACCCTCTCAATAGACGAAATAATAAAGAAAAATGATACAAACCCATCAATAGCCAAACAAATGACCTTAGAAACTATTAGTACAAAGTTCCCAGAACCAGAGTGGCTAAGAGTCTTCACTGATGGCTCCAAAACCAAGAGTGAAAATGCTGGCACAGGAATCTACTCTCATCTGTTTAGTCAATATGTTGCAGTAGGCACAAACAATACAGCCTTCGATCGTGAAGTAAAAGCCATAGAAGTAGCACTCCAGAACCTCCTATTCCGAACAAAAATGTTTACAAAAGCTGTTATTCTGGCAGACTCTAAGGCCGCTATACAAGCAATAACCTCCAACCAAACACCAGAAAATGAAACCATCTTGGAATGCTGTAAACTTCTGAAATACCTCAACAACCAAAATAAATTAATAGCCTTCCAGTGGGTACCCTCACACATCGGAATAGTTGGCAATGAAATAGCTTATGGACTTGCCAAAAAGGGTACCAAAATACAGATAACAACCCACCCCAATTCGAACCTCCACAGAAAGATCGAAGAAATTAAGAAAGCATTCCAAATGGAAAACATGAAAGAAAACATTGCAACAGCCAGAGAGAAATCATGGGAAAAAATTGATGAGCTATACACAGAAATAAAATATAAAGGCCGCAAGGAAGCAGTAGCAAAATTCAGACTGATGTCAGGACACGACTGCCTGGCTCACCATCTCCACAGAATAAACGTTTTCCAATCCGACAGATGTGTCATATGCAAAGACCCGGACCTGATCATGGACAAACACCACCTTCTAGTCTGTCCAGCTTTAAATCCAACTGCACAACACTCTAAGGACCTTGTTTGCTTGTACTGGGAAGCCAGAGAGAAAATGACAAGCGTCAAATCTTGCCATTAGAAAACAACAACATACTTTGAGGTTATTTTAATTAAATTATTTTCAGTCTGATCATCTTACCTCAATATTGTTGATATTATATCATAATCATCATCAGCATCTTGCCCAGACTGGTTAGATTTATCTTGCACACCCTGGATGTCGATGTCAGCTCCATCCTGTAGTTGGCCGAAGAACCTTCAAACAAGGTCATGCTCCGTCGGTATTTCAAAATTCACAACTCTATTTTTGTTCTTCTGAATATAGATTTTTACCCAAATAGTCAGCTCTTTTGTATTTTCTAACTGTTTTAATAATTTAGTGTACAAATTTATATTATGTTTTTCAGACCGAACATGAGCAGCAACTGCAGATTTTTCTATTTCCCCATTTTAATATTTCTTGTGTGTTCTTTGGTTCTAATTTTCAGGTTTCTTTTTGTTTTTCCTATATATCTTTTCACAATCCATGCATTCAATTTGATATATTCCTGAATTTTTATTATCAGTTTTTTTCATTTTTAACTTTTATAAGATTCATGATGTGTTCCGTTGAGGTATTATTCAAAATTAAAATTATGGAATATTCACCTGAAAGGTCCATCTCCTCAACTTAATTAGTTATTTAACTGTAGTGCTTCCGGGACTTGCATCATCGGCAGGATTCACCATTTAGGTGAATATTCCATAATTTTATATTTTAATTTTTGTTGGTTTTTTATTAGTTTATTAAAACTGTAGTTATTTTTTGGTGCTAATTTAATATTAAACTTCTCAAATACCTTTTGGAATTTATTGTGTATTCAAGGGTGTTATGTGAATTCCCTATTTTTTTCATAGGTTTTTTTTTAAGAGTACTTCTGTTTATCATTTATTTGTTTCTTATACTTTTCTATCTTTTGTGTATAATTTTTTCATCAAATCTCTTTTCTCTTGCTACTTTGATTATGTATTTTTTCTCCTGTTTGAAATCTTCTTCGTTTAAGGGTAAGTTTACCAATCTATGAGTTATACTATTAAAGACTGCTTATTTATGTCTAATTGAATTGAACCCTGTTGATTTAATAAAATTTTCCGTATGAGTTTCTTTCCTATGAATCCCAAATTCAATTTTTCTTCGTTTCCGACCAATTTAAGATCCAAAAAAGGTGTTTGTTTATTTTTTCTATTTCTTTGGTAAATTTGATGTTTGTACTCTGTAAATTTAATAGTTTTAGGGAATCTTCTACATGTTTTTCTTTTACAATACAAATTATATCATCTACATATCTGCTCCAAAATTTAAACATTGTGGGATGTGCTTTAGTGATTTTATATTCAAAATCGCTCATAAATAAATTTGCCAGGAAAGGTGATAATGGGTTTCCCATTGAGAGCCCTGATTTTTGTCTATAGAAACTCCCGTTGAATGTAAAAAAACATTTGGTCAATGCATAACTCAGTTAATTTCAAATAGTCTTCTCTGATCTCTCTATGTTGTTTTTGCTTAACCAGTTGTTCAATATCTCCAAAGTTTTTTGTTTTGGCACATTTGTGAATAATGGAATGACATCAAAGGAAACTAATCTATCTGTAGGTTCGATTTCCACTTTTTCTAATTTCTTAACTAATTCCAATGAATTTTCGATGTATAGACTTTCAATATTATTAATTCTTTTAAATTCATTATTCAGCCATTTAGAGTTCTTTATCTTCTTAAATTTATTTGAAAATTCTAACTTCACTAACACTTTAGTCACATCTCAACCCTCCATAAAAGACAAAGCAAAATTATTAGGGCTTTGTTCCATATTTGGGAAAGAATCAAGTTTTTACAAAATAATAAACAGAATGAAGTTTCAGAGATGATTATTTTATTAAATGCAACACCAATTAATGAAAGAACTTAAAATTGGATATACATTCATCTCAATACATAATGCCAGCAAAGAGCACTCACCTGGATGCACAAAATGGAGTTGCTTTGTAATGAGTGGTATACTGCTTTAAAATTTTTATTACACCTGAAAAAATTCAATTTAGAAGCATGTGTGTTACATCATACAATGTAATAAACTTAGAGGAGAAATGTATTGACTTAGGCTTTCACGGCCGAAGTTGCTATGATGATCTTGAAAATTACCAGGCTGTAGGCCGCGGTCTTGAGGCTTGAAGTTCCCCGACATCTTGCCAGAGACTGCATCTGGCATCCTCAAGGGTTGTCTTGAGGATGCCAGATGCAATCTCTGGCGAAATGTTGGGAAACTTGAGTGCAAGCTAGAGAGAAACAATGGTTCTTCACAATACTTTGTGTAAAGCCATCTAATGGTTATAAGATACAGCTCCCAAATACAGTGATTCATCGTATCATATCGTCTTAAAGATTCACAGAATCGACAGTGCAATACAACATTTTATTTGAAATTGATGGGAGGATATCACTCATCAATCACTATTTCAAGGAATTGCATAAATACTTCTTGCACTTTTAAATTTGAAGAGAAAAATGTATATCTAAATCAGAATTTGAGCCCAATATCTCTTGTTCTGAACTCTAGTGTTCAAACAATTTAAGACTTCCGATCTACTCCATACTCATATGATTCCTGCGTGCCAGATAGCAGTGAACTAGTCGTCTAGCGGTTTCTTAAACAATAAGACCTTAAATAGGAATAAACACTACATTTATAGCCAGGAAAGCTTAGATTCAATTAACTTCTTTTTACGAAATAATACTTTGAGGTATTATTTATTTAAGTAACATTTTATCACCTCACCTCATATTCTTCTTCTTCTTAGAGTAGTTTCTAGCACTGGAGTTCATATTCTTCTTCTTTTTCTTAATATTAGACTAGTTTCTAGTCTAAGAAGAAGAAGAAGAATATAAGGTGAGGTGATAAAATTTTATTTTAAGAAAGAAAAATTAATGTTTGAACTAGGATTTAAACCTTAGACCTCTAGTTCTACGTACTAGTGGGCTGTGCATTACACCATTTAAACAACGATACAAACATTAACATTTCTTTCAACTTATAGAATTCTCAATAAACATCTGGAAGAAATACCAGTTATAGACCACGGCCACAGAGCCCGGAATCTTTTAACATTTTGATTATCGGCCGTGAAAGCCTGCATTCCACAATTATACAATTTTTGTTCGCCCAAAGGCTAATAACAGTTGCTACCATCATGCCAAATGATGTCTTCTATTCAGAAGTATTTTTATTGAGAATTTATATATTACTTTTTAGCGGTAAAGCTTTATTTTAAAATTTTACTTAAATAAATAATTCCTCAAAGTATTATTTCCTAAAAGTTAACTGAATCTAAGTTTTCCTGGCTATAAATGTAGTGTTAATTTCCATGTAAGGTCTTATTGTTTAAGAAGCTGCTAGATGGCTAGTTCACTGTAAATCGGAAGATTAATATCTCAAATCGTTAGAGCACTGGAGTTCAGAACAAAGAGATACTGGGTTCAAATTCTGATTTAGATTTTTTCTCTTCAAATTTAAAAGTGCTAGAAGTATATACGCAATTCCTTGAAATAGTGACTGATGAGTAATATCCTTCCATCAATTTCATATAAAATGTTGCACTAACATTCTTAATGTGGAAGCTATTCAATATGTGTTTGTGAGAGATAATCATTGCACTGGACGTGGGATCAAGATGATAAGGTCAAGGGAAATTGGTGCTTGGATGGGAAGGAAGCTGAATTGGCTAAGTGGTCAGAGTATCAGCATGTAAAGCTGAAGGATTTAGGGTCGAATGTTTGAATGCATTAGACAGTAAAAGGCGTTCTCTGCTGATAAAGTTTTATTCAAACACATTTTTCTTACTCAGAAATCTATTCACGCGGTAATAATTGTAAAGCTACCTGACAAGGTACCTTAAGATCGTAGCTCAAGATATGAACTTATGTGAAAATCCCGAAGGGAACCGATGTAGTTTGAAACTTATCCAAGATGTCGGACCTTGAAGACTTCGATCATGTTTTCGGTATACACGGAGAAGAGGAATTTGATAGAGTCTACCAAAGAATTCAACTGGAAGAACAGGAGAATCGGCGTAATATTGCGTGTCGCAGACGTGTTTGTATACGGTATTATTTGCAGGATGCAAGCATAAATGCATTCCTCTATAGCAGACGAAAATAACGGAAGTGGTTTTATCACTGAGAATTCTGGGTAATTCGTTGCCAATATTATGAAAACGTCAACATTCATGCATGACCGGTTAAGGCGGCCGTTAATTCGATCTCAGCTCACCAGTGATTGGAAGTAATTTGAGTAGAGACTAATGTATTTGCATACGACTCTTAGAGTCTGATTCTCAGTTCAGGCATAAAATTTTCTCTTAGATGGAATTTAGTTGAAAATGAAGATGATCTCTGAAACATATCCAGATGAGAGGATCAATTTTATGACGTGAGTTGTAAAGTTTCCAATTCATAATAAATAAGTTGAGTCTGTAGCATCTTACCTCATAAATAATTTTATAATTTCCGATTCATATTTATATTTTATAGATATTTATATTCTATCGTTAAATAAATTAGTTTCTTTTTTATTTGAAAAGAAAAATATATGCCTGAATCAGGATTCAAACCCGATGTCTCTAGAATTCTTTTAAACGTGAGATATAATATACATTTAAATCAGAAGCCTCATAGTTCAGTGGTTTAGAGCATTTGTGTACAGAACCAGACACATGTGGTTCGAATCCTGATTCAGGGATATATTTTTCTCTTCAAATAAAAATTGTCATTTGGTGAGAAATGATAAATTTAATAGGTAAGATCAAAATTAATACCTATTTATTATAAAAACTCTTAACATGTCATTCAGTTCATCATGCTATTATTTAGTGGACCTTATGTTCGATATTTAATATTAAATTCATCACTTCTCACTCAATGACAAATTCAATTTGAAGGGAAAAATATATACCTAAATCAGGATTTGAACCCAATATCTCTGGTTCTATACACCAGTGCTTTAACGATTTAAGCTATTAGGCATCATGATTTAAGAGATCGCTAGATGGCGTTAGTGGAACAAAAGTTCACTGCTACCTGGCACATGGGAATCATATTAGTATATGAGAAAAATCTATGTTTAAATTGTGATGCCTAATAGCTTAAATCGATAAAGCACTGGCGTACAGAACCAGAGATACTGGATTCAAATCCCGATCTAGGCATATATTTTCCTCTTCAAATTTAATTTGTCATTGAGTGAGAAGTGATAAATATAATATTAAATATTAGCTTTACTTGCTAGAAATGTAATGTGTTGATTTCCATTTTAAAAGTGCTCTTATTTAAGAGACAGCTAGATGGCGTTAGTGGAACAAAAGTTCACTGCTACCTGGCACATGGGAATCGTATTAGTATAAGAGAAAAATCTACATTTAAATCGTGACGCCTAATAGCTTAAATCGTTAAAGCACTGGTGTACAGTACCTGAGATACTGGGATCAAATCCCGATCTAGGCATATATTTTCCTTAATAATGAATGGAGAACATATTTTAATCTACTCACCTCATACATTTTCAAACTTCTTTGATACCGACGGTTTCAGACAATATCATGTCCTTCATCAGTCATGGCAGCCATGACTGATGAAGGACATGATATTGTCTGAAACCGTCAGTATCAAAGAAGTTTGAAAATGTATGAGGTGAGTCGATTAAAATATGTTCTCCATTCATTATTAATGATATAACCTCATAATGTTTACTTCCCGATATTAATTTAAATATATATTTTCCTCTTCAAATTTGACCTTATGTTAGGTAACAAAAGAATGTAACTCTGCTGACAAATTTTGGGAATTCATATCCCATAATACTCATCATCATCCATGTAAGTATTAGGCTGTGTGGCCAGTTACAGTCTCAAAATCCCATAATACTAAAAGCCATAAAAAACAATGATTCACAATTGAGTGAACCATGCACAGATTAACAGCCAGGTCGAAGTATAAAGTTCCAAAATTTGAATACCTAACTGCAAGGCCATATTACACGAAGCTGACCTTAGAGTTAAGAATTTAATCAAGAGATTGAATTTCTAATTAAAACTCACCTCATTGATAGTTTCTGGCTGAGAATTGTAGAGGTGTTTACCAAAACATGTTCCAGGTGAAAAAAATCAAATATGAAAAGAAAATTACCAATTCAATCTCTTGATAAATTACCTCATAGTGTTCCTTCTTATTAGTTTTGAGAATTTTAGTCAATGCCGATTTTAAATGTGATACTGAAATTGAAGTACTCAGGCTTGCCATCCACATGCAATAGTTAATACAACTAAAGAGAAAAATTTAGGCTTGAACTGGGATTTGAACCCAGAATATTCAGCTTTGCACACTGGCACTCCATATTTGAGTTATCCAGACATCCATGAACAGATATGAATTCTTCTTACTTTAAAACCCCATGTTACCCTTCGTAGCAAACACTATTCATGTTACAGAAATGGCATTAAAGTAAGAAAAATTCATATATGGAGGGTCTGATGCCAAAGTGAACCAACTACGTTTTTAATATTTTTCACAATTCAACTTTAAAGTATATTTTGAAATATAAAAAAGATCATGCCATTATTCATTTTTATATTTCAAAATATACTTTAAAGTTGAATCGTGAAAAATATTAAAAACGTAGTTGGTTCACTTTGGCATCAGACCCTCCATATGCTCATGGATGCCTGCATAGCTCAAAGGTAGAGTGCCAGCACACAAAACTGGAGATCCTGGGTTCAAATCCTGGTTCAGGCATAACATTTTCTCTTTAGTAGTATTAAATGTTGATTTTATTTTGATAGAACACAATACCTGTAATTCAAAGAATTTACTATAAGAAAAATAGTACATCTTTTATCCATCCATAGTAATTCTACCCGAGGACAGGTCTTTCATTGCAATCATAGCATTTTCATTCTATGCTTGCAGCTTTACTGGGGAATTATAGGTGTGATAGCTTCCCGTTGCTTTCCACACTGGTGAAGGATGATAAGGACGATGATGACTGGATGATTTTCGGGGACCGTTGGATCCTAAGCTTCCTGACATTTGTCTTACAGGTGAGGAAAAATACCACACACAGGAGCCCGCCCTCACTGGGAATCGAACCTGGGCCCACTGCATGACAAGGCAGCACGCTACCTCGAGACCACAGCTGTGGACATATCTTTTATACGCCATTTTTTAAAAAGCTTCTTGAATATATAAACTCCAAGCACGACAGACCTAGAAGGCCCTTGGCTTACCATCCGGCTGCTGGCCTCACATCCACATGTGTTAATCACAGAGGTAGACGATCATCAAGCCAGTGTAGGGGTGACATGTGGTCAGCATGTCAGACCCCCCCAGCCGTTATAGCTGGTATTCTCAACCTGCTACTTATTGTAGCTACCCAAATGCTTCACGATGCTGGGTGGGCACCGGTCCCATACTGGTCGAAATTCCATGAGAAAAATTTCTTCCCCCACGGAGACTCGAACCAGCGCAAGTCCCGTAGCTCTGCACCAAGACTTCCTGCCTTAACCACTCGGCTACGGCGTGGGACTCTTGAATATATGGGTTCTAATATTCTTTTCTTATACCAAACATTACATAAAGCCTTAAAATTATGAAGTAAATTAGTCATAGATGAGACTTTACAAGGTATTCCTACTGGCCATCATATATTTTAATTTCGGCCATTGTTTGTTACAGTGTCGATTTTCTTTTAACCAGCAGTCAGTCGTATACTATGGAATATAAACAAAAATTTAACAAAATTTGATATTTATATTCTATGTAAATAAAATGAATTCAATTAGATGCGACAGTATTTCTTATCTCTGATTTTAATTACTGCAAATATTTGGAGCTGACAATTAAAAAATCCTACATCTAGGGAAGAACAGTAAATTATACAAACTAAAAATATTTTGAAAATAAGTTCCATGTATCTTTCAAGACACTAAACTTATTTTTAGCTTTTCCATAAAACTTAATTCTTTTTTAATATAATATTCAATAATATAATAAATTAGACAACTTTATAGTATGTTCAAAATAAATATGTGTACACAAATGCAATTTTTGCTTGTGTGCAATTCTGTTAACTCTTTCTCACTGTATAAAACACTTTTAATATCAAACCCATACCCTTAATTCATGAAGAAATTAATGTAATAAGAAATATTTACATTTAGCAAAATATTTCCTTGTATCTACACATTAACAGCATAACCAGTCACTCTTTTCCAACACAAAAGAAGATTCCACTATAAGTACCATACTTACCCAATTGTAAATCATACTTTTTTCATTTTTTATTCTTCAAAAAGTACCTCTTTGCTTACAATCAACTGATATTTATCAACTGGGTGCTACAAAAACCTTGAAAATGAGCAAACACCAGGTGCTCTAGAATTTTCTTTTGCTCCATTCCTTCATTCTAATCTTTATAGTTCATTTTGAAGTTCAGAACTGTATTACAGTAAGTACCTCTTAAATTCGTGATGTAATGGAAAAATATTATTTAACAAGAACGAAATAAAAGAATGGGTTCAGTTGAAGCTGCCATGGAGCATTGTCCAAATCTTATTATCCTGGATATGCATGTGCCATACAGAACACAGCAGTGTAGAAAATGTTAGAGGCAAGAAAGATATCTTAGCCATGATTCCTAGAAAAACTACTGAATATGTGCATTAAGAAACAATTCAAGGACAGAGTAAGAGAGACATACACAGATTGGCTGATGAAAGAAAACAAACTCATGCCTACTGGCTGGATGAAGCAGGTAAGAAGCCTCTTGCTAATTACTAAGCTGATTGGCAATGAATAAGAGGATGACTTTGTAGAAGGATTTCAAATGATCTTCATAATGCCACTGTTCAAGGATAGTAACAAATGCTAAATAAATCTACCAATAGTGATGGTGACTAAGGAACAATTTGACATTGTTAAAATTCTGCAAGTGCTCTATTTTCTACAGATGATTTTTTTTATTCCATGCCATAGTGTTCTGCCCTAGGGCAGTTCCTTCACTGCAATCATAGCATTTTCATGCCATGCCTTTGCAGTTTTAGTAGGGAATTATAGGTGTGGTAGCTACCCGTTGCTTTCCACACCGGGGATGATGATAATGGTGATGGCCAGATGATGTTTGGGGAACTTTTGGGCCTCAGAGCTACCTGACATTTATCTTATGGGCGAGGAAAAACCCCGGAAAAAAACCTCACCCAGGAATCGAACCTGGGCCTACTGCATGACAAGGCAGCGCGCTACCGAGACCACAGCAGTGGACTTTTTTATAATGTTATATATATCATACAATATTGTTAAAAGCATCATTACTCATGGAGCAGAACTTTGGCCATTAACAACAAAAACAAATAAGTATCTTTTGGCAACAGAAATGGATTTTAAACAAAGGGCAGCAAGAATTTCAAGAAGAGAAAAAACAGAAACTCAGTTATTAGGGAGAAAATGAAAATTGAAGACACTATTTTAGATTAATTTAAAGCTCAGCAATTAGGATGATACGGACATATCCAGCGAATGGAAGAGGATCAGCTACCAAAATGTGTTTTGGAATGGAAACCTAAGGGAAGATGAGGCAGAGGAAGACCTAAAGTCTCCTGGAGTCAGGGATTATATATTTATACATGAAGGAGAAACATCTACAACCAGGAGATCAGATGGACTGACAAAATTGACTATTAGGAATCGGACGACATTAAAGACATTAATCAACCAATGATCTATATATATATATATATATTTCCCCCCCCCTTATTTGTAATTTGAAACTGATTTACAATCATTTTTGGCTTATAATCAGATAAATCTGGTATTGTATTTTTGTATAAAATATTATAGTGGAATCTTACCAGCGAGTGATTGGTTCTAGCAGTATTAACAAATCTCAAATGGGTATGTAAAATGAGAATCTCCAAAATTATGAAAAATTATTTAACTATCTAGAAAAGATTTTTTTTTGTGCCAGAAAAAATAAAATACTGATATTGAAATGCAGAGGGATATCTTGTATTGTCATTCATCACGATATAATTCTTTGTGCATTTTATGGTAACTCATATTTTTGAGATCATTGGTGTGTAAAGATATTTAAGTAAGGTGGAGATCTCACATCCATCAGAGAAAAAAAATGTGGCTACATGGAAGCATTTTGCAAAAGTTAAATGTTTTTATGACTTTTTTCTCTATAAAATTTAGGATTAATGTTTGATATTAAAATTGTTCTATATAATAAGGAATAGTGTTATTAATATAATAATAGAGCCATTATACTAATTCCGAGCTAAGTTCCAGTTGTAAAGTAAACAAACCAGATGTATGATGAATTTTCATTGGTCGAAGAATGGTTTTACCTTTAAGCATGTAAGAAAATCTAGTTTGCTCTCTAATTCTCGAAATAAAAAAACAAAAAATATATATATATTATTATCTAGCACATATTTATATAACTTATATGGGAGAATCTTAAAATATATAATTACAATTTCAGTATAGTAAATAAGTATTGTTTTATTCATATGCATGTGCAATGCAGAACATGTTGGAATTTCAGTCCTTTCAAAATGGCCACTTCTGTAGAATTTCTTAAAACAATAAAAAGGAAGACATTTGAGAAGCGGATATTTTTTAATGTTTTCAAGCGGTTTAGTGAAAAAAATCCCACATTAACCACTGAGGTGAAAATAACAGCAGAATTTACAGGTGAGTCAACATAGATCATAAATTCTGCTCGTAATGAGAAAGAAAGGATATCTATTTACATAATGAAGAAGCAAAAACATCTGATTAGGTAGGCCCATACATAATTTTTTGTCATAAAAAGAAATGGAGGGAGTTCCTAATTATTGGTACTATCTTACCTTGTATTCAGTCTTATTACCCGTAAAAATACAAGAACAATGTTTCTATCAATGACAGTTCAGTAAAAAATTCAGTCGCATGGCAGGTAAAAGTAGCACCACGGTTCCCCCACTAGATGGAGTCAGATGCAAGTTTGTTTACAGAATAACAGCAACTCAGCTCAGAATATATATAGAACATGTATACAACCAAAAGCTGCACTTATCATGGTATATGTTGTGTCAGTTTGATGGTAGGACTTGGGCATAGTGAATACCAGGGGAATATCAACCAAATCATTTTTTGAAGAGAAACATTTTTTTGCCTGATCTCTCGTAATGCAATCCCATGTACCCATAGCAGCGAACCATTATTAACAATGCAATTGGGTAGCTTGTAATTCAAAAAGACTTTATGATGGGATTATTAATGTTACTATTATAACTGCAACCTTATTGTTTTATTTTAGGAAGTAATATTTTGAGGTTCTTTTAATTATATTATTTTGAGTCTGTTTATCTTACCTCAATATTAATGTTGATTTGTTCTTGAACATGTTTCGATTGAATATCAATCATCTTCAGCATATTGCCCAGATTAATTGGATTTATATTTAATTAATGTTGGGAAGTAAACATTATGAGGTATAATCATTAAAATTCATCGGAGAACATATTGTTTAAACAACTCACCTCATAGGATTCATGCTTCCATGATATCGCGATTTCAAACATAGTCATGTTCATCATCAGCCATAACTCCGACTGACGAAATTCTTCGGCCGTCTACTATTCTATTGTCACCATCTTCAGTGCTGCCATCTATGGTTGAATTTATGAACTTCGAAATCAATGTAATTTCGTTAGGGATATCAAAATTCATTGATCTATTTTTGTTTTTCTGAATGTATATTTTTTCCTAAACTGTCAATTCCAAAGGTTTCTCTACTTGTTTTAAAAGTTTAGCTTCTCTTCCAATTTTATGATGTTCTAATAAACTATGTGCAGCAATTGCAGATTTTTCAATTTCACAATTTTTAATATTTCTAAAATGTTCTTTTGTCCGAATTTCCAAATTCCTTTTTGTTTTTCCTATATAAACTTTATTGCAATCTTCACAATTTATTTGATAAATTCCAGATTTCTTACTGTCTGGAACATTGACTTTTTTATTGGTACTTAGAAGATTACCCAGACTAAATTTATTTATTGGTGCCAAAGAAATGTTGTATTTGTCAAAAATTTTTTGCATAGGAAATTTCAAAAAAATTTTTGACAAATACAACATTTCTTTGGCACCAATAAATAAATTTAGTCTGGGTAATCTTCTAAGTACCAATAAAAAAGTCAATGTTCCAGACAGTAAGAAATCTGGAATTTATCAAATAAATTGTGAAGATTGCAATAAAGTTTATATAGGAAAAACAAAAAGGAATTTGGAAATTCGGACAAAAGAACATTTTAGAAATATTAAAAATTGTGAAATTGAAAAACCTGCAATTGCTGCACATAGTTTATTAGAACATCATAAAATTGGAAGAGAAGCTAAACTTTTAAAACAAGTAGAGAAACCTTTGGAATTGACAGTTTGGGAAAAAATATACATTCAGAAAAACAAAAATAGATCAATGAATTTTGATATCCCTAACGAAATTACATTGATTTCGAAGTTCATAAATTCAACCATAGATGGCAGCACTGAAGATGGCGACAATAGAATAGTTGACGGCCGAAGAATTTCGTCAGTCGGAGTTATGGCTGATGATGAACATGACTATGTTTGAAATCACGATATCATGGAAGCATGAATCCTATGAGGTGAATTGTTTAAACAATATGTTCTCCGATGAATTTTAGTTGGATTTATGTTGTAAACCCTGGATGTAGATGTCAGCTCCCTCCTGTGGTTGGCCAAAGAACCTCCTTCGGAACGTGGCCTCGTTTGGAGGTTCTTTGACCAACTACAGGAGGGAGCTGACATCGACATCCAGGGTTTACAACATAAATCCAAACAGTCTGGGCAATATGCTGAAGGTGATTGATATCCAATCGAAATATGTTCAAGAACAAATCAACATTAATATTGAGGTAAAATGAACAGACTCAAAATAATATAATGCAACCTTATTGTTGAAGCAAATAATGCATTCTCCTCTTCCTTCAAAACTATTAATTTTATAATAATTGATTTATGTATCTATCTTACACTCAAGTCAATGCCTCAGACTGGCACCACATACGTGATAAGTATGTTAATATTATGCATCTGCTTCCTCTCAGTCACATAAATATAGAATTCACCATGTAACATAAGTCATTACTTTATGTCAGCACTTTTTGTAAGGTGTAAACACCGTATACTTTCTAATATTAGGTCACTGTTCTCCAATAATGTCATTCATATATAACATAGTAATGTTCAATTCATTACTTTCATTCCCTCTCTTATTAAGGTGTGTTACAGGAGTACCAACTTAGTTTTCTTTGATTTCTCTTCTCCTTTCCACTGTCTAGTAGCTTGGTACTTTCCAATCATTCCCTGTATAATCTACTTCCCTCAAATCATAGATAATGTTATTCTCCCACCTCATTCTTCGTACATCTACAAGCCGGTTAGGTGGCCATATCATCGAGGGTCCGGAGACACCCTCCGTTACCAAAACTTAAGGTACAACCTCATTTGGTAATCCTCAGGAATAATTCTGTAACCATCGTCAGAGCGGTTTCATAATCCGGTAATCCAGTAAGGACATTGATAATGTAACAAAGTTACATCATTACTTCAAGAGAAGTGTCGTTAAATCTAAAAGCATCATCAAAATTCAATATAAAATTATTCAAGTAGTGCAAGAAAGATAAGTGTTTTTTATGTGAAAGTTAAAATAAATATATTATTCTACATTAATGTAGTGGTCCTTCATTATTAAAAACAACCTCGTCCAAATTAATTATATTTATCTCATGGACTAAATTACATTCCCTACTGCCGTGTGTTTGACCACATGAGCTACCAGAGAAGCTTCATCACCACACCCTATGCGACACTTATGATGTTATTGTTTATTTTTTATTATTTCACTCACCTCATACTTCATAATTCCTAGCAGACCCAGGGTTTCTTCACATCATTTGTGACATTCTCAATGCTGTGTCACGTTCACAACTGACGTCCAATGACCAGATGGCGCGGAGGTCAGTCTGCAGGGATAGAAGGTCGTTGGACGTCAGTTGTGAACGTGACACAGCATTGAGAATGTCACAAATGATGTGAAGAAACCCTGGGTCTGCTAGGAATTATGAAGTATGAGGTGAGTGAAATAATAAAAAATAAACCGATTGAGGGTCTTTCCACTTTTCAGCGGTTGCCCTTTTACCAGCCGGCTGCTGGCCCTTCACATCCACATGTGTCAATCACAGAGGTAGATGATTAACAGCCAGTATAGGGGTGACATGTGGTTAGCATGTCGAGTCCCCCAGCCGTTATAGCTGGTTCCTCAACCTGGAGCCGCTACTTATTGTAGCTACCCAATTGCCTCACGATGCTGGGTGGGCACCGGTCCCATACTGGCCGAAATACCATGAGAAAATTTCTTCCCCCATGGAGACTCGAACCAGCGCAAGTCCCGTAGCTCTGCGCCAAGGCTTCCTACCTTAACCGCTAGTGTTATTTCCTATCTACATAACTTAACTTATGATGTTGCATGTTAATTTATGCACTCAGGTTAATCAATAAATGATTCATCTATTAACCTGAGTGTTTAAATTTACATATAACATTAGAGTATCTACTAGCCTTTATTGTGCCAAGAGTAAAATTTGGAGGGGCTAGAATTACAGTTATGGGGCTGTTCCTCACAGCACAGGCTTGGTTCCCTGAACGGTAATCTAAATGCCAAATGTTATGAAGATTTTCTAAATTGTTTTGTACTGCACATTGTAGAGGTGATGAGCACTGTTTGTGCCAGCATGATACTGCTTCATTCTCTAAAGCAAGGTCTACAGGGAAATGGACTGGCTATGACCTCAATTCAAAGGGATGAATTAGAATCTAAACAATGCTCCAGTCTCATGTTAATACCTTTTCTTTTTACAGCTCTGCAAGAAGAATGGACTGCTAATCCTCCTCTAACATTCAGACACCTAATGGAAAGTATCTTCTTGTTAGAGTTAAGGCTGTCATAAAGGCAAAGGGTGGACTCACTCCTTATTAATGATCAGTATCTGAGAATGTTAATGAAAGATGCTAACTATGAGTTAAGATTTAAATTAAAATACTGGTTTCAAAGCTTGGGTTGCATCATCTTCAGTAATTTCTTGTTGACTAGTGTTATGTCGGCAAGAAATTACTGAAGATGAAGCTGCCCAAGCTTTGAAACCAGTATAATTAGAAGAGTGGATGAGGTGAGGTATAAAACATTTTATATTTGAAGAGAAAAATTTTCGCCCAGACCGAGACTCGCACTTTCGGCTTTCCATACCAATACTCTACTAACTGAGCTACCAGGGCAAGTTCCAATCTAGATGCAAATTTCTCTCTTATATATGTTGTAATTCCCAGCACCAAATGCTATGAAGCTTTTGCTTCTATCTTTGCAAATGGCAATGTCTTAGTTAAGACTTTTATTGGGAATTTAAATACTACTTTATAAAGCCATTAGAGCTTCTATTGATGTTTTATCATTGATTTAATATTAATTTAAGTATTAAATTAATAATTAAAACATCAATAAAACATTTTAATTTAAATCTTAAATTAAACCTCATAGTGATCTTTTCATATAAAAGTACAATAACTATGTGTTGTTGGTGAGTGTTCCTATACTTTTGATCACATAGAGTACAAGCGCACAAAACAAACCTAAGGTCTTGAAAGAAATGTGGAATTTATTTTCATAATGTTACTTACTTACTCACTGGTATTATCGAACCCGTAGGTTCATGGCCATGTGGACACAAGCTCTCCATACATCCCTATCCTGAGCTAATACTTTCCAATCATTCCCTGTATAATCTACTTCCCTCAAATCATAGATAATGTTATTCTCCCACCTCATTCTTGGTCTACCAACTGGGCGTTTTCCCTCTGGCTTTCCTACATGAAGCTTCCATGCAAGTCTTTCAATCCCCATACACGCAACATGTCCTGCCCATTGCAGTCTACGAGACTTAACTGTTCCTATTATATCACGCTTCCTATAAAGACCATGTAGTTCATTGTTAGGTAGTCTTCTCCATTCACCTGTTTGTTCATCTCTCTTTGGTCCAAAAATGTTCCTAAGTACTTTATTCTCAAATACTCATAATCTCCCTTCCTCCCTTAAAGTAAGAGTCCATGTTTTGCACCCATATAATATAACTGGTAGAATAATAGTTTTATATATTTTCAGTTTAACGTTTTTTGGAAGGAGTTGGGACATCAAAAGTCTCTGCAATGCATAATAGCACACATTTCCAGAATTGAGCCTATGTTTAATTTCTTTGTACATCTCATTCCTATTTGTGATTATTGTTCCTAGGTATTTGAATTCAGCCATTTCCTCAAAATTTCCCTCATTTGTCATTAGCTGTCCATTTCCATTATATCCATAATGTTACTTGTCTATATAATTTACAGTACTTCCCTGAATGTTGGTGTTTTCAAGAATTCTCTGATCCAAAAAAATAACAGATTAAGGATGTTGAGATATTGTAAGTATTCAATCCTACTGGCTATAATATATTTTAATTTCAGTTACAGATGCACCTATTATTCAATCAATCTTCTGTATCTCCTTATGAGCAGCATAGGGTATTAACAAAGTATTTCCATCGGACCGTATTTCTTGTTAACTTCTTTACTACATTCCATACTTTCCCCTCATTATCAACAGAGGGAGCAGAAATCAACCTACAAGATCATCAACTGCCGTTTAGACAGTTAGAAAGAATTGATAATGATGCTAAAGCATTGAAACCTGGGTCTTCAAGAAAGCTACAAATATGAGGTGACTCGAGCAATTTCTAACTCCTAATTATTTAAATTTATATCAATCTGATCGCATATGTAATTATTTTATTTTATGATGCTCTTTAGTAGATAAAGTCATTAGCATTACAATTCAAATATGTCATTGGTCTAGAAAGCCAAAGGTCCTGGGTTCGAGTCCCAGTCTGAGCATATAATTTTTCTCTTCAAATATGATTTATCCACTTTTTTATATTTTTTTTGTAAGCCCATGTTTTCCCTTTACAGAGATTTAGACGTTCTCCCCCTACAGGGAAGAATTTGAACCATACTGATTTAGTTACACTTGTTTTTGTATAGATGTCATTTTGAGTAGTCCGTGGTCTGCGTTCTGCCTCATACTGACATCTAGAGGACACCAAGGTAGTACTAGGACGGGAAAATTCGGTAAATTTTGCTTAGAGGCCTTTTCATTCAGGCTTAAGGATTTTTTTATGAGCCTGAAAATCTTCAGACTTGGGACCCACGGCTTAAAGTATATGTGAAGATAAAAATTATATACTCAGACCGGGACTTGAACCCAGGACCTTTGGCTTACTGGGCCAATACTCTACCAACTGAGCTACCTGAGCGAGTTCCGATCTAAATGCAGATTCTTCTCTTATATATGTTAATTCCTGCACCAAATGCTATAAAACCTTTGTTTCTATCTTTGCAAATGAACAAAGATTTCATAGTATTTGGTGCGTGAGAATTAACATCGTACATATGAGAAAAACTTGCATTTAGATCGGAACTCGCTCAGGTAGTTCAGTTGGTAGAGTATTGGCCCAGAAAGCCAAAGGTCCTGGGTTCGAGCTCCGGTCTGAGCGTATAATTTTTCTCTTCAAATATGATTTATCTATCATTGAGATGTATGAAATGAATAATAAAAACATCGAAAGAAGCCGTACTGGCTTTATAATGTAATGTAAAATTCCCAAATAAATGTCTTCTTAATAAAGAAGCTGCCATTTGCAAAGATAGAAGCAAAGGTTTCATAGCATTTAGTGCGCGGGAATTGATATGGTATATAAGAGAAAAATTTGCATTTAGATTGGAACTCGCCCAGATAGCTCAGTTAGTAGAGCATTGGTCTAGAAAGCCAAAGGTCCGTCTGAGCGTATAATTTTTCTCTTCAAATGATTTATGCATCATTGAAATGTATGAAATTAATAACAAAAACATCGAAAGAAGCCATACTGGTTTTATAATGTAATGTAAAATTCCCAAATAAATGTGTTCTTAATAAAAAAGCCGCCTTTGCAAAGATAGAAGCAAAGGTTTTATAGCATTTGGTGCATGGGAATTGACAACGTATATGAAAAAAAAGTTTGCATTTAGATCGGAACTTGCCCAGATAGCTCAGTCGGTAGAGCATTGGTCTAGAAAGCCAAAGGTCCTGGGTTTGAGTCCCTGTCTGAGCATATAATTTTTCTGTTCAAATATGATTTATCCATCATTGAAATGTATGAAATGAATAATAAAAACGTCAAAAGATTTTTTAAATTGATTTGAAATTGGATTTTACTCCCTTAATTGTTTTTGAAAGGGGATTTGTTTTTTACTTCTTCATATTCTTCTCCCTTTAATACACTTTCCATTCTATCATTATAATCTTCTCTATCTAAAATGACTAAATTATTCCTTTTACCTGATTTTGGGAAAACTATATTTTTGTTGTTAATATTTTTAACTTTCATATAAGTGAATCAAAAGTAACTTTTTACATCTTATCTCGTAAAACTCCATGATTTTCACAGGACCGGTTTCAGAACCTGTTGTTTCTATCATCAGCCAAAACTTCGACTGTTGAACTTCCCCCATCACCATCAACTTTCCAACTGCCATCTGGTGTTAATTTGATGAACTTTGAGATTAAATATTGCTTGTCAGGAACTTCAAAATTCATAAATTTATATCTTTTTCCAAACACTTAATTCCACGGGTTTCTCTAAATATTTCAAAACTCTAGTTTCTTTTCCAATTTTGTGATTCTTTAGAAAACCATGAGCTGCAATTGCTCTGATATTTCAATTTCACCACTGACCATGTCAAATTTTAAATTATATTTCCAAAGTGTTCTTTTGTACGAGTTTCTAAGTTTCTTTTTTTGTTTTTCCTATATATACTTTATTGTAGTCATTTCAACAAATTTGATGAATTCCAGATATTTACTATCTGGGGTATTAACTAATTTATTAGTTATTAGAAGATTATCCAGGCTAATTGTTTTTATTGGTGCCAATATAATATTGAATTTGTTGAATCTTTTTTTTTATTTAAATTTTTAATATTTTCTTTAATGAAAAAAGTCACAAATTCAATATTACATTAGCCCAACTATTTAACTCATGCCCCAAATGGGACTCAATGACCAATCATGTTACACTAATTTTTTATTTACAACCAATCACAGTCGTGTTTCACCTCGCTCTTTATCAGCTCCTGCTTTTGTGATAAAGAAAGCTCCTCCTTTTTAATGTTCTGAACAGGTCAAAGCATTATTTTTCTCCAACAAATACACTGAATGTAGCAAATAATGAAAAGATTCCTTGATTTTACTGAGTTGTTTACTAAAAAATTAAATGAATAACCCGTAATGTTGATTATGATATATAGTTTGATGTGTTTCATTATTTTTCCACTTGCGTGCACTCTTACAATATTGCAATCTTATTTGGCAATAAATAATATGATCAAGGTGCAGTGAATGAACATAACCTCACATTTCTGATTTGTTTTCAAACATCGCCGTTTACATTAAATATATAAATATTTTAAAATAACTATAGTTAAACAATGATTTGTGAGTAAACAGCTTAATTTTATTCATTAAATAGTCTTAACAAATGCCACTCTTGATTTCCAAATTTTGTAGATAAATTGGAAAATCACTCGTGGCATTACTTATGATAAACATATTTAAGCTGGGTAATCTTCTTCGAGTCCCGGTCTAGGCGAAAATTTTTCTCTTCAAATTTAATCTTCTAATAACTAATAAAAAGCTAATATCCTAGATAGTAAAAAATACAGAATTTAACAAATCATTTACAATATATCTGCAATAAAGTATATAGTAAAAAAAAAAAGAAAGGAATTTAGATACTTGTACAAAAGAACACTAGAAATATAAAAAAATGGTGAAATTGAAAAAATTGGCAATTACAGCTCATAATTTGCTAGAGAATCACAAAAGTGGAAAAGAAACTGAACTTTTGAAATATTTAGAGAAGTCTTTGGAATTAACAGTTTAGGAAAAGTTATATGTTCAGAAGAACAAATATAGATCCATGAATTTTTAACTTCCCAGCTAGCAAGATTAAATCTCAAGTTCATTAAATTGACACCAGATGGCAGATTGGAAGGTGATGGTAATGGGGAAGTTTTAACAGTCAGAAAGGTATTAAGGTAGAATATTTTTATCACTCACCTCATATTGTTCTTCTTATTTGATTATAAACTAGTTTCGGAACATAGTTTCTGTTCCATCCTCAGTATCGTCACGACCGTTGTTCTGTCTGGACGATACTGAGGATGGAACAGAAACTATGTTCCGAAACTAGTTTATAATCAAATAAGAAGAACAATATGAGATGAGTGATAAAAATATTCTACCTTAATGAATATACCTCATAGTGAGAATTCCTAAAATAAGTAATTAACAGTCAGAGTTCTGGCTGAGGATACAAGGTACAGCTTCTGAAGTTGATCCTATGAAAAATCACAGGTTTTATGAAGTGAGCTGTAAAAAGTTATTTTTGATTCATTTATATAAATTATGAATTGTCTCATTATGTTAAAGCATTCCCAGAATAAATAATATAAGATTTTGACTTCTCCCACCTTCTTTAACTCTCCTTCATTTTTATTAAAAAAATTCCATATTTCTTACAAGATACTAGATTTCTTTCTTGTTCTTGTAAAAACCTGAATTTTTATTCTTTCTGTTTAATAATAATATAATAAATTACCCATGTTGTGGTTTGTGTACAGTTCTGTTCACTCTCTCTCATTGTGCAGACAAGTTAAACATCAAACTTAAAATAATAATTTTATGAAAAAAAAAAAGTAATCTATTTTCTTTTGCAAAATGTTTCCTGCATTCACATTAACAGCAACCATTTGCTCTTTAACACAAAACAAAATTTCACTATAAATACGTCACATTCACATTAGAAGCTTCTTTTTCATAATCTCATATACCATCTTACGTCTGAAGTAAGGCATGTCTTTCTGAGAGAATGCAAACCTAGCATTACGGCAAATGTATTCAGCATAAATACATGAAAACATTCCACAATCACTGCCATTCATCTGTTGAGGAATGTTCTGAACATTGTCTAATTGCCAGCCTGCTGTTTTAAACACCTCTTTCTTTTTATCCAGACTTTCATCCTGCAGGTACCGCAACAAACTCTATAAAACACAGAAGTAATGTATCAATATTATTTGGGATAAACAAAAATTTTTTATCAAATTAGTTTACACAAATTACACATCATTATTTACATAAGAACATCCCAAATCCTTTCAAAAAATGTTAAACTGAAAATATACAAAACTATTATTCTACCAGTTATATTATATGGGTGCAAAACACAGGCTCTTGCTTTAAGGGAGGAAAGGAGATTGCGAGTATTTGAGAATAAAGTTCTTAGGAAAATTTTGGACCAAAGAGAGATGAACAGACAGATGAATGGAGAAGACTACATCACCGTAAACTACATGGTCTTTATAGGAAGCCAGATATAATAAGAACAGTTAAGTCTCATAGATTGTAATAGGCAGGACACATGGCACAAATGGGAATGAAAGACGTGCATGGAAGCTTCTTGTAGAAAACTAGAGGGAAAACGCCCACTTAGTAAACCAAGAATGAGGTGAGAGAATAACATTAACTATGATTTGAGGGAAGTAGATTATACAGGGAATGATTGGAAAACATTAGTACAGTGTATGGAGAGCTTATGTCCACGTGGTCATGAACCTACAAGTTCGATGGTGCCAGTGAGTTAGTTAGTTACATAAGAACATCCTTCCATGTGTTAGTTCTAGAGAACTGTTATCGTCTGAATGAAAACTGCCAATTTCTCTAGTAATCATGAATACAGTTTAAGACTGGTGTCATATGTAGATGATCCAATGTTTATTAGTCGAAAGAAGCTCTTTCTACTTATAAAGTAATGTTAAAATTCCCAATAAAACTCTTCTTAAATAAGTCATCATTTGCATAATTGAGCAACATTTGGCGCTCAAAGGAATTAAAAATGCATAATAGAAAAACTTGCAAATAGATTGGAGTACTTAGGATAGCTTATAAGGTAAGAGTATTAGCATATAAAGCTAAAGGACCTGGGTTCAAACCCCAGTCTAAGTGTATATTTTTCCCTTCAAATATTATCCTATCTCATTTGTTGAAACCTGCAGTTTGCTGTATAAATCTTGTCTCTCTAGCAGGTTATCATTCTCTCATAATACTTTCAAAGAATTCATGTTTACTGCCATAAAGAAAGACAGATCTTGCCAGTGGTTCTTATAATTTTATTTGTGTTTGTTTCTGTACTAATGATGGTTTGAAAACCCGAATAATTACATATGAACATCTGTTATTGTTTTTATTATTAATTTTTATACATCTCCATTGAGATGTATGAAATGAATAATAAAATCATTGAAAAGGCCATACTGGCTTTATAATGTAATGTAAAATTCCCAATAATTGGCCTTCTTAATAAAGAAGCCGCCGTTTGCAAAATCGAAGCAAAGGTTTCGTAACATTTGTCGCTCGGGAATTAACAGTATTTATGAGAAAAATTTGAGTTTAGATTGGAGTGATCAGATAGCTCAGTTGGTAGAGTATTGGCCTAGAAAACCAAAGGACCTGGGTTCAAACCTCCGTCTGAGTGTATAATTTTTCTCTTCAAACATGATCTGTTATTGTTGTTGTTAAATATTTTCCCTGATACATCTAATTCTTCTAAAAATGTGAGTTTTTAAAGAAGATGATATGTAAAAGTATTTATCTGTACCCTTTTTTAAAATCTTATTATGAAAGAAAATTCTGCTCGGTAATGGTCCCTTCTACAAAAGGTCATAATCTTATTTTTTTAAAAAACTTTCCATGGAATATTTATTCTGCCACAGTTGCTAAATTCTATAATGAGTGTTGTATAAATATAGGAAATGCCATATTCACAAAACCTCATCCAGAAACTAAAAGATGGCAGCCCCATCACTGAACTTGTTTATTATTCTTACAGCAACTAGGTGAAGGTAAAACATATGATTTCCAGCTGTTACAAGATACCTACAGTCAGACTAATCTTACAAAAGAATATATATAATAATATTAATAATTATCCCTATACAAAAACAACAAATAAAAATTATAAATTAATAAGGAATAAGTAAATTTTGATGTTATATTTTAAATTAACATGTTCCAGAATTGTATATAGTATTATTTTAGAAAGAAAAATTACGTTCGAACCGAGAGTCGAACCCCGGACATCTGACTCTGTACGTTAGTGCAGTAAACGTTATGCTATTCAAACTTCTTTCAACTTATACAATTAATTCTCCTTTCATCCGAAGGCTGATAGCCATCGCTATCAATGCCATCTGATGACTTCTTTTCAAAGTATTTTTTATTGAGAATTTAAACATTAATTTTTAAACGATTAAAGGTTTTGATGTTATATTTTAAATTAACATGTTCCAGAATTGGATATAGTTTTATTTTAGAAAGAAAAATTACGTTCAAACCGGGAGTCGAACCCCAGACCTCTGACTCTGTATGTCAGTGCGGTAACCATTATGCCATTCGAACTTCCGATAGGAATGTCAAATTTCTTTCTACTTATACAATTAATTCTCCTTTCATCCAAAGTAATTTTTTTAGGAATCCACACTATGAGATATACTTATTTAGGTAAATTTTTTTATCATTCTTCAAGAAGAATATGAGGTGAGGGATAAAAAATTTTACCTAAAAAAAAAGAATAAGTAATTTGGATAGAGGATATACAAGGCTTCCAGTGGTCATCTCAAAAGTCAGTTTTCACTGAAAATCTGATCCAATTTTTTTTAAAGAAATAAGTACTCCTAAATTTAAATCTAATTCCTCATATAAGTAATCATTCATGTTCGGTGAATATTTAAACATTTGAGAGAGGAATAAATTTAAATAAGAGACTGAATTATAAATCATATTTTCTCATTTGTACATGTTTTGAGAACCCTCATCACCATTTTCAACTAGTATCTGACTTGCCTTCTATGACAAGGATATTGGAGAGTTGGTACCACACTACGAAAAATGTCTATGTTGGAGCAGCAACTATGTAGAGAAGTAGCTGGTAGGTGTAGCTAAATGTTGTAAATAAAACATTTTTGATTTTCACTGTGGTTTTAATTCAGTCACTGATTGGATATTGAAAAAATAGACCTCATATGTTAAAATGTTAACTTGTGTGTGCACTATATTAAGTTTAATTTATAATTATATTATTTTTGGTCTGGACATATTATCTCAATATTAATGTTGATCTGCTCTGCTGACTATTTGGAAAAAAATTTATATTCAGAAGAACAGAAACAGAGTTATGAATTTTGATATTCCGATGGAGGGTGACCTTGTTTGGAGGTTCTTTGGCCAACCAAAGGATGGAGCCGACATCGACATCCAGGTGGTGCAACATAATGCAACATAAATAAAACCAGTCTGGGAAAGCTGACGATAAAACAGAATTGTTTTGAAACATGTCCAAGAGCAGATCAACATTAATATTGAGGTAAGATGTCCAGACCAAAAATAATATAATTAAAATAACCTCAAAATATAACTTCCTAAAATTAAATATTAATTTATAATACCATTAACCTTTTTTATATAGGAATTATCACTGTGAGGTTCAATTCAATATTAAATTAAAAGATTCTTACCTCTCCTCACATTATTCTGTTAAGTAGATCGCGATTTCGGTCCACCAACAGAGGGAAGAAGAAGTGGTTCTTCCGAGCGACATAACACCGGTCAACAACAGTGTACTGAAGATGGGCCTGCTATAGGCCTGAAATCGCGATCTACTTAACAGAATAATGTGAGGAGAGGTAAGAATCTTTTAATTTAATATTATAATACCATATTTATGCGTGTATAGGCTACACTTTTTTACCTAAAATATAAGTTTCAAAATCAGAGTGCGGCTTATACATGAAATAACTGGATAAATGGTACATATCAGGAAGTTTCTGCTCTATTGATGTTATGCCGCTGAATTACAAGGTCGTGATGTGTCATAAATCGCCTTGCCCAGCCATAACTTGCCTTAAATTCATAGCATGGAATTTCCATATTCTTGGTTATCTTAAGGCCTATGAACTGTTTCATTTAAATGGATGGAGAAAATCCATCTGCCCTTGTTTTGCATACATAATACTGGAAAACTCTTTCTAACTGTGGATATTTTGCTTTCTTTCTGCGGAAATATTGTTGATGTTGTGATGTGTTTTCAAGTGCATGTTTTGTTTGGATCCACCGTCGCACATTTGTTTCATCCACATCAAACTTTCTTCCTGCTGTCCTATTTCCGTGTTCTGCTGCATAGCGCACCACTTGTAGCTTGAATTTGGAGGTATAACTTGCTCTGCACTGACCCATGATTACACACAGTGAACAGGAAAGAATAAATACCGTACCCACCAATTGACCATCTCTTTTACCCTTGTGTTAATGACTGAGCTGCAGCCCGAATGTACCGTTACAGAACAGAAGTTTTGGAATTTACAATATTGCCAGATTTAAAAATGGTGTAGGCCTACTTTTATCTTTTGCACTGCTTCTTAGTGAAAATATTTTTTCCTCAATTCATTATTGCAAAACTTGGATGCGGCACATACATGCATTAATATGGTATGCTTTGTAGATTTATGGCATATAACACTTGATTCTTACTGGCACCTGAATTACAAGTAATATAGTTTGTAACAATATTTGAAACATATATTTTTCCAAAATTAAAAGAAAAACACTATCCCAATTAAAAAACCCTGTAGAACTAAGAGAGTGTGTTATTCAAGACTGAAAATATTAGTGAAAAAAATGTTTTTTTCACCCTCCCCCCCCCCAAGATTTTAAAGATTGTCAATAAAACCCAATAAGATACAATTTTTGTAAAAATGTAAATTAATTTGGACCTTTGGGGAGAATGATTCCTGAAAGTTTCATTAAAATCTGAGGTCAAGTTACTGATTGATTGGTTTGGCATGGAATGATCCTTGTATCCATGAAATGGGTTAAGTTTATGAAGGCATAAATCTATTTCACATCTTCCTGGTGACTAACAAAAAAAGATAAGCTTTCATCCTCGTAATTAAGATATTTTGTCTGTACAGGACTCAGAAGTCTTGAAACATATGTTCGACAAAAACAACCATAAGAGGTAAGAATGTACAGATGAGATGTCTTAATTATTAAACAAACCTTTTAATCATATTTGAAGAGAAAAATTATACGCTCAGACCGGAACCTGAACCCAGGAATTACAACGTATATAGAGAAAAATTTGTGTTTAGACCGGTACTTGCTCAGGTAGCTCAGATGGTAGAGCACTTGGTCTAGAGAACCAAGGGTCCCGGGTTCATGTCACGGTCTGAGCATATAATTTTTCTCTTCAAATATGATTTATCCATCATTGAGATGTATGAAATTAATAACAAAAACATTGAAAAGAGCCATATTGGCATTTATAATGTAGTGTATAATTCCTAAATATGTCTTCTTAATAAAGGAGCTGCCATTTGCAAAGATAGAAGCAAAGGGTTCATAGCATTTGGTGGGTGGGAATTACAACGTATATAGAGAAAAATGTGCGTTTATATCGGTACTTGCTCAGGTAGCTCACATGGTAGAGCACTTGGTCTAGAGAACCAAGGGTCCTGGGTTCAGGTCCTGGTCTGAGCATATCATTTTTCTCTTCAAATATGAATTATCCATAATTGAGATGTATGAAATGAATAATAAAAACACTGAAACCTTTTAATGTTACTTCCTAATGTATTTTAAAATTTCATCGTCATGTTATTCATTTGCAGAGACAAAATTCATTAATTGCTTTTGCAAATTTGGAATACTAATCAAATGCCAGTGTATTACAAAATGTCATTGGAAAACACATTTTACATTATGAGTTCTAAATGCAAATCAAGAGGTGGTAATGAAAAGCAATGCTTTCCAGTAATGTTGAGCATTATATTTGAAGAGAAAAATTTTCACCTAGACCGAGACTCGAACCCGGGACCTTTGGCTTGCCGGGCCAAATGCTCTATCAACTGAGCTACCGAGGCGAGTTACGATCTAGATGCAAATTTTTCTCTTATATACGTTGTAATTGAGCATGTTGGCTGATAGAACAAAACTACCTCCATGTGTGGTTATGATAAAAAGAAGCACTTCTGAGAGGAAATTTACCATTTAACATTATCGTTAGAACTCAAAACATTGATTGGATGGATAGTTAATTTGTTGAGGATTGGATGAAATGCTCTTGGTATCACCCAGAAGCTTTAATATATAATGTATTCACGTAGACATTCACGGCCGGAGTTGCTATGATGATCTTGAAGAAGATTTTAATATATAGTTATCGCATACAGACTACTAACTCTGTGAAAGAAATTATGAAAAAAAAAAGTCTTCATTCCATGTTACAGCTATTAGACTTTTGTGTGAATGAATCCATCTTTCAACACTGCATTAAAACAGCTTATGGTGTGGATGGCATCTGGTAATACCAATAGGATGTGGGAAATGAATCAAACAAACTTATGTGCAAATGGATAAATATTGCATGAGATCACATCCCCAAAGACTTGGCGACAAAAAGGTTTAGGATTATATTATTTTTGGTCTGGACATCTTACCTCAATATTAATGTTGATTTGTTCTTGGACATGTTTCAAAACAATTCTCTGTTTTATCTTCAGCTTTCCCAGACTGGTTTTATTTATGTTGCATTATGTTGCACCACCTGGATGTCGATGTCAGCTCCATCCTGTGGTTGGCCAAAGAACCTCCAAACAAGGTCACCCTCCATCGGAATATCAAAATTCATAACTCTGTTTCTGTTCTTCTGAATATAAATTTTTTCCCAAATAGTCAGCTCGTTTGTATTTTCTAACTGTTTTAATAATTTAGTGTCTGAATTTATATTATGTTTTTCAGACCAAACATGAGCAGCAACTGCAGATTTTTCAATTTCTCCATTTTAATATTTCTTATGTGTTCTTTGGTTCTAATTTTTAGGTTTCTTTTTGTTTTCCCTATATATATCTTTTCACAACCCATGCATTCAATTTGATATATTCCTGACTTTTTATTTTTATCAGTTTTTTCATTTTTGTTGGTTTTTATTAGTTTATTTAAACTGTAGTTATTTTTTGGTGCTAATTTAATATTAAACTTCTCAAATATATTTTGAAATTTATTATGTACCCAGGGGTGATATGTGAATTTCCTATATTTTTTCATAGGTGGTTCTTCTTTTTCAAGATTACTTCTGTTTATCATTTTTTGTTTTTTATACTTTTCTATCCTTTTATGTACCATTTTTTCATCAAACCCATTTTCTCTTGCTACTTTGATTATGTGTTTTTTCTCATGTTTGAAATCTTCTTCGTTTAAGGGTAAGTTTACCAATCTATGAGTTAAACTATTAAATGCTGCTAATTTATGTCCAATTGGATTGAACCCTGTTGATTTTATAAAATTTCCGTATGAGTTTCTTTCCTATGAATCCTGAATTCAATTTTCTTTTTTCTTCGTTTCTGACCAATTTAAGATCCAAAAAAGGTATTTGTTTATTGTCTTCTATTTCTTTGGTGAATTTAATGTTTGTACTCTGTAAATTTAATAGTTTTAGGGAATCTTCTACATGTTTTTCTTTAACAATACAAATTATATCATCAACATATCTACTCCAAAATTTAAACATTGTGGGATGTGCTTTGGTGATTTTACATTCAAAATCGCTCATAAATAAATTTGCCAGGAAAGGTGATAATGGGTTTCCCATTGAGAGCCCTGATTTTTGTCTATAGAAATTCCCATTGAATGTAAAAAACATTTGGTCAATGCATAACGCAGTTAATTTCAAATAATCTTCTTTGATCTCTCTGTCTATGTTTTTTTTCTTAACCAATTGTTCAATATCTCCAAAGTTTTTTGTTTCAGTACATTTGTGAATAGTGAAACTACATCAAACGAAACCAACCTATCTGTGGGTTCAATTTCCACTTTTTCTAATTTCTTAACTAATTCCAATGAATTTTCAATCTGCAGACTTTCAAAATTATTAATTCTTTTAAATTGATTATTCAGCCATTTCGAAATTTTGTAGGTTGGTGATCCAATATTGTTAATTATTGGCCTCATTTTGTTTCCCGGTTTGTGAATTTTTTGGAAGTCCATGTATATTAGGGTTTCTTGGTTGCTTACTTTTAATTGAAATTTTTCTTTCTTGGATAGAATTTTAACATTTTTAAAACAGTTTTCCACTTTTTTTATGGTTTTGGTAGGGGGTCATTCTTAATTTTTTCATACTTTTTTCTTTCAAAAGTTCTTCCATTCTATTTTGATAATCTTCTTTGTCCAGAATTATAATTTGGTTACCCTTATCTGATTTTGTATATACAACATTTTTGTTATTTATTTCTTTGAGTGTTTTTAAATTCTCCTTACAAACTGGGTTTTTATTTGTATTCTTTATTTTATTCAAAATTTCTTCACATTTTTTTCTGATGATTATTTTTTCTTCTGTAACTAACCCTTCTATTGAATTTTCAATGTCCACTATGTATTCTTCTATTCTATTGGAATAATCTATTGCTGTTTTTAGACCGTTTTCTAACAATTTTGTCTCTTTTAGGTTAAAGGTTGCCTTTGAAAAATTTTTAACATAATTTCTGGTGGATTCTGATTTTTCTTCATTTTGGTTTATTCTGATGTTTGATTTTATTTGATGTATTCTTCTTTCCCTTTGATTTAGTTAACAAATTATTTATCTTTGTCTTTTGTTTCTCAATTTTCTTTTTCATGGTTATGTTCAAAAAAGTGAAAAATTTATTTTCTAGGTTTTCCCACATGATGTTTCCTAATATTTTAGACAATTTGATATGTAACAAATAAATTTCAATATCCAGATTACTGATCATTTCAAAGTGTTTATTCTTTTCTAGTTTTAGTAATTTGTTCTCCAAAATTTTTTGTTGTTTGCTGTTATTGTTATGCTTAACGGTTTTTCTAATGAACATGGGAACCAATTCTAATTTTAGACATTGGTTGATGAATTTAATGTCTGCTAATCTTTTAAATTTCTTCTCTCTTAATTTTATAAACTTTTTGACTTCATATTTTGTTTCGAAAAAAATGTTATTGAAATTGAGTATGGAGGACGCCATCTTGTTTTTCGTAATTTATAACACAAACACAATTTCTGGTTTTGTTTTCTTCCTTGTAACTTAAGAAGTTGTAATTAATATTTAATTTTAGGAAGTTATATTTTGAGGTTATTTTAATTATATTATTTTTGGTCTGGACATCTTACCTCAATATTAATGTTGATTTGTTCTTGGACATGTTTCAAAACAATTCTCTGTTTTATCTTCAGCTTTCCCAGACTGGTTTTATTTATGTTGCATTATGTTGCACCACCTGGATGTCGATGTCAGCTCCATCCTGTGGTTGGCCAAAGAACCTCCAAACAAGGTCACCCTCCATCGGAATATCAAAATTCATAACTCTGTTTCTGTTCTTCTGAATATAAATTTTTTCCCAAATAGTCAGCTCGTTTGTATTTTCTAACTGTTTTAATAATTTAGTGTCTGAATTTATATTATGTTTTTCAGACCAAACATGAGCAGCAACTGCAGATTTTTCAATTTCTCCATTTTTAATATTTCTTATGTGTTCTTTGGTTCTAATTTTTAGGTTTCTTTTTGTTTTCCCTATATATATCTTTTCACAACCCATGCATTCAATTTGATATATTCCTGACTTTTTATTTTTATCAGTTTTTTCATTTTTGTTGGTTTTTATTAGTTTATTTAAACTGTAGTTATTTTTTGGTGCTAATTTAATATTAAACTTCTCAAATATATTTTGAAATTTATTATGTACCCAGGGGTGATATGTGAATTTCCTATATTTTTTCATAGGTGGTTCTTCTTTTTCAAGATTACTTCTGTTTATCATTTTTTGTTTTTTATACTTTTCTATCCTTTTATGTACCATTTTTTCATCAAACCCATTTTCTCTTGCTACTTTGATTATGTGTTTTTTCTCATGTTTGAAATCTTCTTCGTTTAAGGGTAAGTTTACCAATCTATGAGTTAAACTATTAAATGCTGCTAATTTATGTCCAATTGGATTGAACCCTGTTGATTTTTATAAAATTTTCCGTATGAGTTTCTTTCCTATGAATCCTGAATTCAATTTTTCTTTTTTCTTCGTTTCTGACCAATTTAAGATCCAAAAAAGGTATTTGTTTATTGTCTTCTATTTCTTTGGTGAATTTAATGTTTGTACTCTGTAAATTTAATAGTTTTAGGGAATCTTCTACATGTTTTTCTTTAACAATACAAATTATATCATCAACATATCTACTCCAAAATTTAAACATTGTGGGATGTGCTTTGGTGATTTTACATTCAAAATCGCTCATAAATAAATTTGCCAGGAAAGGTGATAATGGGTTTCCCATTGAGAGCCCTGATTTTTGTCTATAGAAATTCCCATTGAATGTAAAAAACATTTGGTCAATGCATAACGCAGTTAATTTCAAATAATCTTCTTTGATCTCTCTGTCTATGTTGTTTTTTCTTAACCAATTGTTCAATATCTCCAAAGTTTTTTGTTTCGGTACATTTGTGAATAGTGAAACTACATCAAACGAAACCAACCTATCTGTGGGTTCAATTTCCACTTTTTCTAATTTCTTAACTAATTCCAATGAATTTTCAATCTGCAGACTTTCAAAATTATTAATTCTTTTAAATTGATTATTCAGCCATTTCGAAATTTTGTAGGTTGGTGATCCAATATTGTTAATTATTGGCCTCATTTGTTTCCCGGTTTGTGAATTTTTGGAAGTCCATGTATATTAGGGTTTCTTGGGTTGCTTACTTTTAATTGAAATTTTTCTTTCTTGGATAGAATTTTAACATTTTTAAAACAGTTTTCCACTTTTTTTATGGTTTTTGGTAGGGGGTCATTCTTAATTTTTTCATACTCTTTTTCTTTCAAAAGTTCTTCCATTCTATTTTGATAATCTTCTTTGTCCAGAATTATAATTTGGTTACCCTTATCTGATTTTGTATATACAACATTTTTGTTATTTATTTCTTTGAGTGTTTTTAAATTCTCCTTACAAACTGGGTTTTTATTTGTATTCTTTATTTTATTCAAAATTTCTTCACATTTTTTTCTGATGATTATTTTTTCTTCTGTAACTAACCCTTCTATTGAATTTTCAATGTCCACTATGTATTCTTCTATTCTATTGGAATAATCTATTGCTGTTTTTAGACCGTTTTCTAACAATTTTGTCTCTTTTAGGTTAAAGGTTGCCTTTGAAAAATTTTTAACATAATTTCTGGTGGATTCTGATTTTCTCTTCATTTCTGGTTTTATTCTGATGTTTGATTTTATTTGATGTATTCTTCTTTCCCTTTGATTTAGTTAACAAATTATTTATCTTTGTCTTTTGTTTCTCAATTTTCTTTTTCATGGTTATGTTCAAAAAAGTGAAAAATTTATTTTCTAGGTTTTCCCACATGATGTTTCCTAATATTTTAGACAATTTGATATGTAACAAATAAATTTCAATATCCAGATTACTGATCATTTCAAAGTGTTTATTCTTTTCTAGTTTTAGTAATTTGTTCTCCAAAATTTTTTGTTGTTTGCTGTTATTGTTATGCTTAACGGTTTTTCTAATGAACATGGGAACCAATTCTAATTTTAGACATTGGTTGATGAATTTAATGTCTGCTAATCTTTTAAATTTCTTCTCTCTTAATTTTATAAACTTTTTGACTTCATATTTTGTTTCGAAAAAATTGTTATTGAAATTGAGTATGGAGGACGCCATCTTGTTTTTCGTAATTTATAACACAAACACAATTTCTGGTTTTGTTTCTTCCTTGTAACTTAAGAAGTTGTAATTAATATTTAATTTTAGGAAGTTATATTTTGAGGTTATTTTAATTATATTATTTTTGGTCTGGACATCTTACCTCAATATTAATGTTGATTTGTTCTTGGACATGTTTCAAAACAATTCTCTGTTTTATCTTCAGCTTTCCCAGACTGGTTTTATTTATGTTGCATTATGTTGCACCACCTGGATGTCGATGTCAGCTCCATCCTGTGGTTGGCCAAAGAACCTCCAAACAAGGTCACCCTCCATCGGAATATCAAAATTCATAACTCTGTTTCTGTTCTTCTGAATATAAATTTTTTCCCAAATAGTCAGCTCGTTTGTATTTTCTAACTGTTTTAATAATTTAGTGTCTGAATTTATATTATGTTTTTCAGACCAAACATGAGCAGCAACTGCAGATTTTTCAATTTCTCCATTTTTAATATTTCTTATGTGTTCTTTGGTTCTAATTTTTAGGTTTCTTTTTGTTTTCCCTATATATATCTTTTCACAAATTTCAAACATGAGAAAAAACACATAATCAAAGTAGCAAGAGAAAATGGGTTTGATGAAAAAATGGTACATAAAAGGATAGAAAAGTATAAAAAACAAAAAATGATAAACAGAAGTAATCTTGAAAAAGAAGAACCACCTATGAAAAAATATAGGAAATTCACATATCACCCCTGGGTACATAATAAATTTCAAAATATATTTGAGAAGTTTAATATTAAATTAGCACCAAAAAATAACTACAGTTTAATAAACTAATAAAACCAACAAAAATGAAAAAACTGATAAAAATAAAAAGTCAGGAATATATCAAATTGAATGCATGGGTTGTGAAAAGATATATATAGGGAAAACAAAAAGAAACCTAAAAATTAGAACCAAAGAACACATAAGAAATATTAAAAATGGAGAAATTGAAAAATCTGCAGTTGTGCTCATGTTTGGTCTGAAAAACATAATATAAATTCAGACACTAAATTATTAAAACAGTTAGAAAATACAAACGAGCTGACTATTTGGGAAAAAATTTATATTCAGAAGAACAGAAACAGAGTTATGAATTTTGATATTCCGATGGAGGGTGACCTTGTTTGGAGGTTCTTTGGCCAACCACAGGATGGAGCTGACATCGACATCCAGGTGGTGCAACATAATGCAACATAAATAAAACCAGTCTGGGAAAGCTGAAGATAAAACAGAGAATTGTTTTGAAACATGTCCAAGAACAAATCAACATTAATATTGAGGTAAGATGTCCAGACCAAAAATAATATAATTAAAATAACCTCAAAAATATAACTTCCTAAAATTAAATATTAGGTTTAGGATTGTTAAACTTATGGTGGCTATCCATGAGAAGACCAGTTTAACAAAAGTTCCAATGGTGGTAGTTCTGATAATGCAGAATAATAATGTGAATGACTTATATATCAAACTTTATCAGTTTATGTGAAACATAAAATAAATTCTGTTCACTTCATCTCATATCACATCTTCTAATTACACCAATTTCAAAACCTAGGCAGTTTCTTCATCAGCAATTTTATGACTGATGTTCTGTCATCCATGCTTCTTAATCCAACAGATGGAGTAAGAACCAATACTCCTGGATGACAGAACATTGGTCACGAAATTACTGGTGATGTTGCCTAGGTTTTGAAACCGGTCTAATTAGAAGATGAAGTATGAGGTGAGGTGAATAGAATTTACTTTCAATTTTACCTCATAGTGATATTTCCCATAACAATTCAATGTCAGTTTGGAAATTCACACTTTTGTAGCATATTTGTAGATATTTAGACTAATACCATAGGCAAAGCAACAAGTGATTTTCAATTGAATAAAAATTGTTCCTTTTTAATTTCACCTTAAAATTTAGGTATCAAACTTATACAAGAGCAGATGGTGTTCAGAATTATATGTATTTTTTTTATTATTTGTTCCTTTTCATTAATATTTTTAGGAAGTAAACTGTGAGGTCTTTTAAAACATTATGAGTTCTAAATGCAAATCAAGAGGTGGTAATGAAAAGCAATGCTTTCCAGTAATGTTGAGCATTATATTTGAAGAGAAAAATTTTCACCTAGACCGAGACTCGAACCCGGGACCTTTGGCTTGCCGGGCCAAATGCTCTATCAACTGAGCTACCGAGGCGAGTTACGATCTAGATGCAAATTTTTCTCTTATATACGTTGTAATTGAGCATGTTGGCTGATAGAACAAAACTACCTCCATGTGTGGTTATGATAAAAAGAAGCACTTCTGAGAGGAAATTTACCATTTAACATTATCGTTAGAACTCAAAACATTGATTGGATGGATAGTTAATTTGTTGAGGATTGGATGAAATGCTCTTGGTATCACCCAGAAGCTTTAATATATAATGTATTCACGTAGACATTCACGGCCGGAGTTGCTATGATGATCTTGAAGAAGATTTTAATATATAGTTATCGCATACAGACTACTAACTCTGTGAAAGAAATTATGAAAAAAAAAAGTCTTCATTCCATGTTACAGCTATTAGACTTTTGTGTGAATGAATCCATCTTTCAACACTGCATTAAAACAGCTTATGGTGTGGATGGCATCTGGTAATACCAATAGGATGTGGGAAATGAATCAAACAAACTTATGTGCAAATGGATAAATATTGCATGAGATCACATCCCCAAAGACTTGGCGACAAAAAGGTTTAGGATTGTTAAACTTATGGTGGCTATCCATGAGAAGACCAGTTTAACAAAAGTTCCAATGGTGGTAGTTCTGATAATGCAGAATAATAATGTGAATGACTTATATATCAAACTTTATCAGTTATGTGAAACATAAAATAAATTCTGTTCACTTCATCTCATATCACATCTTCTAATTACACCAATTTCAAAACCTAGGCAGTTTCTTCATCAGCAATTTTATGACTGATGTTCTGTCATCCATGCTTCTTAATCCAGCAGATGGAGTAAGAACCAATACTCCTGGATGACAGAAAATTGGTCACGAAATTACTGGTGATGTTTTGCCTAGGTTTTGATGAAACAACCGGTTCTAATTAGAAGATGAAGTATGAGGTGAGGGGGTGGTGAATAGAATTTACCTTTCAATTGTACCTCATAGTGATATTTCCCATAAAAAAAAAAACAATTCAATGTCAGTTTGGAAATTCACACTTTTGTAGCATATTTGTAGATATTTAGACTAATACCATAGGCAAAGCAACAAGTGATTTTCAATTGAATAAAAATTGTTCCTTTTTAATTTCACCTTAAAATTTAGGTATCAAACTTATACAAGAGCAGATGGTGTTCAGAATTATATGTATTTTTTTTATTATTTGTTCCTTTTCATTAATATTTTTAGGAAGTAAACTGTGAGGTCTTTTAATAACCATTAAGAATCAGAAAAATTGATATCTCATCTTATAATTTGTAGAATTCACGACAACAATGTTTTAGAAGGTTTGCCTTTATCATCAGGTCATTCCAACTGATTGCAAATTATAAGGCGAAGTGTCAATTTTTTGTCAATTCTTAATGTTTATTTGTTCCTTTTTTTTTAAAATCTTTTCTCACATTTTTGTAAATACATAGTTAACCCAGCAAATAAATCTGCTCTTCAGATAATGCACACAAGTTTTCATTGCCAAATACATTTAGCAGGAAACGCTAGTCTAGGTCAGTCGAGTCATGCTGCCTGTAAATCATCATTGCAAGGGCAATGAATACTACCTAAAGTATTAAATAGTGAATCAAGCATTCATCAAGAGATATGAAGTGTTTCTTATAAAATGAAATAAATAAGTGTTATTTTTAATATATAAATGATCGTGTTATTATTGAGCCATTAATAGCCATTGCTGTCCAGCTTCTATGGATCCCATGTGCACAGCCATTCTACAGAGGACACACTATTATTATTAAATAATTGCACACAGGAAGTGTATTCATAGTTAAATATGGGAAATAAGTTTAAGAAAATATAAACTAATAGCTAATACCCGACGTGCGCTGCTACTCCTAAATAAATGTTAATGTGTTTTTACCACAAGCCATGCACTGTTATGCTTGCTCGAGAATCTGCTTATCCCAATATTCTTGGCATCAATGAAAGACAAAAATGGTTTTGTGAGTTATCCGTAGAAGATAAACATATGCTGTTCTGGACTTTTTTGTAGAGTTTTTTGAGATATTCAATTCTGTGTACATTAATTTGGTGTATTTGTTATGGTTTAGGCAGCGTAAGCGATTTAAGCATCAAAATAAGGACTTTATTTCACTGTATTAAAATTAATGTTGGGAAGTAAACATTATGAGGTTATATCATTAATATTGAGTGGAGAACATATTTTCATTAACTCACCTCATACAATATCAAATTTATTTGATTGAAGACCATTGGTTTTGAACAAATGTTTCATTCATCTTGAGTCATGAAAATAAACTGAAGATGAATGAAAAATTAATTCGAAACCAATGGTCTTAAATCAAATAAATTTGAAATTGTATGAGGTGAGTTATTAAAAATATGTTCTCCACTCAATATTAACTTTGTTTCACGTTTTTCACTACAAAGGGTGATTTTTAGGGGTGAAGGGGTTGAGTATTACAACTATCTTATAGCCTATGTTCATCCCCGGAATCTTTTGAGCATTTTTCATAAAGTCCTATCTCAATCGGATGAACGGTATGGCAGAGCACGCTTATCTGGGAATTTACTTATCCCAATCTTCTTGGCATCAATGAATGACAAAAATGGTTATTGTGAGTTATCCCTAAAAGATAAACATATGCTATTACGGACTTTTTTGTAGAGTTCTTTGAGATATTCAATTCTGTATACATTAATTTTGCATATTTGTTATGGTTTAGGCAGCGTAAGCCATTTAAGCGTCACAATAGGGACTTTATTTCACGTTTTTCACTACAAAGGGTGATTTTTAGGGGTGAAGGGGTTGAATATCACAATTATCTTATAGACTGTGTTCATCTCAGGAATCTCCTGAATATTTTCCAAAAAAACCCCATCAAAATCAGATGAACAGTATGGCCGCACATAGAATACAAATAAACGAACAAACAAACAAACAAACAAACAAACATTGATTTTTATATCTTAGATGAGGTAAGTTAAGAAATTACTCATTTATTCATTTAGTTAAGTGTATGTTTGTGAAACACCCTCAATTCCCAAGCATTCGGCGTTTGGAAATTAACAATGTATAAGAGAAAAATTTGCATTTAGATTGGAGTGCTCAGATAGCTAAGTGGTAGAGCATTGGCCTAGAAAGCCAAAGGTCCTGGATTAAAACCTCGGTCTGAGTGTATAATTTTTCTTTTATATAATACATTTGGGAATTTTTAACATTATGAGGTTTTATTAATAAGAATTAAATGAATCGTGAATTCTTCTTACCTCATACTTCTATGTTTTTTTAAACATAGTATCACTGCAGTATCAGCGACCATTGTCACCATCCTCAGCTGTTTTCACGACTGTCAATTTTTTCTTTTGCCGGTAATTATCCAAACTGCCATCTGGTATTCTTTTGAAGGAATTATTTTCTAAACTGCCATCTGGTGTTCTTTTGAAGGAATCATTTTCTAAACTGCCATCTGTTATATTTTTGAAAAACTTTGTAATCAAGCTCGGTTGTCTAGAATCTCGAAATTCATGGTTCTAGTGTGGTTTTTTGAACATATATCTTTTCCCAAACTGTTAAATCCAAAGGTTTGGATAGATGTTTCAAAAGTTTTGCTTCTTTTTCAATTCTATGATACTCTAATAAACTATGTGCTGCTATAGCTGATTTTTCAATTTCTCCATTCTTTATATTTCTGAAGTGTTCTTTTTAACGAGTTTCCAAGTTCCTTTTTGTTTTTCTTATATATATCCTGTTGCAATCTTTGCATTCAATTTGATAAATTCCAGATTTTTTATTGTCTGCGGTATTAACTTTATTATTAGTTACAGAAGATTGCCCAGGCTGAATTTATTAATTGGAGCCAATGTTATATTAAATTTTCTGAAAATTTTTTGAAACTTATTATGAACTTCAGGATGGTAAGTAAATTTCTTGAATTTTACATCTTTCTTGGAATCATAAAGAATTCTTGAAATTAAAAGAAAAAAGAAAACTTTAGCAGACATCAGATTTATAAAGAAATGTATAAAGAATAATACTGACCAAAATTTGTTAGAAAAATAGTCAAGTTTAATAATAATAGTAAACAGCAAAGAATAGCAGAAAAGAAAGTTTTGGAAGACGAAAAGAATAAAGGATATGCCAAATTAAACATATTAGACTTAGAAATGTATCATCTTCATTTGAAACTTTCTAAAATTTTAGGATACATTTGGCTGGGAAATCTTTTGAATAATTGTTTTGGAAAAATAAATTTCATAAGAGGCAAGAAGATAAAAACTCAAAAGAAGAAATTCAGTAACCTTATCCACAAAAATGATGCTTATCGGAAAAATGGTTGGTTGGTTGGTATCTAATGTCGAGAACTTGATAATGAAATCATACGCTCTCTTGCACTCCAATATTTAGCAGAAAGGCTAGTCTCCTCCATTGAGAGGAGATGGTTTCTTTCCATATCTTCATTTAAATTGCAAAAGGGCATTTAGGTGAATCTGTTATGCCAAGTCTGTTAGGTGTTTATTCAGGCAGTCATGTTCCGTTAGCAGTCTGAATATTGCTACTGCAGATTTTCTTTGTAATGTAGTAATGTCATAAGCTTGTAGATTTTCCCATTCCTTTCCAGATGTTTTGGTGGTGTATTCTTCTCTAAGTTTATTGATATATTTATTTGAGATAATTCTTTTGATAGAGTGAAAGGAAACCGGAGTAGAAGTTGGGTTTGAAACAATTTTGCTACCCTTTTTGGCCAGAAAATCGGCTATTCCATTGCCTGTCACTCCACAATTGGCCGGAATCCATTGAAGTACAACTTCTTTATGTAGACGGGATAACTGTTTTATCATTTTGTGACATTCGATAATTTTGATGCTTTTGGGTGATGTGTCTCGTGTTATAGCGAGAATGGCTGCTTTGGAGTCACATAGAATTACAACTTTTGTAAATTTTTTGGATGTGATAATAAAAGATTTTGTGAACTTAAGAAAATTGCTAGAATTTCACAATCAAAGTTTGTTGAATTTGTGTTTAGTTTACGATAAAAGGAAAAAAGTGGACATACTGCACCAGTGCCAGTGCCACCATCATTTGGTAGGCTGGAGCCATCTGTAAAAATATGTATCCATTCAGGAGCAGGGTATCTTAGATTTATTATTTCCAGTGACATTTGTTTTAAAATATATGGAGAGTTTGATTTCTTGATGTCTTCTGTTAAATGAAGGTTATATTCAATTTCCAAAAATTCTAGAGGATTGTTTCTCATCTGCATATTTTCTTTCGAATGTGGAAGTTGCAATTTCTGTTTGATTTCTTGTACTATGCTTAAGAAGCTTTGCTGAGATTTTAAACATACTTGTGGTTTTCTTTGGGGTCCAGGGAAAATTACCAACCACAAAATTGGAAAATAGTAAATAAAAACAAAAAATCAGAATCACAAGATAACAATTAATTTTTCAAAAGAAACCAAAGAAGAAACAAAATTACTTAACAATGGTTTAAAATTTTTTTTTTTTATTTAACTTTCACAGGGAAAGAACACTATGAGGTTTAATTTAATAATTAAATTAATGTTTTTTATTACCTCACCTCATATCCTTTTTCTTCTATACTGCAGTTTCGGAGCTTATCTCCATCGTCAGTAGCCTCTGGTCGACCGGTGTTATGTCGTTTCTTGGCGGTTTCCTTCTTACTTCTGTCGGTGGACCGATGAACCTCTGGATTAGGTCAAAATTTGCGGGAGTTTCAAAATTCATGAGTTTTTCTTTTTTGTTTTTTTGGATGTGGATTTTTTCCCAGACTGTGAGTTCCTTTAGTTTATCTGTCTGTTTGATTAGGCTAGCTTCTGTATCTATTAAATGTTTTTCAGACCAAGCATTGGCTGCTACTGCTGACTTGTCCACTTCACCCTTTTCTACATTTCTAAGGTGTTCCTTCAATCTAGTTTTTAAATTTCTTTTTGTTTTTCCTATATAGATTTTGTCGCAATCTTGACATTTGATCTGATATATTCCTGATTTATATTCTTGTCCAATTTTTTCATTTTTGTTGGTTTTAATTATCTTGTTTAGGCTGTATTCATTCTTTGGGGCCAATCGAATGTTAAACTTATTGAAAATTTTCTGGAACTTGTGGTGTTTTACAGGATGGTAAGTGAATGTTTTGAATCTTATGTTCTCTTCTGTTTGTTTTTTAAGTGTGCTTTCATTAATTAGTTTTTGCCTTATAAACTTATTTATTTTCTTGTGTACCATGTTCTCTTCATAACCATTTTCTATTGCTATTTTAATTATGTATTCTTTTTCTTTTTCATATTTTTCACGGTTCAGGGGTACATTCACCAATCTGTGTGTTAGGCTATTGAATACAGCTTCTTTGTGAGCGAAATGGTTGAATCCTGATGCCTTAATGTAGTTATCTTTATGTGTGTTCTTTCTGTATATTCCAAATTCTATTTTGTTTTTTTCGTTTCTAGTTAGGGTTAGATCCAAAAATGAAATTTGTCTTTCAGTTTCCATTGTGAATTTTACAGTTTTTGCTCTGAAGGTTCAGGAGTTTTAAGGCATCTTCTATTTGTTTATGGTTTATAATGGCTATTATATCGTCAACATATCTGCGCCAAAATTTGAAAGTTAATGGGTGTCCCCTTGTGATTTTCTGTTCGAAACTACCCATGAATAAATTGGCCAGAAAGGGAGATAGTGGGTTCCCCATGGAAAGTCCAAAATTTTGTTTGTAGTATTTCCCATTGTATGTAAAGAACATTTGTTCGATGCACAATTTTGTCAAAATGATGTATTCTTCTATCTTTTCCTTTTCCAAATTATTGTTCGTTAACCATTTTTCCAGAATATCAATGGTGGTTTCTCTTGGGACACTGGGAAACAATGAAACTACATCAAAAGAAACTAACCTGTCAGTTGGTTCTAATTCTCTGTGCTTGAAATCCTCTATCAATTCCAATGAATTGTCGATTGAAAGGTTCTCAAACCCTCCCATATTCTTGTATTCGCTACATAACCATCTCGCTATTTGGTATGTAGGGGACCCTATACAGTTGATAATGGGTCTCATTTTGTTTCCTGCCTTATTATGTGTTTTCGGGAGGCCGTGCATATTAGGGTTTTTAGGGTTGGGAACCTTTAGGTAAAACTTTTTTTGATGTTTTTATTATTAATTTAACATTTCTCAATGAAAGATAAATTAAATTTGAAGAGAAAAATTTTCGGTCTAGGCGAAAATTTTTCTCTTCAAATTTAAAACTTTTTTTGTTTGGTTAGGATATTGTTTACTTTCTTTAGGGTGTTGTCCACCTCTTTGATGCATTTCGGAAGTGGGTCAGATTTAATTTCAGTGTATTCAGTTGATTCCAAAAGGTTGTACATTCTATTTTTATAATCAACAATGTCCATGATTACTACTTGATTTGCTTGATCAGCTTTTGTGACTATTACATTTTTCTTGTTTATTTCTTTGATGATTTTCATGTTTCTTTTGTTTGGTTAGGATATTGTTTACTTTCTTTAGGGTGTTGTCCACCTCTTTGATGCATTTCGGAAGTGGGTCAGATTTAATTTCAGTGTATTCAGTTGTTTTCTTGTTTATTTCTTTGATGATTTTCATGTTTCTTTTGTTTGGTTAGGATATTGTTTACTTTCTTTAGGGTGTTGTCCACCTCTTTGATGCATTTCGGAGGTGGGTCAGATTTAATTTCAGTGTATTCAGTTGATTCCAAAAGGTTGTACATTCTATTTTTATAATCAACAATGTCCTAACCAAACAAAAAAAGTTTTACCTAAAGGTTCCCAACCCTAAAAACCCTAATATGCACGGCCTCCCGAAAACACATAATAAGGCAGGAAACAAAATGAGACCCATTATCAACTGTATAGGGTCCCCTACATACCAAATAGCGAGATGGTTATGTAGCGAATACAAGAATATGGGAGGGTTTGAGAACCTTTCAATCGACAATTCATTGGAATTGATAGAGGATTTCAAGCACAGAGAATTAGAACCAACTGACAGGTTAGTTTCTTTTGATGTAGTTTCATTGTTTCCCAGTGTCCCAAGAGAAACCACCATTGATATTCTGGAAAAATGGTTAACGAACAATAATTTGGAAAAGGAAAAGATAGAAGAATACATCATTTTGACAAAATTGTGCATCGAACAAATGTTCTTTACATACAATGGGAAATACTACAAACAAAATTTTGGACTTTCCATGGGGGAACCCACTATCTCCCTTTCTGGCCCAATTTATTCATGGGTAGTTTCGAACAGAAAATCACAAGGGGACACCCCTTAACTTTCAAATTTTGCGCGCAGATATGTTGACGATATAATAGCCATTATAAACCATAAACAAATAGAAGATGCCTTAAAACTCCTGAACTTCAGAGCAAAACTGTAAAATTCACAATGGAAACTGAAAGACAATTTCATTTTTGGATCTAACCCTAACTAGAAACGAAAAAAAAAACAAAATAGAATTTGGAATATACAAAAGAACACACATAAAGATAACTACATTAAGGCATCAGGATTCAACCATTTCGCTCACAAAGAAGCTGTATTCAATAGCCTAACACACAGATTGGTGGAATGTACCCCTGAACCGTGAAAAATATGAAAAAGAAAAAGAATACATAATTAAAGTAGCAATAGAAAATGGTTATGAAGAGAACATGGTACACAAGAAAATAAATAAGTTTATAAGGCAAAAACTAATTATGGAAAGCACACTTAAAAAACAAAACGAAGAGAACATAAGATTCAAAACATTCACTTACCATCCTGTAAAACACCACAAGTTCCAGAAAATTTTCAATAAGTTTAACATTCAATTGGCCCAAAGAATGAATACAGCCTAAACAAGATAATTAAAACCAACAAAAATGAAAAAATTGGACAAGAATATAAATCAGGAATATATCAGCTCAAATGTCAAGATTGCGAACAAAATCTATATATGGAAAACAAAAAGAAATTTAAAAAACTAGTGATGTTTTTTTTTTTTTATTATTATTATTACAACGTATATAAGAGAAAAATTTGCGTCTAGATCGTAACTCGCCTCGATAGCCTCAGTTGGTAGAGCCACTTGGCCCGGAAAGCCAAGGGTTCCGGGTTCGAGTCCCGGTCTAGGCGAAAATTTTTCTCTTCAAATTTAATTTAAAAACTAGATTGAAGGAACCCCTTAGAAATGTAGAAAAGGGGTGAAGTGGACAAGTCAGCAGAGTAGCAGCCCATGCTTGGTCTGGAAAAACATTTAATAGATACAGAAGCTAGCCTAATCAAACAAACAGATAAACTAAAGGAACTCACAGTCTTGGGAAAAAATCCACATCCAAAAAAACAAAAAAAGAAAAACTCATGAATTTTGAAAACTCCCGCAAATTTGACCTAATCCAGAGGTTCATTGGTCCACCGACAGAAGTAAGAAGGAAACCGCCAAGAAAGAACAAAGAATAACACCGGTGCGACCCGAGGCTACTGACGATGGAGATAAGCTCCGCCGAAACTGCAGTATAGAAGAAAAAGGATATGAGGTGAGGTAATAAAAACATAAATTTAATTATTAATGGTTTAAAAACTTGCATAAATTTTTCAAATAATTTGGAAGATTATGTCGCAGATGTGGAAATAGCTATTTCTGAACTAAAAAATGAAGATAAAACTATAATCAGGAAAGAATGTGAAATAGTTTTAGTAGATATGAAAAGAAATTAAAAAAATAAAGTCACAATGAAAAATATGAACATTTTGAAGGGTATTAAAGATAGAAATGTTACTATTGCAAAAGGTGATAAAGAAAACAAAATTGTCATTTTGGATCAGGATGATTATGTAGATAGAATGAACCATCTGTTAGACTCCATAGAATATGAAGAAATAAAATCTAATCCTCTCCCAAAAACAATCAGGACTGTGGAAAACACATTAAAACATACAATTAAAGAACAAGAAAAATTTAAATTAAAAGTTTCAAACCCATCTAATCCGAAATCATATGGTTTACCTAAGGTCCACAAAGATGGTAAAAAGATGAGGCCTATTGTCAATAGTATTGGCTCCCCATGTTACAATTTATCTAAATGGCTGGCCAAAAAGTTTAATGTACTACCTCAATTTGCAAATAAGAGCATCGAAAATTCAATAAAATTGGCAGAAAAATTGAATAACATTACATTGGCTCCGAATGATAGACTGGTTTCATTTGATGTTCTCTCTTTATTGACAAATTGCTCATGTTTTTAAGAAAATGGTTAAATTCACTAAACTTAAAGGCAGAAATCATTGAAGAATATTTAAGACTAACCAAAATTTGTATAGATAACAACTTTTTCACATTTAATGGAAAATTTTATAAACAAATTTCTGGATTGGCAATGGGAAATCGACTTTCTCCATTTTTAGCCAATTTATTTAGGGGGTATCTAGAATCACATATCACCAATGCTTATCCTTTGATTTTCAAGTGTTGGTATAGATATGTGGATGATATTATCGCTGTAATTGATAAAAAATACATTCAAGATGCATTGAAATTGCTTAATCTTCAGGATGAGTCAGTAAAATTCGCTATTGAAATTGAACAGGATAACAAGATCCCATTTTTAGACTTATATTTAATAAGAAATGAACAACAGCAAAGAATTGAATTTAATATTTATAGAAAAGACACACATACTGACAACTACATAAAATCTTCAGGTTTTAATCATGTGTCACATAAACATGCAATTTTCAGTAGTCTATTACACAGATTGATAAATATTCCACTTAATGTAGAAGATTCAGATAATGAATATAATCGTATTGTACATAAAAATTAAATGAATTGTGAATTCTTCTTACCTCATATTTCATGAATTCACGATTAATTTAATTCTTATTAATAAAACCTCATAATGTTAAAAATTCCCAAATTTATTACATATTGTACATGTTGCTAAAATAAATCATTTTGATGGAGACATAATAAACAATAAATTAAAGAAATTTAAACAACAGAAAAGGTTACAGGAATACACCACCCTACTTCATGATTCCAAGAAAGATGTAAAATTCAAGAAATTTACTTACCATCCTGAAGTTCATAATAAGTTTCAAACAATTTTCAGAGAATTTAATATAAAATTGGCTCCAATTAACAAATTCAGCCAGGATAATCTTCTGTTAACCAATAATAAAGTTAATTATATTATTTTTGGTCTGGACATCTTACCTCAATATTAATGTTGATTTGTACAACATTAATATTGAGGTAAGATGTCCAGACCAAAAATAATATAATTAAAATAACCTCAAAATATAACTTCCTAAAATTAAATATTAATAAAGTTAACATTGTTTATTTTTTATTATTTCACTCACCTCATACTTCAAGTATGAGGTGAGTGAAATAATAAAAAATAAACAATATTAAAAAACCTCATAGTGTTATTTCCTATCTACATAACTTAATAAAGTTAACACCCCAGACAACAAAAAATCTGGAATTTATCAAATTGATTGCAAAGATTGCTACAGGATATATATAAGAAAAACAAAAAGGAACTTGGAAACTCGTAAAAAGAACACTTCAGAAACATAAAGAACGGAGAAATTGAAAAATCAGCTATAGCAGCACATAGTTTATTAGAGCATCATAGAATTGAAAAAGAAACAAAACTTTTGAAACATCTATTCAAACCTTTGGATTTAACTGTTTGGGAAAAGATATATATTCAAAAAAACCACACTAGAACCATGAACTTCGAGATTCTAGACGAACCAAGCTTGATTACAAAGTTCTTCAAAAATACAACAGATGGCAGTTTAGAAAATTATTCCTTCAAAAGAACACCAGATGGCAGTTTAGAAAATAATTCCTTCAAAAGAATACCAGATGGCAGTTTGGATAATTACCAGCAAAAGAAAAAATTGACAGTCGCGAAAACAGCTGAGGATGGTGACGATGGTCGCTGATACTGCAGTGCTATGTTTAAAAAAACATAGAAGTATGAGGTAAGAAGAATTCACGATTCATTTAATTCTTATATAATTTGTTTATTTTTTATTTCACTCACCTCATACTTCATAACTCCTCGCAAACCCAGGGTTTCATCACATCATTTGTGACATTTTCAATGCTGTGTCACGTTCACAACTGACGTCCGACTGCCTTCTATCCTGCAAACTGACTTCCACGCATCTGATGGCTGAGCGACGAACTTCCAAATCAGTCCTCTCTCCTTATAACCGGGTATTTCAAAATTCATAGTTGTATTTTCATTCTTGCATATGTAAATTTTTTCCCAAATTGTGAGTTCCTTCGGTTTTTCCAATTGTTTAAGTAATTTTGTTTTTGTTTCTATTCCATGTTTTTCTGACCAGGCATGTGCAGCTATTGCAGATTTTTCGGTTTCTCCATTTTTAACATTTCTGAGGTGTTCCTTTAATCTTGTATTTAGATTCCTTTTTGTTTTTCCTATGTATATCTTTTCACAATCTTTACAATTCATTTTCTCTCTTCAAATATGTATAAATATTGTTAAGAAAAATACATTTACCTTAAATTAAACCCCATAGTGATTTATTCCTATAAAAGTTCAAAATAAATATTGTTGTTATACCTGGAGACACTTGTTGTTAGGTGATCCCATGCTGTCGTAGTACTTGATAGTCTTATTGCTGAAATCAATGGCAGCCATGCACCAATGCACCCCCAAATGTATAGGCACAATCAGCAACTCAAATGAAAATATGTCCACCTGAAAATAATAAAACCATAAATTATAAAAAATTAATGGTTCATATTCTTCTTTGACATCTAACTTAAAAAAAATATATATATATATATATATACACACATATATGAGCCTTTTAAAGCCAAAGTGGTGTAACTCCACTTTTTAAAAAATCTGTGTTAATGCTAGAAATGAATTCTGGATATTTACATAGTACCTGCAGAAATAGTGGTGTAATTCCTAGATCCCCAAACTGCTCCACAAATGGCATCACAAGTTTATGCTGTCAGAAGATTTATCTATATGTTGATAGCCAAAGTGGTGTAATTCCAGTTACTGTTTTTGTTCTAGTGTCATGAAAGTGACTTGTTACTAATTATACGTATATTCCACAAACCCACAAAATGTAGGGCCGCATGCAAATACATTAGTCTCTGGTGAGCTGAGTTTTCCGTGAGAATGTGCAAAGTTCGAATTAGCGACTCGCTGACTGGTCATGCATGAAAGTAGTTTTTTTCATAATATTGGCAAGAAATTACCCAGAATTCTCAGCGATTAAACCATTTCCGTTATTTTTGTCAGCTAGAGAAATGCATTTTCACTTGCATCCCACAAATAAAACTGTATACAATGACATCTGCGTCGCACGATATTACGCCGATTAGCAGTTCTTCCAGTTGAATTCTTTGGTAGACTCTATCAAATTCCTCTTCTCCGCATATACCGAAAACATGATCGAAGTCTTCAAGGTCTGACATCTTGGATAAAGCAGCAAGGTTTCAAAGTACATCGGTTACCATCGGGTTGCTCACGATTCGTTCTCTGCAAAGTCACCTCGCCAGGTAGCTTAGGAATTTTGACAATTATTATCGCATGAACAGATTTTTGAGTATGCAAAAAGTCTTTGGATGCAACTTTCTCAGCAGAGAACGACTTTTACGGTCTAATGTGTTCATAGATACGACCCGTAGAGCACCAACAGCAATTGTAAAGTAATATTATAAAGCAAAATATTATAAAGTGATGCATGTACAGGACAAAATCGGAACTGGAAAACAGCATTAAATGTATTGAGGCTAGTTCTGAATGAAGACAACTTTGAAACCATTGATCAAAGTTTATGATCAGTGGTCATTCCAATCTTCCAAACGACTCAAACTTTGGCTCAACTGAATTGTACAGTAAGACTCAATAGATTTTTTGCCCTTCTGACTGATTTCGAGTTAATGCGAAAACAAGGAAAAATAATCCTTTCATCTTATTGTGATGTCAGGTGAAGAGTTTTTGGCTACAGAAAATATTTTTAAAAACCATTACTAAGAGAAAGCTTGATGAAGAAAACAATCCAGTTTCATGACTAAGGATGCAATGGATTAGGTATTGGAAATCCAATCCATTTACTATCTTTTACAAGGAGAATATGTCTGCTGAGCTTCCATTTTCAAACTGAACATCAAACCACCAGGCAAACATGGATGGCCATTACAGTCACTGGCAAATGTACCTTTGTCTCAACTCTACAATAGACCAAGGCCTGACAGGAGAAAAAAAAATAAAAAAAAAAATATATATATATATATAATTGCAGAACCTTTTTTTTTGGCCTACATTCCCCCTATCCATCATGCATACTATTTAACCATTCACACTTCTAACTCTGTTGAAGATAATGGACCACTGCTTGCTGATGATACTGGGGATGTTGAATAGCAGAAACTTTTGTGGCTGATATCAAACTAGAAGACATTGAAATTCATCGGAGAACATATTGTTTAACCCGTCAGTGACGCACCCTTTTACTTGCTTTCCTACTGCATGGACGGAGGCCATTTTAACATTTTAGTATTCCTAGAACACTGATTTGTATAAACGATCATAACTTTTTTAAATATCGATGGATTTGAACGAAATTTTTACTTGTTAGCTCAGAAATAAATGAGAATTTTAATACATACCGTATGGAGTTCTGTAGCCTTTATAAACTATTAAAAAAATTTTTGAAATCTGAATTTCTCTCTCATGATACACATTTTTACTAAATAATTTGATTTGCTCACATTGGACATCCCTGTTTCTTTCTGTGAGACAATAAATATATTGTGTGGCATAGTGCTGATTCATCTGTAACTTGTATATACAAAAGCAGCTGACATAACCAAAATCAGAATGAATATTTAGAAGAGTGAACTCAAGCTCAATCTTGTGTCAAAGCACTAGCAATGTTTATACTTAGAATCTGAATTATTGCTTGGATTCGTATAAAAATTCTACAGCAGTTATTTACAACTACACAGACCATAAAAATAATTTTCTCTTATTTTAGTACTATTAATTTTAGAAATAAAAAATCACATAACCTTAGTAGTTGAGCTTGGTGTGATACAGCTCGAAACACTCTTCAATACACAGACCTACATCACATTCCTGGCAGCAATAAACAGATGTCTTTCTTCTCCCATGTTTAGTACAAACAACACACCTCCTTTGAGGTTTCAATTTATCACTTTTAGGGGTAATTTTTCTGATGAAGTGTCTTTTAGGTTACGACTGGCCATAATTACGTATATAACGCACGACACCGTGCCTCAGACTGATTCCTTGTAAGTAACATCTATTTGAAAGAGGCAAAATAAGAAGGTATTCCCCTAAACAGATCCATTTATATATCAATCGATAGCTTGTATATCATTTTATCGACCTGAAAAATTAGATTGTGTATAAGGTTATTAGAAGCCCTGCAGAAAGCAGCACAAAGCTAGGTCTGTGTGCCATCGAGTGTTGAAGTAAGAAACTACTTCAACCTCAATACCACATGCACAAAATGTGATCACAGCTGATTCATACACTTAGAAAGAAAGCTAAGATATTAGGCTTCAAAATTATATTATTCATACGCAAATATAAGAATATACAGCAGTAAAAAAAAAACAAATGAAAAGGTCGCGCGCATTTAGAGAAAATTACGATTACTTCAATCTCATCTGATTTTTAAAAAAATAATATGAAATTAAATTTTAAACAAATATTATGATTATTCATATGTTCTGAAAGCTCATAATTTCTACGTTAAACACAAATAAATTACATATTTGTAGCTTCAAAAATGTACGATCCAGAACAAAAAGAAAACACGCCTGCATAGGTCTATACCACGTATAAATGTCGGCAATAAGTGAAGAAGAGAGGGTCTATACCACGTATGGATGTCGGCGCTGACGGGTTAAACAACTCACCTCATAGGATTCATGCTTCCATGATATTGCGATTTCAAACACAGTCGTGTTCATCTTCAGCCATAACTCCCGAGTTATGGCTGAAGATGAACACGACTGTGTTTAAAATCGCGATATCATGGAAGCATGAATCCTATGAGGTGAGTTGTTTAAACAATATGTTCTCCGATGAATTTTAATGATTATACCTCATAATGTTTACTTCCCAACATTAATTTAATATAGAGACATTGATTTATATCATTTTTGACGTAATATATTTCTTTTATTATATTTTTTTGTTCAATGCCACCACATTGTGATTTTCAACATTCTGGTATTCTCTTTTGGCATGGCTTAATTGTAACTCACTTCAGAGTTACACTACCCCGATTGATGATGATGGTAATGATGAGCCAGGAGAGACCTTAATCCTAAACTTAATGAATATGTTAATGATGACCAGATGTTGTTCGGGGACCGTTTGGGCCTTAAAGATTCCTGACATTCGTCTTTCAGATGAGGAAAACCCCCCCCAAAAAAAAAACCATCACCCTGGAAACTTATCCCATCTGGGGAATGAACGCGGGCCCGCTGCATAACAAGACAGGACCCTACCTCCAAACCACAACGGTGGACCTTTTAAATAAAATAAAAATAATATTTTTGTTGATTATGCAAGTTCTTTCTTGAAATATACTCTCAATCTGTGTAAAGCCGAAATGGTGTAAGTTAGGCCTACTTAAGTGCTTATAAATTACTCATAAAGTGGGGATAAGGGCAAAAAAATAACATACATGAGCTAAAACAATCAATTTTGAACACATGGGACGAGGAAATTTTTATTATATTATTTTTGGTCTGGACATCTTACCTCAATATTAATGTTGATTTGTTCTTGAACATGTTTCAAAACAATTCTGTTTTATCTTCAGCTTTCCCAGACTGGTTTTATTTATGTTGCACCACCTGGATGTCGATGTCAGCTCCATCCTGTGGTTGGCCAAAGAACCTCCAAACAAGGTCACCCTCCATCGGAATATCAAAATTCATAACTCTGTTTCTGTTCTTCTGAATATAAATTTTTTCCCAAATAGTCAGCTCGTTTGTATTTTCTAACTGTTTTAATAATTTAGTGTCTGAATTGATATTATGTTTTTCAGACCAAACATGAGCAGCAACTGCAGATTTTTCAATTTCTCCATTTTTAATATTTCTTATGTGTTCTTTGGTTCTAATTTTTAGATTTCTTTTTGTTTTCCCTATATATATCTTTTCACAACCCATGCATTCAATTTGATATATTCCTGACTTTTTATTTTTATCAGTTTTTTTCATTTTTGTTGGTTTTTATTAGTTCATTTAAACTGTAGTTATTTTTTGGTGCTAATTTAATATTAAACTTCTCAAATATATTTTGAAATTTATTATGTACCCAGGGGTGATATGTGAATTTCCTATATTTTTTCATAGGTGGTTCTTCTTTTTCAAGATTACTTCTGTTTATCATTTTTTGTTTTTTATACTTTTCTATCCTTTTATGTACCATTTTTTCATCAAACCCATTTTCTCTTGCTACTTTGATTATGTGTTTTTTCTCATGTTTGAAATCTTCTTCGTTTAAGGGTAAGTTTACCAATCTATGAGTTAAACTATTAAATGCTGCTAATTTATGTCCAATTGGATTGAACCCTGTTGATTTTATAAAATTTTCCGTATGAGTTTCTTTCCTATGAATCCTGAATTCAATTTTTCTTTTTTCTTCGTTTCTGACCAATTTAAGATCCAAAAAAGGTATTTGTTTATTGTCTTCTATTTCTTTGGTGAATTTAATGTTTGTGCTCTGTAAATTTAATAGTTTTAGGGAATCTTCTACATGTTTTTCTTTAACAATACAAATTATATCATCAACATATCTACTCCAAAATTTAAACATTGTGGGATGTGCTTTAGTGATTTTACATTCAAATTTTTGTTTGAAAGTATTCTGGAATTTTTCAACTACTATTCAACTAAAAGTCTTTATATCTCAAAACAATGTTTAATGGACTTTACACCACTACGGCTTTAAAAGGCTCATATGAAGAATTTTAATTTTAATGTAATCTTCAACAGAATAGAGGAAAAGAAAACTGAAACAGACTTGATGGGAATGAGGCAATGTGGAATACTCACTTTACGTGTCCATCTCTTGAGACCCGCATGACCACCATTCAGCAGGCGTGGGTAGAAGAATGTGTTGAATGTATATACAGAAGGGTAATTGGCCAACTTCCCTCGTTCCTTCAGTAGCTCCATGTAGAAATTTATTACCTGTTGAATCAAATCTTTTTCTTAGACACTGCAATCTTCTAACTTCTTGCAAGAACTCTTAAAAATGCTTAGACAGACAGTTTTTCATCATCATCATCATCGTCAACAACAAGGATTAAGCCCAATGGCCTGTTCCAATCTCATTATAGGTCGAATTGGTCCTTGCATCTCTTCAAGTTTACAGTTTTTGTTAGCAATAATGCGATAGATTATAGAACAATTCTAAATAAGACAATACAGAATATAGCACCACACATTTTTATCCTGTGCGGTTACGTCTTGTTTACAAATTTCTTCTTCTGTAATGAAAGCGTGTTTCTGCTCAAGACTATGACTACACTGAGTGTTCTGAGGCACCATACTGATGACTGAGGTCCAAGGGGATGTGATGAGAATCTATCAAGTGATTCCCAATTAGCCTCTCAATCCCAACTCCACTCTCACTTTCACATAGAGGACCTTGTCATGCCAAGATTTTGGTAACCAATACCTTCGGTGACATGGGTGAGCAAACTAACAAGAGACAGAGTCTTATCAGAGCTGCTAGGAGATAATTCTGGATTAGATCTGACAAGATAATGTGGGCTGGCAGCATGACTAATATTTGAGCGATGACTTGGTCAATACCAGAGCCTGACATCTGGTTTGACTTAAGCAGTTCTTAAGGAAGAACTCTTTAGCCATAGAGAAGGCAATTTCCTAGGAATCAGGACTCCAAAATCACAGTCCCTGGTCCTCCAGTTTGGGGTTGGGTATGAGACTGATGATCTCACTTCAGAAAAAAATGCCTAGATAGGAATCCAAACATATGGCGTCACAAGGATGGATTCTCATGGAACAGGCCAAAGCAATGGAAAAGCCCAAGAATTGTAACAAAGAAATACTGTTTGTAAGCATCTTATATAGGACAGGAACAATGAACGAGTTGGCTAAGGTGATGGAAGAATTATAATATGGACATCTCTGTAAAACAAGAAACAAGATGGTAAGGGGAAGATACAATAAGTAATAAATACTACAATATTTTATACAGTGGAAATAATACGGGGAAGCATGAATTTGGGCACAGGATTTATATAAAGGGTTAAATGATAGATAATCTGATAGATTCTATTCCAATAAATGACAGAATATTTAAAATTAGGATTAGAAGTTATTTTGTAATATAATGATGGTGTCAGTCCAAGCATCACCTGAGGAAAAGGAGACAGAAGTTAAGGAAGAATTTTATTTTAAAAATACAATAGGTATTTTATACTCATTCAGAAAAAGTAAGTGATTTGATTCCTAACTCCGATTTGAAAATCACTTTAGAAAATTTTAATGCACAGGTGGGAGATGAAAATTCTTTTCCTGCATGTGAAAATCATAGGTAATGGAATGAGCGTGGTGGATTTTGGCTCTGGGAAAGATTTGGCAGTCATAGGAACATGGTTTCAGTATGTAAATATCCACAAGGGAACATGGATGTATCCAGATAGGAATACAGTAAATCAATTTCATAAAATGAACTTTTATAGGAATTAATCACTACGAGGTTTAATTTATGATAAAATCAAATGTTTCCTATCTCTCCTCATATAAATCTTCTATGTAGATCGCGATTTCGAGACCATAATGGTCTCATCTTCAGGACTGATATTATGTCGATCGGAAGAAACACTTCTTCTTCCCTCTGTTGGTGGACCGATGAACCTCTGGATCAGGCCACGATTTGTGGGAATTTCGAAGTTCATAAGTTTTCCTTTGTTTTTCTGAATGTGGATTATTTCACAAACCTTGGTTCCTTTTGTTTAATTAGGCTGGCTTTTGATTCAATCAAATGTTTTTCAGACCAAGCATGAGCAGCTACTGCTGACTTTTCCACTTCATGTTCTTTCACCCATATTAGAAATGTCAAAAATGGAGAAGTGGAAAAGTCAGCAGTAGCTGCTCATGCTTGGTCCAAAAAACACTTAATTGAATCAAAAGCCAGCCTAATTAAACAAATAGATAAACAAAAGGAACTCAAGGTTTGAAAAAATCCACATTCAGAAAAACAAAGGAAAACTTATGAACTTCGAAATTCCCGCAAATTCTGACCTGATGCAGAGGTTCATCGGTCCACCAACAGAGGGAAGAAGAAGTGTTTCTTCCAATCGATATAACATCAGTCATCAAGATTGTACTGAAGATGAGACCGTTATGGTCTCGAAATTGCAATCTACTTAGAAGATATATATGAGGAGAGGTAGGAAACATTTGATTTTATCATGATTTCATAAAATTACTAGGCTTTCAAATTAATAAAATTAAAATGAGTCGTACATCTCACCTCATACACTCCATGTACTTCACAGCACTGTAAAGAACACAAGAGTGAATGAGGTGAGATGTACGACTCATTTCAATTTTATTAATACAGTAAATCTTTTATGATCTTTCTATGGGGAACCCTCTGTGCCCATTCTTAGCTTATCCATTTATGGGAAATTTTGAACAGAAGATTATTAGTGGATATTCTTTTAATTTTTAAATTTTGGTGTAGATAATTATGTTGATATAATTACCATTATAATGTAGAGGATCATATTTGAAGAGAAAAATTATACGCTCAGACTGGGACCTTTGAATTTCTAGACCAATGCTCTACCAGCTGAGCTATCTGGGCGAGTTCCAATCTAAACGCAAATTTTTGTTTTATATATGCTGTTATTCACGCACATCAAATGCTATGAAACCTTAGCTTCTAACTTTGCAAATGGTGGCTTCTTTATTAAGAAGACATTTATTTGGGAATATTGTTTATTTTTTATCATTTCACTCACCTCATACTTCATAATTTATGCAGACCCAGGGTTTCTTCACGTAATTCGTGACATTGTCAATGCTGCGTCATGTTCACAACTGACGTCCAACGGCCTTCTATCCTGCAGACTGACCTCCGCGCCATCTGGTGGCCGACCGAAGAATTTCCAAATCAGGCCTCTTTCTTTATAACCGGGTATTTCAAAATTCATAGTTGTATTTTCATTCTTGCATATGTAAAGAATGAAAATACAACTATGAATTTTGAAATACCCGGTTATAAAGAAAGAGGCCTGATTTGGAAATTCTTCGGTCGGCCACCAGATGGCGCGGAGGTCAGTCTGCAGGATAGAAGGCCGTTGGACGTCAGTTGTGAACATGACGCAGCATTGACAATGTCACGAATTACGTGAAGAAACCCTGGGTCTGCATAAATTATGAAGTATGAGGTGAGTGAAATGATAAAAAATAAACAATATTAAAGAACCTCATAGTGTTATTTCCTATCTACATAACTTAATTTATTTGGGAATTTTACATTACATTATAAAGCCAACGGCTTATGCTTTAAAATTGTTGAATCAAACTATAAAGTTTATAAAAGAAACTAAAAATAACAAACAAATACATTTTCAGATCTAAATTTAATAAGAAATGAAGAAAATAATAAGATACAATAACGGAATATACAGAAAATGTTAAAATAAGTACCTGATATACAATTAATTTTAGAAGTATTGATGGAATATACAGATATACACAGGAAAATAAAAAATTCAACAGACAATTGGATTTCAAGCAACAGTCAATTAGCCAAAGCATTAAGGAACTTTTTGCAAACCAGACTTAAAAAAAAATTATTGGGTCATGTGGCAAAAGCATCATCAACAAGCATTCAATAATTGTGCATGAAATGCAGGATGCCATGTGGAGAATGCAGACAGACCAGCAATTATGATTGCAAACAGTGAGGCCAAATGGTTTTAAACTCACATTTCAAATGTAACAAACACTGTGCCCTAGTACCTAAGTTTCTATAGTAAATTGCAGATTTATGAGACCTGTCTCTTGTAAGTTTAAGATCTCGTAATACCTAACATTTTTTTACCACTGTTTTTATGTCTCAAAATACACAGTTTACAGCCAGCCTTCTATCATCTGTATCATTTTTATGCTGTTTGAGAAGAAAACATTTACCGTAGACTAATGATTATCGTCATATTTGAAGAGAAACATTTTATGCCCAGACTGATACTCGAACCCAGGACCTTTGGCTTTCTGGGCCAATGCTCTACCAACTGCGCTACTGGGGTGAGTTCCAATCTAAATGAAAATTTTTCTCTTATATATGTTGTAATTCCCATGCACCATATGCTATGAAACCTTCGCTTCAATCTTTGTAAATGGCAGCTTCTTTATAAAGAAGATTTTACATTACTTTATAAAGCCAGTATGGCTGCTTTGATGTTTATTATTCATTTCATACATCTCAATATTGGATAAATCACATTTGAAGAGAAAAATTTTATGCCCCAGACAGACTCGAACCCAGGACCTTTGGCTTTCTGGGCCAATGCTCTACCAACTGAGCTACCACCAATCTAAACACAAATTTTTATCTTATATACTGTACTCACTTTTGATTCTAAGGTGCATGGGCACAAACAAGCCGAAGTATAAAATTCCCAAGCATGGCTTCCTTGTCAAATTCACAAATGATAAAAATCAGTTAATATTTTAATAAAAATTAAGCCTGTAATTTCCATTATTTTAGGCAAATGTAACAATTAACTTTACCAAGTTAAAATATACCATTACACTAAAAATATAATTCACTTAATGTAATAAATTTTGGAATTTTTATGTAATGAGGTTTTCTTAATTTACTTGTTTAAAAACCGGTATATTATAATAAAGAATTTCTAAAGTTTATATTTCTGAGTGTTTTAGTTTTCTATATACAAAATGTGTGCCATAGAGTTACCTATGTTACTAAAACTAGAATAAAATTTATATATAGGGCCTATATTATTTACAATGTTAAGGGATTCATCAAATTTCTCATTATCCAATTACTTCCCTAACTTCTCAAAAACAGTCACTTTGGACGTAAAATATTATAACGTCAAAATAAATTTGATAAATTTCAATATCATCACCAACATTAAGATTATAAATTGACTTCATATTATTAGTCTAAATAAAATTGAAGTATTGTATTATTAATATTCACAATACAAAAAATATATATATGGGTAGTTTCTCAAAGAATGATTAGCATTCAATGGTTTCACTTAGGTTTTGAATAACTATAGGACATGTTATTAGTGTTATAATGGAAAAAATATACCTAAGAACTATTTGCAATTGAGCATAAAAATCCAAGCATGTGCGAATGCCTAGTAATCATAACCAACAATGACGATAGAGTGAAAGAATATTTTTAACGCCTTCAATTTTGAGTTTTGCCTTATAAAAAATAAATAGTATGGTCCAACGACGAGTTTTCAATTGGCTTGTGCCACTTTTTTGGGTTTACTTTCCAGTAGAGACTTAGAATTTCAGGTAACTCATAAACAAAACCACATTTCATATGTTATGGAATTTATATAATATTCAATTTACCTCATCGTTCAGCCAGTTCAAGCCTGCCAATGTCTGCATATCGTGTCGCTTGATTAGTAAACCAAAAGCTTCTACCAACACTTCACTTGGTGGTTTTGGTATGAGAGCCTCATGAACAATTTTCTGAAAACAATAACATAAAACTGACTAGAATTCACACTATGAGATATTTTATCATATAAATTTAATTGGTTTCTTACACCTCGCCTCATACTAAATATGGAAAAATAGCAAAATCAGTGATAGCTGCTCATGTATACACAGATATTCAAGGAATTGAGAAGAAGTCACTAATGCTTAAACATTAAAATTCATCAGAGAACATTTTGTTTAAACAACTCACCTCATAGGATTCATGCTTCCATGATACCACGGTTTCAAATACAACTGTGTTCATCCTCAGCCATAACTCCGACTGACGAAATTCTTCAGCCATCAACAGTTCTATTGAGGATGAATACGACTGTATTTGAAATTGCGGTAACATGGAAGCATGAATCCTATGAGGTGAGTTGTTTAAAGAAAATGTTCTCCGATGAATTTTAATGATTATACCTCATAATGTTTGCTTCCCAACATTAATTTAATATAATGCTTAAACAATTTCAAAATCCAACAGAACTTATGAGTTTGAGTGATCTACTTTTAGAAGAATGGAGCAAGTTAATGAATTTTGAAATTCCTGGGGAAAAGGATATGATAATAGGTTTCTTTGCCCAACACTGGAGGGAAAGAAATGTGCAGAACTTCCAATAGATATCTCAATTGTCAGTTGTTGGCTGAAGGTGAAGGATTCCTTTGAAACTTGTATAACAAAGAGAACTAATAGGTAGAGATCCGTGAAAGTGGTTTTATTTTTAGGGAAAATTTGTTTTAAATGATACTTTTTAACTGTCAGGTCATTAGTATTGCAGTTCAAAGGTGGTGTAAAATGGGCCAATACATTTTGCTTATAGGTCTTTTATTTCAGGCTTGAATAATTATACAAGTTCCTCACTCAAAGTAAGTGTAGAGCTATATGGGATTGAGGTTTAAGTCCCCTGGGGAAGAACTTTTCTCAGGCCAGTATGGGAATGAGCCCACTCAGCATCATGAGGAATTTGGGTAACTACAATAACTAGCATTTCCAGGTTGAGAATATCACTTATAACAGTGATGGGATCAAACATTCTGACCATATTTACACCTATATTGGCCGGTTGGTAGGTCAAGGGCCATTTAGGTTTGTCACACAATGGAGATAATTATATGATATGGGTTTTACATATTTACTTCTCTTCTAATAGTTATTTATGTAACAAGAATGCACAAACACTGACAAGGCCTGTCGTTACACATGGCAGTAACATGGACTCAGCAAAAGTATGAGAGAAGGATAACAACTAGTGAGATGAGTACTTATTTTAGGAATTCTCACTATGAGGTATATTCTACCTTAGTGAGATGAGGTTTATGCATCAAACTGTATGGGATCGAAAACTAATGAACATAAATTGGATCATTTAAATTTGACATTCATAACTACCAGAAAAAGTGGCCAGATCATCGTAACAAGGATTCCTATAGCCATTCTATGGTATCAACCACATGATGCTTGGGTCTTCTGCGGAAAGATGGCTCAAGAATATCAACATTTCATTCAGATCATAACAGTTCCTCTATTTTGCCTAACACCTGGAAGAATGATGATCATGTATGCAAGAGAAAGCTTTAGCAGATGAGTCCATTAAAACCCTTTGCTTATTTGTTACTTTTATATTTGGAAAAGTTCCCTAAATTGATAGAAATCCTACAAAGAAACAAGTTCCCTTTAATTTTTTATCATATTTGAAGAGAAAAATTATACGCTCAGACTGAGCCTTGAACCCAGAACCTTAGGATTTCAAGGCTAATACTCTACCGACTGAGCTACCTGAGCAAGTTCCAATCTAAACGCAAATGTTTCTCTTATATATGCTGTTAATTCCCGTGAACCAAATGCTATGAAGTTTTTGCTTCTATCTTGCAAATGGTGGCTTCTTTATTAAGAAAACATTTATTTGGAAATTTTACATTACATTATAAAGCCATAATGTATTAAACTGTAATTCTAAATTAAAGGGATGTTTTTATTACCCATTATTGAGATGTATGAAATGAATAATAAAAACAAGTTTCCTTTAATGGTTTATTTTAGGTCCCTTTATTTTAAAGTTCTCTTTAATTTATTATTACAGTTTAATGGGATGTGTTGTTTTAATGGTTTTAGGCAATGCATTTGGCAACAACGAGAAAATATTCCACTAAAAAGGAAGAGAAATAATAAGAGGTGTTGCTTAAAGCAGGGATCGGTAATCTACGGTTTGCAAGCAAAGCATGGATCTTTGACATGCCTTTCTGTTTCTTTTTATTAAAAAGATTCTCAAAGTTTTAGGGATTGTATAAAAAAAATTATATTGCTTTTAAAAAATATATGTAAATCTTGCTGTGCGCATTGCAAAAAAAGTCATTACAAAATATTTCAGTTGAGAGGAAAAAAAAAAGATATATATTTTACAGCAGTAGAGTATAGTAACACATTTTCATACATACCTCCATTTCTGATGTCAGTTCTGGAAGTTTTGATTCCTCTTCAATGCAGATATCTTCAACAATGGCATCCGTGATCTTCAAGTAATTTGTTAAACGTTGCAGAGTTTCCATTTTTAATTTATTCTCTCTCTTCTTGAAATGTTCTGCTTTGATCTTTTCTTCCATTTCTTCTTTCTCTCTGGCTTCTATCTTCTGTTTGAACTTCTCATTACTGCAAATTTAAATACAATCACTAACATCTTGAAAACAGCAACGTGACCAGTTCAATATTTACCAATGGAGAGTTGAGGGTAAATGTCCCAGGATAGTATTTGTACTTGTTACGCCTATAAAACATTTGGCAATTCTGTTATGAGATAAGAATAAATATATTTGGACCAAACAGAGGCAGACAGGTGAATGGATGAAAATACATAACAGTGAGCTACATGATCTTTATATCGAACACTAGAAATTTAAATCTTGTAGATTGTCTGGGCAGAACATGTGATACAAAAGGGAAATAAAAGAGCATGGAAACTTCTACAAAGAAAACCAGAAGTAAAGTGACCTGTAGGTAGGTCAAGAATGAGGGGGAGAATAATTCTGATAAAAATTACAATGGGAAGTAACATTAATTAAAATTGAGAAAATAATATTGACTCATAATCACTGGGCCGTCCTATGAAACGCTGGAGGGAAAATTTTCTATAGGATCGTAATAGGCCTTGGCCTAATACTTGGAAGGAAGAAGAAGAAGAAGAAGAGAGAATAATATTAACCACGACTTGAGGGAGGTGAATTATACAGGGAATAATTAGAAATTATTTGCTCAATATATGCATTTATGAATGGCTTATGTCTGTGCAGCCATAAACCTCTGAGTTTGATAGTAAAGTTATCTCACTGTAGGTCTTAGGAGACCTTTTAGGTGGTACGAGATTAAGGCTCTCACTTTTGTAGACAATTAGCATGATATCCATCAGGTTGTCAGCCATGCATATGGTCCCTTTTATCCCTAGAACATGCAAATGGTACTCATTTCTCATAAAGACTGAGTTGATCCCAGGACTACAATTCCACAAGAAAGTATAGGCCAGTTTAAAAAATCTGACACCATCAGAAAACAATCTTGTAACCTTCCAGTTTGTAGCATATTACACCAACTATACTACAGCTTGCCCCCTGGATTCAAAGTCAGTAGAAATTAGTTAAAAGGAAAAATTGAACTTTTATAGAAATAAATCACTATGAGGTTTAATTTACGATTAAATTAAAATGCTTCATACCTCTCCTCATATCCAGTCTTTTAAATAGATCATGATTTAAAAGCCTTGGCGGCTTCATCTTCAGTACCTTCTTGTCAACTGATGTTACGTCGATCAGAAGAACTGCTTCTTCTTCCCTCTGTTGGTGGACCGATAAATCTCTGAATCCAGTCAGAATCCATAGGAATTTTGAAGTTCATAATTTTTCTTTCTTGTTTTTTGAATGTGGATTTTTTTTTCCAAACCGTGAGTTCTTTTAGTTTTTCTGTTTGTTTAACTAGACTGGCTTTTGTCTCAATTAGATGTTTTCGGACCAAGCATGAGCAGCTACGACTGACTTTTCCACTTCACCATTTTTGACATTTCTAAGATGTTCTTTCATCCTTGTTTTCAAATTTCTTTTTGTTTTTATTATATAAATGTTGTCACAATCCCTGCATTTGATCTGATAAATTCCTGATTTATTTTCTTCTTCAATTTTTTTCATTTTTATTAGTTTTAATTATCCTATTTAGGCTGTATTTGTTCTTCGATGCCAATCTTGTATTAAACTTTTTGAAAATTTTTTTAAACTTGTGGTGTTCCAATGGATGGCAAGTGAATTTCTTGAATTTTATTTTTCTTCTGTTTGTTTTATAAGTGTGCTCTCATTAACTATTTTTTGTCTTTTAAATTTATTTATTTTCTTGTATACTATATTTTCTTCAAAACCGTTTTCTGTTGCAACATTAATTATGTATTCTTTTTCTTTTTCATAATTTTCCTTTCTCACAGGTATATTTACTAATCTATGTATCAAACTATTGAACACTGTCTCTTTTTGAGCAAAATAGTTGAATCCCGAAGCTTTAATATAGTTATCTATATGTGTATTCTTTCTATATATTTCAAATTCTATCCTGTTTTCTCCATTTCTTGTTAAATTTAGGTCTAAAAATGGGATTTGTCTTTCAAATTCAGTTTCCATGGTAAATTTTATAGTTCTACTCTGAATGTTCAAAAGCATTAAAGCATTCTCTATTTATTTATGATTCACAATAACAATTACAACATCAACATATATATTCCAAAATTTGAAACTTACCATAAATAAATTAGCCAAAAAGGGTGATAGGGGGTTACCCATAGAAAGTCCAGAACTTTGTAAAATTTTCCGTTACATGTAAAAAACATTTGTTTTGCATAATTTGGTTAAAATTATAAATTTCTTTATGATTTCTTTTTCTAATTTGTTTTTGTTTAACCATTTTTTCAAAATTTCAATAGTGTTTTCTCTAGGGACACTGGGAAACATCAAATGACACTAATCTGTCTGTTGGTTCATCATCCACCAACAGAGGGACGAAGAAGTCGTTCTTCTGATCAACATAACATCAGGCGACAAAAAAGTACTGAAGACGAAGCCGCCAAGGCTTTGAAATTGCGATCTACTTAGAAGACTGGATATGAGGAGAGGTATGAAGCATTTTAATACAATCATAAAAGGAAAAAATCTGATTTTTTAATATATAAGCTGCTCCTATTCTCCAAAATATGGTCTCAAAAATATTAGTAAATAAATTACATCAGAAATATTCAATTAAATTCCCATCTCAAAGTTCAATTTCATTCCCATCTTAAATATTACGAAACCTAGAAGGATGCAAATTCATGACCTTAAAAAAATAATCCAAAATATATTTAGAGTACATGATGCTGCCAACTGAGACATGTCATGGGCACACAATAAATCCCAAAGGATTTTTTAAAAATTTAACATCAAATTAACACCATAGAATGATTATAGCCTAAATAAACTAATAAAAACCAATAAAAATTAAAAGATTGATCATCATCATCCGGTATCATGGCAGCTGCCGCCGTCTTCCGGAAACCAAACGCCATTCCTCTCTATCCATCCATTGATCTTCCTCCATTCCTCTGATATTCATAGCTGCTTGTACCCCTTCTATCCAAGTTTTCTTCGGTCTTCCTCCTTTCCATTGGGATTGATAATGGCAAAAAAAATCAGAAATATACCAAATAAAATGTGCAGACTGTGATAGGGAAAACAAAGAGGAATTTAACCATTAGAACTAAAGAACACACAAGAAATGTAAAAAAAAATAAAGGTGAAATAGAAAAATCTGCAGTAGCTGCTCACGTTTGGTAAAAAAAACATAAAATAGATGTAAACAAAATTATTAAAACAAATGAACTCGCCATATGGGAAAAAATCTACATACAGAAGAACAAGGAGAGAATCATGAATTTTGAAATTCCCAGGGAGAGAAACTTAATAAGCAAGTTCTTTGGACCACAAAAAAGAGGGAGCAGGAATCAAGATCCAGGACCGACAAGTTAAAGATCATCAGTCTGTACCAACTGAAGAAGGAGCAAAGATGCTTTGAAACATGTCTTACAAGAAACATCAAAATATGAGCTAAGATGAATGCAGACCAAACTTATTTATTAAGTAGAACCTCATAATGTTACTTCCTATTGTATTTTCATAACTGAGGTTTTATTTTAAAAATCTGTAAATAAATCAGATTTTACACATCACCTCATGTTTTGTTTCCTCTCCAGGACTAGTTTTGGGGTCTTTACTTATCCTGAAATTGAGAAAACAGCAATCACACAGTATGAAAATTTTTTAAGGCTACCCCATAATAACTGGACCCAAAGAAAACCACAAGTATGTTTAAAATCTCAGCAAAGCTTCTTAAGCATAGTACAAGAAATCAAACAGAAATTGCAACTTCCACATTCAAAAGAAAATATGCAGATGAGAAACAACCCTCTAGAATTTTTGGAAATTGAATATAACCTTCATTTAACAGAAGACATCAAGAAATCAAACTCCCCATATATTTTAAAACAAATGTCACTGGAAATAATAAATCTAAGATAAATAAATAAATTAATGAGTCATTTTAACATCTTACCTCATATTTCATGTTTTTTCAAACACGGTAACTATAGTTTTCAAATGATCTTGTCATTCATTTTCAACCGCCATTATGACTACCGGATATTCGTTGGAATCTCCCTCTATAACGTTGCCATCTGGTGTTGATTTGACGAACTTCGAGATATCGTTGCCATCTGGTGTTGATTCGATGAACTTCGAGATGAGTCACGTTCATCCGGAATGTCGAAATTCATAGATTTAAATTTGTTCTTCTGTATAAATATTTTCTCCCAAACTGTCAAATCCAAAGGTTTTTCCAAATGTTTTAGAAGTTTAGCTTCTTTTTCGATTCTATGACCTTCCAACAAACTATGTGCTGCAATAGCTGATTTTTCAATATCGCCATTTTTAATATTTCTAAAGTGTTCCTTTGTGCGAGTGTCCAAATTTCTTTTTGTTTTTCCTATATATACTTTATTGCAATCTCGACAATCAATTTGATAAATTCCAGATTTTTTACTATCTGGGGTGTTCATTTTCTTATTGGTTATTAATAGTAAAAAATAGTAATAGATAGTAAAAAATCTGGAATTTATCAAATTGATTGTCGAGATTGCAATAAAGTATATATAGGAAAAACAAAAAGAAATTTGGACACTCGCACAATGGAACACTTTAGAAATATTAAAAATGGCGATATTGAAAAATCAGCTATTGCAGCACATAGTTTGTTGGAAGGTCATAGAATCGAAAAAGAAGCTAAACTTCTAAAACATTTGGAAAAACCTTTGGATTTGACAGTTTGGGAGAAAATATTTATACAGAAGAACAAATTTAAATCTATGAATTTCGACATTCCGGATGAACGTGACCTCATCTCGAAGTTCATCGAATCAACACCAGATGGCAACGATATCTCGAAGTTCGTCAAATCAACACCAGATGGCAACGTTATAGAGGGAGATTCCAACGAATATCCGGTAGTCATAATGGCGGTTGAAAATGAATGACAAGATCATTTGAAAACTATAGTTACCGTGTTTGAAAAAACATGAAATATGAGGTAAGATGTTAAAATGACTCATTAATTTATTAATTAAGAACCTCATAATGTGTTTCCCAATTTTAACTTTGAAAATCTAAGATACCTGCTCCTGAATAGATACATATTTTTACAGATGGCTCCAGCCTACCAAATGACGGCAGCACTGGTGCTGGTGCAGTATGTCCACTTTTTTCCTTTTATCGTAAAACTAAACACAAATTCAACAAACTTTGATGGTGAAATTCTAGCAATTTTCTTAAGTTTACAAAATCTTTTATATCACATCCAAAAATTTACAAAAGTTGTAATTCTATGTGACTCCAAAGCAGCCATTCTCGCTATATAACACGAGACACAACACCCAAAAGCATCAAAATTATCGAATGTCACAAAATGATAAAACAGTTATCCCGTCTACATAAAAAAGTTGTACTTCAATGGATTCTGGCCCACTGTGGAGTGACAGGCAATGAAATAGCCGATTTTCTGGCCAAGATGGGTAGCAAAATTGTTTCAAACCTAACTTCTACTCCAGTTTCCTTTCACTCTATCAAAAGAATTATCTCAAATAAATATATCAATAAACTTAGAGAAGAATACACCACCAAAACATCTGGAAAGGAATGGGAAAATCTACAAGCTTATGACATTACTACATTACAAAGAAAATCTGCAGTAGCAATATTCAGACTGCTAACGGGACATGACTGCCTGAATAAACACCTACACAGAATTGGCATAACAGATTCACCTAAATGCCCTTTTTGCAATTTAAATGAAGATATGGAAAGAATCCATCTCCACCGTTCTCCAGCTTTTGTAGAAGAGACCAGCCTTCCCTGCTAAATATTGGAGTGCAAGAGAGCAAATTATTTTGTTATCAAGCGCTCGACATTAGATACCAACCAACCACTTATCCTCATTTGGCATCTGGCTCAAACCATTCAAAATTAGTCCTGGAGAGGAAACAAAATATGAAGTGAGGTGTAAATCTGATTAATTTACTGCTTAATGAACATGATTATGTCTGAAATCGCAATATCATGGAAGCATGAATCCTATGAGGTGAGTTATTTAAACAAAATGTTCTCCGATGATTTTTAATTTACTGCTGTTTGATTACATACCATGCCCAGCATTACAAGAAAAACATAGCAAATACTCACATGCTAGGGATAAAATCTGGTGTGAAGTATGGACTCATCTCGAGTTTTTTCTTCAGAGAGTTAGTATTCACTATTTTGCACACCTGTGGTATATCTGAATCATCCTGGCTTAAACCTAAAAAAAAAAAACAATACATATCACTGTTATTGTGTTGAACTTATTCAAGCACTAATATTTTTAACTGTGTTCATGTATTGCTTTCTTTTCTTACCAATGCCAATGGCATTTTTGTGTTAACAAGATTATTAATAAAAAAAAAAACAAATGAATCGTGAATTCTTCTTACCTCATACATCTATGTTATTTAACACAGAACCACAGTATCGGGAATCTGGTGTTGATTTGAAGAACTTTATAATCAAATTTGGTTTGTCAGGAAACTAACATTTCTGCTCCCAGATTTATTACCTTTCACATTATAATTTTTGGGAGAAAAAACTGTAATCAAATTTTTTTTTGTCCAATGCCACCAGATTGTCTTTTATGACATTTCTGGCTTTCTCTCCTGGCATTCTTAGGTTCGGGCACCTGGAAAGTGGAGTTACGTTACTCCGATTATATAATGGACGATATGTGATAATGAAGCACCAGGAGAGTCCTTAACTCTAACTCACTGGCACTATCAAACCCATAGGTTCATGGCCACGCAGACATAAGCTCTCCATACATCCCTATCCTGAGCCAATGTTTTCCAATCATCCCCTGTATAATCCACTAGGAGAGTCCTTAATCTAAACTTAATTCCAGAACATCAGCAACCACAGGAATAATTCCCTTTAAGAAAAATTCCTATGGTCTGACCAGGAATCGAATCCGGGACCTCATGAGCTGTAGTCAGGAATGCTGACCACTAGCCCATGAGGCTGGTCGAATGGTAAAGATAATTTACCTATTTCAATCATAGTAATAGCTTTAGCTTCTTACTATTATCTAATAACTTACACAATTGTAAATTTTAACCCATCCAATTATTGAAAGTAACTGTTATTGTGCAGTGAATGTATAAATGTGGTAAATAGCACTTACTTGAAGTGCATGGATTGCATTCTCTATGGGTGTTGACATTCACATGTTTCCTAGTAGTGATGGTGTCTGTCTTCGTCAGATCAATGATCTCCTCTTTGTTTTTTCTGCTGATATCAAACCAGGCAGATGTATCTTTCTTCTGTACAGCCCTGCAGAAAAGAACACAAAGTCACAGCCTGAATTTATTTACTCTTTATATTAATAAAATTCACAATCCTGTGCTTACTCAAATATAAAATCCTATCACACATAACATCCCGGTACAGGTAAATTGTCTTTTTCATTAGCTGCGTTAACTTTCTCTTTTTCTTCAAGTGATCATTAAGGCTAAGATTTATATGTAATTACATATATTGAACTTTTATAGGAATAAATCACTGAGGTATAATTTAAGATAAAATTGAATGTTTCCTACCTCTCCTCATATTAATCTTCTAAGTAGATGGTACGGAGGATGGGAAAGCTATGGTCCTGAAATCGTGATCTACTTAGAAGAGTAATATGAGGAGAGGTAGTAAACATTCAATTTTATCTTATGTAATTACATATTATTTTTCTTTGCTTATACATGGGTGAAACTGATAAATGTCCATGAATTAGAAACTTCAATCATTTATGAAAAATTATCATTACATATTTTTACACATTTGATCATAATTACATATTTTTACATATTTTAAAGACGTTTTATGTAAATTTACATATTATACCTCTTAATTTTAAAAACATATTTTCATTAAGCAGAAAATAATTTAAAACAATATTTGTTTACATTAAAAAAATCTCCAATCTGAATGCAATTTTTTTCTCTTATGTACGCTGTTAATTCCCGTGCACCAAATGCTATGAAACCTTTTGGTTCTATCATATTTGAAGAGTATAGTATGAATGAAATAGTAGAAATATATAGAGGGCACTCCGTGATATAGTTGGTTAAGGCAATACCCTACAACCTGGAAAATCGAGGGCTGAGACCCGATGGGGTCAGGATTTTTAAAATGCTTAATCTTCAGGCGGTATCATGACCCTCGGGTCGACTCAACCTAAAAAAAATTAATACCATACTATACTGAGGGGGTAAAGACTGCTATCATACAAGGCTGAAATCTCTTGCCGATTGTCTAGAAAGATGGGAGCCTTAACCTCCCAGACCTGTAGAGGGATCATTTTATAATAGAAACATGACAATACCGAAGTATTTAACTGTCCCATTCCTTAAAATTTTATCTGTCGTAAAGTTAACATTTAATACAAATTTATATAAAATTAAATTTTAATGTATTTAATGTTACAAATTTTAAGGAATTTTTATGAAATCTTACATATTTTACATAATGTTATTACATAAAGACGTATGTACATATTTTGCATGTTAATATTACATAAAAATCCTAGCCTTAGTGATCATAAACCAGAGTGAATTTTAGCTTGTTTAAAAATGCTCCTCTATTCTGGCCTATTCTTTGTTAACCTTCTGTATGCTTTGATCATCATCACCAGCAGCAGCACTACATCCCGATTCGAGCCTTGGCTTCCCTCAGAACCCTATTCCAGGCTATTCTGTCTCTGGCAACCAGTCATCATCCTCTGATTCTCAGTTTTCTCAGATCCTACAAAATGCCATCCATCCAATCCACTCTCCATCTTCCCACATTCTTTTAAATTAACTTTCCATAATTTTCTCGGATTATCTCATGCTCAATCATTTTTTGTAAGTGACCTGTCCATCACAACCTTGAAACTTTAACTGATGTAACTAAGATTTAAATTAAAATGTTTTATGCCTCATCTCATATCCAGTCTTCTAATTATACCAGTTTCAAAGTTTAGGCAGCTTCATCTTCAGTAATTTCTTGTCGTTTGATGTTATGTCAATCAGGAGAACTTCTTCCTTCCTCTGTTCGTTGACCGATGAACCTCTGGATCAAATCGAAATGCCCAAGAATTTCAAAATTCATAAGTTTTTCTTTCTTATATTTTTTATGTGGATTTTTTCCAAAACCGTGAGTTCCACATTAAAAAATAAATAAAATATAGAAAAACTTATGAATTTTTAAATTCCCAGGGATTTTGATTTGATTCAGAGATTCATCGGTCCACCAACAGAGGGAGGAAGAAGCAGTTCTCTTGATTTACGTAACAAGTCGTCAAGAAATTACCGAAGATGAAGCTGGCTAAGCTTTGAAACCGGATAATTAGAAGACTGGATATGAGGTGAGGTATAAAACATTTTAATTTAAACCTTACATTAAACCTAATAGTGATTTTTCCTATAAAAGTTCAATGGTGCAACTATATCAGGAGACTTATACAACCGATAAAGCTCAGAGTTATACCTTACATGCCATTCTCCCTTGTCACATATTGGGCCATATATTTTTCTTAATATCTTCTTATCTGCCTTGTCATGCAGCGGGCCCACGTTTGATCCCTGGTTGGGACAGTTTTCCTGGGTAAGGTTTTTATCAAGGTTTTTCGTCACCTGTCAGGAAAACTTTAAGGCCCAAACGGTCCCCGAAATCATATGGCCATCATCATCATCCTTCACCGGTGTGGAAAGCAACGGGAAGCTACCACACCTTCAATTCCCTAGTAAAGCTGCAAAGCATAGCATGAAAATGCTACGATTGCAGTAAAAGACCTGCCCTCGGGCAGAATTACTACGGATGGATGGATCTTCTTTTCAAATGAGCTATCTTGACATATTGGTCTTGGACATAGTCCATGTTTCACTGCCATATTCATTTTACCTGGCTTTTATATAGATTATATTTTGTTTCTCTCATAAGAAGCCTTGACTCAAAGTATCTCAATAATCCAAAATGTGCTTTATTGGCATTTTGAATTCTCCTTCCAATTTCTCCACTGATGTTCGTATTATTAATTAAGGAGCCAAAATATACAAAACTAGAGAACCTCTGAAATTTATATTTATTATATTGATATAGGTTGTGTTAGATCTCCCAATTTCTCCACTGATGTTAGTATCATTAATTAAGGAGACAAAATATACAAAACTAGAGAACCTCTGAAATTTATATTGATTATATTGATATAGGTTGTGTTAGATCTCCTCCTAATTTCTCCACTGACGTTAGCATCATTAATTAAGGAGACAAAATATACAAAACTAGAGAACCTCTGAAATTTATATTGATTACACTCAGATTCAACCCAGGAAGTTACTGTGTGTTTGGAATAGGGAACTGGGTTGCCATTTTAACAGTATTTTCTTGAGAGAAATCCTTACATAAAACTGAAGATTGAAATACAGCAGGTACATAGTTGTAAGTTGTAGCCGTCCAAGCCACCCCCTCTTAAAGAAAAAAAACAGTTATCATTTGTCACTGAGCTCTTGCTGATATGTACTATCCTGTGTAAAAGTGTCGACTCTCATTTTTACTACAAACTAGTTTGCATGCCGTAAAAGAAAAACTGTTTTTTTAAATGTATAGTACATAGAATTGGAAAAAAGTACTGCTAATCTTGCCGCTCAACCTCTCTTTAACAAACAAATACAGTTATTATGAGTTTGGCAACATCTACCCTCTGTAGGTAGGGGGACACTGGCATAGCCCATAAGGTCTGTAGTAACTTCCTGGGTTGAATTAGAGTGTATATTAATATAGCTACCAAATCTCTTGAAGTCGGAATGGGCCAGAGGGCCTAAGCCTTGATGTTGATGATGATATAGGTTGTGTTAGATCTCTTCTCTTGTTTTTTGTTACCAATAATCACATATTTAGTATTTTCTCTTCTCTATTCTTGAATCTTCATAATCCTCAAATTGTCCACCATCTCATCCTTGGTCTTCCTTTCAATCATCTTCCATCAGGTTTCCACAACAAAAGGAATTTTCTCATCTTCTAATCACGTTAAATGTCCCATCCAGACAATCCTGTTGATCTTCATACATCTATAGTTGTATTAACTATCCTCCTTTATTTCCACAAATGTGCAAGAGGAAAGGAATGAAGGTTTCTCTATTACTCGAGAGGTGATTAGAATGAAAGCGCTAGAGATAATGCGAGCTTGTACAAATAGACAGCATGAGCAATGTACCATTCTAAGTCAGTCGACTGGTGCATGAGTATGATAAGTCAGCAGTAGTGGACAATGGGAATTCATTGTGGTTGCTGGTTCTGAACCTTGTGAAGTATTGTGAATGTAGAAACCAGTAACCAAGCAATGAACTTCCATAGGCCAAGGAACACCAACAAATTCTGCAATCACATAAGGGCAGTGAGGTAATACATATATAGCAATGGATTTATCAACACCAATTCTAGACCACCTCTGAAGAAGGCCATAATATAATGGCAGAAATCTTAATTTAAAAACTGTTGGACAAGACTTTAATGAAGACGACAACATAAATTACAACATTTTATTTTTCAAGATTCTTTCATATCCATTAATTATTTCTTTATCTGTTTTCTGAGATATCAACATATAACCATCTCCTCAATTTTTGACACTAAAAGTTTAATGTAAACATAAAATAGTTACTGTATTTACCCAAATATAAGACTATTTTTTTTCAAAATCTAAAATCCAAAAATAATGAGTCGTCTTAAACTCGCCAACTAGGAAATAAGTCCTTTCAAGATCAATGTTTTTAGATTGCATAGTAAGATGGGGCTTGGAAATGATTGCTACATGACAATGGACAATTAATAAGCAGCCTAAATTGAATAATCAATAGGAAAGCTGGAAAAATCACTTTTGTAAAGAATCTGAATAACAACATTAAAAAATTATAACGTTAGCAATAAAGTTGAGCAGATAATTTATTTTATTAATAAACAGGTTTACAATGTAATAAAACATCTTCCTGTGCTCAAGGCTTTTTAAATTTTTATCTTCTTTCTCCATTCTCCTCTGTTTTCCCATTCCAATTCTTCCAGACCTAGCTGCCTCATATCTCTTCTTACATCATCCATCTAGGTCAACCTCTCTTTCCTTTCCCAGGAGAAATCCATTCCAAAGCTTGTCTGGGTAATCTTTTCTCTGGCACCCTACGTATATGACCATACCATTCTAGTATATAACACACAATTTTCTTAAGGGCATTAAAATGAGAGCTAAAATTCTGTTTTTGTAAAAAAAACCCAGTACAGTTTCCAACTGATTCAATATTATAATACTAATTGTAAGTTGACGGTAATTAGGGAACACCTATACAGAGGGAAGAAAATTTGGTGTCTCCGAAGGTGGCGTTTGTAAGTGGTGACAAATTAAAGAAAAATTGAGAAATGCTAATTCATCCAGATAATCATTTAGTGGACCAAAACAAAAGAAACATCATAAGTTGGAACAAAAGTTATTGAGCAAGAGAAAAGAAACAAAGATTTCCTTAACACATGAGAGATGATTAAGATGAAGGCGCTGACAATGTGTGAGCTTATACAAAGCAGGCAGCATGAACCTTTCAAAGCCAGTGTCGGCTGGTGCATGCTTATGATAAAAAGTCAGCTATAGTAGTGATGATGATGATATGGAATAGTATTGATAAGTAAAGCAAGAAAATTCTTAAAAAGACTCTTCAAAGTCATCTTAAATCACTTTTTCGGTACATAACAACTATGTCAACGTGTCTTCCCTTTGCAGTGATGTTATAGAACAGTGCCAAATTCCTGTCTTCGTTGTCCTCTCTCCTACGTACTCGTACTCCCCCTCCTTTCCTTCTGTACTGCGTGTGACTGCACAACTTCCCTCGTTATCAAAAACCTCAAATAAGCTGTGCAAGTTAGTATCAGGGTCATCATCATCTTAAGTGTCGTCGTTGTCAGATTTACTGTAGCTCAAGTGAGCTGTTTTTTTTCATCAGTCCCGTAAGCCAGGGCAGGGCAACCGGACTGTGGACCCTAGACCTCGGCTGGACTGGAGAGTGAGTGTATGTATGCTTGAATATTATTATTACTATTATTGTTCTTTTTTAATTATTGATGACCGAGTTTTGTTAATTTATATTATTTCATTCATATCTTTTCTTTCAATGGTCAAGAAGATAAATATTTGTTTAATTATTTGTATTTCAATGATATAATGATCTTCATTAAACTTTATTTTTAGTTAACGTATGTTTACTAATTGTGTAGCTAGTCATGTTTCATCTTAATATATAAAAATTTCGTGTCACATTGTTTGTCCGCGATGGAATCCTAAACTACTGAACCAATTTTAATAAAATTTTGCACAGTGTGTGCAGTTTGATCCAACTTGAGACATAGGACAGTTTATAACTAAATTTATAGTCGCATTATTTTTTATTGCAAATTATTTGTTTATTATTATTTAACAAAGAGTTATAATTATCTGTGAGTTCCATACAATTCTAACAGATGGCGGTGTAAGGTAATTGGTTTATTATTTAACAAAGAGAGATCCAGGTGGCTGTTTTTGTTGCAACCGTGAATTTCAATTGAATTACCAAATATTGATTATTTCATAATTTAAGTGTGTTCAGTGTTTATTTTATTTTAAATATATTGATAATAATATTAATTTTGTGTGTAAGTATTAGTTTTAAGTAATCTGGCTGAAAGACAGCGACTTAATTTAAATTTAACTGGACTAAGAAGGGACATTGAACAATATGGCAAATCAGTTCTAGAGACCATGAATGATAAGATATCAAGTGAATTTCCGCAAATTGGTATAGGCCTATGTGACATAAATCTTACATTTAAGAAGAATGTCAACTTAAAAACATATGAAGGTCCTAAGGAACGGAATAACAGAACTGTAAGTAAGTCTGTTAGTTATAATAATATGCCTAATATTACAGAAACAATCTCCATGCCTCAATTAAATGAAAAAACAAGATGACTATAATATATCACTTAGTTTACTACAACATAATTTAACGTATACCTTAGCCACAGCAACGCATGACCGGGACTTCTATATATATATATATATATATAAAACAAAGTCGGATTAGTTACACTATTTATAACTCAAGAACGGCTGGACCGATTTTTATGATCTTTGATTTGTTGGATTTGTTTCCGCCCCGAATAGCAGAATAACTATTAAAACATCGGAAAAATTAACATAAAAAAATTTAAAGGCGATACGAAGTTCGCTGGGCCAGCTAGTCTTGATATATATTCTAAAGCTTTCTCAAGTCAAGTTAATCCCCTTTTTCTTTCTAGCTTCCACGATTATAATACTGTTTAACAATCAGTACTATATGTTAAGTAATTTACAAAGGAAAGGTGGATTAATCTTTGCCTTCTATGGGCCCGGGCAAAGGAATGTTGATATAGTCACTCAAAACTTTCAAACTCTTCTTCTTCTTCTTAAACTTAATTTGTAGGATTTTCATCCTGTTTATTTCCAATATCACTCCTCGGAGGAAGACGTATTGGATGTGCATTCACTGTCTATCCATCTCTTGGCTGGATTTCCTCTTGTTCTTCTCCCGTCCATTGGTCTATCTTCTTTAGCTCTTTTTGCAAGCCAGTTTTCTTCCATTCTTTCTATATGACCCTTCCAATATTTTCGTATATCTATAATACATTTAGTTATGTCTTGAATGTGGCATTTGTCCCTAATTTCTGTGTTGTGTATTTTATCAAATAATGCTTTTTCCAAATCTTAGACCTTTTCCTAGCGTTTGTCGTATTTTGTTTCCGTCTTTCATCCGAGGCTTGATCCTTGGGACTGTGAGCAATGTATAAGATACACCTTGAAGTGGGTTGCTAACCCATTTTCATGGCGGGTTTATTATTCGGGGTTTCCTCCCTAGGCCAATTGCCTTCACCCAGCTCCAGAGCTCAGCCTGCCCCGTTTTATTTCAGAGTTGTCTCTCCTAGATGGGTTGTCTTGCAGGACTAACGAACCCTATCCGCCCATTACTTTCAAACTAAATGTTATAAAAAAAAGGTAAGATCGCGCGGCACACAATGAATACCGCCAATCAGATAAGAGGATTTGAGTCAACACATACATAACAAATATATATCAACACAGATTCCAGGCTAGCTCTAAAGGCCACTACACAATGACAGAAACTTTAAAAAGTTTTACATACAGTGATACCCGAATGACAATAACAACTTTAATTATTATGAGTTAGGCTGTAATTAAAATAAACCTCATAGTGATTTTTTTTTAGTCTTAGAGATATCTTACCTCATTAAATTGAGGTAAGATATCTCTAGACTCAAAAAACTTGATAAAAATAACCTCAAAATATTACTTCCTAAAATAAGTCATTAAACCTCTTAGTGTTACTTCCTTTAGATATTAAATAACAACTTTAATACATTTTTCATGTGTTTGACAGAACCCTATTTGATCTATATAGAGCAATGTGAGAAGTTACAGGAATTTGGTGGGAAGTGATTATTTATTCAAAACTAAAAACATAATTGGCTTGCCCGCTTTACAGAGGGGTGTAACTATTAAAATATATACTAACTCACTCTCTTTCACTATCAAACTCAGAGGTTCATGGTCATATGGACATAAGCTCTCCATACATCCCTATCCTAAGCTATTTTCCAATAATTTTGTATAATTTGCCTCCCTCAAACCAAATATACTATAGGGGATAAAAATAATTAAGTATGTTATCATAATTATTCTCATGACATGTGTAGAAGAGAAAGTTAAATTTATGAGATTACATGTACATTTCTAATTAAATGTTGTATAATTACTTCCTATGAAAGAATAAAATGAAAGAGGGCATGGAAACATCTTGTAGGAAAACCGGAGGAAAAATGTCCAGCTGATAGATCAAGAAAGAAGTGGAGAATAACATTAAACATGATTTGAGGGAAGTAGATTATACAGGAGATGATTGGAAAACAGTAGCTCAGGATAAGGAAGTATGGAGAGTTTACACCTGTGTGGCAATGATCCTACGAGTTCAGTAGAGCAAGTGGATAAGTTAGTTATACAGTAAAAATGTCCTATACAATTATATCATTAAGTACTCTTATGGTAAAATATGCCAACTCTGCCAATTCAAACATTAGAAGCAATGTGCGATGAATATTTCCATGTAAGAATAAAGCATTTTAGTGATTCAGTGCAATATATAGGTATAAAATAAAGCTATTGTGGAGGTTATTACACTTATTATACTCACCTTGAGGGTCTGATATACGTCTGCAATGGCATATTAGTGAAATTTTCTAGCAGCTCTGAATACTTTATCTTGTCTTCAATGCGGAAACTCTGCAATCATACACATACTTGAGCAATTATCTGACATTTTATAATTACAAACTTCCATAACATTATACGATGAAATGTTATTCTTTTATAATTATGATACAAATGTTATAAGAAACAATCACAAGTATTTAAGAATAAAGTTCTTAAGAAAATTTTTGGGCAAAAAAAAAAAAAAGATGAACAGACAGGTGAATGGAGAAAACTACATAATAGTGAGCTGCATATGTATAGGAAGCTAGATATAATAAGAACAGTTAAGTCACATAGACTGCAATGGGCAGGACATGTGACATGTATGGGGGATGAATGAGCTGCATGGAAGCTTCTTGTAGGAAAATCAGAGGGAAAACGCCCAGTTGGTAGACCAAGAATGAGGTGGGAGAATAACATATCCATGATTTGGGGGGAAGATGATTATACAGGGGATGATTGGAAAACAGCTCAGGATATGGATGTATGGAAAGCTTATGTCCATGTGGCCATGAACCTGTGGATTCGATAGAGTCAGTGAGTTAGTTATGTTATAAGAAACAAAGACATTCCTCCGAAGAAATAGCTCTTTGCAATAGAACAAAATATCCTCCAATGTCTGAACACACATATACAGAGATGATTCATTCATAGATGAGATTGGAGGAGCCGGAGCAAGTGGAAATTATCAATTCTTCTCCTTTCATCAGAAAGTTGGTAAAAATACCATACATTTTGATGGGTAAATAGAAGCAATATATGTTTCTCATCAACATATTTTTATACGGTTACAGCAATGGATTTAAAACAAGCTTTGAAAAAATTTAAAAAAAGAAGAAACAGCCAGGTCCAGATAACATACACATTGAACTCCTATATCACTTGATAAAAGAAGCTAAAATCCTTCCTACTTAAGTTATTTAACAGCATATGGCAGGGTGAAAACAAAACACCATACATTTGAAAAAAAAAAAAAGAAGAGCAGTGTTAGTACCAATAAGAAAACAAAACAAAAGTTACCCTCACATCAATGACAGCAAAAGCAATGGAAAATATAGTGATACACAGACTGAATTATCAGATAGGAAAAGTAATTTAATTAAAATTACAGTGGGAGGAAACACTATGAGGTATTTATATTAATAAATGAGTTTGAGAAAATGTTTTAACATCTCACCTCACAAAGTTGCATGTCTTCATGATACCGGTTTCAAAAGTATAGTATTACTTCCATCTTCAGTCAATGAAGAAGTTGGAATTTGACTGAAGGTGGAAGTAATACTATACTTTTGAAACCGGTATCGTGAAGACATGCAACTTTGTGAGGTGAGATGTTAAAATATTTTCTCCAACTCATTTATTAATAATAAAAGAAAAAGTAATACCTGAGTTCAGAATAGTGAGAGTTCTCAGCAACTCATCCACAATTCACCAAATTGTGAAACGAACAGAATACACAAAAGAAGTCTTAAATGAAAATCACAGTATAACTACATTCTTCAAAAGTACATTTTGACACCATAGGGAGAAACCATTGCACAAACAAAAATACTGAGAATCTCAGCAAATGTTAATAAATGGATTAAAGATTTAGGGCCGCATGCAAATACATTAGTCTCTACTCAAATTACTTCCAATCACTGGTGAGCTGACTTTCCGTGAGGAGGTGCAAAGATCGAATTAGCTACCCACTAACTGGTCATGCATGAAAGTCGTAATTTTTGTAATATTGGCAAGAAATTACCCAGAATTCTCAGCGATAAAACCACTTCCATTATTTTCGTCTGCTAGAGGAATGCATTTACACTTGCGTCCCGCAAATAATACCATTTACGACGACGTCTGCATCGTGCAATATTATGCCGATTCTCCTGTTCTTCCAGTTGAATTCTTTGGTAGACTCTATCAAATTCCTTTTCTCCACATATACTGAAAACATGATCGAAGTCTTTGAGGTACGACATCTTGGATAAAGCAGCAAGGTATGCGGCAAGATTTCAAACTACATCGGTTACCATCGGTTCCCATCAGTTTGCTCATGATTCGTTTCTCTGCTAAGTCACCTCGCCAGGTAGCTTAGGAATTTCAACGATTATTATCGCATGAACAGATTTTTGAGTATGCAAAAACGTATTTGGATGCAATTTCTCAGCAGAGTACAGGCAGAGAACGACTTTTACGGTCTAATGTGTTCACAGGTTCGAGCCTTAGTCTCCTAAAGATGAATAATGCCACCATGCCAAATCACATCCATCACATTCTCATTGTGGTTCCCACACTTTTTTAAATGGCTAAGTCATGGAAGGGTGGAAACTGAGTTCTTATGCTTGGGACGTACTAACTAAGATAGCAAACTCTGCAAGAAAACCATGGTCTTCCAAAGTAGAGGGATTGGGCATAAGATTAGCTCCCTTTGCAAAAAATCACTTGCTCATAAATCTCAAAAAAAAAAAAAAAAAAAAGCCCGACAGATTAATGGACACAGACCAAGGCATGTCAAATGGATACATCATATCAATGAAGATAAAAAGTGCCTTTTAAGAAGAAGATTTATGGCAGTGGTTGCCAGATGTCTATATTCTGAAATATGAAAAAAAAAAAAAACATGAGATCGGAACAGACCAGCAGGTCTAATCCTTGATGCTGATGATGAAAAAAAAAAAAAGGCAAAATTGATTATGACAACTCAACAAAAACAAAGCTAAATTCTCACCAGACAATCAGTTGGAGGACTAGGCAACCCAAAAAAACTGGACATTAAAGGATCTGGACGATCTCATCAATAAACAAAAGGTTTATTTTAAAATACAATACGAAGTAACATTAAGAGGTTTTATATTTGAAGAGAACAATTTTTGTCTAGACCGAGATTCGAACCCAGGACCTTTGGCTTTCTGGGCCAAATGCTCTACCAACTGAGCTACCGAGGCAAGTTGCAATCTAGATGCAAATTTTTCCTTATATACGTTGTAATTCCTTCGTGCCAAATGCTTTGAAACCTTTCCTTCTATCTTTGCAAATGACAGCTTCTTAGTTAATAAGACATTTATTAGGAATTTAACACTATTTTTAGCCAGTAGGGCTTCTATTGACATTTTTATTATTAGTTTAACACTTCTCACTGAAGGATAAAAAATATTTGAAGAGAACATTTTTTTTTGCCTAGACCGAGACTCGAACCCGGGACTTTTGGCTTTCCAGGCCAAATGCTCTACCAACTGAGCTACCGAGACGAGTTGTGATCTAGATGCTAATGGCAAAGATAGAAGCAAAGGTTTCAAAGCATTTGGCACGAAGGAATTATAATGTATATAAGAGAAAAATTTGCATCTAGATTGCAACTTGCCTCAGTAGCTCAGTTGGTAGAGCATTTGGCCCGGAAAGTCAAGTCTTGGTCTAGGCAAAAAAAAATTTTTCTCTTCAAATATAATTTATCCTTCAGTGAGAAGTGTTAAACTAATAATAAAAACGTCAGTTAAAGAGGTTTGTTTAATAATTGAGACATTTAGTCTGTACATTCTTACCTCTTATGGTTGTTTTTGTCAAACATATGACTGTTGTTTTTATTATTAATTTAACATTTCTCACTGAAGGATAAATTTTTCTCTTCAAATATATGACTCTGTAATCGCTGGTCCCGGGTTCGTGTCTCAGTCTGGGCGAAAAATTTTCTAAGAATCAAATGAATCGTGACTTCTTCTTACCTCATACTTCTATGTCTTTTAAGCACAGCATTGCAGTATTGGCGACCATCGTCACCATCATCAGCTGTTTTCATGACTCAGTCTTGAAAACAGCTGATGATGTCGATGGTCACCAATACTGTGGTGCAAGGATCAATCTAAAGATGCTATTCCAAAACACCCCAAGACAGGACTAGATTACCCTTCTTGTCTTCAGAATCAGAGGCTAGGCATCCCTAACAAGGATTAAGTCCTTCGAAAGCAAGTTCTGAGACACAAAAAAATTAGTCAGACCATCTTCTTAATGGTCTCCCAACTTTCCTCCTTCAATCTGGTTTATAATTCAGCGCACTTCTAAAAAATCTCTCAAATGACATTTGAACATCCTCCATTGTTCTCTGTACTATACTGTTGTTTCCTTGAGGAGTTCTCTTATTGTTTCATTAAGGATGTAATCTCGTCTGCTAATCCTGACTAATGATCTGAAGAATCTCAACTGTTGTATTTCCAATCTCCTTTCATCTTTCTTTCTGAGGGTCCAGGTTTCTGATCCAAACATCAATGAAGGTTTAGCTGTTATTTTAAGGAGTCTCATCATATTTTTTCCAAAATGTATCTTGATTATACCATATTTCAAAATTTTATCTTCAAGATCCTCATACTATTATGTGATGATACATTTTCAAAATAAATGAAGGTTTTAACCTGTTCAATGATCTGTTCATCAATCACTATTTTAACCTGCCTTAGGCCACTGATTTTTACTCCTTTTATTGATGTCATAATAAGTGATCATTAATGTGGATTTAGAGGAAATAGGTCTACAATAGATCAGATTTTTAGTATAAGACAAATTTTAGAAAAGAAATGGGAATACAAGAGCACTGTACGTAACTATATGTACACTTTACAAAGATATAGGATTTTGAATGCCAAAAAAAAAAGTAATTAGTTATACATTATAGAATGTGTCTAAATGCACAAGGAGTAGGGTGTGGAGATGTAAAAAGTAATCTTTTGAAATTCACAAAGGGTTAAAGCAATGAGATGCACTATCTCTTCTACTATTCAATTTTATACAAGAGTATGCAATCAAATCTTTAGAGGTTAAAAATGAAGTTACAATTCAATAGTATTAATCTGGTGCTGACATATTATGATGATGAAGGTAGTATTATTAGGTCATTTTGAGGAAATAATAAAAGTCAATACACACATATTCAATTAATAATACTTAGAAACTGGGGCTGGAAGTAAATACTGATAAATCCAAACATATAATATAGAAATGGACAGGAACATTTTGATGTGGCAGAATTCCAACAACTAGGAACAATAAATACAAACATGAATGAGGTGCAGAAGGAAATTAAACACAACCTCAACTTGAAAAATACATGCTATTATGCACTACAAGAAGTCTTGTCATCCAACCCCACTCAAAAAAATGTTAAACTAAATACATACAAAATTGTTATTCTTTCAGTTATACAATATGGATGTAAAACATGATGTCTTTCTTTAAGAGGAAAAACAATTATGAGTATTTGAGAATAAAGGGCTTAAAATTTTTTTTGAACCATAGAGTGACAAAAGATCTTTATCAGACACAAGTCTGGGAAATGAAAGAGGGACATGGAAATTTCTTGTAGCTAAGTCAGAGCACAGTAAGTAGCGCACAAATGAGATGGGAGGATAATATTAATAATGATTTGAGGGAGGGAAATTATACAATGAATTATTGGATAGGGGTGATAGGGATGTATGGAGAGTTTGTGTCTGCATGGCAATGAACCTCTGACTTTGATGGTGGCAGTGAGGTAGTTAGTTTTGTATTATTTTCAATAATTTAAAAAATGCCCCTAGGCTATTAGTATGGCTGTAGTATTAATCTAGATGATTAATTGATGGTTCTCAAAGTCATTTTTAGAATTGTAGAGTACTAATTTAGCAGTGTTTTCAAAGTTGTTCATCTACTAGTGCATTCAATGAGCAATGGCAATACTGTTGTAAATCAGCGATCATAGTGGTGACCAATGTAATCTTGTCTTTGTTGTATAAACCTGAAATATTGAAAGTCTCGAAATAGCAATATTTTGTGAATCCATTCACTTTCTCACATTTAGTAAACTAATACCGCCCTAAAAATATGTTCAGTAAAATTTTTTTAGAAGGTGGAATTGGGAAGTACTCAAACTCCATAAAATTCACCAGACAGGAGCCCTTGTGCCCGCAACTTATTCTCAAAGATCAAAGAACATCTATGAGGCATTTGATTACAATGAAGAGTTGATATCCAGAAAGCTCTAGATCGATCAGATGAAAGAGATATTCAAAAAATGGTGTTGCAGATGGAGTGCCCCATATTCCAAGGTTTTGGCAACATATAGTTGACTTGGCAAGATACTATAAATGATGATCGTAATGTCAAAAGTAATCAAAATAAATATTTTGTGATGTTACAGCAGTGTTGCCATTACTTATAGAATGATCTAGTAAATTATCAGTTTTGAATAGTTATTTCGAGGGAGTTCACATTACTGGTCACATCTCCAACTGCAAAAGGGTTGAAGTTATTTATTTATATAAACAGCCTACACAGGCCTGTGAATTCTATTCATTTGCCTGTTAAAGTATCTTACCTCATTCAATGCTATTTTGGACTTCTCCTTTGGACGACTAGATGCACGATACATTTTGAGTCGCTGAGCAAGAAGTGGATTTCTAGGTGTAGACGAAACAAAAGATGCCACTCTAGTAGATGGAGTCTGCATAATGGTGACTGTAATTAACCAGAGTGCATCTTAATTATAGGTTTAAAAAATACCCTAATTCTCAAAATTGTTTTTCTAATTGTCTACAAATAATAAACAGTTACATGACTAATATGTTAATTAATTCAAACTTTAAACCATTTTAATTCCAATTTGGATATATATATATATATATATATATATACACACACACACACATATATGCATGCCATATATGAACTTATGTATAAATGAGGTCTGTACAATAAACAATGATCATTATTTTTTTGGCAATATACCTTTACACATACTCAAAATTTTTATTATCCCTCTCAAAGTATTCACCTTTGGAAACAATGCACTTGTCCCAGCATTTCTGCTAATCTGTAAAGAGACACCAGAAACTATTTTTCGACAGGTGTTTCCAAACTGTCTTCGCAGCTTCTGAAGATGGAAAACGGCTTCTATGAAGGCGTTTCTTCAAGTTAGGGAACAGAAATAAATCACACATGGCTAAGTCCTAACAATAGGAAGGGTGAGGGATGCACTTCACTTTGATTTTTGCAAGATATTCAATAACATTTTCTACATGCAGCCTCTCATTATTATGATGCAGCATCCAGCTTGTTGCATGGAAATATGGACTTGCATAGTTAACAAGACATCTCTATAGTATTGCTCTGTTACTATTGTGCATGCAAGTGTGCTGATAAACCATTACGTGAATATAAAAGAATGAGATGACCATAATTTTCCCAGCAGAAGAAACCACTTGTTTTTTTTTTGGGGTTGGTGATGAAGGATTGAAATGATGAAGTCAATGTTACTTCCTATTGTATTTTTAAAATGATGTAGTCAAGTTTCATCAAAAGTGATTACCTTTGTAAGAAACTCTGGATCTTCCTGTACTAACATCTCCAACTGCATGAAAACATCCTATTGTTCGGGAATCAGTGGTCTTGTAACCCACTGCGCAAAACATGTGTCATGAGCAATATTTCTGTCACCAATGTACGGGTGGCATCCAATGATATTTTCAAGATTTCAAAAAGTGATCTTAAGTGACCTATGACAGCATTGGTGTTGATATTTTCATCCATAACACCAGTAACCGAAGTGCTGAGTTCACTTCTTTTGAAATTCATTGTCTCCCCTCTTTAAACAATTTATACCATCTTCTAGCTGTGCTGTAGGGAAGAATAAATTCTCCATAGGCCTTCTGTAACATTGGATAGGCCTCAGCTCTATGATTTGTTGAGACAAAAGCAGAATGTTCATGCATCACGTCCAGTGTAACTGTAGGTGCTTCTAAACATGTCTCAAATTGTACATCTCTCTCAGACAGGAACCAGGAGGGATGATTTTGAAATTTGTACCATGTTTACATGATGCATTAAGCTAACAAAGACTATAAAACCAAAGGCTATTCTATGCCAATGTAGCACCTGTGAATTTTTGATCAGAGAACAAGTGACTGCTAGCATCATGCTGGCCAATGTGGTAACACGTGTTCCCGCTAGAGCCAAATGCGAACATAAAGGGGGATTCTATCCCAGAAGTCAACCTACATTGGTGGGTAAGTTAGGGTGAGAAAATAGGCAAGTTAGTGTACACCAGATTAGTTTAGCATTCACTTGTTTGTTAGAGGGTTTTTGCAATAAATTGGCTAAATTGTTTGAGCAAAGACTAATACATATTTTACATTGTAAATATGGTGATTTAGTCCCGCGCCGTAGCCGAGCGGTTAAGGTAGGAAGCCTTGGCGCAGAGCTACGGGACTAGCGCTGGTTCGAGTCTCCATGGGGGAAGAAATTTTCTCATGGTATTTCGGCCAGTATGGGACCGGTGCCCACCCAGCATCGTGAGGCAATTGGGTAGCTACAATAAGTAGCGGCTCCAGGTTGAGGAACCAGCTATAACGGCTGGGGGACTCAACATGCTAACCACATGTCACCCCTACACTGGCTGTTGATCATCTACCTCTGTGATTGACACATGTGGATGTGAAGGGCCAGCAGCCGGCTGGTAAAAGAGCAACCGCTGAAAAGTGGAAAGATCCTCAATCGGAAAATATGGTGATTTTAGGTTCCTTTGAGCTCAACTTCTCACTTAATTTAAAGGCATTTCTCACATTTTTTGGGGGAAAAAATTAACACATATATTTCTCTCAGGTACTTATTCACATACTACAACAATAAATTGTGTTGATACTATGTATATCCTCAACTCAGGGTTGGGTCGAGAGATGAAGTCCCCTATATAGAGATCTATCAATGATTTGGATGCCAACCGACCACGCCTAACACACCATCAGAAGGGCAGATGAACGAAAAGAAATTAAATGGATGAGATGAGTATGGAGAAATGGTGGCGGGGGAAACGAAAAAAAAACCCCGAGAAAAACCTGCTCAAGCTCCATTTTGTCCACCACGAACCCCATAAGGAGCAACCGAGACTCGATCTCAGGATACCAGGGGTCAAAAGCAAGCATCTAACTGCTTGCGCCACAGAGCCGCCTAGGAATTAACACTATGACATATTTATTTAACTTTCACAGAGAAAGAACACTATGAGGTTTAATTTAATAATTAAATTAATGTTTTTATTACCTCACCTCATATACTTTTTCTTCTATACTGCAGTTTCGGAGCTTATCTCCATCGTCAGTAGCCTCTGGTCGACCGGTGTTATGTCGTTTCTTGGCAGTTTCCTTCTTACTTGTAAGAAAGAAGGAAACCGCCAAGAAACGACATAACACCGGTCGACCAGAGGCTACTGACGATGGAGATATTTCCTTCTTACTTGTAAGAAAGAAGGAAACCGCCAAGAAACGACATAACACCGGTCGACCAGAGGCTACTGACGATGGAGATAAGCTCCGAAACTGCAGTATAGAAGAAAAAGGATATGAGGTGAGGTAATAAAAACATTAATTTAATTATTACTATGACATATTATTTATTTAAGTAAGCATTACTTAGATAATAAATTGTATGTTTTTATTATTCATTTCATTCATCTCAATGATGGATAAATCATATTTGAATACCCGGGTTCAAGCCCCAGTTTGAGCATATAATTTTTTTCTTCAAATATGAATAAATTGTATGTTTTTCCATTTTTTTAATTTGAATTTATATAGGTGGCATGATGCCATAGAATCTCCAAACCAATTTTTGCATGTTAAATTCATCATCATTTTGAGAATTTTCCTCATCATTGAGGGTTTTCTCCAACCAATCTTGGTAATTAATGTGAATTTAAAAAATAAATAAATATAAATGACTATGGACTTATAGACTATCAGTTTGCAACAACTTTCACAAATTTCCCTTAATTAAAGTTGACATGTTAAATTATGGCTGTAAAAGAATAAGGATCACCATTTAATGGATAGCTCTCAAATGTTCCATTGTATCTGTTGATGCAAATTACGTGTCTTTTCTTTAATTTATTTTCTTGTTATTTGTCTAAATATGTGAAAAATATTTTGTTCCATAATTCTGTCTTGCACACAACTTAGGTGCCAGAATGTCGGACCACATATCATTATTTCTCACATCATGAACACCTGCTTCCTGTTAAGTTCACACATCGGGGAAGTACTATTTGACTCTGATACGTCAGCAATATTAAATATGTTGGTAACATTATTCATCTAATAAGATGATGTAATTGTCGACCAACCATAGTCATTGTTAATGACATCATCCATCCATAGTAATTCTGCCCGAGGGAAGGTCTTTCACTGCAATCATAGCATGCTATGCTTTGCAGCTTTACTAGGGAATTATAGGTGCGGTAGCTTCCCGTTGCTTTCCACACCGGTGGAGGATAATGATAAGGATGATGGCCAGATGATTTTCAGGGACCGTTGGGTCCTAAGCTTGCTGACATTTGTCTTACAAGTGAGGAAAAATCTCACCCAGAAGCCTGTCCTGACCGGGAATCGAACCCAGGCCCGCTGCATGACAAGGCAGTATGCTACCTTGAGACCACAGCGGAGGACATCATAGTAGTGTTTAATTTGCTGCTAACTCACCCCCTCTTCTTAGAGGCATTATTAAGGGATACCAACTTTGATTTGGCTTGGTTCCTCCCCCCTCTACACCAGCTTGGTTGGAATCATCACTCTTTGTTTAACATCCATGTCGGGTAGTTCTACTGCACTGTGATGAGCCGGAGATCAACCTCCAATAACAAAAACCACTCTTCATATGTCTATGTGCCAAGTAGGATGGCCTAGCTAAAGGAGGCCGGAGACACCACTCCATCAACAAAAACCAAGTTTAACTTACATATGCAAATCACATTAATCATGACATAATGTCAACATTCGGGAACCCAACGACACATATAGGATCTCACATTGCCTGGTCGTTGGCACCACCCTGTTTGTATCATCAAGATTCATAGTTGAAGATGAACTGCTACATCGCATATAGTATAGCAAATTTACACTTGCACCTCACATCTAAATTCAACACATTAAATCAACGTACATAAGAGAAAAATTTGCGTCTAGATCGTAACTCGCCTCGGTAGCTCAGTTGGTAGAGCACTTGGCCCAGAAAGCCAAGGGTCCCGGGTTCGAGTCCCGGTCTAGGCGAAAATTTTTCTCTTCAAAAATAAAATTCAAATATACATTAAATCAAGTTACACGTGCAAGATGGAATCATCAAGTTTAGAACTGATTCAAATATATTAGTTCTTCAATATTAATTTAATTATCCTTTTGACTAAGTTATCCTATATTCCTTTTGGCCTAAATTACTACCTGTAGTGTCGTGTGTATGACCGCCTGAGCTACCAGAGATGCGTTGTCATATTCACCATGTGACATGAAATGGTCCTTTGGGCCTAGATGTTTCAATTAATTATTACACCATGGAAAGGTTAATAATCAACACACAACGAATTCATCATTCAAGAAAGAAGTAAGTGTTTAAGTACATCTCATCATGTGTCATTCATCATAAAATCAAGGTAAATGTGCCTATCCTTTTTTCACCAAATATTCCTAGTGAATTTATTATTGTATTGTTATTTAATAACATTGTTTTGTGAAATGTGTAAATTTCACACGCTTCCATGTTGCAGAATAATTATTTACTAGCCAGTTTATATGTTATTATTACCTACACACATCACTCAATTGTTTTGGTTGGGAACCTTAAGGTCCAATCGTCAAATATAACTGTTCAAATTACAGTAAAATCAAGTCAGAATTGTGGAATGCAGGGTTTCACGGCAATAAAAGATTCCGGGCTATGTGGCCGTCGTCTATAACTGGCGTTTCTTCCAGACGTTTCTCCCTCAACTGCGGAGGGCATCTTCAGTGGCGAGCGCTTCCAGCTGTTGTTTCCCTGTCGTAGACTCGACTGCGAATGAACAGCAGAAAGCTGGATGCTCTTATTTATACTAGTGCTGACGTCATGTGAGTCGCAGCTGTTTGGATCGACGTCATCATACTGGCTTCTGATTGGTTCGGAACTCTCTCCTTGTTATTGGTAGGTTTTTGACTGTCTATTGTCTAATGTGTGATACCAGGCTTTGGCTAGTTTTATTCCTTCATCTTTTCTATTGAAATTGTCCTTATGTTTATAAATTTCTATGGCCTCTCTGTATAATCTTGGGAAATAATATGGTGTTGTGGCTAAAACTTGTGTTTCATCGTAGAGAATCTGATGTCCGTTTTCAGTAATAACGTGTTCTGCTATGGCCGATTTTTCTATTTGTCCTAGTCTGCAGTTTCTTCTATGTTCAGTCAAACGGGTGGCTATGCTTCTTTTTGTGGTTCCTATGTAAGATCTTCCACAAGAACACGGAAGCCGGTATACACCGCAAGTGGAGAGTGGTGGTCGAGGATCCTTTGATGAGCGAAGGCAGTTTTCTATTTTTCTTGTAGGTCTATAAATTGTTCTAATATTGTGTTGTTTTAGTACTTTGCCGATCCGATCTGTGACCCGTTGTATATATGGTAAGAAAGCTGTGCTGACTGTTGATGTATTATCCGTTTTGCGTTGTTGTTTACGTGGATTTATTGATTGTTTTATTTCTTTGGCTGTATATCCATTCTTCTTGAAACAGTTGAAAAGATGGTGCTGCTCCTGGTTAAGATATTGTGGCTGGCATATCTTCTTCGCTCTGTCAAACAGTGTCTTTATGACGCCTCGTTTTTGTCTAGGGTGGTGATTGGAATTCTTGTGTGGATACCGGTCCGTGTGTGTGGGTTTTCTGTAGACTGTATGTTGAATTTCTCCGTTGTCTTTCCTTATTATCTGAATATCCAGGAACGGGAGTTTACCGTTATTTTCTTTTTCTATGGTGAACTGTATTTTGCTGTTTTGGCCATTGAGATGTTGTAGGAATCGCTCTAAATTCCTCGTTACCGTGTCTCCAAACTACAAACGTGTTATCCACATAACGAAACCAATATTCAGGGGACTTTGGAGCTGTTTTTAATGCTTCCTCTTCGAATTTCTCCATGAAAAAATTCGCTATTACCGGACTTAGCGGATTACCCATTGCTACTCCGTCGATCTGTTCGTAATAGCTGTTGTCCCATTGGAAGTATGTTGTTGTTAATACATGTCTGAATAACTTAGTGATGTCTTCTGTGAAGATCTGTCCAATGTAGGTCATGGTTTCGTTGATAGGCACCATAGTAAACAGGGAAACTACATCGAAACTGACCAGTATATCGTTAGATGTTATTTTTATGTTTCGCAGTTTCTCAATGAAGTGCGTCGAGTCTTTGATGTAGCTGTCCGATTTTCCAATGAATGGTTTAAGTAGTGCAGTAAGGTGCTTTGCGAGTGTGTAGGTCGGAGAGCCAATGGCACTAACAATTGGCCGGAGTGGAATGCCATTCTTGTGTACCTTGGGAAGACCGTAGAGTCGTGGTGGTTGAGCTTCAGAGACACGTAACTTCTTTTTTGTTTCTTCTGGTATTAAACTATTAAACGCCTCTACGGGGAGGAGAGTTATTTACGAATTAGATGCCTGGAGACACTCCGGAAGAAGAAAGCCCAGCTACTGTCATCGTATACATTTTTACTACGTTGCAGAGATTCTGGATATAAACCTAAGTTCTTACAACAATGAAGGACATTTAGAACTAAGAAAGCTCACAGGATATATGACTGCACGAACGTGCTCTCCTCGGAGAACGCATTCACCAGACACGGAAAGAGCTATCAAGTAACGACACAGAACTCTTGTCACTTCACTTAATAATCAGCAACAATATGTCTTACCACGATTGGAACAAGATTGATAATATTACATACAGCACAGGTGAAGCAAGAATGTTAAAGTCCACTAAAACACAACTAAAGAAATTTAACATCATAAAAAGGCAATCTCAATCCATCCTAGTAATCTACCGATTTACATGACACTGTAATAAACTTGTCATCACGCACCCTGTCAGCAGAAGAAACGTCTGTTCTGGCAAAAGGAGGCAAGTACGCCATCACACCTACATCTATACCTGTAGAGGATATAATTTCAAATATTGAGACGAGCATTAAGAATCTTCCCCTACATAAATCTGAAGAAATCCGTTACGAAACAGCCAGAATACTTCGACGCGCCCAACCTCCAAAAAGCAATTTAATGAAGAAGGAGAAAATAGCACTACGAACTTTAAATAATGACCACAGGATATCATAATTTTATCAGCCGATAAGGGAAACTCAACAGTTGTAATGAATGTCCAGGAGTATAAGGAGAAGATATTAGAACTACTGACACCAGACACATATAGAACCATCAACCGATACCCTACAGCCAGTATTGTACGAAAAACAAATAACCTGATTAAACAATCTTCCTTACCAGAAGAAACAAAGAACAAGTTACGTGTCTCTGAAGCTCAACCACCACGACTCTACGGTCTTCCCAAGATACACAAGAATGGCATTCCACTCCGGCCAATTGTTAGTGCCATTGGCTCTCCGACCTACACACTCGCAAAACACATTACTGCACTTCTTAAACCATTCATTGGAAAATCGGACAGCTACATCAAAGACTCTACGCACTTCATTGAGAAACTGCGAAACATAAAAATGACATCTAACGATATACTGGTCAGTTTCGATGCAGTTTCCCTGTTTACTTTGGTGCCTATCAACGAAACCATGACCTACATTGGACAGATCTTCACAGAAGACATCACAAAGCTATTCAGACATGTATTGACAACAACATACTTCCAATGGGACAACAGCTATTACGAACAGATCGACGGAGTAGCAATGGGTAATCCGCTAAGTCCGGTAATAGCGAATTTTTTCATGGAGAAATTCGAAGAGGAAGCATTGAAAACAGCTCCTAAGTCCCCTGAATATTGGTTTCGTTATGTGGATGACACATTTGTAGTTTGGAGACACGGTAACGAGGAATTAGAGCGATTCCTACAACATCTCAATGGCCGAAACAGCAAAATACAGTTCACCATAGAAAAAGAAAATATCGGTAAACTCCCATTCCTGGATATTCAGATAATAAGAAAAGACAACGGAGAAATTCAACATACAGTCTACAGAAAACCCACACACACGGACCGGTATCTACACAAAAATTCCAATCACCACCCTAGACAAGAACGAGGCGTCATAAAGACACTGTTTGACAGAGCGAAGAAGATATGCCAGGCACAATATCTTAACCAGGAGCAGCACCATCTGTTCGACTGTTTCAAGGAGAATGGATATACAGCCAAAGAAATAAAACAATCAATAAATCCACGTAAACAACAATGCAAAACGGATAATACATCAACAGTCAGCACAGCTTTCTTACCATATAACACAACGGGTCACAGATCGGATCAGCAAAGTACTAAAAAAGCACAATATTAGAACAATTTATAGACCTACAAGAAAAATAGAAAACTGCCTTCGCTCATCAAAGGATCCTCGACCACCACTCTCCACTTGCGGTGTATACCGGCTTCCGTGTTCTTGTGGAAGATCTTACATAGGAACCACAAAAAGAAGCATAGCCACCCGTTTGACTGAACATAGAAGAAACTGCAGACTAGGACAAATAGAAAAATCGGCCGTAGCAGAACACGTTATTACTTGAAAACGGACATCACATTCTCTACGATGAAACACAAGTTCTAGCTACAAACACCGTATTATTTCCCAAGATTATACAGAGAGGCCATAGAAATTTATAAACATAAGGACAATTTCGATAGAAAAGATGAAGGAATAAAACTAGCCAAAGCCTGGTATCACACATTAGACAATAGACAGTCAAAAACCTACCAATAACAAGGAGAGAGTTCCGAACCAATCAGAAGCCAGTATGACGACGTCGATCCAAACAGCTGCGACTCACGTGACGTCAGCACTAGTATAAATAAGAGCGTCCAGCTTTCTGCTGTTCATTCGCAGTCGAGTCTACGACAGAGAAACAACAGCTGGAAGCGCTCACCACTGAAGATGCCCTCCGCAGTTGAGGGAGAAACGTCTGGAAGAAACGCCAGTTATAGACCATGGCCACATAGCCCGGAATCTTTTATTACCAAGTCAGAATTTATTGTAAGTTATATAAATAGCTAAGGTTCTAAAGAGCAGTAAATTTTATTTTTGTCTAGTACAATTATTAAGTTGGCAACATGATAAAATTTAATATGGAATTATTCCATACAATCACACAATAATGTAAAACTCACTCATTAAATTATTGCCAGTGAATTCTCATTCATCATTGTTTAAATAATATATTTTGTAAAACATCAAAATATTTCATGTTGGATGCCCACACAGAAGATGGTATGAACAATTTTAACAATTCTAGCTTTCATGAAACCGGAACGAGCCAACAGGCTTAATCCCTAGATAATCAAAATATTTCAATTTATTTTAGTCAATTGTTGACATACATTTAATAATATTAAAAATCTCAGGATTTAACACACATTCAAACAATGGTTTAAGCTTATAAAAGCTAATTTCAAATTAATTAACCACAAACAATTTAAGAATCTTTTGATTCACAACAAACACATGGTCTGTTAAATTTAAAATAATATTAATTTCTAAGAAATGATTTTTGTCAAAGTTCAGAATTTATGTTCACATTATTTGATACAATTTTTTGTACTTTCAAGGTTAATATTTCAATTAATAGAGAATCAATTATTTTTCATGTGGAGAAAATTACTCCAACAATTAAAATCATTAACAGACATCCATTCAATCAATCCATTATGGGTTTCTTTAAAATTCCAATTGTGAAATAAATATTCAGGTGATAATGTTCATTTGAAAATAAAGAAAAACTTTTTTTTTAGTTTTTACTCAGTCACATTTTTTGGCATTTTTTCAAGGTTATTTGTAATATTTAATATTACGTGTTCAAGTTACATTTTCAGGTCAAGGTCATTCAGAGTAATGAAAATTAATTACTATTTTATGGAATTAAACATGGTTAAAAAAGCAATTCAAACCTTAATTCATAATTGCATTTATTAATTTCATTCATCATGAAGTTAGGTACAGCTTTCAATAATTTAAATTAAATTAAATTTATGTAATCAAAGGTAATACACATTTATATATGAAAACTTACTTTTTCATTCACAACACACAACATTTTTCAATTTTTTTTTGGAACTTAGTTTCTTTTTCAATAATAATCTATTAATGATTACTTTTTTAAGTTAACTTTGAGTCATTCTCAATTGAGATTTATTTCATTTTCAACATTTTAGGTTAGTTGTTCACACCACAGTCAAGTACTGTAGTAGCATAATGATTAGAGTCCGGATGTTAGGCACTTAAAACATTTAAAATAGGCAGGCAAAAAGGTACTAGAAAATCATTAATATAGGCACTAAAAATCAAAATAGGCTCTTACAAAAATGGACTAAAACATATTTTTTTACAGTCTTACATAAAGAATATAAACATAAGCTATCAATAGCATATGAAGATATCAGAAATGATTTTGGAATTAATATTTAATTTTAGGAAGTGATATTTTGACGTTATTTTAATTATATTATTTTTAGTCTGATCATCTTACCTCAATATTAATGTTGATTTATTCTTGAACATGTTTCAAAACAATTCTGTTTTATCGTCAGCTTGTCCAGACTGGTTTTATTTATGTTGCACAACCTGGATGTCGATGTCAGCTCCATCCTGTGATTGACCAAAGAACCTCCAAACAAGGTCACGCTCCATCGGTATATCAAAATTCATAACTCTGTTTTTGTTCTTCTGAATATAAATTTTTTCCCAATTAGTCAGCTATTTTGTATTTTTTAACTGTTTTAATAATTTAGTGTCTGAATTTATATTATGTTTTTCAGACCAAACATGAGCAGCAACTGCAGATTTTTCTATTCCCCATTTTTAATATTTCTTATGTGTTCTTTCGTTCTAATTTTTAGGTTTATTTTTGTTTTTCCTATATATATATATATATATATATATATATATATATTTCACAACCCATGCATTCAGTTTGATATATTCCTGACTTTTTATTTGTATCAGTTTTTTTCATTTTTGTTGGTTTTTATTAGTTTATTTAAACTGTAGTTATTTTTTTATGTTAATTTAATATTGAACTTCTCAAATATCTTTTGAAATTTATTGTATAGCCAAGGGTGATATGTGAATTTCCTATATTTTTTCATAGGTGGTGGTCTTTAAAAAAGAGTACTTCTGTTTATCATTTTTTTGTTTTTTATACTTTTCTATCCTTTTATGTACCATTTTTTCATCAAACCCATTTTCTCTTGCTACTTTGATTATGTGTTTTTTCTCCTGTTTGAAATCTTCTTTGTTTAAGGGTAAGTTTACCAATCTATGAGTTAAACTATTAAAGGCTGCTAATTTATGTCCAATTGTATTGAACCCTGTTGATTTAATAAAATTTTCCATATGAGTTTCTTTCCTATGAATCCCAAATTCAATATTTCTTTTTTCTTCGTTTCTGACCAATAGATCCAAAAAAGGTATTTGTTTATTTTCTTCTACTTCTTTGGTAAATTTGATGTTTGTACTCTGTAAATTTAACAGTTTTAGGGAATCTTCTACATTTAAATTAATATTGGGAAGTAAACTTATGAGGTTAAATCATTAATAGTGAGTGGAGAACATATTTTTATCGACTCACCTCATATAATTACAAATTTCTTTGATACCGACGGTTTCATACAATTTCATGTCCCTCTTCAGTCATGGCTTCCACTGATGAAATTCTGTGATTGTTGATTTCTCTAATGACATCACCTCTTGTGCTGCCATCTTTCGTTGGGATTATAAACTTTGTAATTAAATTTTTATCCACCGGAATATCGAAATTCTAGATCGATATTTATTCTTCTGAATAAATATCATTTCCCAAATTGTCAATTCCAACGGTTTATCCAATTGTTTCAAAATGTTTGCCTCTTTTTCAATTTTATGATGTTCTAGCAAACTATGTGCAGCAATTGCTGATTTTTCAATTTCACAATTTTTAATATTTTTAAAATGTTCTTTAGTGCATGTTTCCAAATTCCTTTTTTGTTTTTCCTATGTATACTTTGCTACAATCATTACAATTTATTTGATAAATTCCAGATTTCTTACTGTCTGGGATGTTGGAATTGACAATTTGGGAAATGATATTCATTCAGAATAGTAAATTAATATGAGGAGAGGTAAGAAACATTTAATTTCACCATAAATTAAACCTCATAGTGATTAATTCCTATAAAAGTTAAATTGTGGGATGTGGTTTAGTGATTTTACATTTAAAACGCTCATAAATAAATTTGGTTACACAATAAATTCCAAAAGATATTTGAGAAGTTTAATATTAAACTAGCACCGAAAAATAACTACAAAAATGAAAAAAAACTGATAAAAATAAAAAGTCAGGAATATATCAAATCGAATGCATGGGTTGTGAAAAGTTATATATATATAGAAAAAAAAAAAAGAAACCTAAAAATTAGAACCAAAAAACTCATAAGAAATATTAAAAATGGGGAAATAGAAAAATCTGCAGTTGCTGCTCATGTTTGGGTCTGAAAAACATAATATAACTTCAGACACTAAGGGTCGCATGTTTGGACGCATTAGACAGTAAAATGCCTTCTCTGCTGAGCAAGTTGTATGCTAATACGATTTTGCTTACTCAGAAATCTGTTCATGCGATAATAATTGGTTAAATTTGTAAGTTACCTGCGGAGGTAGCTTAAATGAGCAACTCAAATTAAAATCCCGAAGGGAACCGATGTACTTTGCTGCTTTATCCAACATTTATTCAAGATGTCGGACCTTGAAGACTTCGATCATGTTTTCGGTATACACGGAGAAGAGGAATTTGATAGAGTCTACCAAAGAATTCAACTGGAAGAACAGGAGAATCGGCGTAATATTGCGTGTTGCAGACGTGTTTGTATACGGTATTATTTGCGGGATGCAAGCATAAATGCATTCCTCTATAGCAGACGAAAATAACGGAAGTGGTTTTATCGCTGAGAATTCTGGGTAATTCGTTGTCAATATTACGAAAACGTCGACTCTCGTGCATGACCGATAAGTCGGCCGTTAATTCGTTCTCAGCAATTGCTCACGGTGAATCAGCTCACTAGTGATTGGAAGTAATTTGAGTAGAGAGTAATGTTCTAACATACGACCCTAAATTATTAAAACAGTTAGAAAATAAAAAAGAGCTGACTATTTGGGAAAAAATCTATATTCAGAAGAACAAAAACAGAGTTATGAATTTTGAAATACCGATGGAGCATGACCTTGTTTGGAGGTTCTTTGGCCAACCACAGGATGGAGCTGACATCGACATCCAGGGTGTGCAACATAAATCAAACCAGTCTGGACAAGCTGACGATAAAACAGAATTGTTTTGAAACATGTCCAAGAACAAATCAACATTAATATTGAGGTAAGATGATCAGACTAAAAATAATATAATCAAGTTAAGTTTACTAGTGATTCAAATATATTAGTTCAATATTATTAAATGGTCCCCCTTATGTAATTAGCCTTTTGACTAAATTATCCTATATTCCTTTGGCCTAAATTACTACCCGTAGTGTTGTATGTATGACCACCTGAGCTATCAGAGATGTCGTCATATTCATCATGCGACAGTACCTCTGGAATGGTTCAATCAATTTAAACTAAACTTGGTACACATATGACGTATAATCTGATATAGATACTGTGGGCCAAGAGACCACTAGCACCCTTGTGGAAGGAGTAACAGGGGAATGACATAAAATAATAAAAAGGCCAATAGTAAGTCGCTGAGATGAACAGTGAAACTCCCGAAGCTGAGTAAGTCCAAGTTCAGCTCCTATCAACATGAATGCGAGGAGGGGTAAAAAATAAAATGTCAAGAATGATCAAGATTAGTGACAAATCCATAGTTTTCAAAGTTATTACATTGAATGGGGTTCAATGAATTTTTAACGTTGGTAAAATCCTGAACATGTCTTTCTTTGGAAGAGAAGTTGGGGTCCTATGCCATAAATTTATGGCATGACTTAATAACTAAAACAGAATATGCTGATGTAACAATATTTACTTTTATTGTTGCTCCGTTCAATCTGTTTACTCAGAGATTCCACAACTTTGACAACTTCAATCTCATCGTCATCATCATTAGAGGATTGCACCGGGAGAGTCTCTTTCCTGGAGAGTCCTGATCTGTACACAGGACATTTTCGCTGTGTATTTGTATCTTGCCACACTCCCACCACCTCCAAATCCTGTAACATTAGTTACAACAACTATTTACTTTCTCAAAGTTGAATGATAGTGAAATGAATCTAACTCTATAACATTGTATTTTAAGAATTGTAGGAAAAATTACAAACCATATACAGACACCTTACTTCCTGAGTTACTTTGCCAGCATAAAAAAGAGGGGGGGATTCTTTACAACATGTGACAAGAACATTTTTTGTAAGTTCCAATCATACACCATGCGCATGTGCCAACAAACATGAAGTGGTTAACACTATGGAATCACAGGATGCAGCCAATATATACATGATATTTAACAAGCCTAAAAGCTAACCTATCGCAATTTAAGTACTCTAATTTGTGAAAAGCTAACCTAACGCAATTTAAGCACTCTAACAAGTGAAAGAATGCAACACTCAAATATAAATAGGTAGTTCTGAAATTCTGAAGTATATGTGTACAGTTAATTAGTACATACTCTATACTATAAAATGTTAAATATAAAATTGGTAGCTGGTAGGTCAGTCCTCAACTAAATTATTAAATAGTTCCAATATGGAGGCCTTTCAAAAACAATGTTTCATCTTCTGCATTGTGACCGGTACTGATGTTGTTGTATAGGCTGTACAACAGGTTTATGTCTGCAGGTGAGTTCTCATTGAACAGGTCTCTATTCTTTGCTTCTTTTAGAATCTCTATCTTCAAGGATGCTGATCCTGTTGTTATACTATCTGTACAGTCAGTACTACTATGTGGTATTATCGATTTTATTGAACTGATGACCCATTTCAAGTTTGGCAAAACTTGATTTTTCTTCGTTATTAATAAAATTTTTCAAGTGTTCAGAATATCTTGTGTTGAAATTTCTTGTTTTGTCTATGTAGAACTTTTTGCAATTATTGCATTTAAAGATGTTTATAAACTAAAGTGCAATAATTGCAAAAAATTCTACATAGGCAAAACAACAAGAAATTTCAACATAAGATATTCTGAACACTTCAAAAATGTTAACATAGAAAAAACAAGTTTTGCCAAACACATACTAGAAACGGGTCATCAGTTCGATAAAATCGATAATACCATGTCAGTACTACACAGAGAGTATAACAACAACAAGATCGACATCCTTGAAGACAAAGAGATTCTAAAAGAAGCAAAGAATATAGACATATTCAATGAGAACACACCTGCAGACATAAACCCATTGTACAGCCTATACAACAGTGCCAGTTAAAATGCACAAAATGAAACATTGTTTTTAAAAGCCTATATATTAGAACTATTTAATAATTTAGTTGAGGATGACTGACTTACCAGGTACCAATTTTATATTTAACATCTTATTACATAACCTCAATGCTGCTTTAATATGAATTTTAACAGTGTAGATACTCTATGTTGGCTGCACTGGAATAGTTTTGTTGTTGAAATAGAATATTCACAATAATTTAGTTGTGTACTTTAATATACTTATTTCAATCATAGTAATAGCTTTAGCTTCTTAATACTCATTTAATAAATAATGCTATAGCTATGTGGAGTCCCTTCATGTCTTCTTCAGGTAGAAGCCATTCATTGTATTACTTATTTTAGGAATTCTCACTATGAGGTATATTCATTAAGGTAGAATATGTTTATCACTCACCTCATATTGTTCTTCTTATTTGATTATAGACTAGTTTCGGAACATAGTTTCTGTTCCATCCTCAGTAACATCACGACCGTTGTTCTGTCGTCTTGAAGAGTTGTCCTTCTCTCCTTCCATTGGCTGACTGAAAAACCTCGAAACCAGGTCATTCTCACCGGGAATTTCAAAGTTCATTAATTTCTTCTTTTCGCTCTTTTGAATGTAGATCTTTTCCCAAACAGTAAGTTCTTTTGGTTTTTCTATTTGTTTTAATAATTTTGCTTCTTTCTCGATAAGATGTTTTTCAGACCATGCATGGGCAGCCACTGCAGATTTTTCTACTTCCCTTTCTTGACATTCCTGAGATGTTCTTTAACTCTAGTTTTCAAATTTCTTTTAGTTTTTCCTATGTAGAATTTCTCACATTCTTCACATTTAATTTGATAAATCCCTGATTTGTTTTCTTCTTTAATTTTCTCATTCTTATTAGGTCTAATCAGTCTGCTGATGCTGTAGTCATTTTTGGGTGCTAACCTTATGTTGAAATCTTTAAAAATTTTTTGAAACTTGTGGTGTTTTAATGGATGATATGTGAATTTTCTAAATTTTACATTATCTTCTTTTACTTTTAGAAGAGTGCTTTGATTAATAAATTTTTGTCTTTTGAACTTGTTTATTTTTTTGAGTATCATTTTTATAGCAAAACCATTTTCCGTGGCTACGTTGATTATGTGTTCTTTTTCTTTTTCATAATTTTCTTTGTTCATTGGTATGTTCACTAATCTATGTGTCAAACTATTGAAAACTGCTTCTTTGTGAGCTATGTGATTGAAACCTAAAGCTTTTATGTAGTTATCTATATGTGTCTTTTTTCTGTAAATTCCAAATTCTATCTTATTTTCTTCATTCCTTTTTAAGTTGAGATCTAAAAATGGTATTTCTCCATTGATTTCCTTTTCCATAGTGAACTTTATAGTTTGACTTTGAATGTTCACTATGGAAAAGGAAATCAATGGAGAAATACCATTTTTAGATCTCAACTTAAAAAGGAATGAAGAAAATAAGATAGAATTTGGAATTTACAGAAAAAAGACACATATAGATAACTACATAAAAGCTTTAGGTTTCAATCACATAGCTCACAAAGAAGCAGTTTTCAATAGTTTGACACATAGATTAGTGAACATACCAATGAACAAAGAAAATTATGAAAAAGAAAAAAGAACACATAATCAACGTAGCCACGGAAAATGGTTTTGCTATAAAAATGATACTCAAAAAAATAAACAAGTTCAAAAGACAAAAATTTATTAATCAAAGCATCTTCTAAAAGTAAAAGAAGATAATGTAAAATTTAGAAAATTCACATATCATCCATTAAAACACCACAAGTTTCAAAAAATTTTTAAAGATTTCAACATAAGGTTAGCACCCAAAATGACTACAGCATCAGCAGACTGATTAGACCTAATAAGAATGAGAAAATAAAGAAGAAAACAAATCAGGGATTTATCAAATTAAATGTGAAGAATGTGAGAAATTCTACATAGGAAAAACTAAAAGAAATTTGAAAACTAGAGTTAAAGAACATCTCAGGAATGTCAAGAAAGGGGAAGTAGAAAAATCTGCAGTGGCTGCCCATGCATGGTCTGAAAAACATCTTATCGAGAAAGAAGCAAAATTATTAAAACAAATAGAAAAACCAAAAGAACTTACTGTTTGGGAAAAGATCTACATTCAAAAGAGCGAAAAGAAGAAATTAATGAACTTTGAAATTCCCGGTGAGAATGACCTGGTTTCGAGGTTTTTCAGTCAGCCAATGGAAGGAGAGAAGGACAACTCTTCAAGACGACAGAACAACGGTCGTGATGTTACTGAGGATGGAACAGAAACTATGTTCCGAAACTAGTCTATAATCAAATAAGAAGAACAATATGAGGTGAGTGATAAACATATTCTACCATTCATTGTATATTTGTGAATGATGATTCATTGCAATTGAATGTGGGACCAAGAGAGTAAGGTAAAGGAAGGATTTATGCTTGGATGGGAAGGAAGCCTGAATTAGCTCAATGGATAGAGCATCAGCACGGAAAACTGAAGGTTCGGGGTTCGATTCCCGGTTCAGGCATAAATTTTTCTCTTTACCATTTGATTACAATAATTTAGTTGTGTACTTTAATATACTTATTCCAATCGTAGTAACAGCTTTAGCTTCTTAATATTAATTTAATAAATAATGCTATAGCTATGTGGAGTCCCTTCATGTCTCCTTCAGGTAGAAGCCATTCATTGTATATTTGTGAATGATGATTCATTGCAATTGAATGTGGGACCAAGAGAGTAAGGTAAAGGAAGGATTTATGCTTGGATGGGAAGGAAGCCTGAATTAGCTCAATGGATTGAGCATCAGCACGGAAAGCTGAAGGTTCGGGATTCGATTCCCGGTTCAGGCATAAATTTTTCTCTTTACCATTTGATTACTGTAAATATATGTTGCAGAGCGGAAAAATTAAAATAAACTCTATTTTGTGTTCTGGAGCCAAATTTATATATGTGGCATCATGTCCACCAGGATAATTATTATAATAGTGTGGCTATAGCTGAAGATTTGCTTGAAAGAAAGATGAGAATTTGTGAAACAATAAGGATTAACAGAGGGCTTCGAAAATCATTTGTGGAAGCAAGAAATAAACTCAAAGCAGGAGAAAGTGTATTTTGTAGTATGGGGGACCTTTTGCTACAAACATCAAAAGAAAAAAGAGACATAAGAATGGTTAGCACATTGCATCAGGCAACACGAGAGTGGGAGGAGTAAAGTTGTAAAAATGCCCTTTTGAATACTTCAATATAACAAGTATGTGAAGGATGTAGACAGGGCTGACCAGTACCTATCATATTACTCCATCCTTAGAAAAACAGTGAAATGGAGCAAGAAAGTTGTATTGTGGATTCTGAATTGTGCACTCTTTAATGCTTTCAGGGTCTATAAATTTCAAAATTCTAACAGCAAAATGTCAAACAGAAGTTTTTTGCTTGAAACAGCCTCTTGTTTGGTAGTCGTGAAATTAGGAACAGATGACAGGGAAGAGGAAGAAAGACAGAGAGAAAAGGAAACCACTTCTAGGAGACCACGTCAAGACCCACCAGGGAGGCTGAGACATGAAGAAACATAAATTAAGACCAATTGTGATTGGAAAGAAAAAAATACCCCTCTAAACCTTGCCGTGTTTGCAGTGAACAGAAGAAAAAAACTCGCTACATATGCTCTTTTGCACTGTGACTTTACATAAAGGGAAATGTTTCCAACGCTATCAAACCCTCAATTTCTACTAGAAGGTCTGTTGAGAACACTAATAAAGATTTACTTATGCATTATTGTTATTGACTGTAAATATATTGATGTAAAAGTCATACTGTGCTAGCGCGGTTTAAAATTTAAAAGTCCACCCTACTGACAGAAATCTCCGGTCCAGCAGCGGTGGGTGGAACGCACAGCTGTCGGTCACCAATGTGTTAAAGTAAGAGTCCATGTTTTGCATCCATATAATATAACTGGTAGAATAATAGTTTTATATATTTTCTGTTTAACATTTTTTGAAAGGAGTTGGGACATCAAGAGTCTCTGCAATGCATAATAGCATGCATTTCCAGAATTGAGCCTATGTTTAATTTCTTTGTGCATCTCATTCCTATTTGTGATTATTGTTCCTAGGTATTTGAATTCAGCCAATTCCTCAAAATTTCCCTCATTTGTCATTAGCTGTCCATTTCCATTATATAATGTATTCTACGTGTGACCATATATTTAGTTTTACTGATATTTACTTCCAGTCCTAATTTCTTAGTGTTACTCAATAGTGTGTGCGTGTTGGCCTTAGTATCTCCTCGCTATCGGCCAGTAGTACTACATCATCAGCATAAACTAACAGCTTATTAATACCATTCAGTTGTAAGCCTTCCTCATTCTCTAAAGATTTAATGGCATGCTCTAGTACAAAATTAAATAGTAGAGGAGATAGTGCATCTCCTTGCTTCAACCCATTCTGGATTTCAAAAGTGTCTGAAAACTGTTTGCCTACACGCACCCTACTCGTTGAGCCATTTAGACACATTCGTATAAGTCTAACTAACTTTTTAGGAATTCCGAACTCCAGCCCATTCCTATTTGTGATTATTGTTCCTAGGTATTTGAATTCAGCCACTTCCTCAAAATTTCCCTCATTTGTCATTAGCTGTCCATTTCCTTTATATAATGTATTTCTACATGTGACCATATATTTAGTTTTATTGATATTTACTTCCAGTCCTAATTTCTTATTGTTACTCAATAGTGTGTGCGTGTTGTCCTTTAGTATCTCCTCACTATTGGCCAATAGTACTACATCATCAGCATAAACTAACAGCTTATTAATACCATTGAGTTGTAAGCCTTCCTCATTCTCCAAAGATTTAATGGCATGCTCTAGTACAAAATTAAATAGTAGAGGAGATAGTGTATCTCCTTGCTTCAACCCACTCTGGATTTCAAAAGTGTCCGAAAACTGTTTGCCTACACGCACCCTACTCTTTGTGCCATTTAGACATATTCGTATAAGTCTAACTTTTTAGGAATTCCGAACTCCAACAGGATACTATATAACTTCTCCCTCTTAATTGAATCATATGCTTTTTTGAAGTCTACATATAGTTGATGTACAGTACCATTATATTCCCATTTCTTTTCTAAAATCTGTCTTATACTAAAAATCTGATTTGTTGTAGACCTGTTTCTTCTAAATGCACATTGATGATCTCCTAGAATGTCATCAATATAGGGAGCAAGTCTGCTTACTAATATATTTGTTAGAATTTTGTACGATGTTGAAAGTAATGAGATGCCCCTGTAGTTGTTGCAATCAGTTTTATCTCCTTTCTTACAAATTGGTACGAAAATTGATTCTTTCCATTCATCTGGAGGAGCTTCTTTTTCCCAAATCATACTAAGCAACCAGTGTATACTGTCCATCAATTTTTCTCCCCCTGATTTTATCAGTTCTGCTGGGATCTCATCTGAACCTGATGCATTAATCATCTTCAATTTTTCAATCGCCATTTCAACCTCTAATGCACTGCGACTAGCATTTCTGCTGTCTGTAAATTATCCTCCTCAATGTCCTGTTCTGTATGTACATTTAATAGCTGATTAAAGTAACTTTTCCATCTATTTAATATACTCCTGGAATCTGCAATCATATCCCCATTTTCTTTCAGAATTATGTTTGTTCTAGCCTGAAACTCTTTCTTCTCTATACTAATTACCTGATATAATTCTCTAATGTTCCTATTTTTTTGCATTCATTTCAAGATCATTATTCTTCTCTCTCAAATATTCCCTCTTTTTACTCTTTAGTAACTTGGTGGTTTCCCGTCTAATACTACCCAACTGCTCTAAATTTACCTCATTTGCTCATGTAACCATTTCATTTTTGCTAGCTTTCTTTTCTTTACAATGTCGGCACATTCCTCATCAAACCATTTCTTGTTTTGCCTCTTTTTTAAACAACCAATGCTTTCTGATGCTGATAATTTAATAGTATCTCTTATAGCCTCCCATTCTTCATTTATATCAGTTTCTTCTTTGTTTGCCACATTGTCATCTGAAGATTCCAGTACTTCAAATCTATTAGCAATTTTGATTTGATATTCTGCCGCATTTCATCATTTTTTCAAGTTTTTTAATTCAAATTTTACAGAATCATCTCAAGCGTTTGTTCCTCTCATTAGCGATAGCTATTGTCTGATTTTCACTCTGACCAGATGATGATCCAAATTACAGTCTGTCCCTCTAACTGATCTAATATCAATGATGCTACTGTCCAGCGTTTGTCCACTAATACATGATCTATTTGGTTCCGATTTTCGCCATCTGGAGACATCCAGGTGTATTTATGAATATCCTTATGCTGAAATGTTGTGCTCTTAACAATGAGATTCTTTGATGTGGCGAATGTGACTAATCTAACCCCATTGTCGTTACTATCTTCATTAAGACTGAATTTGCCTATTGTTGGTTTGAATATATCTTCCCGTCCCACTTTTGCATTAAAATCTCCTAAGACAATTTTCATATGATATCGTGAAAGGCTATCAAATATGCATTCTAATTCTTCATAGAACTCATCCTTGATCTTGTCATCTTTATCTTCTGTGGGGGCATGTACATTTTTACAATTATAAAATCATGTTGTTTACCCTTTAGAATTATGTATGATATCCTATCACTTACAACCTTAATATCTCGGATAGCGGATAGGATCCTCCTTCTGACTAAAAAAACCCGTTCCAAATGCAGGTCTTTCTGTACCCCCGTAGTATAATGCAAAGCTTCCTGATTCCTGACTACCTTCTCCTGGCCACCCAACTTCCTGTAAAGTGACTATATCCAAGGGTGATTTATCTGATTCCCGCGTTAATATCTCTAGTGCCCCGCTATTGTATAAAGTTCTAACATTCCATGTTCCTAGGAACATGTCCCTGTGTTTGAGCCTTTGGCATGGGTGCCCTGAAGTAGTCCCTGCCTGGAGAACCAAATGGGGGACTATTTGACCTCCGGAAAATTTTATCTCAGTTGAACCCATGTCCACATTTCTGGACGGTTGTATTTTTATGGTGAAAGCTCGTCACTCTTTCGACCAAGGTACTTTTTTCATCTGGCTTATCACCTTCGACCAGTTTGGCATGGGTAACCCTATCGGCGGCAATGCTACCGCCGGCATAGCTCTCAGGATCATTTAAGCATGCAAGCCACTCCACGACAAGGTAAAGATACCATATGAGGTATTAATTGTTTAATTAAAATTTTATCAACTCACCCAATATTCTTCTTCCTCTTAGACCAGTTTCAGGTCATTCTTCTTCAGTTCCATCTTCAGTATTTTCACGACCAATGTTATGTTGTCTTGACATAAGACAGTTCTTCAAGAAGAATGGTTGTGAAAATACTGAGGATGGAACTGAAGAATGTCCTGAAATCTCTAAGAAGAAGATTATGAAGTAAGGCTACTACCTATGAATTTCTTATTCATCTTTTATTGTTTTAGAAAGAGAATTGAGTTGAATTCAATCTACAAATAAGAAAAGTTTACACATTTTAATTCTTTTGATAACTTTCCTTTCAATTTTTTACTTAAAAAATCTGCCATACTAGCTGAGATGGAAGCATATCTCCTTCCTGTTTAGAGATCAGAGTTTGACACTTGGTGGGATTGGAAATTTTAATTATACAATTTTCAATCCTAAGTATTGCTAGATTGTGCAATATATGCCCAGATTAAATTCCAAATCCTTCTGTTAAGAAGGCATAGAGCACTGTTGATAGCATTTTGTCTGTCAGAAAGTATGTTAAAATTACTGGCAGTCGCTTGGTGCTTTTTGTCAAAAGTGAACTATATGTTGGCAACTTCTTCTTTTTCATCATCATTACCTCTCACACAACAAACACCTAAGCATGAACCCACCCAATGGTTCTCTCTGTACACACTTCATGTGTACATCTCCCATGTAACCTATGCCAAAGTAGTGCATAAATTGAAACAGATCATATTAATCCCATCCATCCACCTAGCAGGTAATACAAACCAAGAAAAGTGTAGTGGGTAAGCATTCGAACACACACACCCTACCTTTATAAAGTCTTTGGAGTAAATATCTTGTGATTGTGGGTGGTCATTAGAAAACAATAATGAACATGTTTTCAAATTGTTACAAAGTATTTAGGTGAAAAAATAAAACAGTACATTTCATGTTAAAAAATAATTTTAAATTCAACCTTTATCTGCTTAATTGTTGACAAAATTTAAAATGATGGATTAAACGTTTAACTATATCTCTTCCAAGCTAAGTTCCAGTTATAATGTAAACAAAACAGATGTACAATTGCATTTTCATTGGTTGAATAACAATTTTACCTTTGAGCTTGGAAAAATGTGTAGTTTCTTCTCCAACGCTCGAAATAGAAAAAATAACAATAATAAAAATATGTATTATCTAGCACATTTCTGTATTGGACAATCTCAAAACATAAAACAGCAAAAAAAAAAGTTCTGGATGAAAAATTCCTCTTTCAGACTGTAGCAGACCACATGGCTTAAAACTTGCATGGATGATAAATGGTGATTAAAATATATTTTATTCTTAATCATGCACAATGCAGAATACGTTGAATTTTCAGTTGTTTAAAATGGCTACTTCTGTATAATTTTTAAAACATTGAAAATCAAAGCATTCGAAAAACGGAGAGAAACAAATTAATTTGAATATTTTCAAATATAATTTTCAAATAGTTTAGTAAAAAATATCCCACAGTAGCTATTGAGAATGTGGTGAAAATAACAGCAGAATTTATAGGTGAGTCTGCATGGAACTTAAATTCTGCTTGTAATTAAATTGTAAATAAAGGATATCTATCAACCCCATTGAAAAAGTCTGGTTAGGCAGGCCCATATATATTTTTTTGTCATAAATAAGAAATGGCTAAATATGGTAGCATCTTACCTTGTATTCAGTCTATTTTCCATAAAATATGGTGTTGCCTAATAACACTGTTTCTATCAATGACAGTTTCTTACATAATTCAGTCATATGGCAGATGAAAGAAGCACCACAGTTCCCCCAATAGACACAGTAATACTTTAATCAAGTTTGTCTACAGACCAATTGGAACTTAGCTCGGAATTGGTATATAAGTTAATATGTAATAAGGTAATTTTATGAGCGTTTTTGATTTTTCTTTGTCACTAAATAGTGAAAATAAATAGGCCTACAACTCATGATCCAGATTGTCCCAAGATAAATTACTGATCACTCATTATATTACTATTGTTAATTTATTTTCAATTGCTTTTTACTCACCTCATTATCGGAGATATCTATAATATTTTCTTTGCTCTCCACGTACCATGAAGGCTCTGTCCTTGTAAACTGTAACACAATGGATGGTAAGAATAAAAGTGACACATGGAAGATACAAAAAACTTAAATTGCATCCATGTATTCTGGTATGAATAAAAATGTTGCCTCCAAACGAAGTTGCATCTCACAAATTTAAAATAAGTCTTGTTCTTACAGCATTGTTGACTTAACTCCAATTAGCTATCGGTATATATAGTATTAAAAAATGTTTTAAACTTCCAACTCCCAATTAATTTTTTATATTAAAAAAAACTGTAAGCAGTTATTTTTAATTGTACAGCATCTTTTTTAAGTTCTTTTCCACTAAATTTAAAATAGTCACCATTTTGAAATTATATCTTGATTTCTCAAATGTATCATTTGGGGTTCAGGCATAAATCCACCATTACCCATATACATTATATTTCCATTGAAAATAATTCTTCTTCTTCTTCTTCCATCCAAGTATTAGGCCAAGGCCTGTTACGATCCTATAGAAAATTTTCCCTCCAGCGTTTCATAAGACAGCCCAGTGATCTTTGTCCTCTTGGTATATAATTATAAACAGCTTTGGGGATCCGATTTGAACTCATTCTTTCAAGATGGTGTTTCCAATTTAGTTGGTACTGTTTAATATATTCCAAAATTGAAAATAATTATTTTACTATACATTAACAAATTATAAAGATTAAAATATAATATAAAACAAATAATTAAGATATTTGGTCTAAGTATTCTTACCTCTTATGGTTGTTTTTGTTGAACATATGTTTCAAGGCTTGTGAGCCCCATCTTCATCGATTACAGACTGATTTTTCTCAAGTTGTCGGCCCTGATTCTTGACTCCTGCTCCCTCTGTCTGTGGAGTCAAAAATCAGGGACGACAACTTGAGAAAAATCAGTCTGTAATCACTGAAGATGGGGCTCACAAGCCTTAAAACATATGTTCAACAAAAACAAACATAAGAGGTAAGAATACACAAACCAAATATCCTAATTATTAAATAAATCTCCTAATGTTACTTCCTATTGTATTTTTAAAATAAAACAAATAGTCTAATACAACAAATAGGCTATTAAATATAAATAAGCCTATAACATTTCTATGTATTATGGGATATAAAAACTATACTTTATCTTTCAACAAATAAATTTATTTATTAAAAAATTATATTTCCTGGCTTGATATTTCTCTACTAAATAAAATAGCAATACCTCTCCAAGATAATTACATCTTCTTCAGAGGCACTACAATTTCATAAAGTTTTGGCCTTCTCAATATTTTTTTCCCCCAATTATTCATGTTCTAGAAGGCAGCATAAATAAATTTATTCTGTGATTGCTGCTTTAGTCTAAGTCCATTAATTTCCCCAGCTTTTAGTTAAATATTGTTAAGATAGCTCTTCTTCTTCACTTCCTGGTTTAGGCATTAATTGCCTGTTCCGTCTTCACTAATAGATCTAAGACCATCTCTTCCGAGGACATTGCTACATCTCTTCTTCCTCTCGGAAAATAATGTAAGATAGTTTAACAATATAATAAATTTTCTACATTGCATAGGAAGCTGATACTCAGCAAATGCCATATCAAGTGACAGTAATTTCTTGTTAGGGTTTTCTACCATTAGCCTTTGCGGTTCCAACCTCCCTTCAAGGTTGCACAAAAGGTCTGACTCATCTGCCATCTCAGCTGTTAGAAAGCAAAACATACTTTTTAATTTGACCTATATCCTTTAACCCATCTGACATGAGTGGCCTTACATTGGTTATGCTACCACTGCCAGTATAGCTCCCATGGTCAAGGAGGTATCCCTGAAATTTTCAATTGCAATGATTTCATTATACTGTCACTGAGCAGGAATTGGCCGTTCACCAAGATTCATTGAAGGATTATGCAGCTAGATTATGTGACATTTGTTTCAAGGGTGTCCTCCCACATCTGTACCATATGTTATCCCAGTGAGTGACATGGTCACATGAATGTTTGGTAGCATCTTGGATGCTGTACCCTGTTCATACTGGGACAAGCATTTTCTGTCCTTGTCTTTCAATGAAGGCAATTAATTTAAAACTCTTATGCCAACTATTCTCAAATATCTTATCCTATGGCAATGCAAACTAATTGGAAAATGAAACATCACGTTCCGTCATAGTGCTTGGTAGAATTTTTTTTTTTAAGTTTAGAATTTACTTCATATATTGAATGCTGTCTGTGAACTGTAATTTTGATTGTATGGATCTCCCCTCCATCTGCTAGAGTTAGTTCTACCTCAAATTTTCCTTCTTGGTGAACAAACATGATCTAGTCGTACAATATCTTTTTTTTTTCTCGACTCACCTCATACTTCTAAACTCCCTTGCATATCTAGATTTCGTCACTATATTTGTGACATTCTTAATGCTGTTCACGTTCACAACTGACTGTGAACGTGAACAGCATTGAGAATATCACAAATACAGTGACGAAATCTAGATGTGCAAGGGAGTTAAGAAGTATGAGGTGAGTCAAGAAACAACTGAACAAATTAAAATAAACCTCATAGTGTTATTTCCTACCTACATAACTTAGTACAATATCTTCCCTCTCATAGGTACTTACAACATTTCTATGTTGTGGTGAGGTTGATGAAGCTTTCTTTTTGTAACACTGCTGTTTTTCCAGTTGGGTGATGGACACAGGAACTCTGTAACAAAACAAGTAATATTTGTTTTGTAGATTTATTTTCCTTTACAAAAGTACACTAAACGTTTTATTTCCTTTGAGGAAGCTACTATTATAATTGAAGACTAATCATGAACAAAGTCTATGTGTTAGGTAAGTTATTTTGCGAAAAACAGCATCATAGTCTAGTGTTGCATGTGGAATGAATGCAATGTACATATGTAAAGTATTCATATTTTGGAACCACACACATCTTCGATATCTATGAATTTAATTTGAAACAGTGTTGTTGAATTTGGAGGATAATAATTTCATATGGTAAAGCCTACTGTTGCAAAATTTCTGAAATTCCATCATTTCCAAATATTCTGAACTCTGATATCATCTGTTAGAATTAATTGAAACTAAATATACTTATATCCATGAGATAAATAACAGATCTTTATTTTGTAAATAACTCAAATACTGGAAAAACTTAATATACATATTTTTTTCTTGGTTAATCTTCAATTATAGAGGTTTTCATCAATAGAGAATGACACTTATTTTTATACTTCTGCTATCCAGGTTCAGGCGACTGTGTATCTTTCAAAGAGCAAGTTCAGGCTCAATATTACATGGAAATCAAAGAGTGGTGTTTGTTAGGACTATTTAACCTTTATGTGCCTGGGTGTTTAAATTCCTCGCTGTGCTGCTGGACGGAATTTAAATGGCCCGAGTGTGATTAAATCCACACTAGAGTGCATGTACGAACAAAATTTTTTTTTTACCGAAACTGTTAGAGATAGAAATATAAAACAACTTTTATTCTATTCAGAAGAGTATATTATTCAATGGCATGATTTATTTTTACGTATAATAGAGAATTTTGTTAAAAATAATTTATTTTTTCCCACAAGGTATATATATATATATTTTTTTTTTGGTCTGACAATACATGGTCTCAATTTGTCATTTGATGGTGACTGTACTACTTCATATATCCTAAGATGCAAATGAAAACACGTGTGGATATAGCAATAAATGTATCGTGCTTGTGAAGCAAAATTCCTGCTTGTGTGCTTCCCCCTATTAGAGAATACGAGGTCAACATGTCTCTATACGAGTCTCTTATGCCTACAAACGGTTTTCTAAGTGTAGTGTTCAAATCAACAGAGTTGATTTTTTCTTTATGCAGAGTTCCGTTTTTATTGTAAAATGAGATTGCGTTACATGAGGAAACATTGTCAGATAATTATGCATCTCGATGCCTCTTACAATTTTTAGGTAGTGTTTCAGAGAAATTATTATTGAATTACTGATTCAAACTGATACTACAAATTATGAAGGGTTATAAAATATAGAGTTGGCTCCGTGGCACAAGCGATTAGATGCTCGCCCCTCACCGCTGGGGGTCCTGAGATTGAGTCTCAGTCACTCCATGTGGGTTTTGTGGTGGACGAAATAGAGCTTGGGCAGGTTTTTCTCATAGTTTTCTCCCATTTTCACCTGCCACAATTTCATTCCACCATTTCCCCATACTCATCCATCTGCCCCCATGATGGTACGTCAGGTGTGGTCGGCTGGCAAGTTCAAAATTGAAAAAAAGGTGACAGGATAAGAACAAAACATGACATGGCCACAATTGTATGGTAAGACAAAAGATATGTACATATGCTAATAAACATACCTAATGCAGAGGGATATTTTTGAGACACTCATGGAAATATTCTGAAGCCAAAAATAATAGAATTTTTTTTTTTGGGCTGTCTTTGACAGGTCTAATAAAATGGCTAATAGTTATTCCATCAGTAGATGAACTATGAAATTGGACTAATAAATTTTTTCATCTTACTGTCTTTACTAATCTGAACAGTTAAATTTTATTGACATCATGCGGTGCATGCAAGAATGACACATCGAGACTTCAGATTCAGACTTGCCCATAGACCAACCCCTAACGATGTGTAAAACGACCTTGTGACATATCTTCTAGGGTTTCTCGTTTAGAAGAAAGGGATAAACAACATTGGCCTACAATTTATACAATTAGAATTAATTATATAGCGTGTTAAAGACCGAGATAAAAAGCAGTGCCGTTTATAAAGTGTTAAAAATGCAGTGTGGGGTTGTGTATATTGGGGTTTTCAAGGGCTTACCATAAGAAAGGGCAGTTCTAAATGATTGATGAAGACATCATGCATTATGAATCCACCAAAATAATGTAAGTATCTTTATTAAATATTTTTTTAAATAATGTGTAGTAAGGAATTTACTATGTTACTGCATTACACTTTAAAAATAAAATTAGGGGTGAAAAAAGTGCCACCTGTCTGTGTTTTTTTTCTATGGATACCTGAACCATAACACAATAAGTTAGAGCAACTGATAACATCCTTGAATTTTTATTTTTGGATTCTTTAATATTTAAAAAAAATATATATCATGGGACAAATATGTCCCTTAAGTCTTTTTGGGATTTATATTGTATGGGACAAAATTGACCCACAAGTCTTTTAAAGGTTAACAAATAAAATTAGGCTTTTACTCAAAAATCATTATTTAAATATAGTTACTGGTATTTTAATATATATATATATATATATATATATATATATATAATGCAAATGGCAAAGTTTGAAAACAAATAAATGTGTGGTTTAGTTTCATTTGTTTATTCACTGCAACTTGATCAAATTATTTATTGTCAAATAGGATCGCAATACTGTAAGAATGCACCCTAGTGAAGAAAAAATTAAACACATCAAACTGTATATTATAACCAATATTATAGGTTATACATTTATTTTTTTAGTAATCAACTCAGTAAAATCATTATTTAAAAACACAATTATTGAACACACAATTATCAAATGTGTAGTTCGAAGGAATCTGTTCATTATTTGCTACATTCAATGTATTTGTTGGAGAGTGAGTCACTGCAAAATAATGCTCTGACCTGTTCAAATTTTAAAAGGAGAAACTTTCTTTATCACAAAAGCAGGAGCTGGTAAAGAGAATTCGATAAAGAGTGAGGTGAAACATGACTGTCATTGGTTGCAAAACAAAATTCATTGAAACATGATTGGTCATTGACTCCCATCTGGGGCATGAGTTAACAGACATAAGTAATGCCACAAGTGATTTCCAATTTATCTAGAGGATTTGGAAGTCAAGAGGGCATTTGTTAGGATAATTTAATGAATAAAATTAAGCTGTTTACTCAAAAGTCATTATTTAAATATAGTTACCGGTATTTTAATATATTTATATGTTTAGTGTAAACTGTGGTGTTTGAAAACAAATCATAAATGTGAGATTATGTATATTCACCACAACTTGATCATATTTATTACTGAATAGGAACACAATATTGTAAGAATGCACCCTAATGGAGAAATAATTACACACATCAAACTGTATATTATAAATATTATAGGTTATTAGTTTATTTTTTTTAGTAAACAACTCAGTAAAATCAAGGAATCTGTTCATTATTTGCTATATTCAATGTATTTGTTGGAGAAAAATAATGCTCTGACCTGTTCAGAATATTAAAAAGGAGGAGCCTTCTGTATCACAAGAGCTGGAGCTGGGTCATTCCATTGTCACTCATATTACAAATTGACTATTTTTCCCACATTAAATTTTACTACAAATCAATTTTCCTAAGTAAATTTAAAACACCAATAAAACATGTTTATTCTTCATTAAATTCTCTACTTTTGATATATTTTCTTTGACTTTTGAGTTGCGATAAATGGACAAAAAAAATTAAAATGTACTTGTCACTCATATTACAGCAAAAAGACATGATAAATTTTACTATACAGAAAAATGAAGTTCCCTGCTCCTATAAACGTTCTAGAAAAACATTTTTTTGGCTATACATTAATGAGACACACATGTTATTACTGCAAAAGTTTTAATTTATTGTAGTAAATCTGAAATGAATAAACACAAATTTTATCTGTCACTCACATTACAGTTTTTTTGTCACTCACATTACATATTTAACACTTTCCAATACTGTTATTTTAACTCAGTTCCAATAATGTATAATATTATGATATTGTGAAAAGAAAAATTATTGCCTGATCCAGGAATCGAACCGTGGACCTCTCATTCTCCATACGAGTGTACAGACCACTACACCATTCTAGACACTCTGCACACTCATACGGAGAATGAGAGGTCCATGGTTCGATTCCTGGTTCAGACAATTTTTCTTTTTGCATCACATAATCAACATGACAAAAAGGTTGATAATTATGACTGATTTACAATTATTTACCATGAAATAAATGTAATACAAATCAGAACATAACATGTGTATACTGTATAAAAGAGATGATAGTAGATACAAATAAATTTAAGCAACATTTATTTTAATTTTAAATTTATAATAAATTCTGTTACCCCTGCACTCCAACTTGGGATGTTTATTAACAAACACTGTGTCTCCCTCATTGAGAGTAAACCGTGATTTACATTCTCCCACCTCTTTTTAAAAAATCACCTTTACTTCACTGTCAGACTGACAAATTGCAAAATAATGCAAGATTGAATGTTTTCCTTGCAGCTCCATTTTCACACATTTCCCAATTCTGATATCCTTCGTGCAGTCTGCCTTTTGAATTACTTCCAAGTTATTCAATATACTACGCTTTGATACAACAATAAGTTTCCAATTCATTTTTGAGAGATAGCTTGGATTTTCGAGATTTCACTAATGATAGGTGCTACCTCAAATGCTTTATCCAGCTTAATTTTCTGATTTCTTTCTTCTATATCTACAGAAGACATTTCAATTATATTCACAGATGATACTTTTCTGGCTACTTGAAAAAAAATTCTGCATTGATAAGACATGTGTTCTAACTTGCCTCTTCACAGCTCCACCAGTGCAATCCACAGGGCCTTTGCCATTTGTAGTGGCAAAATAGTTCCATTTTATCACCTGCAGTTTATGCATGTTTCAGACCAGCTGCAATATACGAGGGTCATACTGAAAGTCGTGAGCAACCCATTGTAAAAATTCAAATTTCAACAATGTAACAAAAACAACTGCAGGATCGTAATCTACAGACTTTATACCACAACATTGCCATTTGGCGTCATAGCTTCTATCATGTGACCACACGCAGTGTTTCCAAAATGGCAGACATCAAAGTTTCGTTTCGACAGCGTGCTGTCATTGAATTCCTTGTTAAAGAGGAACAATCTGCTGTTGATATTCACCAAAGACTTCAATGTGCTTACGGAAATGCCTGCATGGGTGACAGCAGTGTTAGGAGATGGGTGAAACATTTTAAAGATGGGAACACGAGTATCAAAGTTGAGCCTCATAGCGGTCGCCCAAGCTCTGCCCCCACGGATTGCAACAAGGAAAGAGTTGATGCGCTCATTAGAGATGACAGGCTACAAAACTTGCAGTAGGACACAGTGCAGTGCAAGAAATGATTCACAGCTTAGGTTACCGAAAAGTTAGTGCCCGTTGGGTTCCATGTTTATTTAGTGAAGACCACAAACTTCAGAGAAGAACCATCACCCATAACCTTCTTCAGAGATTTCAAAATGAAGGTGACGATTTTTTTGACGAGTATTGTGACAGGTGACGAAAGCTGGTTTCATCGCTATGAGCCTGAAACAAAATGCCAGAGTATGGAATAGCACCACTTTAATTAGCCATCAAAGAAAAAAGCGAAGACAGAGTAATCTGTTGGGAAAGTTATGGGCAGCGTCTTCTGGGATGCGCAAGGTTGCATTATGATTTCTTGAACCTGGAAAAACCATAAATGCTGCCTGCTATATCATTGCACGACAAACGCCCTGGAAGGAAGATCATTCTGCAACACGATAACGCGCGTCCTCACACTGCTCGTGCCACTGTGGAGAAGATCAGGACATTTGGGTGGGAAACTCTTCCACATCCTCCCTATAGTCCCGATTTGGCACCCTCCGACTACCATCTTTTCGGTTCTGTGAAGGAGCAGATGAGAGGCCAACGCTACGAGATGCTGGAGGATATTCGGAAAACAGTGCGTCAGTGTCTTCGAGCAGCTGGAACGGACTTCTATCATAAGGGAATTTTCAAGCTTGTAGCACGCTGGACAAAATGTGTGCAAAGAAATGGAGACTATGTTGAAAAGTAGCACAAAGGTCTGTAGATTAACATGGTGTACTTGGTTTGTCTAAAATAAATATTATGATTGTTTAAAAAAATGTTGCTCATGACTTTCAGTATGACCCTCGTATCAGTTCTTAAATTGTGAACTTGTTCCAATTGACCAAATACTAACTTCATTTATTTCAGTTGGAATTTCTTCAAGTAGCCTGTCCATGTATGCAACCACAGTGTGTTTATTGTTGGTCCAGATTATCAGACACTATGACTATGGTATGATGTTCTCCAGAATACCAGGCTGCTACAGTAAATAAACTGACTAGAGGTTGAACCCAATGAAAACTTTGTATTTCATCTTGTGCAGAACAAATAAAATTTTCAGAGAAGTCCACCTGCATGACTGCAATATTTGTTTGAAGTTGGAAGATGTAACCATTAACCTTTCTTCATTATAGAATTTTGCTTGTTCTCTTTTCACAAAACAATGTTCCAAGAAAAAGGGCAACAAGGAAAGTATGTATTCTGCTAAATCTGCTGCACTACCCTCCTGAACCCTGGCTAAACATCCTTCTTTCCATACATGCCATGAGCAACTCAATGTGGAGGCCTCTTGATTATTGAACACTTTCTCCTGCAATTGATTGTACAACCTGTCCTTGCAATCAGCACATTTCATGACCCAACAATCTTCTTTTGCTGATAGGCATACAATTTCATCCAGATAAGACGATGAGTAAGAAGAACATGCCAGAACTGCATTGTGCAAAGAATTCACAGCCAAAATTTGGCACCCATTCCCCCTTTTTTCTTTTCCTTCAATTTCTCTTTCTTCTTTGCTCTATATTTCCTTACACAGATTGTATGCTGTTCTTTATATTTATCATAATTACATTCCGCCTTAAGCTTCTGTCTCATTTTTCTATTCTCTCAGCAGAGATTGATGGAATTTTGGCAATCACAGAATGAAAACAATGTCCAATGAGTAAAATTTTATTTCATTGCCAAAAACAAGTCAGGTATTTTTCTTCTCCTGAAATGTGTAAAAACCGCATACCATAAGTTCTTCATTGTCACTCACATTACTTCAATATAATTTGATATATCACATTAAATAAAATTCATAGGAAGTTGTTAATTTCACCCAATAACATTCTTTACCCCCATCTAACAATACCAGATTTTTAATAAAATTGGACAATTATTGTTTTTTAATTAATAAAATAGCATATTTTGTCACTCACATTACACATTAATATGTAAATTATAAATTTAATATTACTCTGTCCATTCAACATCTATATAAATGCTTTTTGTTTTATTTCATACATCAAAGTGTGAGAAAGGAAATTACAAACTCCCAATATATTATGTTGCTATAAAATTTGAAATAAACTTACCTTGAAGTTATTGGAAATAGGGCAATAACATATGCAGGAAATGTCACTATCTTCTTGGAGCCAGAACAACAAAGAAATAGGTTTCCCACATAAAAGCTATTGTGCAACAGGAAGTCTAAAGGGTAGACAATCTTACAATAAAAATATAAACACAAATATACAATGTTAAAAAATAAACCAAAAGTCCCGTTTATCATGGAATGGCCCAGCTGCTGAAGAGATATCAATAAAGAGCGAGGTGAAACATGACAGTCATTGGTTGAATAACAAAATTCATTGAAATGCGATTGGTCATTGACTCCCATTTGGGACACGAGTTAAATAGTCCCCATAACATACCTCTAGTATTAATTTCCTTTTGAGACTGACAAGGGTATTATCATCATTGCATGCCAAAGCTACCTTCTGTATCATTTTTAAAATTTGTGAAGCCTGAGGGGATTATAACAGTTTTTTTGTTAGATATATACTTACGTTCTGTAGCACTGTAACCATGGTTTAATTTTCTCTGTTTAGAAACTAAGTTGTCCATGATTTCATTTTCATCCTCCAAATCTGACTCTCTGCTTCTGAAATCACAGGCAAGTATACAGCAAAGTTCAACATCAGGGCTAGAATTCAACTTCCAGACATACGGTTAGCATTAATACACTATTTTTTAAAAGTTAATATTCTATAGGATTACAGAAGCAGTGATTGACTGTACTATTATTCTATGTTGGAACTACTGGTGAATATTAATATAATTCATTTGGACATGCCATATCAAATTAACCAGTGAAAGAGCTCTTATGTCACAGATTATTTCCACTTCCTTTGTTTTTAGCATTACTTGTTGAGATAAAGTAAGCTGTGACTACTGAAGAGAGGAGGGCTCAACTTTGGATTAATTTACACTTGATTTTCCACACTATATTCTTGTAATTCTGTTACTCTACATACTTCTTCCATCTTTATTTACATTTAGTACTATTTTAAACATTTTACAACGAAACATAACATTTTTTTACAATTATTAAATATTTATCTATGTACACAAATATTTCCTCAAAGTTATACAGAACTATAGTGTGCATGCGCGAGATGCATAAATGCTTAACCCATTGGCTTCAGGTTTAAAAGCTCAATGCATTTTCCCAGAAACCGGATTTAAGTCACTGTCAATTACATTGTCTATGTTCAGACATTCAAAACAAAAAATATATAACGGTACTTCAGATCACAATAAGGTTGAAGACCAAAACAAATTCATGCACTATTCATAAATGTTAACAAAAGATTACCCTACCAAGGGATGTACAAAATATTACAAAATATATAACAGCAGAGTTAAGCAAGTGTACCTCGTCTTCTGAATTGAAGGACATTTAACTTCTGGCAAGTCTACCTCGTCTTTTGAGGCGAATGGGTTAATGTAACTTCCACAAGATATCAGTGAAATCTGGTGTTACCAACATTTGCAATTAATTTCACACCATATTTCAAGAAATTAATTCTATTTTGTTAGGTTAGTGTTAATTAGTGTACACTTCATTAAATAATATGCTTGTAATTTATTTTGTTAGGTGAGGAAGGGAGAAGCTAGTATACATCAATTTCTAACAAACGTTTGGGAATTTATTGCAGAGGTTGGTCATATCAATTTCATTGCTTTATGGTACCATCTAGCGACAACTTAGGACTTCATAGATATGTGGCTCCATTTGCATCAACTCTATAAACATTTGGGCATGCACACTGTTATGTAGGACTTGTAAAATTTATGGTGAAAATCATACTAAAGTTTTTTTCCAGAGGAGTACTGGGAGTCAAAGCCCCCACCTGAATTATTTCCTACTGGTAATCAGTAAAAAATGAGAATTCAAGGTTAGAGTGAATTATTATGTAGAATATTATTGAGATATTATTTTATGTTAAGATGGAGCTGATATATCAAAGAAAATCACAAATTTTACAAAAACAATGGGGATAATTAACAGTATAATGAAACCATCTACCCTTCAACCGATGGAAGGATCAGTTTTTGTAGTCGCAGAACGGGCATCATCACCCAATACTGCATTCGGAAGAAGAAGAAGAAGATGAAACCATCTATAGTACAGAAGAACAAGATTACGGCTTTATAAGGTTCTCGCAAGACCAGTATTAAGATATGGTAGTGAAGCATGGACAATACGAAGAAGAGATGAAAGCCGAATAACAGCAAATGAGATGCAATTTATGCGCCAAACAAACTACACAAAGTGGGACCATAAAAGAAATGAGGAAATTATGGAAGAGTTAGATGTAGAACCCATTCTTCACCATATACAAAACTACCAGAACAACTGGAAAGCCCATCTTCAACGAATGCCGTCTCATAGAATTCCAAAAGCCATACTTCGCTACTGCCCCCAAGGCAAAAAGATCGCTGGGACGTCCAAAAAAGCGCTGGATGGAGAATTCCTCTTTGAGACCATAACAGGCCATATGGCCTAATACTTGCATGGATGATGATGATTATTATTTTATGTTATTGTTAATAAAAATCTGGGAGAAACAGCAGCATAACTTACCCAATATACTTTCAGCTGATGTTTCCATTATGCGTAAGTGAGAATTTTTTATAAGTCCGAGGCAGACACCATGTTCATGCACCAACAGGGTTTTATTTTCAAATTATTTCCTACCATTTACAACAAATTTTACATTTTTTAACGATTATTTGAACATATTTTTCTATGATATTTAATTATATACGTAACATAAAGACGTAGCAGCCATATTGATTTTAAAGAATATTCTATAGAACTGTGCAGCCAACATAGGTTATGTACTTCAGAATTTGAGAACTTACTATTTATTTTTGGGCATTGCATTCTTTCACAGGTTAGAGTGCTTAAATTGCATTAGGTTAGGTTAACTTTTAGGTTTGTTAAATAGTGTGTATAATGTTGGCTGCATCGCGATATTCCATAGAATAAACCGCTTTGCATTTGTTGGCGCATGCACGTGGTGTCTGCCTGGGACTTACCTATACTTTCTAATATTTTGAAAGTCCTATAGAACAGTGTGCATGCACCAGAGTTTATAGAGCCAGGAATAACCCACCATCAAACCACACAGCGATAACCCATTGGCCACATATTGATTATCATCCCCAAATCTATTTTAAAGAAATATATTATTAATATTCAAATTACCAAACATTTATTAAAAATGGGTTACATTTACTTATCACTTCCTAACGTCGTTCCAACCAATGATTACCCACGAGTGGGTTGTTAGTAGGTTATCACTGGGAGTAACATTGGAAGAAGAGAGAAAAATCATAAATTAAGTGATATACTCTGGAGAAAATAGCAGTCAGCATCACATTCATGTCTAACAATATCATAATGTTAATGTTTGCATATTTAAATAAATACTTAAAAATTGTCAAATAATGTTATAAAAGTTGTTTGAAAAAGTTTAATTTATTTAAAAAAAGTTAGTAAATACAAACGAAGAGCTATAGTTTACAACAATAAACTGAAAAATCAAGGGCAAGTAGAAAATGCTGTTGAGCCAAAATCTGTCACATATATGAGCTGTCACTGTATTCTTAATATTCCAAAATAAAATTAGGGCTCAACAGTACATTGCCTTTCCCTTCATTTTCTATAGTATATTCTTGTAACATTGTTACTCTGTGTACTTCTGTGTTTACTAATATATTACAATATTTTAAACGTTTTTCAACTATACTTGTAACATTCTTTGGAAAAAGTCGGTTTTATGTCTCTCAGGAATTCTTCTAAGTTCCACAGAATCGCAGCACGCATGCGCGAGTTGCTGTAATGGTTAATATAGACTCTGGTAGTCGGCGTTACCAACTTTGGGAATAAATTTCCAAATGCAAAAAAAAAAAAAATGGACGTTAACTAACTTGCCATTTTCTAACTAAAGAAAACAATTTACATGCATATTATTTCTTCCCAAATGCTTAAAAATGGACGTAAACCAACTTCCCATTTCCTAACGTAACAAAGCAATTTACATGTGTACTATTTAATGAACTATAAACTAATTTTACGTACACTAACACTAAATATAGTTTTAAATTATTTTCAAATGGTGGCAACGTTGGAACAACGTGGGAAAGTAGCAAGGAAGTAATGTATCCACGATCATGTTTTACGTAAATATATAAATATAAAATATTGTGAAGAAAGCTTGAAGATCATTGCAAAATGTTTAAAACAGTACAAAACGTGTTAACAAGTGTTTAGTGCATCAGTGGCATAAGAATGTAAGTGTAGAAATGTGAGAGACATAAAACCGACCACATCCCAGTCTTTTACAATGTTTACATATTTATTTATGAGAGAAACACGGTATATTAATATTAAATAATCATATAATTTGTTAACATGTCTGAAGAAGGTACAGTGTACCGAAACAGCTGTCACTGAATTATATAATAAATATGAAAATCAAATAAAACTAAGGGATATGCTTTCCTTTAGGTCGGTAGAAAATTTTTCTAAGTTCTATAAAATCTCAGTGCGCATGCGCTAGTGCTCCAATTATCCCAGGTAGATAAATGCAACCTCCAGCAGTTGGCGGTATATGTATGTGAAATCAGTATGACCAACATTGACAAAAAATTCCCAGAACTTGTCTAAAAATGTATAATTTTACATATCAAATCACATTTAAAAAGCAAGGAACCTAAAAGCTAACCAAACCTAAATCAATTACTGTAACACAAATCAATTACTCTAACGTAGGTGAAATACAGGGAACGTGGAATCACATTTAAAAAGTAAGTTTGGGTTGTTGATGGTGGCAACGCTGGAAGACATAGGAAGTGGAGGGAAAAAGACAAAGAGTAGGAAGTAAGTAATGTAGCACGACCATGTTTTACGCAAATATATAAATATGAAAAAAAAACTCGTTGGAACATTGGAAGATGTTTAAAAGTGTTGCAAAATGTTTTGAAAGTGTTTAAGAGTGTTTAGTGCATCAGTGGAATAAGATATAAAAATTTAAAAATTTTTCAGACCTAAAGGAAAGCACAGCCAAACTAAGTTTTATTTTTATTTAATTAACGGTAATATTATATTTTTAGACAAACTTAACAGCTACTTTCCTTCCTCTCCCAATGTTGCCAACACTAACAACTCAATTACACTATTGTGTTAGATTAGTGTACATCTAGTTACTGTACCATTTCAGTAAAAAATATGCATGTAGGTTAGGAAGGAAGAAGTTGTTATACATTCATTTCTAATAAACATTTGAGAATTTATTTTGAAGATTGGTCATATTGCAAGTTTCCAATGTTGCCAACACTAACAACTTACACTATTTTGTTAGGTTAGTGTACATCAGGTAAATGTACACTTCAGTAAAAAAAATATATGCGTGTAGGTTAGGAAGGTAGAAGTCAGTATACATTCATTTCTAATAAACGTTTGGGAATTTATTTCAAAGATTGATCATACTGCACGTTCTTGATATCTAGTCACAGCTGTATAAACTTTCTGTAGGATGGTAGAATACGGAAATTAGAAGCGACCAAGATATTGCTAACAACGTTCAATGTATAAAATTCTAGACGTATCACTTAATACATAGAGCATTTCGTTTCTGTAATAAATTTACGTAAAATTACCAACTTGCCTTTTCCTTTCCCCAGTATACCAAAATCTATTAACGAAATAATTTATCGTTTCACGTATAGTTTTCATGATGTTCACTGTAGCAACCCAAAACAGTAAACATAAACCAGAAACACCAATACATGGATGAACTAATGTAAATATCTATATGGTAAATAACTATTAAGAGCGCATTTTGCTGACATCGCACCACCGTTCCTGCTAAAGCCAGGGAATCTGCGGTTAAAGCATTTCACCATACTTTACGTTTACGTATGAAAGAACCAATCAAAACACGTCCTTATGCAGTTTATGCCATAGAGAATCGAATTTATAAGTTCGTGCAGAGAACTCTACGCTGCAATAGCTGTAAGATAAGCGTTACCAATATGAGGAGAAAATCGCCAAATCTAGCGTCCTTAAGAAAAGACAGGTTATAGTGTTCAGAGGGGGCTAAAATTAAAAGTTGGGATTAGCGAAAATGATAATTTAATGAAAGATAATTTTAACCTAAAGTTTTGATTTATTACAAACATAAATAGGTTTATTATACAGCGTGTTACGCCAGACATGTCACGTCACACTCGGCGTGATATTGGTTTCACATAGAGCCCATACCGTCCATCGCTTATGTTCATGGAATTGTCGCCAGATGGCACCACAGGCCTAGAAGGCCCTTAGCCTAAATTTCGGCTGCTGGCCTCACATCCACATGTGCCAATCACAGAGGTAGATCATCTAGCCAGTGTAGGGGGACGTGGTCAGCGTGTTGAGTCCCCAGCCGTTATAACGTTATGACTGGTTTTCTCAACCTGGAACTGCTACTTATTGTAGCTACCCAAATGCCTCACAATATTGGGTGGGCGGGCATCAGTCCCATATTGGCCAAAATACCATGAGAAAATTTCTTCCCCCATGGAAACTCGAACCAGCGCAAGTCCCGTAACTCTGTGCCAAGGCTTCCTGTCTTAACCACTTGACTAAAGCACGGGACCACCACATATATGGGAAAACGAAATGACCAACTTACATAATAAATTCCCAAACGTGTTTATAAAAACTGGATATATACAAACCTGTCCCTGCATAACCTAATGAAATGAATTACATACATACTAGTTACTAATTATAACTATTTACTAAATAGTACCCAAATGCCTCACGATGCTAGATGGGCACTGGTTCCATACTGGCATTGTATATAAGCAAAGGAAAGGAAAATTAATGTTTGCACTGGGATGCCTGAATAGTGAATATATAGAGTTAGAGGTCCCAGGATCAAATCCCAGTTCAGGAGTTAACTTCTTTTCTTTTCATATCACACACACACACACATATATATATATATATATACACACACAAACTACATACATTAAGAATATACTGAAGCGTTCTCTATGTACAATGCCTTCGTAGCTCGGCCGGACTGCTCTGCGGTGTCCCTGGTCTGGGTGAATACTGGCGAGCCTTCCGCCAGAGTTACATAAACATGACTAACAATTATTGGTATGGAGTACTAGCTACTGTTCTAAAATAATAATAATATTAAGGTAATCACTTTTAACATCTGTTGTGATGCAGATAGGCCTAATGTAGGTTAGTATAGTAGTAATTTGTAATTTTAACACAGTAGGTAGTGCTCTGCATCAATGACTTGCCAGTCGTGTACATGTAACTCTGGCAGAAGGCGCACCAGTATTCACCCAGTCCGAGGTCGCCACGTAACGGTCCAGCTGAGCTATGAACACATTGTAAGTTGAAGCTATACAAAATATTTAGGAACTTCTTTGGCTACACAAATTGAGTATCAGTGGTTTCATATTGACATACTGTGTAAGGATTACATAGTCGTTGCGCCTGCAAAACTGGCTATGTGCACTTTTTTATGAAAATGTGTTACATCTAAAGGAGCAAGAAACAGGCTAGAATTGTTCCTCACAATTGTGTATTCAAATCTTTTAAGGTCGAGTTTGTATAGACGATTAAGCAAAGTTGGCCATGTGCTGCTACTAGAAACTGCTCCTGTCAGATTAGCTATGTGATTCAGGCCAGAAAAGTGACTCACATAGGCAACTTATTTATGTTGCTCTTTTTTGTGCATATAGCTAATTATGCACAATCTTTTAAATTGTTAGTATACTGCTGTACAGTGAAAGAAAACTTTTTTTCATGAAGTTCTAATTCAGTACACAAATGACAAGTTGCATCATATATTTTTTACTATAATACAAACTAAATTCATTATACTGTTATACATTAAAAGAAAACTATTTTCCATAGCAATGCTAATACACAACATAATATTAGTCTATACATGAAAATTTATTATACTGTTCAAAAAAACTACAGTTCATTGATATTTTAGATCATCACAGAAAAATGTTTTTCCTTGTTCATAAATACTTTCAGAGCCTAAAGACTTAGACATTTTGTTTTGTCTATTTTTAGTGGTTCATGATAGAGATTTTGAGGATCAGTCTCATTTATTCTTTGTCTTCATTGTCATCCTGGTGGTTGACTTTGTAGGACACCTTCCCTTCTGTGTAGTGTAGGGCTCTTATGTCAGTGATGGTAGGATGACCTGTTTTCTTTCCTGGTTCTATAGATGCAAAATTATGTGGAAGGGCTTCAAAATTTTTTAAAAATAAATTATCCAAATGGTTTATTACATACGTATGGGCACCTCTCTTCTTGTTTCTTGCTTCCTCCATCCTCTTGACATAGTGTGCAGGAGTGTAGATTGGTGGGTTAAGCAGCCGCTCTAATGTTGAATGGACACTATCAACTTCCATCATTGTGTGTCTCTTCTCCAGGATGGTTTGTTCAATTTTAACCTCAAATTTTCATGATGCATTTGCCAAAGCACTTGCCAAGGTTTTATTTTTGTTCTTGTATGGACAACCATTGGATATCAGAATAATCTTTTCATATGTGGAATGTTTCGCTATGAAATCAACAATACAGTTTGTGAATTTGTTGGCTGTTACTCTTTCTTCTCCCTCGTGCCACACATATAGATCTACATCTTTTGTATTACAAACATAAATTGTAAAATTGTGCACTTGTAATTTTTGACTATAGTATTGTTTAGAAACCATTAACTTTGGGCACAATATAACACTTTGGACGTCCATTGTAGCCACAAGGACACTATCACATGCTGAAGAAATTGCTTCTTCTTTTGCCTGACGTGCATCTTTTTCTTCTGGATATGCATGTTGTAATCTTCTTCTTTAAGGTTACCTTCTTTGTATGCAATGCAGCTGTCATGCTGGTCTTTCCTAGGTTTGTAGATGGAGATTTCTGACTTTTTAAAATTTCACATTTTTTTTTTTTCTCTCCACAGATTCATTTCCTGTTTTCTCACACCATTCCTTACAAATATGATGCATGTGATTTATAAGATCTAAAATCAGGATCAATATATACATATGAACTACTTGCTCTGTAAAATGACTGGGAATTTTTGGAATCAACTCTAATATTCTATTTACGTAGTCTGATTTTAACAATTTCTGCTTTTTTGACGACTCTTCTAATTTTTTCCTCTTTCCATTCTCCATAATCTCAATTTTGGATTCTTCACTGCTGTTGACTTCATAATTGTTTATTGTCTTATTGAAATCTTTGATCCAGTTGTTAAAAACAGTTTTTTTCAGTCCTATGGTAGACAAAAAAAAAATCACGACAGACTCTAATTGTTTATCCTTTTTCTAATGGTAGTTAACAATCATAACCATACCGCTTGATAGAATTGTCTCCTTCTTTACCTTTTCTTCTTCTTCTTCTTCTTCTTCTTCTTCTTCTAATAACTGGCCAAAAGTTCACTAGTCCATTAATATACACTTTTTTCTCTTCCCACATATTAAAATTCCCAATGTTTTATGCACCATTTTCGTACATTTTCATCAATTACATAAAACTTATTTTTGTCTTAACTTGCATTGATGGAGTCATATCACATTTCATACCTGACCTCCCATTAACTTGGAAAGAACCTTTGTATAATAAACTAATAATAATTATACTTGTTTTATATCAATAAATGTCAGTGTCAATAAATGTTAAAATTTTTATTCTAATTTATTCTAATTAAACTCACGAACATACACATACTAAATTACTACATTCTAAATAACATTAATTTTGCATCTACAAAATTGGCCATGTGTAAAATAGGCGCAATTCTAATAGGCAATGTGAAGTGTCTGATATTATTTCCATTACTTACATATTGATTTTTATTGTATTGATATAAGTTTCTGTGCAGTATTGCTGAAAATATAAGAAATAAAATGGCATATTGACTCAAGTGGTAGATAAAAAAATAATAATTTAGGAATGTTTTTTGTTCCTCCTGTAAAATTACTTTTTCTTCACATAGCCAGTTATTCAGGCACAATGACGATATACATTCAAGAGGTAATTTAGTACAGACATTACATTATGAAGTGGTTGACTTGAAGCCTGAGGGTGTAATGGGGTGAGTAAACTCCAATTTTTTCTATCTGCATTGAGATGAAGGTGCACTAAGCATGTGAATGGGGTGAGTAAACTCCAATTTTTTCTATCTGCATTGAGACGAAGGTGCACTAAGCATGTGACCCAAGCCTCACTTATAGTTGAAAGCTTATATTCCAAGAAATTTTCCAATGGGAAAAACCACAAGAACACTGTCTTCATAGGGAGATTCTAAACACAAAGCCTTTGTCCCCTAGGTAAAATAATTCACATTTTTTTATTCTTAACACTATATAAAAAAGTAAAGTCTACCTGTGTCTACGGTGATAATATGATATATAAAGATTACATAAACTAGATAGATACAAGAGCATTTTAAATAAAATCAGTAAATACATAAATAATAAATAAGAGATGATGTGGATGGGCATGTGCTCCTGTACCCTTAAGGACTTGCCGCCCTTGTTAGAGAGGTAATAATAGAAACGTGTATGGCAATACGGAAACCACTGTGAAAATAAATACATCTAAGTGCATGAATAACTACTCATAATATAGGGACCATAGTTCTTTGCTATTTATTATTTACGACACTAAATAAGTATATAATGAAATACAAAATTAAAACAATTATTAACTGAGTAGGTTATTGGTAATTGTAGTCATTAGCATCATAGGAAAATTACTCAGCAAATTCCTTGCTGTTTGAGGTTCTGAAGAATGACAGAATCCCTCCAGCAAATTCATACTGGAACTGGTAGGTAGTGATATCGTGAATGACAGCCATGATTGGTGAACCAGATAGCTGCCTCTGGTTAAAAGTCTAGTTTTATTGATTACTTTATCAGCAAAAATAATTTGTGGAGACCATTTAACTCATGCCCCAAATGGAAGTCAATGACCAATCACATTACAGTGATTTTTGACTTACAACCAATCACAGTCGTGTTTCACCTTGCTCTTTATCAATTTCTCTTTATCAGCTCCTGCTTTTGTGATAAAGAAAGCTCCTCCTTTTAATGTTCTGAACAGGTTAAAGCTTATTTTTCTCCAACAAATGCATTTAATACAGCAAATAATGAAGAGATTCCTTGATTTTACTGAGTTGTTTACTACAAAAACAAATGCATAACCTGTAATGTTGATTATGATATATAGTTTGATGTAATATATTTAATTTTAGGAAGTTATATTTTGAGGTTATTTATTATACATATTATTTGAGGTTATTTATTATACATTAATATTGAGGTAAGATGTCCAGACCAAAAATAATATAATAGTTTGATGTGTTTAATTATTTCTCTACTTGGGTGCACTCTTACAATATTGCAATCTTATTTGGCAATAAATAATATGATGAAGTAGCAGTGAACATAACCTCACATTTCTGATTTGTTTTCAAACATCGCCGTTTACATTAAATATATAAATATTTTAAAATAATTATAGTTAAACAATGATTTGTGAGTAAACAGCTTAATTTTATTCGTTAAATAGTCCTAACAAATGCCACTCTTGATTTTCAAATTATCTAGATAAATTGGAAATCACTCGTGGCATTACTTATGATAATTTTCTCAATTGAACTGTATAACCCTTTCCCATTTTTAAGGTCACCATTTAAAGGTAAAAGATAAAGTGATCACACTATAGGCCATAGGAAACCCTTGGGGTAGTAGGAGGCCAAGGCTCCCACTTTTTCCAGACAATCGGCACTTAATGTCAGCTAAGTTGTCTGCCCTACGTGACGGCCGCCTTTACCCCCAGAACAAGTAGCTGGTACTCATTTCTGTTAGAGGTTGAGTCGACCCCAGGGCCATGGTGCCACCAGAAGGTTTGGGTCAGTTTAAAAATCCTGACCCCACAGGAACTTAAGCCCTCAATCTTCCGGTTTGTAACGCACTGCCTTAACCACTACGCTAAGGCATGTCCCCGAAGTCATTGTTTACAGTTTCTAAATACCATGTGGCCCTTGCAAGAAGATCATGAGAAGGAGGAGCTGACTTTCTCTTCCTGCAAGATTGTGCAAATGAATAAGCTGGTAGGTGTAGATCCTTAAGGTCAGCCATAGTGGACTAGTAGTTATTCTCATTGCCTCTGGTTCCGAGGGTTGCGGGTACAAACCTGGCCAGGGTCTTTGGAAAAATTCAAGAAGCAAGTCGTCCGGGAGGGACTTTAAACCATGGTCCCTAGTCTGAAGATTTTCAGGCTCGTAAAATATCCTTAAGCCTGAATAGAAAGGCCTTTAAGCAAAATTTATTGATTTCAATGTCTAGTAATACTTTGTTGCCTATTAGATTTTTATTGGGTCAGTGTGTTGACTGCATGACATCCATGAGCAAATAATGTAACTAAATATTAACTTGGTCTAGTAACTCCTTACAAAGAAGAGGCTATCACTCAACAATGGGCTGCTACATTATAGATAGATAGACAAATAGTAGGTCTTTAAGAAGTTGAAGGAGAAGATGGGGGGGGGGGAGAACCTGTAACATAAAGTCAAAATTACAAACAAAAATAGAGTTAGGTGTTAAACTTAATGGTTATTTAATTTCTGATTTGGAATTCCTCAAAGTAAAGAAGGATGGAAACAAGTCACTCATGACTTCAAAGAATAGTGGTAATTTCCGCACTACCTTGATGCAGTTGATGGAAAACATATTCAGATCAAGAAACTAGTAAATTCTGGCTCTCATTGTTTCAACTATAAAGAAACAATAAGTGTCGTATTGATAGCAATACTTGATGCAAACTATAAGTTTCGTTGGATGATGCTGGAATGTATGGAGAATTTCTGAAGGCATTAGTAAAAACACAGGTTTCTATGACAGACTCAAGAAAGGTGAACTGAACACTGCACTTCTGAGCATGTTCCAGGAAGCAACAAGGCTGCTCCATATATTCTTGTTTGGAACGAGGCATTCTAGTTGCAAGATAATTTTATTAAATTCTATTACTTTTCTGTGCTTAATCATGAAAGGCATATTCTTATCTATCATCTTTCTAGAACAAGAAGAATTGTTGAATTCTTTTTTTTTTAATTTTAAATTTTACAATATTTAAAAAATCCATCAATCAGCCAAACAAGACCAATGCCATAGTTGTAGCGTGTTGCAATGCCATAGTTCTAGCATGTTGCTATTTGCAATTTTGAAAGAAGACGTTCCAGCAATTACATAAATAATCAACCGTCAATTTATTATCAAAATTCCCTCGATATAGAGTCTCCAACACCTTCAAATAGTGGATGTCTAATTGGTATGAGAAGTCACAGCAGTTCAGCTTCTTCTAGATCAGCCAATGAAATTCACTTTTTCTGTACGTACTTTAATGATGAAGGAAAAATCGAATGGCAAGAGAATAGGGTTTGAATATTCAGAAATTTGTTTTAAGGTATACAAAAGTAATGCACTATTATTGTAACATATTAATGATACTTATTTTAGGAATTCTCACTATGAGGTATATTCATTAAGATAGAATTTTTTATCACTCACCTCATATTGTTCTTCTTATTTGACTATAAACTAGTTTCGGAACATAGTTTCTGTTCCATCCTCAGTATCGTCATGACCGTTGTTCTGTCGTCTTGAAGAGCTGTCCTTTGCTCCTTCCATTGGCTGACTGAAAAACCTCGAAACTAGGTCATTCTCATCGGGAATTTCAAAGTTCATCAATTTCTTCTTTTCGCTCTTTTGAATGTAGATCTTTTCCCAAACAGTAAGTTCTTTTGGTTTTTTTTTTTGTTTTAATAATTTAGCTTCTTTCTCGATAAGATGTTTTTCAGATCATGCATGGGCAGCCACTGCAGATTTTTCTACTTCCCCTTTCTTGACATTCCTGAGATGTTCTTTCACTCTAGTTTTCAAGTTTCTCTTAGTTTTTCCTATGTAGAATTTCTCACATTCTTCACATTTAATTTGATAAATCCCTGATTTGTTTTCTTCTTTAATTTTCTCATTCTTATTAGGTCTAATCAGTCTACTGATGCTGTAGTCATTTTTGGGTGCTAACCTTATGTTGAAATCTTAAAATTTTTTTTGAAACTTGTGGTGTTTTAATGGATGATATGTGAATTTTCTAAATTTTACATTTTCTTCTTTTTCTTTTAGAAGAGTGCTTTGATTAATAAATTTTTGTCTTTTGAACTTGTTTATTTTCTTGAGTATCATTTTTATTGCAAAACCATTTTTCGTGGCTACGTTGATTATGTGTTCTTTTTCTTTTTCATAATTTTATTTGTTCATTGGTATGTTCACTAATCTATGTGTCAAACTATTGAAAACTGCTTCTTTGTGAGCTATGTGATTGAAAACCTGAAGCTTTTATGTAGTTATATATATGTGTCTTCTTTCTGTAAATTCCAAATTCTATCTTATTTTCTTCATTCCTCTTTAAGTTGAGATCTAAAAGTGGCATTTCTCCATTGATTTCCTTTTCCATAGTGAACTTTATAGTTTGACTTTGAATGTTCAATCATTTTAATGTCATTCAAAGTGACATGAAACAGTCTGTTTATCAGATTCCAGTAAAGTCACATATGGACCTTATAGCCCAAATCCACGCTGCTGCAAATATAATTCAAATGAGGCCAGGCGTATTTGAACGTGTGCGCTAATCACTACACCGCTGATGTACGCTCTGCAATGAGATGGGAGCTGCGTATTTTGAAAACTTGATGTGACTGTGATAGTATTGTCAAGTATTGAGTCTTGAAATCCAACTAATGGAACTCTTGAGTAGTTAGCTACTCGTAGTGTGAAAACACATAATTTCTGGACATTCGTACCTTATTAAAAATGATCAACATATCTCAATATACTACCTCACCTCCATTTTTGGTGTTTTTTTGCAGCATCCTGTATATATATATATATATATATATATATATATATATATATACACCGGTATATAGGTATTTGAATAAAGTATCCTATGTATCAAACTTATATAGGAAGAAATCACTGAGGTTTAATTTAAGATAAAATGAAATGCTTCATACCTCTCCTCATATCCAGTCTTCTAAGTAATGTATCATTCAATCATCCATGTCCAAAATTAATAACTAACTTGTGAAGATAAACACACCTTGTACTCTAGTTAATATATAATTATAATTTATGAATCGTACACTTTATTAAACTTGTGCTGTTCTGACTCAATTTAGGCATGCAGACAGTATTCCACATAAATCAAGATCAACATTCTTGTTATAGCACCATATCAAGAAGAAAGCATTACAATGTATCTTTAATTTCAATGAATGAATGAGTGTGGAGTGTTTAATTACTTATTGGTTATGGATTTAAAACTTGCATTAATTTCTCAGATAAAATAGAAAATTATATAACTAAAGTCCCCCCTACAACGCTAGTAGAAATCCAAATAAAGTTTATTTTACAACCAATTCCTATCAATAAACTATACGCCCGAAGAAGTCCGTATCCCCCTAACTTTAAAAGAATTCCAGCTAAAATTATTGAACCTCTTACCGGCGCCTCAACATGAGCCTTAAGGTTGCTGACATTGAGATCGCAATATCAGATCTTAAAGTTGGAGATAAAATTATCATCAGAAAAAATTGTGAAAAAGTTTTTGAAAATATAAAGAAAAAACAAAAAATATATAGCCATTAAGAATATGAAAACTTTGAAAAATATAAACGGCAAAAAAGCAGTAATTTCAAAAGCAGATAAGAGAAATAAAATATTTATTTTGGATCGAGATGATTATTTAAACAGAATGAACCTTCTCTTAAATTCCAATGAATATGAAGAAATTACATACAATCCTCTCCCAAAATCAATAAAATAATTTAATAACATCAAATATACTATCAATGATCAAGAGAAATATAAATTAAAAGTATCAAACCACAGAATCCAAAATATACAAGGAGGGGAATAAGATGAGACCCATTGTTAATAATATCGGCTCACCTTGTTACATTTTGGAAAAACGGCTTACCAAGAAATTTAATGAATTACTAAGTTTCGACAACAAAAGTATTGAAAATTCAATTGAATTAGTCTTCTTCTTGTATCTTGTAAGCCCATGTTTCCCTTAACAGAGATTTAGGCGCTCTCCCCCTACAGGGAAGAATTTGAACCATACTAATTTTAGTTATACTTGTTTTTGTATAGATGTCATTTGAGTGGTCTGTGGTCAGTGTTCCACCTCATACTGACATCTAGGAAACCAAGGTAGTACTACGACAGGAAAATTCAGTAAATTTTGCTTAGAGGTCTTTTCATCAGGCTTAAGGATCTTTTACGATCCTGAAAATCTTCAGACTCGGGACTCACAGCTTAAAGTCCCTTCCGGAGGACTTGCTCCTTGGATTTCTCCATCCTAAAAAATTCATTGACCTCGGCCAGTTTCATTGGATTGTAATAATAGATTGGTTTCTTTTGATGTTATTTATTTATTTTTGAGCATCTCAATTGGAAAGATGTTAAATATTTTAGAAAAATGGCTAAATTCCTTGAAACTAGAAAGAGAAATAATAGAAGAATATTTAAATCTTACAAAACTTTGTATCGACAATAATTTTTTCACCTTCAATGGAAAATTTTATAAACAAATCTCAGGTCTGGGTATGGGAAACCCACTTTCACCACTTTTGGTAAATTTATTTATGGGTTATTTAGAGTGTCATATCACCAATGCTTATCCCTGGATGTTTAAATGTTGGTATAGATATGTGGAAGATATTTTCTCTGTGATAAATTCTAAATATATTGAAGATGCATTGAAATTACTCAATCTTCAAGATGAATCTGTAAAATTTACTATGGAATTAGAAAAGAATAACCAAATCCCATTTTTGGACCTCTACATAATAAGGAATGAACAACAACAAAGAATTGAATTCTATATATATATATATATATATATACAGGAAGGATACTCATATTGACAATTATATAAAGTCTTCAGGTTTCAATCATATTGCACATAAACATGCAATTTTCAACAGTTTGATATATAGATTATTAAATGTTCCACTAAATGAAGAGGATTTGAAGAAAGAAAGAATACAATCACATTTCGAACATAGCTAATTTAAATGGTTTTGGAAAGGAAATAATTATAAATAAATTAAAGAAATTCAGACAACAAAAAGATTAAAAGAATACACCACCCTGCAATCTGATTCAAAGAAAGGAAAACAATTCAAGTAAATTACTTATCATCCTGAAATACATAACAAATTAAAAAAAATGTTCAAGAAATTCAATATTACATTGGCACTGATAAATAAATTTAACCTTGGTAATCTATTAATGACTAATAAGAAATTGAACATCCCAGATAGTAAAAAATCTGGAATTTATCAAATTAGTTGTAAAGACTGCATTAAAGTATACATAGGAAAAACAAAAAGGAATTTGGATACTCGCACAAAGGAACACTTTAGAAATATTAAAAATGGTGAAATTGAAAAATCAGCTATTGCAGGGTCACATAGTTTGTTGGAGAGTCATAGAATTGAAAAAGAGGCCAAAACGTCTAAAACATTTGGAAAAACCTTTAGAATTGAGAGTTTGGGAGAAGATATATATTCAGAAGAACAAATTTAGATCAATGAATTTCGAAATTCCAGATGAATGCGCCTGATCTTTAAGTTCTTCAAATCAACACCAGATGGCAACGTTATAGATGGAGATTCCAACAAAAATCTGGTAGTCATAATGTTGGTTGAAGATGGGAGGGATGTTCCTCTTGAAAACTGCAGTTCCCGTGTTTAAGAAAACATAAACTATGAGGTAAGATAAGAAATGACTCCTTCATTCATTGAATTAAGAACCTTATAATGTTATTTCCCATATTTAACTATGAATATCTTTAAATTGTTTTGTATGAGGTTATTAATTAATCAATTTTTTTTATATGCAGGGTGTATTTGGAACATACTACACTATGCTTTTCACATTTTATTTCAATAGAAATATTGGTTATTGGGTTTTACAATTGAATTTCTTGATTTTAAGACTACAAAATTTGGAAAAAACCAAAAAATGCTGGTATGAGACTGAAACAGGTCTACAAAACATAGGCTCGAATATATGAAAGCATTAGACCGTAAAAGTCGTTCTCTGCCTGTACTCTGCTGAGAAAGTTGCATCCAAATACGTTTTTGAGTACTCAAAAATCTGTTCATGCGATAATAATTGTTGAAATTCCTAAGTTACCTGGCGAGGTGACTTAGCAGAGAGAAACGAATTGTGAGCAACCCGATGGGAACCAATGGTAACCGATGTAGTTTGAAACCTTGCTGCTTTATCCAAGATGTCAGACCTTGAAGACTTCAATCATATTTTTGGTATATGCGGAGAAGAGGAATTTGATAGAGTCTACCATAAAATTCAACTGGAAGAACAGGAGAATCGGCGTAATATTGCACGATGTAGACGTCGTCGTATACGGTATTATTTTCAGGACGCAAGCGTAAATGCGTTCCTCTAGCAGACAAAAATAACGGAAGTGGTTTTATCGCTGAGAATTCTGGGTAATTTCTTACCAATATTACGAAAACGATGACTTTCATGTATGACCAGTTGGTGGGTAGCTAATTCGAACTTTGCACTTGCTCACGGAAAGTCAGCTCACCAGTGATTGGAAGTAATTTGAGTAGAGACTAATGTATTTGCATGCGGCCCTTAAGCTGCTCTATTGCTGATGATGATAAAGAGAGTGTACCATATGAACTGTGTGTGTAGGTTTTTTTTTTTACTTTGTCAGTTTAGAAGAGCTTTAATGTTTTACAATGCTATAAATTTATTAACAGTATAAGCTACATTATCATTTCTATACAGTCTTTCACATGACTTGCAATAAAATATAATTATCTTAGATGACACCAGAATTCATAATATTAATTTCAGTAACTGTATTCTTTATACATGAATATGATGCTGAAGTCATAATTACAAGTTTTGCTGTTAAAACTCTCTGTAAAAGGCAGAATATTTGAACTAAGTCATTAGTTTTCTGTTTTCCCAATATACCTAAACTAATAATTTTAGTTTCAGAAGGTGTCTGGAATTTTCAGAAAAAAGAATGGTTAGAATACCTAGACAACTATGTATAAACTAGGTGATTGTCACTTCTTGTGTGGGTAGAATATTTATTACTAATTTCAATAAAAATAACATACAAGGTAACACTAAGAGGTAATTTACAATGTATATAAATGAGTTGTAAATTATTTTTAAATCTGACCTCACAAAATTCTGTGATTTTTATAGGATCAGTTTCTGAAGGCATCCCTTCTATCCTCAGCCAAAACTCTGACTGCCGAACTTTTGCCGTCACCACCAATTTTCCAACTGGCATCTGGTACCAGTTTGATGAATTTGGGATCAAATCTTGTTTGCTGGGAATATCAAATTCATGGATCTATATGTGTTCTTCTGAATGTATATTTTTTCCCAACTGTTAATTCCAAAGGTTTTTCTAATGTTTCAGAAGTTCAGTTTCTTTTCCAATTTTGTGATTCTGTAGCAAATTGAAAAATCAGCTATTGCAGTTTATGGTTTTCTAGAGGATCGCAAAATTAGAAAAGAAACTATTAAACTTCTGAAACATTTAGAGAAGTTCTCTTTGAAATTAACAGTTTGGAAAAGATATACATTCAGAAGAACAAATATAGATCCATGAATTTTTAAGTTCTGAATGAACAAGATTTGATCTCGAAGTTTATCATACAGGCAACATATGGTAATTGGAAAGTTGATAGTGATGGTAAAAGTTTGGCAGTCAAAGTTTTGGCTGAAGACAGAAGGTATATGCCTTCAGAAACTGGTCTTCTGAAAATCACAGAGTTTTATGAGGTGAGATGTAAAATTAATTTATGACTCATATAAATAAATTATTTATTACTAGTTGAACAAGCCATCCAAAGTTATTTGAAAAGAACAGTTCTGCAAAAATATTTCAATAATGAAACTCTTCAGGCTTATTTCTACTATTTTTCACACATTTTCTTATTCAGACCTCCATGGAAAATAGAGACTTTGCTAGAGGTCTTGTTGATAAAATTTTCCAAAAGAGAGAGTTACAGGGTTTTTTTTGGAAGTGCAATAAATAAGATATTAATTATATTTAATAATGATGAAAACCTTTTAGAAAATAATTTCAATAAATTTTATAGTTATTAATTTTAAAAAATCAATTATAGTTATTGTTTCATTGTTATGTAAAATGTTTTTATCACTTATCTTCTACTCAAGAGAGAGAAAGAATGGGCTTCAGTTGCACAGCATACACTTATCATACGATGACCAAATGATCACAAAGGGGATGAGGAGTGATTAGGGGGAAGGGAGATGATGGAAAGATTAGAAGTAGGGAGAAAGAGGTTGAGTGAGAGAGAGAGAGAGATGGTATGATGAGGAGAGGTAGAGAGGGGAAAGGAGAGATTTTTTTCTATTTTATTTATGTTGAAAATACCATGGATAATTTTTCACTGGACTCTATATTGTGCTATGTAATTGTTTCATTATGAAATTAATTTTGAAACCTAGTGTCATAATATTATCATGACTTAATGAAGAAGAGTCTTGATTCTAATCAGTAGTATTACGTGCAGCGACTTGGTTCTTCAAATCTTCATAAGATGGCAGAGACTGGAACAGAACATTCATGTAAATATTACTGGAATATTAAATTCATGCCTTATTTTGATTCTTGAAACAACATTACTTATAATTACAAACATTATATATGAACTTACTATTTTTTTTTTCCTATGATAATGTGGAAAGCCACTCATAAAAGTAATGAGTATTTTATTAGCATTTCACAAATAACTTTTAAGAGGATTGACTTAATAATGGCAGGGTCATATTTTGATATTCTGGCAACTGTGAATTATTTATTTTGTCAATCCTGCTCCTTACATTCATGACCACAACTGAACATTTACAAATTTCATTTGATAGGAGAAAAATTACTTTAAAACATCATATTACTCCTTAACATCTTTATCATACATTTCCTTTAGAAAATTAAACTATCCTAATTGATATTTATAAGTATAGGCAAATGGTTAAAATATTACATTTTATAGATTATTATTTCCATCTCCAAATATTATGGAACACAGTTAACACATTGGTGACCGACAGCTGTGTGTTCCACCCACCGCTGCTGGACCGGACATTTCTGTCAGTAGGGTGGACTTTAAAATTTTAAACCGTGCTAGCACAGTGTGGCTTTTACATCAATATATTTACAGTCAATAACAATAATGCATAAGTAAATCTTTATTAATGTTCTCACCAGACCTTCTAGTAGAAATTGAGGGTTTGATAGCATTGGAAACATTTCCCTTTATGTAAAGGCACAGTGCAAAAGAGCATATGTAACGAGTTTCTTTTCGCAAACGCAGCAAGGTTTGGAGGGGTGTTTTTTCTTTCCAATCACAGTTGGCGTTAATTTATTTTTCTTCATGTCTCAGCCTCCCTGGTGGGTCTTGAGGTGATCTCCTTTTCTCTCTGTCTTTCTTCCTCTTCCCTGTCATCTGTTCCTAATTTCATGACTGCCAAACAAGAGATTGTTTCAAGCAAAAATCTTCTGTTTGACATTTTGCTGTTAGGATTTTGAAATTTATAGACCCTGAAAGCATTAAAGAGTGCACAATTCAGAAGCCACAATACAACTTTCTTGCTTCATTTCACTGTTTTTCTAAGTAATATGATAGGTACTGGTCAGCCCTGTCTGCACCCTTCACATACTTGTTATACTGAAGTATTCAATAGGGCATTTTTACAACTTTACTCCTTCCACTCTCGTGTTGCCTGATGCAATGTGCTAACCATTCTTACGTCTCTTTTATCTTTCGATGTTTGTAGCAAAAGGTCCCCCTTACTACAAAATTCACTTTCTCCTGGTTTGAGTTTATTTCCTGCTTCCACAAATGATTTTCGAAGCCCTCTGTTAATCTTTATTGCTTCAGAAACTCTCGTCTTTCTTTCGAGCAAATTTTCAGCTATAGCCACACTATTATAATAATTATCCTGGTGGACATGATGCCACAGATATAAATTCAGCTCCAGAACACAAAATAGAGTTTATTTTAATTTTTCCGCTCTGCAACACATACTTACAGGTTACATACGTATCCCGTAATCGCCTAACTACCCGCACTAAAATTCCATATTTCACCAGCCGTCTGTCTTAAAATTGTAAACAACTCTTTCTGTAAAGTTGGCGATTTCATAAAAGAGAAGAGAGGGGTACAAAAACAACTAAAATTTATTTCACAATGAGAAGAAACAAAATTGCTTGCCTCATTCAAAAGCGAAGAGGCAGGGAAGCCATAGAAAATGTAAAAACGGAAATCTCCGTGACTGGTCGTATAGCGCTGGCCATTTAAACACGGAGATCTCCGTGGCCCGTCACCAATGTGTTAACTTCTTCAATAGCTTTAGTCTTTGTAAATATTTGGAATTATTCTGAAATACAGAGTAATTGTAATGTAAATGCCATCTGGGACAACCATCTCTGTTTTCAATTGATGAATACAGGCCTGAATACTAATATATAATCTACCATATTCTCCAATATAGTAAATATGCCATTGGGGAAGTAGGAGGTTAAGGCTCCCACCTTTCTAGACAATTGGCACGAGACGTCAGTCCTACATGATGCCTTTCTTCCAGAACAAGCATTTCCATTAGATGGTTTATTTGAGGAAGTAACATTTTGAGGTTCTTTTAATCAAGTTTTTGTGAGAATGGGAACATCTTACCTCAAATTAATGTTGGTTCAGTTTGAACATGTTTCAATATAATCTTCTATATCGAAACATGTTCAAACTGAACCAACATTAATTTGAGGTAAGATGTTCAATTCTCACAAAAACTTGATTTCCATTAGAGTCTGAGTTGACCCTATGGTTATGATGCTATCAGAAGGTTTAGGCCAGTTTAAAAATCTTGACCCCATCAGAATTCAAACCTCCCATCTTTCAGGTTGCACTAACCAACTACACTACGATGTGCCCTCATTCTCTAATATACAGTAACATTTTTAAACTGCTCTACTTACTATTAATTTAAAATTATAAGTGTATACAGAATATTCCAGAACTACTGTCCACTTTGTTCAAAATAGGCAATCCAAATGATGCATTAGGATAGGTAAAAGATCTATACTATTTTCACATTACATTAAAATAGGATTATTAGCTTCCATTTCAGTTATTTTATTTAAAATCTTTCTCATATTTGCGGAACTGTCACTGCATACAAGGCTAGTGTATTTTGATGTATTAATATTTATCTGTGCTTTCTATTGGGATCTAATGACTTTAACTAATACACTAGCTTCATCTCCCTCTTCCTTACTTCTCATCCCTCGAATCTGGCATTATACTGAACATGAGCTAGAGGGTTTACATTTACATTTTACTAATTTCTGTTGTTATGCCTACACTAGGGCCTAACTGCCATAATAATAAAATACTATAAAAAGCCGATAAAGGATAGACACATATACATGTGTATTATACCAAACAATAGGGCATAAATATTCACCCTTTAAATGCGGATTAAAAGTCTCAATCAAAATATACATAAGGGTTTTATAGATAAAAAACTAGGGAAAAAATTATTATAAAATGACTATTTCACATCAATATATTTTTCAAACAATGAAGACACACTTACGAAATCTTATATAATATCAAAAACAACTTATTAGTTTCAACCAAATAGGAAATTCTTACGAAAACTTATATAACCCAAACACATTAGGATAAGAAGTTAAAACACCTTATGACATACTAGGAATATTACTACAGATGGGCAAGAAAATAGGGTTTCCATTAGTTTTAGGGGATGGTGAAAGGTAAAGAGAATCATATAAAAGCCGGGATTTTTAGTGGAAAAAGGGAGAATGCGGGACCGAATGCGGTCCCCCAGCAGGGGAAGCAGCTACATTGGTAATATGAATCTTTTTTATCATTCGTAATGGCCATTTTCAGACATAGAATTAAATAAGGGACCAAATGGTCCAAAGAACTTAGAATAACGAACAAAGTTGAATATTTTAAAATGATTGTTTTTTCTCACTGAATTTTAACACTTTAGCATTTTGACGTTTAACACTGGCGATTTCAGCTGACTTTAATAAATTGTTTTATATGTTATTGATCTAATATTTCTTTATGTTTGGTTTTATTTTAATAAATAATGCTATTTTTCGTTTACTGTGTTTTAACATGTTTAAATGTGGAATTCATCCTCCAAAACCAAGGCCAACCGCTCGGGCTAAAGACCACTTAAACACTAGAGATCTTAACGCTATCATTACGGCGGGGTTTAACAGACCCTACGCGTAATAACTGGTGAGCAGACGATGGTATATTCGTGAACATGATGTTCTATTATATTCACGGATAAAGAAACGAACCTTAGACCACAAAATTAACCTTCAATTCGTATACAGTTAAAATCTATATGTTTTTTTTCATTCAGGAAGGTAAGAGTCACATTGGTACTCATGAATAAACTATGTATTTTAAAACAGAGAGAAACCGGAAAATTTTCAACTTTGGGACATTATTAATAACTGGCTTTAGGTTATTTTGGTTTTTTTTAGGTTCTAATTTTTGGGTTTTTATGGACAATGGGTAAACTTTTGGATATATACGGCAAATTTTGGTGTTGTTGATGTTTTTTCTCGTAGAGATATTATTTTCTTTATAGTCAGACATCTATATATTTTTTTCTAGATTATGTTATATGTATTATTTTCAGAACTTGATTTTTTTTAGAGTTATGGTTATAAATAATTTTGATGATTTTGACAAAGTTTTTTTCAGTTTGTTAACCTAGGTTATGATATTTTTTTCAGAATATTTGTAGAGTATAGTAATGAAATGGATTTAATATTTTTTTGTGTTAATTAAGGCAATATCTCATCCACTGTTAATAATTGTACGTTAATTATGACATATTTTATTATTTCGTCTATCAGGAAGGCGTGACACGATCACATGTACACATAAATCATTTCTGAAAGCATCACCACGAGAGATAAGCCCAAGGGATCATAGGTTGCTTTTACACGCCACTAGATTGAATTTTTTTATTGAAAATTTTTACGAAAAGGGTGATAGATTTGAGCAAACAAGATGGCGGACACATCTTATACTTACGCCACTAATGCACTAAATATTTTTGTACTATGTAAACATTCATTTTTTTTATTTATTCACGTAAAACACGATCTTGGATCTTACTGAATCATGGATAGAGATAGGATACGAAAAATTAATTTATGGTTTATTAACTAGATAATTTGTTTTGTTAGGATAAAAAAAATGGGAAGTGGCTGACGTCTATTATTACGTTTTTTTGCAAAATGGCAACGATCACTACAGAGCCATCTAACGGAGGTCTGGAAGTAATGGGACATTAGGGCTCCCAATATTCCTAGACAATCAGCACTTAATGTCAGCCGGGTTATCAGCCCTGCGTGACGGCCGCCTTTTCCCAGAACAAGCGTCTGGTATTCATTTCAGCGAGAGGCTGAATCGACCCCAGGGCCATAGTGCCGCCAGAAGGTTTAGATCAGGTTAAAAATCCTAAACCCACCGGGACTTGAACCCCCGACTTTTCGGCTTGTAGCGCAGTGCTTGAACCACTATGATAGTAGAAATAAATATTCATACTAAATATATCAAAGAAATTTTAAACCCTATTAAAGTTAAACCGCCTACCGTGCGACATTGACAAGGCAGGGCATGAGGCAAATAATACCGATTTCGTTATCCTAGGATATTTTATGGTAAAGGCGAGCACCTTATTATATGTAGGAACGTTTTTCAGTTAAAAATCGAGAGGTAGACAAAAACAGAGAGAACTTATAACTGAGTGGTTTAAAATTAATAATAATAAAACACACAATAAAATAATAATCAACACACGAAGTTCGGGTACAAAACATACGTTCATAATAAAAGATAATAATAGTAATATGGAAGAGATTGGATGACAAATAATAATAACCATAACCACAATACTAATATTAGGGACATTCAAGAATATAGAAGTTTTTTGAATAATAAATATGGACTCACCATCGTGGAGGAATGGAAAACCGCCATCTTGATAACTATTTTTTTAGACACGTCCTTCATTTACATGCACGAAGACTGAGTGTCTATTAAGAGGTCACATAGCTGTAAAGTTTCAGCAAGGCTCTGGAATGTGTTTATTTTGGTGAAAGTTAGATTATCCACATAGATAAGAACTCCAAACCGACTGCATTAGGAATATGAACACAATTTATACTATTTGCATTTACAGGGAAATAAATATTATTTTTTTTCTTGACATCAGAAAGCGTACTTTAAATAAAAGGAGTTAGTAATCACTTAAAGACCCATGACATTAACAGGAAATAAAAGTGGTATATATTAGCAATCAGAGGGATTCTAGATTTGAAAACCGAGAGAATGAAAAAAGGGCATGGAGACTTGGCACAATGGTAGATTTTAGTTTCGAAACCAAAGAGTATGGAAAAAGGGCATTGGAAATTTAGGATGAAATAAACGAGAACTCGATCAAAGAGGGGAATGGAGATTTAGCGCAATAAAGCAAAGCAGGCACCACACACCTCCCTAAATGAAATAACAGTAGACTCACGGTAAGGAAGACGACCGAACTTCAGGGTAAATAATAGTTTAAAATAATTTTTTTTTGATTAACCCCTCATGCGGTGTTGAGAGATTTACAACAATGCCGGCGGGCGCATTCTGTGAAGGGCTCGACTACAGTGTGAGACGTTTCTAAATCATAAGACAAGTTAAATTTTGAGTAAAGTCATAGAGGCTAGCGCAATTAAGGGAGGACTCGCTTGATCCGTAATTCAGATTAAGGTTTCGGAAACAGAAAGAATGGAAATTCTGTATAAATAAGAGAGAGCTCGAACAGAAGAGGGGAATGGAGATTTGGCTCAATGGTAGAACTCCGCTAGTGAGAAGTACGGAGTGGAGGCAGAAACAAGATGCTTACAGAAGTGACAAAAAAGGATAGACTTATTCCCATAAATATTTTCTTTTTTTGGCTTTATCATTATTTTTGGTGGAAATTAGGATACTTAACAAACAGTGAGATGTTTTACCCGATCTAGTAGAAAAGTGAAAGTTCAAATGGGACCCCAGGGGTTACACAAATACTATTACTGAGTATGATACAACAATAATACACTCTACAGGAAATGGTTCCTGCTGAGATGGACTGGCTTGGAGAAGTTTGGAGGGCCTAAAGGCGCCTAGACTCTCTTATACTGCAAGCCTTGTTCCATGTCAGTTAGGACTAGTGACCAGTCGAGTAGTAGACACACACACACACACATATGGGATATGACATATTACGATAATAGATGAAAACTAGATCGCTTAAGACTCTTCATACTTAGGCCTACGAGGGATAGTAAGAGGTTAGGCTGCAAATTAGGTCAATCTTGGCTAGGCAACATGTAACAGATACACACACAGAGATGAAACATTTACACAGTCGCACACAGAGATATGAGTTGGGAAGGACTAAGGACCCTTTTGGAGAGGCTTTTGCCCTCGACAATTTGGCGAGTTGCCTGAACACTTCACCAATATGCTAGGAAGAAAGCTAAGGGACGTTAGGGACCATGCGGAACAAACATCGTTAAAGAGATACGAGTTGGGAAGGACTAAGGACCCTTTTGGAGAGGGTTTCTGCCCTCGACAATTTGGCGAGTTGGCTGAACACTTCGCCAACGTGCTAGAGAGATAGGCATCCAAGAAACTAGAGACAAACGAAAAGACAAAGCAAACAAACGAAAGCGAAACGTGAATCGAAGGAAACGATATTACATAACGGCACCCGGGTGACAGTAGGTGAGGTGAGCAAGATACGAACCACGTCACGGGAAATCGGATCAAATCCACCCCCACTGACGGAGCGAGGGTTTGGTGACGCCACCTTAGAGGGTGGTCAGGAAGGGCCAGGGCCACTTTTGACGGAATACATTCTCCGCCTTCATGTCGTGCCCGGTTCTTTCGCTGGCTCACCCGGCTTATTTGCGAGACAGGAATCGCGCAAGGGAGGGGGCAGACATGACTAGGGCCACCGTTGGCATTAAGGGAAACGTTGCATATCCCCATGCCTTCGAGGCTCGTAGCCCAGTCATGGTCTGGGGCCCCCAAGAAGCGATGGTCAGGGACCATCCAGAGTCAATAATGATGCCAGGGAAAACCAAAAAGAGGCCACCGGTGGTTATAGCACGGCGAAAAGGAAAACCGCGATGAGAAAGTCGTACGCACACATAGGATATGGTCATAACGAAGAGACAACGACTACTAGCAAGGGACATCAGAAACGTTGGGGCACTAGAGAAGAATAATAAGGGAAACACACATACATACGATTGTGCGATCGACGAGTAGAGCCAAGAGAGACAGATTGACCTAAGTAGGGATATTACATTCCAAGAGAGGTTAAACACGTAGGGTAGTGCATGAAACTAGAGGTTAAACTCATAAGGAGTACACGCAATAGGAGGTTAAACACATAAGGATAGTACAAGAAATTAGAGATTAAACACTTAGGGAAGTGCATGAAATTAGAGGTTAAACTCATAAGGAGTACACGAAATTAGAGGTTAAACACATAAGGTACTACAGAAAATTAGAGGTTAAACACATAGGGTTGTACATGAAATTAGAGGTTAAACACATGGGGTTGTACACGAAATTAGAGGTTAAATACATTGGGTAGTACATGGAAATAGAAGATAAACACATAAGGATAATACACGGAATTAGAAGTTAAAACACATAGGGTTGTACATGAACTTAGAGGTTAAACCCATAGGTAAGATAGGTAAGATAGGGAATAAGTCTACACGTATGAGACCAGGAACTAACTCAAAAACACATATGGGAATTAAGAGGAAAATAAAGAGGTAGGAGATTACAAAAAGGGAGAGGTTAAACCCATAGGTAAGATGGGGACCCAAGACACGGAATAAAGTCCACGCATAATCAGGAGTAATGTAAAAAGTTAAATAAAGAATTTCAAGAGAACAGATGAGATATTGCCGAACGAATTAGGAAGGACTTAAGGAAACAACACCATTTAGATTTTTTTTATTAAGTTAACTCTGTAGGCTGTAGCACGGGAAATCGACAGATATGTTAGAAACGAGAGAATTTAAGATGCAAAGACGCATCCCGGATAGAAGAAAGGAAATGCTCTCACAATCAGGACCTCACGAGGGAATGATATACGGAATTCAGGTTACATAATCGTACTAAGTAGTATTTACATCTTAAAGCCGTAGCGATTTATGTGTAGGCGAGCACACTCGATCGAACCCAGGACTCTAGAGAAGGAAAAGCAAAATTGAAATTTTACCAAGCAATGGAAAGTTTTGAAAACAAGCGGTAAAATACGGTAAGATACTGAATTTTTTTGAATCCAATGAAACCTGAATTGCAATAAGGGCGTAAATGATTCGTGAGAAATCATAAGACCAGAAACATAAGAGCATTTCTTTTTGCAACTTGAGGCTAGCTATAAGGGACAGATAGGAACATGGGTGCACAAAACTAAATGATGCAAGGTAGATAACAATGAGATCTAAAGCCAGGACATCTAATATACAAGATTCGGACTATAGTATCGGAGATAAGATGGCTGAAAATTGAAGCCTCTAAGCGATGAAGTCAAATTAAAACGAAACTGACCATTCTATGACAAGGAGTGATAAGAAAGATGCGGACCCATGTAGAAACGGGATACCCACCAAACCCAGTAATCAATGTTTAAAGTTATCCTCCCAGGTTTTAACAAATGCCATAAGATTGCAGTTTCTCGCCTGGACCTGCGGCCACCACCACGACACTTCATGATGGGAGCAAGATTAAGAGGGCCAGACTCACGGCGCACCCTGTCCATCTGAGGACGAGAGCCGCAGCATAAAATATGCCAGGACCAACCGCACCCTGTACATCTGAGGACGAGAGCCGCAGCATAAAGCTGCCAGGACCAACCGCACCCTGTACATCTAAGGACGAGAGCGCAGCTGCCAGGACCATCTACACATCTCGTGACGGAGCATAAGATGGGCGAATGTCCAGACTCGCAACCAGCTAAGGCAAACACCTCACTAGCAGTAAAGAACAAACCCAGGCAATTATAAAAAATAATAACTATCTCCAACGCCAACCTTGGCCTAACATCCTTCATTCCAAATTTTTCCTATGGATGAATCAAGAAAACAAACTCCACGTCAAGATTAATTCCTATCAAACCCTTCACTAGCTCTTCCTTGGACCTAACTGGGTTTTGTTTAAAGAAACTAGGCATAACCAAATCAAAGGCCTACCTGGACCAACGGCAGCTGAAAATGAACCACGAACTCGAGCATTAGAACCTCGCATCCTCCATCGAGGCAAGCAGACACGAACCCTGACCTCCAAGCTAGCCACCGCAGACACCGCAGTTCTGATAATTTTTTTAACAGTGATCCGGTTCACGAAATAGAACCGTCGAAGTGAATAACAAAAAAAGAAACGAGATGTTGTTAAGTGCGTCGGATATGAATAAAAGTGAAAGTGCATCGTTTCAAAAGAAACCACAAGAAGGTTTAAACAAGGAAGAAGGACGGAGACGAGAAGAATTTTTAGTGAAAATATTTTTTTTAGTCGATATCTTTTTGTTTCAAGCAGTAAACATTTTTAGTGAAAAATTAATGACCGTGCGTACACCTATTATGTTAGAGCCGCGAAGGCATGCTATACTGTGATTTTTGTTTTTTTTTAGAAGTATAGTGTTCTCACTAAGTAAACAGATCTTACCGATATTACGACACAATTAAGGGTATCCGGGGCAATTAGCAAGATAAAGACGATCTAACCTCTTAGAATGAGAACAAAATACTTCCAGGACAGATGAAATCGCCAATTGATGACGTCGGTTCCACTCCCACTTAAAGTCAAGTTAATAAGATACATGTCAGGACAAACCCCCCAGAGGTGAGAGATATCCTATAAGGAAAAAAAGACTTTCGGTTTTTCAACCCTACAGTCTTATTTAGGGGGGGGGGGAAATGTTATGCCTACACTAGGGCCTAACTGCCATAATAATAAAATACTATAAAAAGCCAATAAAGGATAGACACATATACATGTGTATTATACCAAACAATAGGGCATAAATATTCACCCTTTAAATGCGGATTAAAAGTCTCAATCAAAATATACATAAGGGTTTTATAGATAAAAAACTAGGGAAAAAATTATTATAAAATGACTATTTCACATCAATATATTTTTCAAACAATGAAGACACACTTACGAAATCTTATATAATATCAAAAACAACTTATTAGTTTCAACCAAATAGGAAATTCTTACGAAAACTTATATAACCCAAACACATTAGGATAAGAAGTTAAAACACCTTATATTATGACATACTAGGAATATTACTACAGATGGGGCAAGAAAATAGGGTTTCCATTAGTTTTAGGGGATGGTGAAAGGTAAAGAGAATCATATAAAAGCCGGGATTTTTAGTGGAAAAAGGGAAGAATGCGGGACCGAATGCGGTCCCCCAGCAGGGGAAGCAGCTACATTGGTAATATGAATATTTTTTATCATTCGTAATGGTCATTTTCAGACTTAGAATTAAATAAGGGACCAAATGGTCCAAAGAACTTAGAATAACGAACACAGTTGAATATTTTAAAATGATTGTTTTCTCTCACTGAATTTTAACACTTTAGCATTTTGACGTTTAACACTGTGGCAATTTCAGCTGACTTTAATAAATTGTTTTATATGTTATTGATCTAATATTTCTTTATGTTTGGTTTTATTTTAATAAATAATGTTATTTTTCGTTTACTGTGTTTTAACATGTTTAAATGTGGAATTCATCCTCCAAAACCTAGGCCAACCGCTCGGGCCAAAGACCACTTAAACACTAGAGATCTTAACGCTATCATTACGGCGGGGTTTAACAGATCCTACGCGTAATATCTGTAGTAAGTAACAAGGTTTTGTTTTAATGTTTTCAAAATATTTTCAGTTCTATCACATGTTCTTAGAATATTTACCACATATAAAATAATTATTAAACATTTTTATAGGGCATAACACTCAGGCCCTAATAATAATTGGTTATTTGACACAATAAATGGTATTATGGAATGACTCTGTTAGTCTTGATAAGGTCTGATCCAATTACAATTATTGCTCTCTCACTATTATCAACATCTATTATATCAATTCTCCTTTCACTACTTTATAAATTAAATTAAGGATTCAACTATTACTAGAATATCTCCAACATTTAGAATCAGAATTCTTTAGATGGCAGAGGATTACAAACTTAGTATTTTGAGATTGGAAAAGAAGGTGGGAAATGAGATACCATAAGATCATTAAGTTATGAGAGACAGACCTCATCCATGAACAAATATACACTGTAGGAAAGCTAGTACTGTGGCACAATGATAAATTAATTATTGACGGAAATTACCTTTGGGTTCAAAATCATTTGATCCCATTGTTGCACATGTAGTAAATGATATAGATGAATATCTGCTTCCTCAGTAATCTAAGAAAAATGTCTTTCAAAATAACCTTTTAATGGACAAGTTGCTGATTGCCACACGACCCAACATCATATCAAGGTCTAATATCTGAACAGTTCTTTGTTTAGTACCCTATCTAGCTCTGTGTGCTTTAATCAAACAGTTTCTTAAGTTCAAGATCCCGTGGTGGCTAAACATATATTTCTGATCCCATCTCAAAATATTCAGTTTAAAGTCCTCTACCATCTGTAAATTTTGACTCTATAGGTTAGAGTCTGTATAGATAAGTTCATCTATTAACCATAACAAAACATATCTTATAATATTAATAATAATAAAATAGAAGCAATATTTCTACACTCAGAGACATTTAGAATATAAATAGAAACTAGTTATTTGTATATCAGCAACACTGCTGATTACTTTATATTTTTTGTTACTATGCAACCTGGATAAATGCTCCCTTACTTTTTATCCGTGTTTAAAAGTCTGCAGTGATTCCAGATAATTTAACTTTTAATGTCTCTGAGTGTACTAAAAGCAACTATAATTTCAGATAGTACCAAGCAAACATTGTACCAGCATTTGTTATGGTATTAAATAAAATGTATTACTTTTAAACAGAAGTATACTTGTCACAAACACAAATCATCATCGTTATTCCAACCTTACATGCAGTTATCCAACCCTTGCCTAGAACATAGAAGCAAGCAAAATTACATAGAGTAGAAACCCTCTAGTTGAGTGACATGCATTTTTAGTTAAAATTCATAGTTGGCAGTTTTATTTTTCAAAACATTTGTAAGGGAAATGAGGCAAATTAAACTACTTGACTTATTATTCAGTGTTTTATACATTTATCTGTATTTTATTTTTTTACTTACATTTAATAATTTACCAGTACCTAATATTGCCCTACTTTACAAACCTTATACCACCATTATTTGGCAATTTTTGCACTGCTCATCATACATTTATCTCTGTATATAATGTAAGTACACATCATGAACCTAATATCACCTACCAAGGTGGAGTGTAAATTGATAACAAACCACATTAACTACATCCATTCACCTATTCCAGAACCTGAAGTGTGCAGTGAGTGCCATTGGAATACACACAGTTTTTTACGCCATCTCTTCAGAAAATTATATCATTTAAGCAAAATTTTTGATGAAATAACAAAAAAGAGATACTGTTATACTAATGGAGGATATGGTCGGCCATGGTGGTTATGCTCCTTGCCTCTGGTCCCAAGGGTTGCAGGTTCAAATCCGGCCTTTTTAAGATGGAAAAATCCAAGGAGCAAGTCCTCTGGGAGGGACTTTAAGCTGTGGGTCCCGAGACTGAAAATTTTCAGGCTTGTAAAAGATTCTTAAGCCAGAATAAAAAGATCTCTAAGAAAATTTACCAACCTCAAATCCTAGTAATACGATATTTGCCAACTAGATGACTTATTGAGTCGGTATGTTGACTACATGCCATTCACGACATCTATGGACAAATAAGTTAACTGAATTAACTTGGTCTAGTAACTCCTAACAAAGGAGAGCCTGTGGCTCAAAATTGGGCTATGCCATTATAGATAGATAGAATGGAAGATATGAATACTAAAGTTAGATCAGACAATGAAGACTTAAAGCAAGTTATAAGTGAATATGGACTTTGAGAAAAGAATAAAAATCTGATGGGAAACATTTTGTGGATACCGTATGCTCCTGCTTTGAGATTAAACTTATTTCATGATACAACAGGTCTAGAAGACTACTGATCTACCACCAGCTGCTGTCCTCATATCCAAATGTGCCAATAAAGTAATGAATGATCTTCCAGCCACTAGCTGACATGTGGCTATCATATCAGGATAACCTGCCATTTATCTAGTTTTCTCAACTTGGCTAAGATTAAAACATGCAAATGTTTAATACATTTAAAATACATTATACTCAGAGGAGACTAACATATAACATCAAATATACAGGAAACGAGACATATTCTTTTAAAACTAGAATAATGAAATATTTTCATCTCTCCTAAAAAAATAATGAAAAATGAAGATATGAGGTTTTGAGAATTAAGTAGATTATATACAATATTTTCTGGTGTATAAGACACATTATTTTCCTTAAAAATGGGGCACATCTTCTATAACAAAGGTATATACACTCCCTTTTATCTTCCAATATCTTTGTGGACAGTTATTGGTGCAATTAAGTAGATGCATGACTTCTAGTAATAATTGGCCAAGAACAGGATTTCTTATTCAAGTTTCATACCAATGTTTATCAGTATTAAAATATATATGCAGTCAATATGCCCATTTCACCAATTAATGTTTTAAAATGGTCAACAAGTTTCTACAGCCAAGCTGTCATTCTCAAGACCAGATATTGACTGAAGACAAAATTGATAATAAATAAATAAACAAATTCAGTTAAAAACAAACTACGTCACATGACGCAATCATTCATGTGACGTAGTTTGTTTTTAACTGAATTTGTTTATTTATTTATTATCAATTTTGTCTTCAGTCAATATCTGGTCTTGAGAATGACAGCTTGGCTGTAGAAACTTGTTGACCATTTTAAAACATTAATTGGTAAAATGGGCATATTGACTGCATATATATTTTAATATTTTATCACCAAGAAGATCACTTGTGTATTAAATTTATCAGTATTGATTTGATGTGTTAAGATATTTTGTATTCAGTTCGATTTGTTCTCTGTAGTTTTTAGAAATGGAAATAATTAGGCGCATTTAGCCTATATAATTCAAATTACAAATTGCAGGTTGTAAAATGTGTTGAAGAACGTGGAAATGGAGAAGCTGAAATACATTTTGGAATTTTGTCTGTGGAAAAAAATTATTAGAACGTGCTGTAGTCAGAAGGAAATATTGTACAATTTACATAATGAAAATTGTGCAGAACATGAAAAAAGTACAAAGTAACTAGAACAAGAGATAAAGTTTTGAAATGACTGCAAGAAAATCAACTAAATTAATCCATACACATCCAGACAAACTAACTTTCTAGCGTAACATAAAATATTTTAATAGTGGTATGTCATGAAATGCAATTTTAGGATTCTTCTAGAAAATTGTATTAAATATCTTGGTTGTATCTTATAAATATGAGCATCCCTTACATTTTATGCCTAAACTGGGATTTGAACCCAGGATCTCTGGTTTCCCATACTAGTGCTTTGTCTATTAATACTAATAAAATTCATATCAAATTCTGATGAGGTGAATAGTCATAAGATAAAAATTAAAAATGTACCTGTTGACAGATGCCGTTGTCCTCAACTTTCTTAATATAATGTATTCAAAATATTATTTGGAGGCCTTTCGGAAGTTAACTTCTCATCAGTAGGATGAGTACATGCTACTAGTTGTTGTATCTAAGACAATGTAGACATTGAAGGTCTTAATGTGTCGTTAGTGTGCAGTATTTTAAATACACTATTTTAAGAAAGTTGAGGGCGACGGCACCTGCCAACAGGTACATTTAAAATTTTTATCTTGTCTATTATGCTATCTAGGCTCCTTATTTAGAACGAATTTTTTATATTTCATAAAACGTATGAAGGGAATTAACATTATAAGGCTTTCCAATTAGTAGAATTAAAATGAGCCATATATCATCTCACCTCACACACTCTGTGTTCATCACAATGCAGGACAACTTTCCTGAAATCGCGGTCCTGTACTGTGAAGTCCTGAAGTGTTTATGAGGTGAGATGATATATGACTAATTTAAATTTTGAAGCTTTTCTTTTACTTATATAATTCCATGCGCTTGAAGTAAAACATCTTCATTGTACATACATTCTAGCAGTTTCTTTAATGTAAGTGACAAAATAAAAACATCAAAAATATAAGCTTTACTAGCTATAATGTAGTGTTAAAAGAAAAACGAAAAATAAACATTGGAAATTCATATTATATTAGATATTTTTTAAACTGTCTGGTTATTATTATAATAATTTAGATTTTAATTGCATTTTTTTATATATTGTCAAACTATATTTCATCAAATGCCTTACCCTAATCAAATAGGAATAGAGATAGAGTTAGTAAGAACATGTCGATTTAATATGTCTGCCTTACTGAAGGCAGAAAACCATATGAATAGAATTTGTAACAAGACTTTCTATTGAAACTAGAGGGTTACAATGTTAGTAATTAACGCTCATAAAACATTACAAATTACCAACCCAAAAGCTTAAGACAGTATAGTTAAAAATTATGAGAAGTTTTCGAGACATATGGGCCATAGTCACAGTTAGTTTAAAACTTAAATTAGCCCATCATATGATATGAGTGGTCCCACGCTGTAGCCAAGTAGTTAAGGCAAGATGCCTTGGCACAGAGCTAGGGGACTTGCGCTGGTTCAGGTCTCCATGGGGGAAGAAATTGTCTCATGGAATTTTGTCCAATATGAGACTGGTGCCTACCCACATTCGAGGAATTTGGGTAGCTACAATAAGTAGCGGCTCCAGGTTGAGAAAACCAGCTATAATGATTGGGGGACCAGATGTGCTGAGCACATGCCACCCCTACATTGGCTGGATGATCATCTAATTCTGTGACTAATACATATGGATGTGAGGCCAGCAGCTGGCTGGTACAACAAGGGCCATCTAGGCTTGTTGTGCCATGGTGTTTTTTATGATAAGGGTGAAGCTAACACTTCAGGTACCTGCACAAGTGCCTCACATCTAGAAGTGTTGGTTGCAAATATTCCTTCCTCTGATTAAATATCAGGAAACTTAAAGCCTCTATATCATGGCCCACAATCTCTGAAGACTCATTTGTTATTATGAATGGAGTATTATGCAGATACTATACACAACTAACTCAGATAGCAGTAGTTATCCAGTCACTACTCTCTGCTTTGTTAACTTGAGAAAATGAAACTGTTTAAGCAGTGCTGTTGTTAGATCAGAACATAACGGGCTTCCAATATAAACCCGGACCGGCCTCACGGGGTTTCACCCATCAGGCAGCGCTCTCTCCTCGTCCGCATTTCACTCTACCAGCTGCTTGTCCTCGAACTAGTCAGTTTACTATCGTTCGACAAGATGAGACGTCAGCTGACATTAGAGCAGCGCATTTATGTGTGTAAATGTTATTATAAATACAAATCAGCTTGTCGCGTTCGCGAGGAATTTATTCGGAACTTCCCTGGATAATTACCTCCTTCCAGATTGACAATCCACGATCTTGTGACTAAATTTGAGACCACTGGTTCAGTACAAAATAAGAAACACACGTGAAGGCGTACGGTTCTCACCGAAGAAAAATTAGACGAAATTGGCGAAAATTTGGAACGTTCACCACAAAAATCATTACCGAAATTAGCACAACAAGTTGGGATTTCAGTATCTTCTGCACATACAGCAACAAAATGTGTTTACTCGGTATAATGCCTGTTTAACTGCGGAAGGACAATATTTCCAGCATTTTCTATAAGGTAAGAAACAGTTCAAGGATGGGTGGCAGGCAGGGTGAATTGCGGGAGGAAGAGACAGCACTGCGTGCCGGGGGAAACTCCGTGAGGCCGACCTGGTTTTATATTGGAAGCCCTGTAGTTATATTATTAATGTTAATGTTATGATTTTATATCAGCCTGATTTGTTCAGGTAAATGCATGTCTGCCTTCTAACTAGCAGGCCTGGATTTGATACCTGGCACAGTTGGAGTTTTAATTTAAAATTTTCATTCTCGGGCAGGGAAAAATTATATACAGTTTCTAATCACCTAATTGTGCACATAATGCCTGGATTAAATTATGAACCTCACCTCTCCAAAGTATATGTGTTGTGATGGCATTTAGTATTGTTTATAGTGATTTGTCTGTTGATCCTGCCTGTAGCCGAGTGGTTAAGGTAGGATGCCTTGGCGCAGAGCTATGGGACTTGCACTGGTATGAGTCTCATGGAAGAAGAAATTTTCTCATGGAATTTTGGCCAGTATGGGACCAGTTCCCACCCAGCATCATGAGGAATTTGGCTAGCTACAATAAAATAGCGGCTCCAGGTTGAGAAAATGAGATATAACGATTGGGGGACCCGAGATGCTGACCTCAGATAGTCCTACACTGGCTAGATGATCGTCACCTCTGTGATGAACACACATGGATGTGAAGCCAGCAGCCGGCTGGTAGGCCAAGGATCTTCTAGGCTTGTCGCACCATGGAGAGAGAGATTTGTCTGTTATATGGGGATGATAAACCTGATATGATCTTGGTATATTTTGACAGAAGAAAGTTATATGCCTTGGAGAGAAGACAATTAGGAAGAGCTAGGCATATATGGGAAGATAATATTTAGATAGATCTTAGAGAAATGGATAATAGAGATTTGAACTGGATTCAATTGGCGATGATATAGACTAATTAAAAGCTTGGTTACATTTGTTTACATAATCATAAATAGAAAATTTATTTGTAATTATGACATTCATCTGATGAAGATACAGTGTATTGAAAGGTATGTTATGAATGTTTAATAAAATAAGTATTTATGAAAATCATTTAAAACTGTGATAGTTTTATTTATTAAATGCATCATGAATTTACATCCATCCATAGTAATTCTGCCTGAGGGCTGGTATTTCACTGCAATCATAGCATTTTCATGCTATGCTATGCAGCTTTACTAGGGAATTATAGGTGTGGTAACATCCCATTACTTTCCACAATGAATTTACAAGTGAACACCAAATCAATTCATAGTTAAATAAGGGAAATAACATTATGAGGTGGCTGCGGAAAGGCTACTGTCTTTAACAGAGAGGAGACCCTTTGATTCCTTCCATCGAAGGCTTAAAGGAACCAACTTGGACAGTAACCTAGTGTCCAATCCCTCACCTTCTCGTGGTGCAGCTGTTAGTAATCATGCTTATGCATGATGAACGAAAGGGAAGGGCTACTCACCAATAAGCACTGGTCAGCTTGGTGAGTTTTTCTTTTTTGACCGAATTGGTATTACTTCTCATTCCCATACCAATTCCCTCTTTCAACTTTTCTATCCAGTCTCCCTTGACTGACCTCTTGTTTCTTTCGACCCTGATGGTATTAGAGTATTCGAGGCCTAGGGGTTCATTTCTCCTTCCTTCCTTTACCTACTTTCTCTCTAAGGGTGACGTAACCACCATATGTGGTGCCTACTACTAAACGGTTACAATTAGTTTAAATCAAACAAATCTCCAGGAGCAGATAATATACATGCAGAATTTCTCAAACACCTTGGCAATAAAGCCAAAACTCAATTACTCTCCCTTTATAATCTTTCTTGGACCACAAAAGTTCCTGATGATTGGAAAAAAGCTATTATAATACCTATTTTGAAAATAAAAAAATCAGCAAATACTTTTTCAAATTATCGCCCAGTAGCACTAACTAGTGTAATTGTTAAAACTATGGAAAATATGATTTCAAATCGATTAAATTGGTATTTAGAAACCAATAATTTACTTTCACCCAATCAAGCTGGATTTAGAGAATTACAATCAACAAATCAACAAATTGTACACCTAAGTCAAGCTATTAAAGACAGTTTCAACAGAAAATAAGACACTCTGGCTATGTTTGTTCATTTCCAAGGAGCATATGACTCTATTTGGAGATATAAATTATTAGAAAAAATGCAGACTTTAGGTATTCAAGGGAATATGCTACTCTGGATCAGCAATTTTCTCATCCAACGGTTCATCGCTACAAAGTATAATAATCACCTCTCTAAATACCAACAAACACATCGAGGTTTACCACAGGGTTCTGTACTCAGTACCATTCTCTTCAATATCTACATTAATGATCTACCTAAGCATATAGAAAAGCTCGAAACAAAAACCCTACTTTTTGCTGATGATGTTGTAATATGGGTCTCCAAACCAAAAAGCCAAAGTCAACAATTAATAACCATAGTCCAACAATCACTAATACAGTTAGAGAATTGGACATCCCAGAACTTAATGAAGATAAATATACAAAAGACAAATTATCAACTATTTACATTAAGAAAGAAACCACTACCCATCACTCTGAAATTGGAGGGTGAATTATTAACTCAAACACATGAAGCAAAGTATTTAGGAATAACTCTGGACACGAAATTAACATGGAAGAAACACATAGAGAATATATGTACAAAGATAGAAACAAGGTTACCATTATTAAAACGATTAGCAGGGAAAAAGTGGGGTTGCAACACACAAACCCTAAACACCTTCTACCAAATGTACATAAAACCTGTACTTCATTATTGTGAAGAAATCCTAGTAACTACTAAAGTGGAAAAACTTAATAAATTGCAGAACCAAATCCTCCACCTGATAACAGGAGCCATTAAAACAACACCAATCACTGCCATGCAAATCTTAACAAATAACCCAAACATAGCATTTGAAATTGAGAAAACAGCAATCACACAGTATGAAACATTTTTAAGGCTACCCCATAATAACTGGACCCAAAGAAAACCACAAGTATGTTTAAAAACTCAGCAAAGCTTCTTAAACATAGTACAAGAAATCAAACAGAAATTGCAACTTCCACATTCAAAAGAAAATATGCAGATGAGAAACAACCCTCTAGAATTTTTGGAAATTGAATATAACCTTCATTTAACAGAAGACATCAAGAAATCTGAAACTCCTCCATATATTTTAAAACAAATGTCACTGGAAATAATAAATCTAAGATACCCAGCTCCTGAATGGATACATATTTTTACAGATGGTTCCAGCCTATCAAATGACGGTGGTGCTGGTGCAGTATGTCCACTTTTTTCCTTTTATCGTAAACTAAACACAAATTCAACAAACTTTGATGGCGAAATTCTAGCAATTTTCTTAAGTTTACAAAATCTTTTATATCACATCCAAAAATTTACAAAAGTTGTAATTCTATGTGACTCCAAAGCAACCATTCTCGCTATAACACGGGACAAAACACCCAAAAGCATCAAAATTATTGAATGTCACAAAATGATAAAGGGGCACGCCGTAGCGTAGTGGTTAAGGCACTGAGCTACAAGCCGAAAGGTCGAGGGTTCAAGTCCCGGTGGGTCAGGATTTTTAAACTAACCCAAACCCTCTGGCGGCACTATGGCCCTGGGGTCGACTCAGCCTCTAACGGAAATGAGTACCAGACGCTTGTTCTGGGGGTAAAGGCGGCCGTCACGCAGGGCTGACAACCCGGCTGATATCAAGTGCCGATTGTCCAGAAATAGTGGGAGCCTTAACCTCCTACTACCCCTAGGGCCTCCTGAGGCCTGTAGTGGGATTACTTTACTTTACACAAAATGATAAAACAGTTATCCCATCTACATAAAAAAGTTGTACTTCAATGGATTCCGGCCCATTGTGGAGTGACAGGCAATGAAATTGCCGATTTTCTAGCCAAGAAGGGTAGCAAAATTGTTTCAAACCCAACTTCTACTCCAGTTTCCTTTCACTCTATCAAAAGAATTATCTCAAATAAATATATCAATAAACTTAGAGAAGAATACACCACCAAAACATCTGGAAAGGAATGGGAAAATCTACAAGCTCATGACATTACTACATTACAAAGAAAATCTGCAGTAGCAACATTCAGACTGCTAACGGGACATGCTTGAATAAACACCTACACAGAATTGGCATAACAGTTTCACCTAAATGCCCTTTTTGCAATTTAAATGAAGATATGGAAAGAAACCATCTCCTCCGTTGTCCAGCTTTTGTAGAAGAGACCAGCCTTTCTGCTAAATATTGGAGTGCAAGAGAGCGAATGATTTCATTATCAAGTGCTCAACATTAGATACCAACCAACCAACCAACATTATGAGGTTCTTAATTCGTAAATTAATGAGTCATTTTTACATCTTACCTCATATTTCATGTTTTCTTTAAACATGGGAATTAGTTTTCAAGAGAAACATCTCTCTCATTTTGAATCGACATTATGACTACCGGCTATTCGTTGGAATCTCCATCAACACCAGATGGCAACGTTATTAATGGAGATTCCAACAAAAAGCCAGTGGTCATAATGTTGGTTGAAAATGAGAGAGATGTTCGCTTGAAAACTAGTTCTCATGTTTAAATAAAACATGAAATATGAGGTAAGATGTAAAAATGACTCATTAATTTACCCAATTAATTACAAGATAATACAGATACTGGAGATAATACAGAACGTCAATCATAGTATTTTATATCTAAAACTTGGTGTACATATTCTAATGTCCCTGCTACTCTGTCCTTCTAAGCCAAAATTTGGTAAACGAGCAATTTTTAAAATACATACCACACCAATATGTTCATCACAGCATAATTTTTTATGATATATAGTACAGTATTACCCTGCTTTTACATTCCCGCATTTGACGTTTTCCTACCTTTTACAACATTTTTTAAAGGTCCCTTCAGTTTCCCTATATTCACAATGTATTAAAAACCCTGCTTTTATGTTTCTGAAATTTGTTTCCCTGCAATTTACGTCACATCACGTCAATCTTCAGTGTTAAACATCGAAGATATTCGATTTATTTGAATGATTATCTCACTTCTGTGCAATTGATATATAGCAGAGCAAGTTCATTGAGCCAACAAAGTCAGCTGCTTTACAATCGATAAGGAGCCAAGCAAGTTAAGTGATTCAATGAAGCTGGCTTTTGTACAATCGATAAAGAGCAGGTACAAAAAGGAGATGGCTAAAAGAAATGGCATAAGACATTGGGATGAAGAAATAGCGCAAATTATCAAAGACAAAAAAGAAGCATACCACAAGTACTCATCAAATAAATCAGAAGAAGACAAAATCAATTATCACAAAACAAGAGCAATACCAAAAAGAGAAACCAGGAAGAGACATAGAAAAAATTGGGAGGAATTTGTGTCACAATTAGAGAATGATATTACTAGACCCGCACCACAAACATACAAAATCTTGAAAAATTTGAATCGTGAAACAAAAGACAATCTCAACCTTAATGTCATCCCAGCCGAACAATGGTCAAATTATTTTCAAAATCTATGGACCCAAACTCCAAATACTCTCACTTTACCATCTTCCAACAACACCTCTACAGACTTGATTACAGAGGATGAACTATCAGAAGTATTAATGAAAATGAGAATCAATAAAGCTCCTGGAGAGGATGGAATCAGTATTGAACTATTTAAAAATGCAAATCCTCTGTTTTTAGACAGATTTCTAACATTCTTAAATAAACTATGGGAAGGGAGAGACATTTCTGTAAGTTGGACAAAATCTATTATAATACCAATATTTAAAAAAGGAGACAAGAAAAACTGTGAAAATTACAGAGGCATCAGCTTACTAAATACTGGATACAAAATTTACGCCAATGAAAATTAGAACAAATTATACAAACATCTTAACAGCCTCCTCTGCGAAGAACAGAATGGCTTTCGTAAAGGTTGTTCCTGCTGTGATGGTTATTTCTCCATGAAATTATTAATAGCAAAACACAGGGAGTTCAATGTAGAAACACATTTAGCTTTTGTGGACTTCAAAAAAGCCTTTGACAAAATCAATAGGAATAAACTGTTGGAAATTTTAGCTGACAACAATCTACCACAACAGCATATTTTAAATTTATACAATATCTATAAAACAAATTTGATTTCAGTTCGACTCAATAACACACAAACAGAATGGACCAAAATTAATAGGGGCATAAGACAAGGCTATGGCCTCTTGCCCTTGCTCTTTATCATATACATGGATAGAATACTCCAAGATTGGCAACAGATGAGACACGGTTCTATCCAAATTAATAGAAACCATAAAATAGACTCCTTGCTTTTTGCAGATGATTTGGTATTAATAGCTCCAACAGAAACAGATTTACAGTATTCTCTATACACAATTTTAATAGAATTGCAAAAAGATACAATATGGAAATCAATACAGAGAAAACTAAAGTGATGGCCTTTTGTGGGAAATACCCTATACCTAGCAAAATTGTTTAGGATGATGACATTTTAGAACGAGTAAATTAATTTAATTATTTGGGTTATAATTTAACATTTCAAGATGAAGCTGATATATCAAAGAAAATAACAAATTTCACAAAAACAACGGGGATAAGTAACAGTATAATGAAACCATCTTTAGTACAGAAGAACACAAGATTACGGCTTTATAGGGTTCTCGCAAGACCAGTATTAAGATATGGTAGTGAAGCATGGACAATACAAAGAAGAGATGAAAGCCTAATAACAGCAAATGAGATGCGATTTATGCGCCGTACAGCAGGCTACACAAAGTGGGACCATAAAAGAAATGAGGAAATTATGGAAGAGTTGGATGTAGAACCCATTCTACACCATATACAAAACTACCAGAACAACTGGAAAGCCCATCTTCAATGAATGCCGTCTCATAGAATTCCAAAAGCCATACTTTGTTACTGCCCCGAAGGCAAAAGATCGCTGGATGGAAAATTCTCTTTGAGACCATAACAGGCCACACAGCCTAATACTTGCATGGATGATGAGGATGATGATGATGATAAAGAGCAGAGCATGTTCATCGAGCCAACGAAGCTGGCTCAGAACTTTAAAACAATTTTGAAATTCAACCGGTGTACTTATATGGCAAAATAATTTTTTTTAAATCTCTGAATAAAGATTCAAAGTGCTGCTTGTTGAACCTATCCTTGTTATCTATTTTTTAAATGGTGAATGGTGAAAGTAAAAGAAATAAAGTAATTTTATGTTTACAGCAGTTCAAAACACACATTACATTGAGCTATTATAGGAATATCACTATGAGGTTTAATTTAAAATAAAATATTCTTTACACCTCAACTGATATTTTGTCTTCTAAATAAATAAAAGACAGGATATGACATGAGGTGAAAAGATTTTTATTTTTAAATTAAAAGAAACATTACATTATTTAGCCAATATTGTATATTATCCCAGTCACTGCTTTTTTGCATGTTCTAGAATGGTTGCTGAATGTGAGGGTAAACATTTTTTTTAGCTCCTCCTCGTTTTCCATAATTTACATTTTCCCCAAATTTACACCACTTTCCCTCATGTAAAGTGTAATAGAGGAGTAAAACTGTTGTATATTATCCCCATCTGTTTTTTTCATGTTCTGAAATAGATGCAGAGTATGGGGGTTAACATTTTTGAGCTCATCTTCATTTCCCTCAATTTACACTTTCCCCTATTTTACACCATTTTTCCCGTGGTCCCTTGAAAAGTGTAAAAGAGGGGTAATATGTATTACAAATAATACCATTTTAATTCATACTAGCAACATTAATGTAATAATATTACACAGCTTAGGAAACAATGGTACTGCTATTTTACTTAGGATTTGAATAAAATTTTGAGATACCTCATAATTCATTAGTGTTTTTCGTGACTTTCTGTACAAGATACAATTGAATAGTTACCCTGAAAACACATATAATCCATAAACTGCTACTCATGACTTCGCTACCTTCTTCTGCCATTTTGTTTCATATAGATCACTATTCTCTTGAATGCCAACTTTTAAAAATAAATAAAACAGGTCTGGAAGAGAGCAGGAATAGTTTAATATGCACCAACCATGATATTCTCCACATAAATCAGTAATCCACTGAAAATTTAACATTCAAATTTTTCTGGGTTATATCTCTTTTCGGGGCAACTATTCAATTATTCAGGTTAGAAAATAAATAGAGTGACTACTAAACATTACTATGATAAGAAAAACTGAAAATTAAAAAAAAAGTTGAGATATGCCCTTTGGGTTAAGAATGCGCTTTTCATTCATCAGTTTCTATACTCAGTAGACAGATGCCTAGTGTGTCAATTTTATGCATCACTTCAGCAGACTACATTACATAGATGATGTCTATTTGTATCTAGAGGAGTATAGCACAAGTTTAATTTAAGTTTTTGTTTAGTGTAAGTGTTTTATGTAAGAGATGATGATTATGATGGAGAAGGGAGAATATGCAACTCAATGCTTGGAAAGTAGTCTATTCCTGTAGAGAGGTACCAAGGGGATTGTCAGGCTAAGGGTCGCATGTTTGGACGCATTAGACAGTAAAATGCCTTCTCTGCTGAGCAAGTTGTATGCTAATACAATTTTGCTTACTCAGAAATCTGTTCATGCGATAATAATTGGTTAAATTTGTAAGCTACCTGCGGAGGTACCTTACATGAGCAACTCAAATTAAAGTCCCGAAGGGAACCGAACGGGAACCGATGGTAATCGATGTACTTTGCTGCTTTATCCAACATTTATCCAAGATGTCGGACCTTGAAGACTTCGATCATGTTTTCGGTATACACGGAGAAGAGGAATTTGATAGTCTAACAAAGAATTCAACTGGAAGAACAGGAGAATCGGCGTAATATTGCGTGTCGCAGACGTGTTTGTATACGGTATTATTTGTGGGATGCAAGCATAAATGCATTCCTCTATAGCAGACGAAAATAACGGAAGTGGTTTTATCGCTGAGAATTCTGGGTAATTCGTTGCCAATATTACGAAAACGTCGACGCTCGTGCATGACCGATAAGTCGGCCGTTAATTCGTTCTCAGCAATTGCTCACGGTGAATCAGCTCACTAGTGATTGGAAGTAATTTGAGTAGAGAGTAATGTTCTAACATACGACCCTTAATGTTTTCATCAGACAGACAAATTACTAACAAAAAGTATCATATCCCTTCCAGTAATCTGATGCACATTTTGGTGATTATATATTGTATACCATCATCCTCTTATCCCGAGATTGAAAATTTCACAATTAAATTTTTTAAATCTTCTGGATATTGAACCTAAATCTGCTAATTGGGAGACAGGTAAGCTACTACCTAAGCTAAACATGGCAAACTGACTAAAACTATGATCAAGCAAATTAGCAGGTTAGAGAATTAGTAATATAACAAATATGGTAACGGTGAAAAAAATGTTAATATTGTCTTTAAGGGACCCAAGCAACATTAATTAGATTAATTACTGAACATAAACTGTATGGAAGTGAGATATCTGAGATGTGTAGTAAAGTGAAAATTGAGAATTAATTCTATTTTTATCATTAACTGAAGTTTCTTATGCACAAATCAATTTAATGTTGTATGTTTAGTAAGAAGTTTCCACACAGTTAACAATTGGGTTTGTGTTAGTTATGCACCACGCACCTCCCACAGACTGGGATCCCAGCTCGGGAACAGTGATGTGAAGCTCATTGGTTCATCTCCCTGTTTCAAAGTAAATATCAGAGTCAATTCATGGCTCCTGTCTGTTGGATCACTCTTCAAGTATTCCTGAAAAATGAAAAACTCTCTCACTCTATATTCTAGCATTTTTCTTAAGTTTACATTAATTATTTATAAAATCTTGACATCTTCACACAATAATAATAATTAAATGAATCGTGATTTTTTCTTACCTCATACATCTATGTTTCTTTAAACACAGCACTGCAGTATCGGCGACACTTTGTCGTCATCGTCAGCTGTTTTCACGACTCTTCACACAAATTTTAAAATTTTTCATGTTTGTGACAAAGGAAGGAAGTTGGATCTTTTAGAAGTTGTAGAGATAAATAAATTGAAAAGTGGTAATAAACTGTTCAATTCCCAACTAGATTTAAATTAATTGCCTCTTTTAAATTTATAATAGAGATTGTAAATAAAAAAAATTTGCATATTTACAGTTGTTATGTACTTACTATAATAACAAAATTCATTCATTTGTAATCATATCTGAAGAAGGTACAAATTAATATTTAATTTTAGGAAGTTATATTTCGAGGTTATTTTAATTATATTATTTTTGGTCTGGACATCTTACCTCAATATTAATGTTGATTTGTTCTTGGACATGTTTCAAAACAATTCTGTTTTATCGTCAGCTTCCCCAGACTGGTTTTATTTATGTTGCATTATGTTGCACCACCTGGATGTCGATGTCAGCTCCATCCTGTGGTTGGCCAAAGAACCTCCAAACAAGGTCACCCTCCATCGGAATATCAAAATTCATAACTCTATTTCTGTTCTTCTGAATATAAATTTTTTCCCAAATAGTCAGCTCTTTTGTATTTTCTAACTGTTTTAATAATTTAGTGTCTGAATTTATATTATATTTTTCAGACCAAACATGAGCAGCAGCTGCAGATTTTTCAATTTCTCCATTTTTAATATTTCTTATGGTTCTAATTTTTAGGTTTCTTTTTGTTTTCCCTATATATATCTTTTCACAACCCATGCATTCAATTTGATATATTCCTGACTTTTTATTTTTATCAGTTTTTTCATTTTTGTTGGTTTTTATTAGTTTATTTAAACTGTAGTTATTTTTTGGTGCTAATTTAATATTAAACTTCTCAAATATATTTTGAAATTTATTATGTACCCAGGGGTGATATGTGAATTTCTTATATATATTTTTTTTCATAGGTGGTTTTTTTGAAAAAGAAGAACCACCTATGAAAAAATATAAGAAATTCACATATCACCCCTGGGTACATAATAAATTTCAAAATATATTTTGAGAAGTTTAATATTAAATTAGCACCAAAAAATAACTACAGTTTAAATAAACTAATAAAAACCAACAAAAATGAAAAAACTGATAAAAATAAAAAGTCAGGAATATATCAAATTGAATGCATGGGTTGTGAAAAGATATATATAGGGAAAACAAAAAGAAACCTAAAAATTAGAACCATAAGAAATATTAAAAATGGAGAAATTGAAAAATCTGCAGCTGCTGCTCATGTTTGGTCTGAAAAATATAATATAAATTCAGACACTAAATTATTAAAACAGTTAGAAAATACAAAAGAGCTGACTATTTGGGAAAAAATTTATATTCAGAAGAACAGAAATAGAGTTATGAATTTTGATATTCCGATGGAGGGTGACCTTGTTTGGAGGTTCTTTGGCCAACCACAGGATGGAGCTGACATCGACATCCAGGTGGTGCAACATAATGCAACATAAATAAAACCAGTCTGGGAAAGCTGACGATAAAACAGAATTGTTTTGAAACATGTCCAAGAACAAATCAACATTAATATTGAGGTAAGATGTCCAGACCAAAAATAATATAAGGTACAAATTACTGAAACAGCTGTTACTAATTTATATTTTAATAAATATGAAAATTACATAAAACTTTAAGTTTTATTTTTATTTAATTAAATAAGTTATCTTTAATACTTGCAAGTTATATATGAAGAATATCCTATTTATAATTGGTTACTTCATCTCTATCTCTTCTATAATCACATTTCAAACAATAAAAGAACAAAAAACTTTTAAATTATAGAATTTTCAGCGGGTGGGAGAAGAGTACCTTTTTATTTACGCACTTTAACAGTACATAATTGGCATACATATTAATCAAATACTATATTTAACGTATTTAAGTCTGGGAAAGTAATTATAATTTCTTTATTTTCTCGTAAATATGAAAATAAAGTGGGACTATTTCCTGTCATGACCACGAAGGTTACAACAGTTCTTACTTCTAACCAGTGATAATCCACTGATTATCACACCGATGACCACAGATATACCACCAATGACCAGAGATACACCACCGATGTACAGCGATAAAACACATATGACCACAATGTGCAAACCACATTGTGTACATTTAATCATATCTGTGGCTTCAACAAATTATGACCGAATTTGTTTTTTACAAATTTAACCGCGTAGTCGGGGAACTACAAGCCTCACGACCACGGCCTACAACCCAAAAATCTTCTTCAAGATCATCATAATAAAAAGGACGTTCCCTGGAATTCACCTAAGTTAGAGTAATTGATTTAGTTTCCATTAAATGATTTAGGTTTGGTTAGCTTTTAGTTTCCTTGCATTTTAAATTTGACTTAATACGTAACATAAATGACCTCTTCATATCTGTTATTCTATGGAAAATTCAACATGTCTGCCACGGTTACAACGTAAAATCATAGTTCCACTACTTCATTTCATGATACGTTTCAATATTTTGACGATGGTAAAATCCCACAGCTAAATGGTATCATTAACACTTCATAATACTTTAAATTACATCAAAAATGGCATAAGTCATGTAAGTAAAAAGCTGGTCTTGTACAACCCCACCCAATTTTCATACCTCTAAAGTTATAGCCTACTGTCTTTCCCAACTTGGTTAATTTTTTAAAAAATCTTTAGGCCTTTTGTAACACATTCCATCATCAGCAGAAGGTTATTACTGTTTGCTGTTTGTGATAATTATGTAGAAACAATTGTTTTTACTAGTTGCATTCTCATTTAAAATCATATTATTGTCAATTTCTATTAAAATTTCTATCTCCAGTACTATTGGGCAATAGCGAGGAGATACTAAAGGACAACACGCACACACTATTGAGTAACACTAAGAAATTAGGACTGGAAGTAAATATCAATAAAACTAAATATATGGTCACACGTAGAAATTCGTTATATAATGGAAATGGACAGCTAATGACAAATGAGGGAAATTTTGAGGAAGTGGCTGAATTCTAATACCTAGGAACAATAATCACAAATAGGAATGAGATGCACAAAGAAATTAAACATAGGCTCAATTCTGGAAATGCGTGCTATTATGCAATGCAGAGACTCTTGATGTCCCAACTCCTTTCAAAAAACGTTAAACTGAAAATATATAAAACTATTATTCTACCAGTTATATTATATGGATGCGAAACATGGACTCTTACTTTAAGGGAGGAAGGGAGATTGCAAGTATTTGAGAATAAAGTACTTAGGAAAATTTTTGGACCAAAGAGAGATGAACAGACAGGTGAATGGAGAAGACTACATAACAATGAATTACATGGTCTTTATAGGAAGCCAGATATAAAAAGAACAGTTAAGTCTCGCAGACTGCGATGGGCAGGACATGTTGCACGTATTGGGAATGAAAGACTTGCATGGAAGCTTCTTGTAGGAAAGCCAGAGGGAAAACGCCCAGTTGGTAGACCAAGAATGAGGTGGGAGAATAACATTAACTATGATTTGAGGGAAGTAGATTATACAGGGAATGATTGGAAAGGATTAGCTCAGGATAGGGATGCATGGAGAGCTTATGTCCGTGCGGCCATGAACCTACGGGTTCGATAGTGCCAGTGAGTAAGTAAGTAAGAAATATGTTTATCTTTGCAATGTTTCTCTGTCTATGAATTACAGTAAATGTCTTCCATATTTTTAATGTGGGTTTAATGAGTAGCTTCAATTATGTGTTTTGTGTAACAGGATTTACTTTTGCACATACTTAAAATCATTAAAATGTTCTTAAAATTTGATATTACCATATATCCATTAACATTATTCACTGTTAATAAACAGTTTGATTTTTACGACTCACCTCGTAATTGTAGGCAGTGTTAAAAGTACATAACCCAATACTACATGTATTTAACAACAACTTAAACAATTGGTCAGTGCACGTGAAAAAGGAGTAATATCAGAAAATTGGGAAAGGAGATATTTAAAGTTAAATATTTAATTAACTTTGCAAGATCTAGTGAAAGTTTCATGAAGATAACAAACATGGCTTAAAGTACAGTTAAATGCTCCGAATATCTCTGTGATGATGTATTATCTTTAATTCTGAAAATTATTGTGTATCGATAGAAAATATTACTTATCCCTTTTGGCTCAAACAGTTCTGTGACATAACCCATTTTGAACATGTATTCTAATAATATTAGTTTTTTTCAGTTAGATGTTTTATTTGAAGCATACTATCAGGATTACTGTAAGAAAAGAGTCTATTTTACTAGATATCCAGTGTAGTGTCATTAGATAGCATGGCAACTACTAATTTAAAAACTAATTTTTCTGTTCTTTAAATGTTCTTTGGGAAAATAGTCTTCTTCTTCTTCTTCTTCCTTCCAAGTATTAGACCAAGGCCTGTTATGATCCTATAGAAAATTTTCCCTCCAGTGTTTCATAGGACAGCACAGAGATCTTCGTCCTCTTGGTATATAATTATAAACAGCTTTGGGGATCCGATTTGAACTCATTCTTTCAAGATGGTGTTTCCAATTTAGTTGGTACTGTTCAATATATTCAAAAATTGGTGTAGCCTTCAATTCTTTTAAGATATTGGTGTTCCTTTTCCGACCATATCTGATGTAACCCACTGTTCTGTGCATGAATCTCATTTCACAAGCCGTTATTCTGCTTTCATGTTGTCATTTTAGTGTCCATGCTTCACTACCATAGGTCAACACTGGTCTAGCTAAAGTGTTATATAACTGTAAACTGATGCTTTTTTGTACAAGGGATGGTTTCATAACTTGATTAATAATTCCTAAACTTTTATTATAACTAGTAATTTTTTCACGGATATCCTTTTCATCCCAGATAGAGGGATAATATCCAAGATATTTAAATTGATTAGATGTCTCTAAAATTTTATTCTGGAGACAGATTTTACTTTGTATGGGGTCCTTCCCATGAAATGCCATAATTTTAGTTTTGTTAATTGATATTTCCATATTAAATTTGGCAGCTATTTTTTTGTAAATTATAAATTGATAATTGAAAATCATTTTCGGAAAGTGCCAGAAGTGCTAAATCATCTGCAAAAAGAATAGCATCGAGTTTGAGGTTCCTATTGACGGGTATATATCCCTGTTGTGTTTTCCTCCATTCGTTTATTATTCTATTCATATATATAATGAAAAGCACCGGTGAATGTCCGCATCCCTGTCTTACTCCAGTGTTGATCTTTTTCCAAGAAGATAGTTTGCCATCTTGTTTAATATCTTTATAGATGTTGAAGATATTAGTAATATATTGTTGTGGAACGTTATCATCAGCTAAAATTTGTAATAATATATTTCTGTCTACTTTGTCAAAGGCCTTTATGAAGTCAACGGAGGCGATGTGAATTTCTATATTGAATTCCTTGTGTCTTTCTAATAGTACAGGGTGGACCGCTCGAATGGACCTAATTTCAATTGCTTGTTACTGGCAAACGGTTGAAGATAGAAACTTAAAACAACGTTCATATTACAGAAAAACTCACCAAGTTTTGATATCCAGATCACCACATCTCTATATGAGCCCCAGCAGTCACTGTGACGATATCAAAGCGATGAACAATTTCTTGCCAAGTACGTTGGAGTATGTCTTCTGGAATGTTCTCAATAGCCTCTATGATGCGCTCACGAAGATCACGAAGGTCTTTGACTGGGGTGGTGTAAACTTTATCTTTGACATAGCCCCAGAGAAAGAAATCCAGTGGTGTTAAATCGGGAGATCTCGGGGGCCACGCGATTGGTCCTCCCCTACCAATCCAACGGCCAGGGAAAATGTTGTCCAAAGTCGTACGAACTTCATTGGACCAGTGGGGAGGAGCACCATCTTGCTGGAAAACGATGTTAGGCTGCAGTTGTTCAATTTGTGGAAGGAAAGAAGAACTGCTCCAGCATGTCAAGATATGTGGTACCACGAACAGTTTTCTCGGCGAAGAAAAACGGTCCAATGACCTTATTATGTGACAAACTGCACCAAACATTCATCTTCGGACTATCACGAACATGCTCTTGAATAGCGTGAGGATTCTCCGATCCCCAGATCCGCACATTATGCCGGTTTACCTTGCCTGACAAATGGAAAGTGGCTTCGTCCGAGAAGAAAATCTTGGTCATGAAGTCAGGATCAGCGCCGAGACGGTCCAGCATCGTATTGGCGAATTCCACTCGTTTCGGCATGTCATTCGGCTCCAGACGTTGCACTAACTGCACTTTATATGCGTGCAGTTTGAGGCGTTTGTGGACAATCCGTTGTAATGTCGATTTTGGTATTTGAAGTTCCCGCGAAGCTCTTCTTAATGACTTCCGGGGGCTTCGCTCAAATGCGGCTTGAACATTTGCTACCATTTCATCGGATGCTCTGCGACCACCACCATGCTTCTTCAACACAGATCCTGTAGCTAATAATGTATCATGCCACTTCTTTATGCTTCTAGCAGTTGGAGCATCACGGTTAAACACACGCCGGAACTCCCTTTGAACTCTAATGATTGATTTAAACTCCGCATACCACAAAACAGCTTGCGCTTTCATCTGCGGAGTCGCCATTTTCACAAACAATTAAATCTAAGAACGAGAAACGTATCTTTGTGCCATCTACCGACAGGATTCGAAACTTGGTGAGTTTTTCTGTACTATGAACGTTGTTTTAAGTTTCTTTCTATCTTCAACCGTTTGCCAGTAACAAGCAATTGAAATTAGGTCCATTCGAGCGGTCCACCCTGTAGTTTTAGAGTGAAGAATCCATCTGTACAAGATCTACCCTTTCTGAATCCATTCTGCTCTTCTCCAATTATATTTTCATAAATTTTTTTCAATTTATTCTTATCTATATTAGTATAAATTTTATATCCAGAGTTCAACAAGCTAATTCCACGATAGTCATCTTGGATTTGGGAAAATAGTATTTGTAACAAATAAGCTGCAATCCCTAACTCATAATTATTAAGCTACAATATCTTTATCAGACATGGTCAGAACCCAATAGAATATAAACTTCTTATGCTTTCCTTGTAATAAACATTTTGTTTTCCATACATCGTATAAACAATTTATATTTTCATATTATAATTAAATTTTATCAGGATAGGTATGTATGGAGAGCTTATGTCTGCATGGCCATAAACCTATCGGTTCGATAGTGCCAGTGAGTTAATTAGTTATTACAATATTGTATATTTGAATTGTTCATATGCCTCCAATATGACTATTACTATTATTGCTAAAATGTGCTATCTTCTAATTTTAATTTCGAAAAATCTATTTGATTTTTAAAAGTTAAATATTAGGAGTTAACAATTATTTGTGGAAATTATATTGAATAAAACAAACTATTAAATAAACTTTCAAAGGTTTAATTAAGAGAATAATTAATAAAATTGATCAGCAGAAAACAAAATCACAGACTTTATCCTCTCCTGTAAAATTAGTAAAAGGTAAAATAGTAGATTTTGGAAATAAGCTACACAGTGATTAAATGATCACTGATAATAAATATACAACCCAGAATTTGAAGGTAAAAAGGAAAAAGCTCAGTCAAGTTGACTGAACTGAAATTTGAATTCTAAAACGTTGAATATGAATCCGATCTTACTGACTGAGCCTACTTGCTTGGTGGATGCAGTGCTATTTGAAGGATGTTTGTTTATATGATTTATGTTGAATATATTACCTCTGCCATTTTTAAGCCCATCTGTCTCTCTTCTTGTGAAGCCTTGTTGCCGATCCATACATAAATTTCATCTCCTGAATCCAGCACCATGATGTCATCTTCATCCAAATCCTGCATGCAATCAAATACATCCTCAAAACTTAAACTAGTTGTAAAAAATTTACACTATGCAATTTAAAAAAGTCTGTATCATGAAATATATATACATATTGATGACCTAGAACTCTATGGTTTTATGTCCATTTTTTTAGAAGAAAAGGGAATCTGAGCTCTCGTTGTTTTTGCCTCTAATAAAACTATCATCATCATGAACAAATCTGTTTTAGGATATGTGGCCTATGATGGTAAACCTAACTAAAATGGTCTTGATCTTTCCATTGATATTTCAATCTTCCTTAGTCCCATGTCCAGTTGGAGTATATTGGAATGATAATTTTCGAAGTCTATTTCTTTCCATTCTTCTCAGATGATTTTTCCATTATTATTGGTATCTTTCTATAAACTAATTAATTCCATTTCTAAACTATTCCCTATAAATCTAAGTAAAAATTTCATAAGAATTAAATTAATGATTTTATTACCTCACCTCATATCCTTTTTCTTCTAGACTGCAGTTTCAGAGCTTATCTCCATATCAGTAGCCTCTGGTCGACCGTTGTTATGACATAAGAGAATAAAATAGGAATGACATAACAACGGTCGACTAGAGGCTATTGATGATGGAGATAAGCTCCGAGACTGCAGTCTAGAAGAAAAAGGATATGAGGTGAGGTAATAAAAACATTAATTTAATTCTTAAAATAAACCTCATAGTGTTTTTTCCCTATGAAAGTTAAATATATAAAAATTTCATCTTCCAAAATTCAACATTCAAACAATTATTATTATCAGTAAGGCAATATCCTCAATTTGATTTATGAGATACATTGAAAGTCTCATGTCGATGGGTATTGTGAGAATAAAACAGGAATTTGATATAAAGGATTATAAAAATGGAGTTAGAACGTTATAGATTATATACAGGGTTCCCACAAAACACCTTTTGGTTTTCAAACATGTGTAACTTTTCATATTTGAAGAGAAAAATTATACGCTCTTCAAATATGATTTATCCATCATTGAGATGTATGAAATTAATAATAAAACATTGATGTGTAACTTTTGTTTAATAAATCTTAGAACATGAAACTAGTGTCAATGGGTAGTATAATCATATTATTTCATGAGCAATTTTACAATCATTTTCAATGGACACCATATTTTTCTGATTTGGCGATTGCATCATCCATATTCAAACCCCCAATTTGCTTGGAGGACCAATCCTGCTGTTGGTCAATGGGTCCATTGGACCTAGCTGGGAAGATTGTGCAACAACTCTACCAACCATTTCTTCTAATTGCCACTTAGAAGCTATTATTTGTTGCTGTGACAGGTCAGTGATATAAGTATTTAGCAAGATATAAGTTAGTAAGAGGAGACACAAAAATTTCACTTCTGAAAATGGACACATCTATACAGATGGATCTCTCTTAGATGAGAGTGGAGCAGGGGCAGGTGGAATATGTCAATTCTTCTCCTTTTATAAACACGCTGGAAAAAAAACTACTAATTTTGATGGTGAAATTGAAGTTATTAATCTCTCGCTTAAAAACCATTTTTAATTGGCTACAACATTACAAAAATATTGTCATTCTATCAGATTCCAAAGCTGCGATTCAGGCCATGGCATTAACCATGTATCCAAAAATGGGAAAAATATTAGAAATACAAAACATGATTCAGACTATATTTAAATTAATGTTGGGAAGTAAACATTATGAGGTTATATCATTAATAGTGAGTGGAGAACATATTTTTAATGACTCACCTCATACAGTTATACAATTTCAAATTTCTTTGATACCGACAGTTTCAGACAATATCTTGTCTGGATCTCGACTTCTGCTTCCTCTTTTTGTGGTCCAAAGAACTTTCTAATTATGTTCCTCTCCATGGCAATTTCAAAATTCATAATTCTCTCCTTGTTCTTCTGTATGTAGATTTTTTCCCATATGGTGTGTTCATTTGTGTTTTCTAACTGTTTTAATAATTTTGTGTTTTTCTGAACAAAGTAAAAAAGGTTTTGAAGAGAAAATTATACACAAAAAAATTGATAAATACGAAAAACAAAAATTAAGGAATGAAAGTACTCTTCAAATAGATAAACCAAAGGAAGTGAAATACTGGAATTTCATATATCACTCATGGGCACACACTAAATTCTAAAAGATTTTTGAAAAATTTAATATCAGATTAGCACCAAAGAATTATTATAGTGTAAATAAACCAATAAAAACCAACAAAAATGAAAAGATTGATGAAAATCAGGAATATATAAAATAAAATGTGCAGAATGTGATAAGATATACATAGGGGAAACAAAGAGAAATGTAACCATTAGAACCAAAAAACACGTAAGAAATGTAAAAAAAGGGAAGTAAAAAAATCTACAGTAGCTGCTCACATTTGGTCAGAAAAACACAAAATAGATTTAAACACAACATTATTAAAACAATTAGAAAACACAAACAAACTTACCATATGGGGAAAAATCTACATACAGAAGAACAAGAAGAGAATTATGAGTTTTGAAATTCCCAGAGAGAGGAACATCATTAGCAAGTTCTTGGACCACAAAAAGAGAGAGCAGAAGTCGAGATCTAGGGCCGAACAACTTGGGAAAAATCAGTCTGTAACTATTGAAGATGAGGCTAACATGCCTTGAACATATGTCTAATAGAAACAATGAAGCAGCCGAGATTAAATTTTTAAGAAGAGTAAAAGACTGCACTAGAATGGACCACATAAGAAACGAGGATATCCGTGAAGAACTGCAGATCTACTCCATAAAAGAAAAGATATTTAACAACAAGATACAGTGGAAAGAACATGTAGAAAGAATGGAAGAAAATAGATTACCAAATAAAATCTTCCATTATTTTCCAAGAGGAAGAAGAGATGTCGGACGTCCTCGGAATAGATGGTCTTAGATCTATTAGTGAAGACGGAACAGGAAACTCTTGCCTAAACCAGGAAGTGAAGAAGAAGAAACAATGATATGAGGTAAGAATTAAACAGACCAAACTTATTATTAAATAAAACCTCATAATGTAACTTCCTATTGTATTTTCAAATGTTAAATATGACATAAACAATATTATTATTTATGAATGAGTTGGAGAAAATGTTTTTAATATCTCATCTCATAAAGTTGCAGATACCGGTTTCAAAAGTATTATTTTACTTCCATCATCAGTCAAACTCCAACTGTTGAAATTTTCACTGTTAACCCCTGAGCGCGGTTTGACGTACATATATGAGACCGGCTTCCTCCCTTCTGTGCAGTCATTTAAAAGTCCATGCAGTCCATCTGCGCGGTAGTATTTTTAAACTACTCACCCAGTAACTTATTTTAGATAACTAACTACCTAACTCACTAGCACTCTCGAACCTGTAGTTCATGGCCGTGCTGACATAAGCTCTCCATACATCCCTATCCTGAGCTAATGTGTTGTAATCATCCCCTGTATGATCTACTTCCCTCAATTCATATTTAATGTTATTCTCCCATTCATTCATGGTCTAGCAACTGGCCATTTTCCCTCTGGTTTTCCCACAAGAAGCTTCCATACACGTCTTTCATTACCCATTCGTGACAGATGTCCTGCCCATCGCAATCTACGAGACCTAATTTATGTCATTATATCAGGCTTCCTATAAAGACCATGTAGTTATCTGTTATGTGGAGCTTATTTTAGATATATACCAAATTATTAATAAATTATATTTAGTTACATTATATTTCTAATCTTACCTTGGTTATACATATCCTTTGCTCACGGAAAGTCGATTTTGATATTGATTGTAGAGCGTATTTATTTGTTTCTTCAACAATAATATTCAACAACGTATGGTCAAATATTTCCTCGAATATAGCAACAATGTCCCCAGAAACATCGAACTGTGGACCACTGATGTCACAGAATGTCTCTCGTATTAAATTAAACGTGTCCATATTTTGCCATACAAAATCTGTGGACACTCCCCCTAGCCCTTTAGCAATCAAAACACGTGTAAGTGTCTGAATATGTCGCTCGTCAACACAGCAGATGTCACTATCACTTATATCGTGAGGAGGTTGTGTATAGTCAAGTGCAAAGAAACTATCCTCACTATCTGATATAGACGCTAAATCACTATGTTTATCAATCTCATCTAAAATTTTGTTGACAAACTTAAAATGTTTTTCTTCTGACAACACTTGGTTTTCTGCACAGGCATGAGCCACGGTTTCACAAAGACTGCGATAATTGTTTCAAAAGAAAAGTTTGAGACCACACAATGAGACACTTTACAGATATTTATTCTTTTTCGGCAAAAATAAGGCACAGGATATGTTCAGAAGAGGGTCTGGCTGAAAAAAAAAAAAAAAAAAAGTATTTCCTTTCACTTACAAGTAGCCACCTCATTCCACTTGCCCTGTCATAAATTATGTCGTAACATGAAGGGGAATCTTTCCTTAACAGGGTGACAAAAAATAAGTTCTCCAACATGTAAAACAACCTAGTTATAGGCTTTGGAAATCATAGATGTACCACGCATGTTGACATGGCAATCTGCATGTGGATATTTAAAAGTCCTGACGTTTTAACACGTCCTTCTGCATCTGGGAAGGGAACGCAATGTTTAAATGTCCACGTTGATGGGTTAACGCCATCATGAAGATGGAAGTAAAATTATACTTTTGAAATCGGTATCGTGAAAACATGCAACTTTATGAGGTGAGATATTAAAAATATTTTCTCCAACTCATTCATAAATGTAAATACCTCATAGTGTTACCTCCCACTTTGATTATGATCTTATTCTTCTTCTTCCTTCCAAGTATTAGGCCAAGGTCTGTTACGATCCTATAGAAAATTTTCCCTCCAGTGTTTCATAGGATGGCCCAGTGATCTTCGTCCTCTTGGTATATAATTATAAACGGCTTTGGGGATCCGATTTGAACTCATTATTTCTAGATGATGTTTCCAATTTAGTTGGTACTGTTTAATATATTCCAAAATTGGCATAGTCTTCAATTCTTTTAAGATATCAGTGTTCCTTTTCCGATCCCATCTGGTGTAACCCGCTGTTGTGCGCATGAATCTCATTTCACAAGCCATTATTCTGCTTTCATGTTGTCTTTTTAGTGTCCATGCTTCACTACCATAGGTCAACACTGGTCTAGCCAAAGTGTTATATAAACATAATCTGGTGTTTTTTTGTACAAGGGATGGTTTCATAACTTGATTAATAATTCCCAAATTTTTTCAGGGATATCCTTTTCACCTCACATAGAGAAATAATATCCAAGATATTTAAATTGATTAGATCTCTCTAAAATTTTATTCTGGAGACAGATTTTACTTTGTATGGGATCCTTCCCATGAAATGCCATAATTTTAGTTTTGTTAATTGATATTTCCATATTAAATTTGGCACCTATTTTTTGTAAATTATAAATTGATCGTTGCAAATCATTTTTAGAAAGTGCCAGAAGAGTTAAATTGTCTGCAAAAAGAATAGCATCGAATTTGAGGTTCCTATTGATGGGTATATATCCCTGCTGTGTTTTTCTCCATTCGTTTATTATTCTATTCATATATATAATGAAAAGCACCGGTGAAAGTCCACATCCCTGTCTTACTCCAGTGTTGATCTTTTCCCAAAGTTCACACAGAACTTTGACTTTGATTATGATTAAAAATAATAATATTATTAATATAAATAGTATCTATCACAGTACCTCCTGTCTGAAGTGAGTGATTTCCTCAACTCTGAGTTTTCCAACTGGTGACACATGACAGTGGAAGAGTCGTGGCAACAGTAAAGGAGTCGTCTGCCCATCGAACCCCTTCTTATAATCACCTTGCCCTCCAAGAGCATCCCAGAAATGAGCTGGTTCTTCTCCCTCCAATACAGTGACTGGCTCACAATCAGGAGACACCAAGCCAACCGCTTTCTCTGCCATCTCCTTCTCCTCATCACTTGCTCCCTGCAAGTGCACCATTATATCATAACATGTCTCCTGGTAAATGTGTAAGGGATGTTTAGTGTACGCTAACAATGTATTTCTTAAGGTAGAATTTTTTATCACTCACCTCATATTGTTCTTCTTATTTGACTATAAACTAGTTTCGGAACATAGTTTCTGTTCCATCCTCAGTATCGTCATGACCGTTCAGAACAACAGTCGTGACGATACTGAGGATGGAACAGAAACTATGTTCAGAAACTAGTTTATAGTCAAATAAGAAGAACAATATGAGGTGAGTGATAAAAAATTCTACCTTAATGAATATACCTCATAGTGAGAATTCCTAAAATAAGTAATGTATTTCTTACCTTGCCTATCCACACATAGGTAACACCAGGTGTTTCCAGGACAAACACATCATCTGAACTGAGTGAAGCTGACACTTCAGGTACCTGCACTGCTCTAACGTCATCTGCACAAGTGCCTCGAACCTGCAAGTGTTGATTATAAATGTACTATGCTCTTTCTAGCAAATAATATTAACATTACTATTAACATAAAAAATGAGACCAGATATTAAAGTTAAGTTCAATTTAATTAAATAAATGTAGAAAATAACACTATGAGGTTTATTAAGTTATGTAGATAGGAAATAACACTATGAGGTTCTTTAATATTGTTTATTTTTTTATTATTTCACTCACCTCATACTTCATAATTCATAGCAGACCCTGGGTTTCTTCACATAATTTGTGACATTGTCAATGCTGCATCACGTTCACAACTGACGTCTAACGGCCTTCTATCCTGCAGACTGACCTCCGCACCATCTGGTGGCCGACCGAAGAATTTCCAAATCAGTCCTCTTTCTTTATAACCGGGTATTTCAAAATTCATAGTTGTATTTTCATTCTTGCATATGTAAATTTTTTCCAAAATTGTGAGTTCCTTCGGTTTTTCCAATTGTTTAAGTAATTTTGTTTTGGTTTCTATTCTATGTTTTTCTGACCAGGCATGTGCAGCTATTGCAGATTTTTCGGTTTCTCCATTTTTAACATTTCTGAGGTGTTCTTTTAATCTTGTATTTAGATTCCTTTTTGTTTTTCCTATGTATATCTTTTCACAATCTTTACAATTAATTTGATAAATTCCCGATAAATTCCAAATTAATTGTAAAGATTGTGAAAAGATATACATAGGAAAAACAAAAAGGAATCTAAATACAAGATTAAAAGAACACCTCAGAAATGTTAAAAATGGAGAAACCGAAAAATCTGCAATAGCTGCACATGCCTGGTCAGAAAAACATAGAATAGAAACCAAAACAAAATTACTTAAACAATTGGAAAAACCGAAGGAACTCACAATTTGGGAAACAATTTACATATGCAAGAATGAAAATACAACTATGAATTTTGAAATACCCGGTTATAAAGAAAGAGGACTGATTTGGAAATTCTTCGGTCGGCCACCAGATGGCACGGAGGTCAGTCTGCAGGATAGAAGGCCGTTGGACGTCAGTTGTGAATGTGATGCAGCATTGACAATGTCACAAATTATGTGAAGAAACCCAGGGTCTGCTATGAATTATGAAGTATGAGGTGAGTGAAATAATAAAAAATAAACAATACTATGAGGTTTAGTTTAATTATATTTGAGTTGTGTATTTTGACTCATCTCATATTTCTAGATTTTTATGCAGACCAGTTTTGTAGCCAACTGTGCGACATTTTCGATGCTTCACAACTGTTGTCTTGTGGTTGTCCCTCCTGCAAATTGATTTCTGCACCCTCTGTTGGCTGACCGATGAACTTCCAAATCAGAATTTTTTTCCATTTCACTGGGAATTTCAAAATTCATGGTTTTCTTTTTATTCTTGCATATGTAAATTTTCTTCCAAATTTTGACAGAGGTAAAATTTGATTTGGAAGTTCATCGGTCAGTCAACAGAGGGTGCAGAAATCAATTTGCAGGAGGGACAACGACAAGACAACAGTTGTGAAGCATTGGAAATGTCGCACAGTCAGCGACAAAACCGGTCTGCATACAAATCAAGAAATGTGAGGCGAGTCAAAATACACAATTCAAATATAATTAAGTTCAAGTGTTTTGAAGATTTTCTGACAATTTAAAAAGAGATTAAAGGGTTTGAAGTTAACTGTAATAATATAAAATTAACATTTCTAAAGTCTAGTTATATTTTTGAAATATAAAACTGGAAAATTGGAATTTACTAACTAATGTAAATGTAAAAACTGAAATGCAGTAATTTCTGTAAATGTACTGTTCCATGCTACTAGGAGATTCATTCTCACCTTGTTTACACATAATAAACATGACAGATGATTTCACAATAACTTTATTTGGTTCACATAAACTTATAGTACGAATTTAATCTCCTAAAGTGGTTCCTGCCCGGAGATCTGAATGAGGGACCTTTTTACCTCCGGAAGCATGATGCCATATTTGTTGTCCATTTGGCACTACCCATGGAACATGTCATGGTTGTGGACAACATTATTCCACTTGGACTGCAAGCAACAAATTTTGACACAGAGCCAAAGGCAAAGAAACCACACTACAGAATATTTTATATAGTTATAAGTAAGAAGATAGTAATATTGATAGATTCAGTGTCAGCAGTACAAGTAATAACTGGTAACCAACAAACACTCCGACCATCCAGAACATAAGAACCATGTATAAAATTGAAGAAGCTCAAGATAAACACATTGTATTACAGTGGGTACTGTCACATGTGGGATTACTGGGTAATGAACAGGCTTCTTAGCAAAGAAATGTTCCAAAATCAGGCTAAGGACAACAAAAGAGATATCCCTACAAAGAAAACAACAGGATAGTTAAATATGGGGAGTCATAATGTCGGTTGAAAATGAGAGAGAATTTCTCTCTTGAAAACTAGTTCCCATGTTTAAAGAAAACATGAAATATGAGGTAAAATGTAAAAAATGACTCATTAATTTACGAAGACAACAGGAGTTAAAACAAAAATACATCTCAAAAGAAGAGAAAGAATATAAAAGATCTTCAAAATAAGAAATATGAAGACATAGCAAAATATGCTGAAACAATAAAACACCTACCTAGAAGAACAGCAGTACCTCTCTTCAGATTGAAAATGGTCCATGATTGTCTGAATGATCACCTTCATAGAACGGGGACTGACCCTAGAACTATGGGATGCTTCATGCGTGGAGAAAATATTCCCCTAAGCAAGGAACACTTGCTATTGCAGGTGACTAGAACCCGAGAAAAAGGACAGGAAAGACATCGCAAGAGGACTAATGGTGTAAACTAAGCTCCAGCTATTTGAAACCAACAACTTTCAGTGACACTTAACTAACAATTTTCAGCAATAATCAATCTTGTTTTACTGTTTATTTGCTGCACAATTATTTCCAATCACTAATGATTTCACCTGCCACTGTTTTCTCTTATCTCAATTCACTATATCACTGTCACAACACAACGAATTGCTTCTGACCCTCACAAACAGTTTATATAGATGAGGGCAGGAAAGTTCTCTGCCTATAGAGAAGTGATTTCTAGTTCAGAAGTTTTAGGAATCAAACCTTCCAGATATGAATGTTAGATTTGTGCAGAACCTTCTGGACTTGGAGGTCTAGATGCATCAAATATTCTGTGTGGGTCTTTCAACTCACAAATCTATTTCCACCAATTAGAGACTACTATTCTTGCCATCACCCACGAAATTCAAATATTGCTATTACGATGCATCACAGTATAGACTGGAGTTCAGTGATTTCTGTAAATATATACATTGAAATCGAATAATTTCTATAAATGTATAAATTTTCATAGTAATTCTGCCTGAGGGCAGGTATTTCACTGCAATCATAGCATTTTCATGCTATGCTTTGCAGCTTTACTAGAGAATTATAGGTGTGGTAGCTTCCCATTACTTTCCACACTGGTGAAGGATGATGATGATAATAATGATAAGGATGATGATGATGGCCGGATGATTTTCGGGGACCGTTGAGCCCTAAGCTTCCTGGCATTTGTCTTACAGGTGAGGAAAAACCCAAAAAAAAAAAAAAAAAACATCGCCCAGGAGCCTGTCCTGACCAGGAATCGAACCTGGACCCACTGTGTGACAAGGCAGCATGCTACCTCGGGACCACAGTGGTGGACAATGTATAAATGGTCTTCATAATTTCTATAAATGTATAAGCTGGAATTCTGCAATTTTTGTAAATCTATAAACTGAAAATCAGTAGTTTCTGTAAATATACAAACTGGAATTCAGAAATAATTGTAAATGTATTAACTGAAATTCAGTAAATAAAAATAAATATTCTCAACTTGTGTCCAACTCAGGGTCAGGTCGAGGTATGATGATATGAAGCCCCTTATGTAGAGGTCTGTGAATGACAAGGGTGCCAGCCAACCATGCCTGACGCATCATCACAGGGGCAGATGAACAAAATGGATGAGTATGAAGAAATGGTGGAATGATATTGTGGCAGGGGAAAACGGGAGAAACTCCGAGAAAAACCTGCTCAAGCTCAATTTTGTCCACCGCAAAACCCACATGGAGTGACCGGGACTCGATCTCGGGACCCCAGCGGTAAGAGGCGAGCATCTAACCACTTGCACCACAGAGCTGCCTTGGAATTTAGTAATTTCTGTAAATGTATAAATTGGAAATCAGTAATTTCTGTACATATTGAGATGCATTTCAATGTTATAATTAAATTTTTAACATTTGCAATGATGGACATTTATTATTTTGAAAAGAAAAATTAATGCCTGAACTAGGGTTTTAGCTCGGTAGCATATACAGCTAGAGGCTTTAGGTTCAAATCCTAGTTTGAGCAATAATTTTTCTTTTCAAAATAATAATTGTGATGCATTGTTGATCCATTACTTAAATTACCACCTTTGAATTTCGTGGGCAGCAGCAGGGCTTCTTATAAGGCAACAGGAATTAGATTCAGGTCATGTGCAACTTACAAATTACCTCTCCAGATAAGGTTTCTTGGGGAATAATTTTCCAGACACATAGATTCTACAAGAATCAGCCTCTCAGACTTTCTGTTCGAGAGAAGTTGAAACTGAAATCCAGATTGTTCCTACCCTCTCTTATATAAGAAAGGGTGAGATTCTAATGGCCAGTCATATTCAGGTTGTGGATGGGTAGAAGTGACCTAAGTGTGAAGACAAGAAGTGTTTTGTGAGTGAAGTTATTAGCAAGTGTGAAGAACTGTGTTATAGAATAAACTGTGAAGAAGAGATTCTATTAGCAGAAAATTATATATATAGTGCACTATTGTGAAATAAATAAATACAGTTTGGAAATTTTGTGTAAACATTTCTGAAATTAAATTAAAGAAATTCCATTTAAATCTATGCTACCATCATCTGTGGCAATATATAAACTGTATTTAATATATAAAGGAAGTGTGAGTATAAGGTTTATTTTAAATAATATGAGTTAGAAAATGCAAGACCCATGTCATCTACAAATAAGAGATGAGTTGTGGATTTTCTAACTCATATTATTTCACGTAAACAGTAATTTAGTAATTTCTGTAAATATATAAACTTGAATTGAGTAATTTTTGTAAATACTTACTGGTTTTATAGTCATTTAAATCTGACTGTAGCCTCTCCTTTGTTAGGAGTTTCTAGACCAAACTAATTTAGTTATGCTTAATTAAGACATTTTGTCTGTACATTCTTACCTCTAATGGTTTTTTTGTTGAACATATGTTTCAAGACTTCTGAGCCCCACAGTCTGTAATCACTGACGATGGGGCTCAGAAGTCTTGAAACATATGTTCGAAAAAAACAACCATAAGAGGTAAGAATGTACAGACAAAATGTCTTAATTATTAAACAAACCTCTTAATGTCACTTCCTATTGTATTTTAAAATTAGTTATGCTTACTTCCCTATAGATTTCCAACCTAATGAGACATCTAATAAGTAACTAAGGTATTACTTGGATGATGAAGGTCGGCAAATTTGATTTGAGGCTTCTTTTTTTCAGACTTAAGGTTCTTTTATGACTTTGAAAATCTTCAGTCTTGGGACCCATGGCTTAAAATTCCTCCCAGAGGATTTGTTCCCTGGATTTTTCCATAAAAAAAATCTTTTGACCCTGGCCATGCTTGAACGCAACCCTCAGGAGTAGAGGCAAGGAACATAGCCACTAAACCATAGTGGCCGACAATTTTCTGTAAATATAAAAATTAAAAACCAAAGAATTATGTTATGTTTCCCAAAACTTTAACCAGTAAAGCTGATTGATACTGGGAATCACAACAGTATGTTAGTGACAAATTAATCAACCATTGGAGAACAAAACAATGTTGGCCAAACTTTTTTAAAAATGCAGTAATTATTATTTAATGTTTGGAACATTGTTTAATGAAATGGTATGATTATAATGAGCTTACAACTATTTTATTCTGTTTAAAAATATAAGTGGTATAGGTAGGCCTACGTAGAGCAATTTGATGTTTGTAAGACACTTGCTGTATTAAGAGTTACCTGGAACAGTCTAGTGCCATCCACATCATATGTGTCGTGGTCCTTCAGATTGCGGAACCCACTCGCCTTCCCACCGAGGAACACAATCATCTTTCCTGAAATTTATAAATTATTTAGCATGTTTTAAAATACTCTGAAAGGTCATGAATTTCTATGAAGGTACAGAGTAATAAAATATCTAATTTATATTCATGAGTGAATTAATAAGAAGTTAAACAGAATCCAAACTACAGAAATTAAATTCTTACCAAGAATAATACATAAAATAAAACAAAAAATAGGATATATAATAACAGAATTAGGGAGACATTAGAGGTGGAAAAAAATAACAATAACAGCAGACATAGAGAAAAATAGATTAAAATGGTTTTGACATCAGGAAAGAATAAAAAAAAATACAATAGAGAATGTACAAGGGAAATGAACATGAGGAAGACCATGGGAAGTATGGATTAACTAAGTAAAGACAAACTTACAAGAAAGGGGATACAAATGGGAAGAATTAAAAAGAGAAAAGCATGGGAGGATAACAGATGAAAGAAGGTATATTTGGAATCAAATTTTTGAAAGGAGGATCGATAAGAGATGATGATGATAAGCAGATTAATATGTTTGTATTTTAAGGAACTCAATTGCTATGAATAGGAATTTTAAATCGCTAACTTTTAATTGGCAGTACTAATGTGTCTTAACAGTCTTCCACAATGCAGTTAGATAGACTGATATTATGAGCATTACAACAATTACTGGCTAGTCCACTGCTGTGGTCTCGAGGTAGCATGCTGCCTTGTCACACAGCAGGCCCGGGTTCGATCCCGTCAGGACAGTTTTTCTGGGTGAGGTTTTTATCGGGGTTTTTCCTCACCTGTAAGACAAATGTCAGAAAAACTTTAAGGCCCAAACGGTCCCCGAAATCATATGGCCATCACAATCATCATCATTCATATTCATCTTAGATTAAGCTTAGGATTAGGGACTCTCCTGACGCACCACTATCATCATCATCATCATCATCACCCATCATATCATCAGAGCAACGTAACCCTGCCTTCCAGGCGCCCCGACCTCAGAAGTGGGTTACAAGTACGCCATGCCAGGAGAGAACACCAAGAATGTAGAAAGACAACACCTGGGGCATTTGCAAAAAAAAAAAAAACAATTACTGGCTATAATACATGTGCAGCGGTTTTAAGTATGAATTCCCTATATATAATTAAAATGTTTTATAGACATTGTCTCATAAATATACAAATTTATTGTAAAAATAGTTTTATATTTATGTGTTATTTTATAATAATGATGAATGTTGGCCTAATTTTTATACAATAGACTAATGAGAAATGGAACAATTTTTTCTAGTGGTATCTCTCAATCCCAACAATGATTTTAACACACATTAATTAAAATATTCAAAATGGAATAAAAATGTATTATTAATACTATGCAAGGAGAATTTTGTGTTATATATTTTATGAAAAAATATAAAAGGAAAATGTTCTATTTCATATTTCCTATGTACTGTGTGAAAATCAAGCCAACAACATTTTTGCTGAGAGAAACATACATTTGCAATACAAAGTTTATGAGACATTTTGAATATATTCATTACAAAATCTGTGCATTTATATTATTTACAGTCAGTATTTAAATAATATCACATGAATCCAGTCATACCTTTAAAGATCCTTAGGAAGTGGCGAGGTTCATTTCCCTGAGTGACACGTACTTGTACAGCTTTTCCCCCAAGCTCATCATCCAACTTGACAGCATGGATAGCAGATGCAGCTTTCTCGTCTTGTGTACTGTCTCGTCCCTTATAAATACATTAGCGTATCACTTAATGTTTTATAAAATATTATACATTCAAAATTATCCTGCACCTTGAATGAGTGATCATGATAGCTAGAAGTGTTAAAATTGTTCAGACCATTTTCTGTGTGGGCATCCAACATTTCTCCTTCCATGTGGTTTATAATTTAGCAATAATTCTGGAAATCTTTCGTCAGGCATTCTATCAACATGTTCTTTCCAGGCGTTCCTATATTTAATTATTCGGTCTGTAAGTTTGAAAATATTTAGTTCCTTTCTTATATCTTCATTTCTTTTCTTATCCAGCAGAGTATATCCTGCTATATTTCTTAAAAATAATATTATATTAAAATGTAAAACTTCCAAAACTGCATTATTATTATTATTACTATTTTTTATATTTACTTATTTTATATACTTTTTGCTACGGCAGTGAGGCATGGAATTTGAGGAAAGGAGAAGAGAGCAGGATAACTTCTAGTGAAATGAGATTCATGAGATATACAGCAGGATATACCAAATGGGATCACAAATGCTATGATGATATCTTGAAGGAACTATGTTTAGAACCGGTCATTGAGTACATACAAAGGTACCAGAACAACTGGATGAATCATTTGTGATGAATGAGTTCAGATAGAGTTCTCAAGGCCATGCTTCATTATTGTCCAACAGGGAAGAGATCTCTAGGCCATCCAAGGGAATGCTGGATACAAAATTCATCAGTGAGATCGTAACAAGCCTACAGTCCTAAGACTTGGTTGGATGAAGAAGAAGATTACTATTTTAAAGATTCTTATAACTGGCATTGTTTCTCTGTTTCCAATTTCCCTATCTAAACAATCATTTTATTTCAATCCCTTCCTTTCGTGGCTTCCTTAATATCATTTTTCCAACTATGTTTAGATCATCGGAATCTCTTTCTCCCTATTAGTATTCAATCTATGATCTTCTTCGGCCATCTTGTGTTTTCCATTCTATATGTTTCCATATCACTTTACCTCTGTCCAGGGGCAGCTATTGAAGGGATTGAGGGGTGTTGCCCCCCTTAGCACACGTATTTACTGAATTAATTTATTTCAAGAATCATATTTTTAATTTTTATTTGTAATTATTTATTTAAATTGATGCAACTTCTTTGTTACTGATGTTATATCATGATTCTTTATTTCAATCCACCTGCTGCTATTGCCTATGTCACTTCTGTATTTCATCAAGATGTGTCTATCTCCTCTCATAGATTCTCTCATTTGTATAATTGACATTTTTAAAATCTATTTTGGCTGCAATTTTCTTCCTTAATCTTTATTTTACACTCCATACTTTAATTCCATATACTATAACACTTTGGACAATACTTCTGTAGATATGCATTTTGTATTTTTCTGTATGTTTTTTCCACATAAGATAGAGTTTAAACATCAATAGAAGCCCTACTAACTTTATAAAGTCGTGTTTAAATTCCCAATAAATGTCTTCTTAACTAAGAAGCCACTAATTGCAAAGGCTTCATAGCGTTTGGTGCTAGGAATTACAATGTATATAAGAGAGAAATTTGCATCTAGATTGGAACTTGCCCCGGTAGCTCAGTTGGTAGCATATTGGTACAGAAAGCCAAAGGTCCCAGGTTCGAGTCTCGATCTGGGTAAAAAATGTTTCTCTTCAAATATAATTTAAACATCTTGTTAAATTTCTGTTTTTATTTATTCTGCCAGTACTTGTAATTTTCTCATCATACTGCCTTCTTTGTTAAATATAACTCCTAAATATTGTTATTTTTCCAAGCCTTTAATTTCTTCATTTTCTGACTGTAAATTGTTTCCACTATTATTACCTTCTACAAAATATACAGATTTAAAAAAAATAATCTTTAATCTAGATTTTTAATAATATTCTTGGAACTTTCTGATCATATATAGATGAATATATTTCCAAAAAGGAAAGAACATGCAAACATGCACAGAAAAATAGAAAGAAGTGTATTTACCAACTTTTGTTATATATAAAGTATCATTTGTTTCATTATCCATAGTAATCTAAACAATGGGATTTTATTCACAGCAGTTCCTACTGGCGATTGAACCAGACCCCACTGCTTGTGAGGCACAGCAGTGCACTCCTTCTTTTTCTCCATTCACAAAATATATTGTAATCTTTCTCATATAAACAGACTTTTAGAACCAATGATCTCACAGCTGTGTAACCATCCATTAAAGCATCTCCAGGAATTAATATATCTCCATAGACATTTTGATTTATTAATAAAAAATTGATTAAATGAGTCATATTTCACCTCATACTTTGTGTTCTTCAAGTATGGAAACTGCAGTTTTCAAGAGGAATTTCTTCCATCTTCAGCCATCATCATGATTGTCAAATTTTGGTCACCATCTTCATCTTCAAAGATGTACCATCTGGTGTTGATCTGATGAATCATGAGAACAAATCCTGCTCGCTGGGAACTTCAAAATTCATGGATCTAAACTTGTTCTGAATATGAATTCTGAAGTTCCTGGCAGGTGGGATTTGATCTCAAGGTTTATCAAATCAACACCAGATAGCAACTTTGAAGATGAAGATGCAGACTGAAATTTGACAGTCATGATGATGGCTGAAGATGGGAGGGATTCCTCTTTAAAACTGCAATTTCCGTGCTTGAAGAATATGAAGTATGAGGTAAGATATGACTCATTTAATTAATTTTTATTAATTGAAAACCTCAAAATGTTATTTCACATAATTAATTTATGAATTGTGATTTAGATTTACATTAGCTGTGACCTATTTAAATTTGTTTATATCCTTAATCAGTTCTGTGCTGTAGCCTTAGCAGTTTAAGACATTATGAATTTGTGCACAGTTATGGGATTTATGCTGGTTCGAACTCCAGGGAGAAAAGAAATTTTCTCATGGAATTTTGGCCGATAAGGGGCATGCCCACACTATCATGAGGAATTTGGGTAGCTATAATAAGTAGTGGATCCAAGTTCAGAAAAGAGCTATAATGGCTGGGGGATTCAGCCAACCACATGTCACCCCTCTAATGGCTGGATGATCATCTACCCCAGTAATTAATACATGTAGATAAGGCTAGCAGTTGGCTGGTAGGCCATAGGTTTTCTAGGCCTGTCATGCCATGAAGTGTTTTTTTAATTCTTTAATCTCCTAGACAACCAATATTGTTGCCAAATCTACCTTTTCAATTAAAATTAAAGTTTTCTTAATCACTATAATTTAGTTTATTAGTAGTGGATGAACTATGACAATGCACACGAGATTAAAATACTTTATATTTAAAATCTCATTAAAATTATTGCCCATGACTGTGACTTGGGCACTAAATTTTTCAGTCAACATTATAATATGTTTTTAAACTCTTATCCCATAAATTACAATTGTATTTTGTATCAACTAAAGAGAAGAAATATATTTATTTTTATCCTTTTGGAGATAAAATAAAACATTAAAGCTCTATATATCAAAACATGTTTCTACTTATGTTCCCTTTTTCCAGCCATCACGTCAATTTTATATTTTGATGCTATTTTTATATTATAATTGTCTACTTACTTGCCAGAAGTAAATTATGTAGTTTTCTCGATTATTTTTCTCATACGTGTATCTAATAATATAAGAATCTCCACCAAAGAACATTCCATAGGTAGCAGGGTCCACAGCTGCTAGTTCAAAGTCTTCTATTCGAAATATTTCTACTTTACCAGATCCATTGTCTGGCATAAAACCAAATGCTTTTCCTGCACTTTTTGCAAGAGCTCGAATTTTTCCAGCATGCAGTGTACTAGGGTCAAAGTCTGTTTCTGGCATACTTGCTGAAAGAGATGAACATTTTCACATTTGATTAAAGAGTTTTCACAAATGAAAAGCAAAGAACCATTTTTTTATCCCACTTGTCTCAGAAGGGGGGCACGCCATAGCGTAGTGGTTAAGGCACTGCGCTACAAGTCGGAAGGTCGAGGGTTCAAGTCCCGGTGGGGTCAGGATTTTTAAACTGACCAAAACCTTCTGGCGGCACTATGGCCCTGGGGTCGACTCAGCCTCTAACAGAAATGAGTACCAGACGCTTGTTCTGGGGTAAAGGCGGCCGTCGCAGGGCTGACAACCCGGCTGACATCAAGTGCCGATTGTCTAGAAAAAGTGTGAGCCTTAACCTCCTACTACCCCAAGGGCCTCCTGAGGCCTGTAGTGGGATCACTTTACTTTACTTACTTTTACTTGTCTCAGAAGAGAGTTTTACTCGTATATAAAGAGTATAGAGTGGTGTAAAAGGTCATTTACAAGGTTTTAGGGATAAAAGAGAGGCAAGATTTATACTTTTTTTTATCCTTCAAAATGCTTGTATAGTGACAATTTTGTTGCAAATAAGGTGAATTTGTTAGGATTTTGAAATGTTGACATTAAGCAGGAGAAATTAAACATTTTGTTTATGAGACTCCTGTAGATACAAAAAAATAATTAGTTACCTACGTTACTGCAGCTGTGATTGTCATCTTGAAAATTCTTGGAATTTTTTAACATACTAACCAGTTACTGGTATGCAAATACTGTCTTTGTGTTGAAGGCAATGATAAAGATACTCTTTGTTGCATAAATGATAAAATAAAAAAAAATTAATGTGGTTTGAAGGTATGTTGACAAATTATGTGATTGTAGTTACTGAAACATTGCTATTATTTTCACAAATTGTATCAAAAATTTCCATTTGAAGCAAATTTGACTAATTTTGCATGAAGTGCAA